>CM048610.1:5789791-7030625 GCA_026413675.1 Populus pruinosa | reverse complement strand
GACCTTGTTAGTGCTTCTCACGAAAGTACTCGTCTGTGCAACTAACCCGACGGACATTCCTTCAAGAAGCCAAGACCTTGTCGTTGCCACTGACGAGATGGCAAGAGCCAACTACTTCAGTTTCGTCATGCTCATTAACATGTCCCCACTTGATCAGAAATTTCAGGGGAATGTCACTTTCTTGATGCCCAAGGATCGTATATTGTCTAAAATCAGGATGCATCAACATGCTGTTTCTGATTTTTTGCTTCGCCATTCAATCCCATCACCCTTGCTCTTTGATCACCTGCGACATATTCCACCAGGCTCGCTGATTCCCAGTTCCGATCCGGATTATATGCTTAACATTTACAACCAGGGAAGGAAGAGTTTCTTTCTCAACAATGTCAAGATCTCCAGCCCAGATCTATGCACTGCAGGGTCTACAATTAGATGCCATGGCATCGATGGTGTGCTAGTAGCTACGGATAGGCATCCTTTACCTGCTTGTTCCAACAGCACAAGTCCTGCTGTTGTGGCCACACCACCAAGCCCATCACTCCCATTACCGGATATTCCATCATTTCCATCATCAGCGCCTCCTCCTGGTGCTGCTGCGCCGACAGACCAAGAGCACAACCCAAAACATTCAGGCTCATCCCAACTAGAAAGTCTCTCTCTTGGAGGTTTATTAAAATTCTTGGCGACTTCTATTTTGTTGTTAAATGCTCGGGTTCTCTATGCAGTGAGACTGAATTAAAGGATTTGGAGAAGCGTACACAACGGGGCACATGCAGAACATTTTTTTAATGAATTATTCTATAAAAATAGTCAATCTATTTTTCTCCTGTCAGTACAATAAAGTATGCCTGGGAAGAAAATTCTAAGTGCAATGTTTCTCCTTTTTATTGGGTGAACATTATCTTTGTTCTTCTATTGGCCAATTGACTACACTCTAGAATTTTCCTTGGACAAATAATACTGGTTAGTTCATGCCATTTAGGACCCAACAACTAATATGTGTGCCATTCCAAGTTTGTTTCGTTTTAATTAGGTGAAAATAAAACAACTATATTAAACAATTATTTTTATTTTAAATCATGATAACTTTAATAGATAACCTCAAAAATTATATAACTGAATAAAAAAATAACATTAAAATTAGAATTAAACTATTTCAAGATCACGTGATAGATATATAAACTGGATAATAAAAAATAGATCAATTCATGTTAACTTGTAATAAAAAATAAATTTAACAAAACCATAATTGTTTTTTGTATTTTTTAAAAATAATGTTTAACATGAATTCGAACAATAAAGCAAAAAATAAAAATAAAAATAAAAATATCAAACTACATCAACTTTTCAAACTCGTAACTCTAATCATTAAACCAGAAGAACTATATATGAAAAAATGAGAAAACTTAATTCATAACAAATCTAGTATTGAACGATGAAATATTACTATTATTATTACTATCATCATCATCATAATTTATTGTTATTATTTTTATTTTTATTGTTGTTGTTATTATTATTACTGATACGAACCTTAGCACAATTTAGTTGAATTCGCAAACTCAAGACCTTTCTAATTCTTTCTAATTCTAGTTTAAGATTGAGAATTAAGCTTAACAAAATAAATAACTTGCCCCAAGACATAAAAACTATAATAACTACCTTCACACAATGTCCTCACTCGGAGACGAGCACAAAAACTATAAAATCATAACAAAAATTGGTTAATTTTTTGAAGAGTATAATTCAATCAAGAACCAAGCAAGAAAAATCCTTATTCTCTATGCTTTAATATGCAGAAATTAATATGAATTAAATCTAAAAAATAACTCTTATAAAAGATTATTTATACTTTTAGAAATAAACCCTCGAGACAACTTAATAGGCTTACTTGACCCAATTTGAAACTAGGCCTAAAATAACACAAAAAACTAAGTAATTAACTTGAAATAATAAAAATAAATATTATGAATTTTTATCTTATAATGCCGCTGATTAATACTTAAAAGTATATTTTTATCAAGGTTTTATATCATCATTTTGCACTTAAAGTATCAATAACTCCTTAATTAAAGCATGTTTTACACTAATATATCTAATAATATAAAATACCTTTAATTTATGGTAAAAGTTAATTTTAAATGCAGGCTTATCACATAAATAATAGAATTGATTGACGAGTTTAAGAATTGAAATTAAAAGGATAAAGAGATAGCCAAACTTAAAAAAAAGGTGCCCGTGCAAACTAGAACACAGTTATGTAATTGAGTCATATCTGGAGGTGTGGATTTTGGATTTAGATCTAATTTATATTGATGAAAAGGTAAGACATAGACCTATAACTTTCATATGGAGCCAAAGATTTGATAAGGCTATTTTCAAGTCTAAATTGTAGCAACAATGAAGAAGTCCGAATATGTCCTTCAACCCGAACACTATTCAGTGTTTGGCCCATATCTGGAGTTCTAGAAGTCCAAATGACCTCCATTTTTTTCTTGGAAAGCTGAGACAATTTTCTACAACTTTCATGACAAGTGGTTCCAATTCTGACAATTTTCTACAACTTTCATGACAACTTTCATGAGACTTTAATATTTGATACTAACATGTTTTCCATTTTTTATCTTGTTCATGTTTAATACTTTGCTTGTTAAATTACTAATCTAGATTTATGTTGTATAAAACTTGGTACAACAAATGCTTGACACTTTCATAGCCCATATTGTATGGTATAACCGACACCTGAGCTATGAAAGGAACTTGATTTGTTGTTAACATAAGTTATAAGCATGAATGCCTAACAATATTTACAAGTATTAGCATTATTTAAATAAAATAACTAATGTAAGCATGTTAACAATTTATAATCTGATTGGAACCTCCTTTGTGTGTGTTTTCCAATTGAATAATAAGAGTTTATACTATACTTCTTTGACATATCATTAGTGGATCCTTTAACCTTGATATTTGTTGTTATCATTGTTTAATTCTTATGTTAATCTTTCATCTCAAAGTTTTCATCAACTTCTTATTCTTCTTTTTCTTTACTATTATTATTATTATTATTATTATTATTATTATTGTTACTATTATTGTTACTATTATTGTTGTTGTAGTATTGTTATTTATAATTTGTACAATTAACCTCTCCGTGGTTCAACCCCGGTCTTGTTGGGTTATTTATTACTTCGATATTTTTACACTTGGGAGAAGACATCAATATTTTGGTTGTGTCAAGTTTTTGGCGCTGTTGTCGAGGAGGTAAGTTCTTGTGTAAATTATAGTATTTATTTTATTTTCTCTGTTCACTTTTCTTGTATATAACTTTGTTTTTTTTGTTTCTCCTTCTTTTGTTTTTTTTATTCTATTCCTACATGTGCATGAAGTGTGATCACATACATTAAGTGGTAGGCTTTATAGGGTATCCTTGTCATTTTAAGAAAATATAGCCGAAGAAGGGAATCGATCACTTCATAATAAGAATAATGAGAATAACCGTGTTAAAACACTTAGAGACCACATGAATCCCACAAGAACAAGTTCACCATCATGCATAGTTTTCCCTCCCAATGCATCTCATTTCAATTTAAAGCTAAGCATTATTTAACTTTTACCTTTTTTTCATAGCTTAGATTTGAAAAATCCTTATTTGCAATTAAGAGAATTTAAGGATATCTATAACACATATAATGATTCAAATTATAGTATGAACACCATGAGATTAAAGCTTTTTTCTTTTTTCATTAAAAGATAAAGCTAAAATATGGCTAAAAAATTTGAGACTTGGATCCATTCGTGCTTGGGATGAAATGCAATAACAGTTTTTAAAGAAGTTTTTCCCATTTTAGAGAACAAACTCTTTCAAAAGAAAAATCACCACTTTCACTCAAAAACCAGGAGAAACATTTTATCAATATTGGGATATGTGTCGAGACTTGCTTTATACTTGCCTTCATCATGGTTTTAAGATATGAATATTGGTTTCATATTTTTATGAAGGCTTAACACCTAAAGATAGGCAAATAGTTGAATTAATGTGCAATGGAACCTTTAAAGATAAAGACCCTAATGAAGCAATGAAGTATCTAGACTTGCTAGCTAAAAATGCTCAAAATTGGGACACTGCAAGCATATATGAGGCACCGAGTAAAACTCAACCTCGTATATCTAGTGGAGGTATGTACAACCTTAAGGAAGATCATGACCTCTAGGCCAAGTTTGCATCTTTAGCTAGAAAAGTCGAGACACTAGAATTAAAAAAGAGTGGTCAATTAAAATCTATTCAAGACATTACGTGTCAAATCTGTGAAACAAATGAACACTTAACCAATGATTATCCAACCTTGCCTTCTTTTAAAGGATGTCTCCATGAATAAGTTATGCTTTAAACAGTTTCCAAAGACCCAATCATAACCTATACTCGTAAATATATAACCTTGGTTGGAGAAATCATCCAAATTTTAATTGAAAGAGTGACAATATATAAATTTCATAACCACAATTTCAAGCACACTATAATTTTTAAAATTTGCATGGATATGCACCTCGTTATGCTCCACCTCCTACAAGAAATTTTGAGGAAACTTTGTATGCATTTATTAAAAAGCAAGAGACAATCAACACTCAACTTGCTCAAAACATAACAAATTTTAAAGATACTCTTACAAAATTCACATCTAGTCTCAGTTTTCAAGAGAAAGGTAAATTTCCATCTTAACTAAAGCAAAATCCCAAGGGGCAATACAATACAATTGTAAGTAGTTCTGGAAGTCAACACATGGATCAAGTCAAATCAGTCATCATTCTTTATAGTGGTAAGGTTATTGAAAAACCCACTCTTGAACCTTCTGAGAAAGATGATGAGTCAATTTCTAAGGATAAGGAAGGGGTTGAATCTGAATATTACAAGGAAAAGACTGATTCTCCCCTAGTACTTTCATTTCCTCATGCCATGACTAAACAAAAGAAAGTTAATCATGATTGTGAAATCTTTGAGACTTTCAAACAAGATGAAATCAAGGATGAAAAAGGCACTGAAAATGTTGTCGTAGATCATTTGTCAAAATTAGCAATAGATTCAATATCCGACATTATACCGATTGATGATTACTTTTTTGTTGAATCTTTACTTTCTCTTAGTTTAATGCCTTGGTTTGCTAAAAATATCAATTTTCTTACTTCATGATTTTCCCCAGCTCATTCTGATAACTAAGATAAAAGAAATTTTTTGAGTGACGTGCAAAACTTTTATTAGGATGACTCTTACTTATTCAAATATTATCCTAATCAAATATTTCAAAGTTGCATTCCAGACAATGAGGTAAGTAGTGTCATTACATTTATCACTCTGAGGCATGTGGGAGTTATTTCTTATAAAAAAAAACAACTACAAAAATCTTATAAAGTGGATTTTATTAGTCCACCATGTTTAAGGATTCACATGCATTCTGCAAAACCTGTGAAAATTGTCAAAAGGTGGGATTTATTTCAAAACACAGAAAGTCTTTAGATAATCTTCTATTGACTCTTAAGTCTCATCATAATGGAGATGTGCATTGTGCATTTCATGATTTATGACCCTATTTCCATAAAAAAGATGCTTATATAGTCTTGGGAATCTAACTAAAAAAAACCATGTTAGCCAGTTTTTAAGAAAACTAGATGGGAAACCATAGAGGGCGTTTAAGCCATTCTTGGATGTAAAACCAAGGGAAGATGTAAGCCACAATCACAACTATCTATATATACACATGTTTTTTCATAAATAAATAAATAAATAAAAGAGAGAGAAAGAGAGAGAGAGTGTGTGTAAGACTCCAGCTGACCTATATATATGTGGTATGATTGTCTTTTTAATTTCTCATCTATAAAATCCTCTCTTCCTTCCTTTCATTTCTACTCAACCAATACATTCAACAAATATAGAAGTGTGTAGAAATTACAAGTTCCTCAAGTCATCAAATAAGAAATATTTGTATTTTCGGTGAATCTAGTCCTGGAAAAGAAAAGGCATTTTTAGAAACAACAAATCATTTTAGTTAAGTGCTAGCTGCGAGAAAGATTCATTTAGTTTCTGGGGGAGGCAATATTCAGTTAATAGAATGTGTGTCAATAGTTGTATTTTTAAGAGGTAGTCAAGTTTTGGGGGTCGTCTCGAAAGCTTTAGCACAAGGGGACATCATTGAAAAAATAATTAGAGAGGAACTACAAGTCTCCACAATGTCTACTAGAATGAATGCAATGTTTAACCATGCTGATGCCTTCATTGCCTTACCAGGTGGCCTCGGCGTATTGGAAAAGATCTTTCATTTTTGTTTTGTTAAAGTGACTCTTGAGACGCATCTTAGTAACCATTCTTAGTAAGGTCTATCATAATACTTCTTGAAATATTCAGGTTTACAGACTCTCGTATTCTTATCACTTAATTATGCTTATATACTCATTTAACATGTATTTTTAAACCTTAATTTTCACGTACACACTTTGACATATGATTGTGGGTTGCATATTGGATTATTATATTATTTATGTTTTTTTGTTAAAGGTAACAACTAAGGGAAATGAATAATATATAATTAAAAAAAAGCAAAAAAAAAGCAAAAAAAATGATGATAATAAAAATATAGATATGTTTGGTTTCGTAGCTTTCCTAACCTAAACAATTAACCCCGAAAGGGTATCTTAACACCTAATACTCTAAAGTCAACTAACTTGGAAGCTATTGGCCTAACAATGGTTACATGGGTTGAGGAAAAAAACTTAAAGGAATCAAACATTGTACTATCTACGTATCAGTATTTGCACCCGAGTTATTAAGCTCGTAGGGTGTCTCAACACCTAATGCCCTAAAACCAACTGGTCTTAGAGTCATTAGTTGAAAGCTCATTACATGGGTCAAAGATGCATTGTGTTTTAAGTTACACACATATATATTTTAAAAAATAAAAAAAAGAAGAAAAAAGATCCTAACCCAAGGAAGTTAACCTTAAACATTAAAACAAGATTTTTTTTTGTTCCAAGTAAAGCCCCATAACTATGTGTTGATATAGTATGCAAAAAAGGAAGGATTATTAATATCTTGTTTGAGAGGTATTGAGTAGATATGTAAATTTAATGAGAGTTTGTTTATCTAGATAAATTAATGGAAGTTGAATGATGAATACCTTACTTTATGGAATTTGCAAATTATTTTTCTAATGCTTTGATTACTAGGGACTAGTAATAAGCTGGTTGGGGGATGCGATTAATACTTAAAAGTGTATTTTTATTAAGGTTTTATATCATCATTTTGCACTTAAAGTATCAATAACTCTATAACTAAAACATGTTTTATACTAACATATCTAATAATATAAGATATCTTTAATTTTTGGTAAATATTTATTTTAAATGCAGGCCTATCACATAAATGAAAGGATTGATTGATGAGTTTAAGAACTGAAATTTAAAGGACAAAGAGATGGCCAAACTTAGAAAAGAAATGCTGGTGCAGTCTAAATCAGAACACTGTGTGATAATTATGTCATATCTGGAGCTTTAGATCTCGGATTTAGGTCTACTTTATATGGATGAAAAGGTAAGGTATAGGACTACAACTTTCATACGGAGCTCAAGATTTAATAAAGTCATTTTCAAGTCCAAATTATAGTAACAACAAATAAGTCTGAATTTGTCCTGCAACCCAAATACTGTTAAGTGTTTGGCCTATATGTGAAGTTCTAGAAGTCCAAATAACCTTTATTTTTTTTCTAAAAAGTTGAGACAAATTCCTATGAATTTCATGTTTGGTTGCAATGTTGATGTTATTAATGATATTTTAGGCAGACAAAAGAAGATAAGAATTGTCACAAAGTCAAAAGTTGACCACCCACTCATCAATTAGTCATCAAATCAATAGTTTCCAATTTTGGCCTATAAAAGGAGGCATTTGACATGCATTTAGGCATCTTGGTCTTTAAATCAAGATTATGCTCTTACTTTCTCTCTTTGTATTTTTGTAATGCTTAAGTTTTGCTTTCATTAATATCAAGTTTATGCCTTTCATTTCCTTTCCATTACTTGGTTAACTTTTATCTTATTTATGTTCTTATTTTATTTATTTATGTTTCTTTCATTCATTACATTCAACTAAGTTTATTATGTCAAGGTAAAAAGGTTACACTAATGGTGTAAGAATAAGTATAATGTAATCTCAATATGGACCTTAATGTTTGATACTAACATGTTTTGTATTTGTTATCTTGTTCACTTTTAATAATTTACTTGTTAAATGATTAATTTAGATTTATGTTGTATAACACATGGTACTGACACGACGAAAAGATTGATGTCTTCTCCCAAATACAGGAGTGTTGAAGTAATAAATAACCCGGCAAGACCGAGGTCGAACCACAGGGAGGTTAATTGTACAAATTATAAATAACAATAATACAACAACAACAATAATAATCGTAGTAACAACAACATCAACACAACAACAACAACAACAATAATAAAGAAAAAAAAAGGAGAAGAAGAAGAAGAAGATGAGAACTTTGAGAAGGAATATTAATGTAACGATTAAACAATGATAATAACAAATGTCAAGGTTAAAGATTCCACTAATGGTATGTCAAACAAGTATAATATAAACTCTTATTATTCAATTGAAAACCACACATAAAGGAGGTTCCAATCAGATTATAGATTGTTAACATGATTACATTAGTCATCTTATTCGATTAATGCTAATACTTGTAAATCTCGTCAAACATTCATGATTATAATTTATGTTAACAACAAATCAAGTTCTTTTCATAGCTCAGGTGTCGGTTATACCATACAGTATGAGCTATGAAAGTGCCAAGCATTTGTTGTACCAAGTCTTATACAACATAAATCAAGATTAGTTATTTAACAAGCAAAGTATTAAAAAGTGAACAAGATAACAAATATAAAACATGTTAGTATCAAACATTAAAGTCCATATTAAGTTTATACTATACTTATTCTTACACCATTACTGTAACCTTTTCACCTTGACATTATAAAATTAGCAAGACATAATAAAATGAAAGAAAAATAGATAAACAAAATAAGAACATAACTAAAATAAAAGTTATCTAAGTAAAGAAAAAGAAATGAAAGGCATAAACTTGATATTAATGAAAGCAAAGCATAAACATTACAAAAAATACAAAGAGAGAAAGGAAGAGTATGATCTTGATCTAGAGACCAAGATTCCTAAATGCATGGCAAATGCCTCCTTTTATAGGCCAAAATTGGGAACTATTGATTTGATGAGTGGGTGGCTGATACGACTAAAAGATTGATGTCTTCTCCCAAGTGCAGGAGTGTCGAAGTAATAAATAAGCCGGCAAGACCGGGGTCGAACCACAGGAAGGTTAATTGTACAAATTATAAACAACAATTATAAACAACAATAATAGCAATAACAACAATAACAACAATAACAATAACAATAATAATAATAATAATAATAATAATAATAATAATAATAATAATAGTAATAGTAATAATAATAATAATAATAATAATAATAATAATAATAATAATAATAATAAAGAAAAAGAAGATGATGATGAGAACTTAGAGAAGGAGTATTAATGTAACGATTAAACAATGATAATAAAAATTGTCAAGGTTAGAGATTCCACTAATGGTATGTCAAACAAGTATAATATAAACTCTTATTATTTAATTGGAAACCACACATAAAGAAGGTTCCAATTGGATTATAGATTGTTAACATGATTACATTAGTCATCTTATTCAATTAATGCTAATACTTGTAAATCTCGTCAAGCATTCATGATTATAACTTATGTTAACAACAAATCAAGTTCCTTTCATAGCTCAGGTGTTGGTTATACCATACAATATGGGCTATGAAAGTGCCAAGCATTTGTTGTACCAAGTGTTATACAACATAAATCAATATTAGTCATTTAACAAGCAAAGTATTAAAGAGTAAACAAGATAACAAATATAAAACATGTTAATATCAAACACTAAAGTCGATATTAAGTTCACATTATACTTATTCTTACACAATTAGTGTAACCTTTTCACCTTGACATAATTAACTTAGCTAGACATAATGAAAGAAAGAAAAATAGATAAACAAAATAAGAACATAAAAGCTAACTAAGTAAAGGAAAGGAAATGAAAAGCATAAACTTAATATTAATGAAAGCAAAGCATAAACATTACAAAAAATACAAAGAGAGAAAGGAAGAGCATGATCTTGATCTGGCCATCAAGATGCCTCAATGCATGGCAAATGCCTCCTTTTATAGGCCAAAATTGGGAACTATTGATTTGATGACTAATTGATAAGTGGGTGACCAACTTTTGACTTGGTGACAATCCTTATCTTCTCTTGTCTGCCCAAAACGTTATTGATAACGTCACAATTGGAGCCAGTTGAAAACATGAAAGTTATAGGCAATTGCCTCAGTATTATTGTGTAAAACGTTCAACTCATTTGGACTTCTAGAACTCCAGATATGGCCAACATACCGAACAGTGCTCGGGCTGGAAGACAGATTCGGGCTTCTTTGTTGTTGCTACAATTTGGACTTGATAATGGCCTTTTTAGATCTTGGGCTCCATATAAAAGTTGTAGGCCTATGTCTTACCTTTCCATCCATATAAATTGGACCTACATCTGAGATCTGTAGCTCCAGATATGGCCCAATTACCGAACAGTGTTCCGGTTTGGATTGCACCGACATCTCTTTTCTAAGTTTGACCATCTCTTTGCCCTTGCAATTTAAGTTCTTAAAGTCATTAATCAATCCTTTCATTTATGTGATAGGCCTGCATTTAAAATGAACATTTACCACAAATTAAAGGTATCTTATATTATTAAATATATTATTATAAAACATGCTTTAGTTAAGGAGTTATTGATACTTCAAGTGCAAAATAATGATATAAAACCATGAGAAAAATGCACTTTTAAGTACTAATCACACCCCCCAACCAGCTTATTACTAGTCCCTAGTAATCAAAGCGTTAAAATAGAAAAACAATTTGCGAATTCCACAAAGCAAGGTATTCATCATTTAACTTCCATTAATCTATCCAGATAAACAAACTCTCATTAAATTTATATATATGCTCAATACCTCTTAACAAGATATTAATAAACCTTTCTTTTGTGCTCAATGTATCAACACATAATTATGGAGCTTTTCTTGGAAGAAAACAAAATTTTTGTTCTAATGTTTAAGGTTAACTTCCTTGGGATGAGATTATTATTTTTGTCTTTTTTTTAAATATATATACATATAATTTAAAAACATCATGCATCTTTAACCCATGTAACGAGCTTTCAGCTAATGACTCCCAGACCAGTTGGTCTTAGGGCATTAGGTGTTAAGACACCCCTACGAGCTTAGTAACTCGGGTCGCAGATACTGATATGTAGATAGTGCAATGTTTGATTCCCTTAAGCTTTTCTCCTCAACCCATGTAACAAGCGTTGGGCCAATAGCTCCCAAGTTAGTTGACTTTAGGGTATTAGGTGTTAAAACAGCCCTTCGGGCTTAATTGCTTAGGTTAGGGAGGCTACGAAACCAAACTTATTTATATTTTTATTATCATCATTTTTTTTTCTTTTTTCATTTTCATTTTTTTTTCATGTTTTTTTTTAATTATATACAATCCCTTTCCCTTAGTTGTTACCTTTAACAAAAGAACATAAATAATGTAATAATCCAATATGCAACCCACAATCATATGTTAAAGTGTGTGTGCGTAAATTAAGGTTTAAGAATACATGTTAAATAAGTATATGAGCAGAATTAAGTGATAACAATACGAGAGTTTGTAAACCTGAATATTTCAGGAAGTATTATAATAGACCTTGTTAAGAATGGTTACTAAGATGCGTCTCAAGAGTCACTTTAAGAAAAGAGCTCCTTTACTCTGCCATTCTAGTAACAACAATTATGCACATGCTTTATGAAATGAAAAACAATTTTTTTTTTATCAACTCCTACCCTCTCCCCCAAACCAAAACGAGACATTGTCCTCAATGTTCTAAGGTAGAAAGATAGAGTGTAGAAGATATCACTTAAAATAACGAACACTGACAAAACCTGAAACACACTGAAACAAAAATAAGAAATAACAAAACACAATAATAAAATCAAAAGACACAAAAATTCACAAATGAAGGCTCAAATCCAATCTAAGCTTTTCACGGCTTCCCGTAGATGACCAATTTATGCGACTCATGGAAGGATCAATCACAGGAATGAGAGATTGTAGTTGGTCAATCAATTATTCAGCAGTAGTAGCAGAGATTATGATTTGTCGTGCAGAAGATGTTAGAAATTCATGTTCCACAACATGATCAAGAAAAGACAACAACTTATCATAATAACCATTAACATTTAACAAACCTATGGGTTTATGGTCGATGTGCAGTTGAGCCCAAGAGGAAATATGAAAGATCTCATCCAATGTGCCTAGACCACCTGGTAAAGCAATGAAGGCATCAGCATGGTTAAACATTGCATTCATTCGAGCCGACATTGTGGAGACCTGAAGTTCCTCTCCAATTGTTTTTCCAATGATGTCCCCTTGTGCTAAAGCTTCGGGGACGACCCCCAAAACTTGACTACCTCCTAAAAATGCAGCTATTGACATACCTCTCATTAACCCAAGACTGCCTCCCCCATATACTAAATGATTCTTTCTTTCAGCTAGCACCTGACCAAGATGATTTACTGATTCTAAAAACTCATTTTCTTTCCCAGGACTAGATCTATCGAAAACACAAATATTTCTTATTTGATGACTTGAGGAACTTGCCATTTCTACACACTTCTCTATTTGTTGAATGTATGGGTTGAGTAGAAATGAAAGGAAGGAAAAGAGGGTTTTATAGATGAAAAATTAGAAAGGCAATCATAACACCTATATGTAGGCCAGCTGGAGTCTCACACTCTCTCTCTCTCTCTATTTATTTATTTACTTACTTTTGAAAAAGCATGTGTATGTATAGGTAGTTGTGATTGTGGCTCACATCTTCCCTTAGTTTTACGTCCAAGAACGGCTTAAACGCCCTCTATGGGTCGGGGATAGGCTTCCTATCCAGTTTTCTTAAAAACTGGCAAACAGGGTCTTTTTTAGTCAGATTCCCAAGACTAAGTCGATCATGTTCTTTATGAAATAGTGGCTATAAATCATAAATTGCACGATGCACATCTCCACGAGGATGCGTCTCAAGAGTTAATAGAAGATTATCTAAAGACTCCTTACTCAGGCCATCCTTAATGAATTGTATTTTATCTTCACGGTTTATAGATACCATTCCTAAAGAACAACATTGCGTATTACAAGTCCATCTAGCACATTGATGACAGACTTTCAGTCGTTTTGCTCGACGCTTCTTCGTAAAAGTGCTTTTACCTGTTCTAGGCATGTGTGAAATGAAGGAGTTAGAGGACTCACCTGATAATCGAACCTTTGCTTCAATCAACCAGCGAATATGTTCAGGAATTCCATGATTCATTAACAATCTCAATCTTGCACATCTAGCACGGTAAATTTTTGTAATCGCATTCTAAGGCAGAGCGGGAAAATACTTTTTCAATTTTTCAAGATTAGTGTCCATTTTCAAATGAGAAGTGGAAGAGAGATTCAAAGAATTGCACAAATATATACACAGATATCAGTTATTATGAGAAACTGAAAGAACCGACTTAAGTCATGGAGTACCGTTGTCCGCCATTTGACCGGGGTGAGAGAAACTAGCAAAAATCACTCAAAAAGAAACAAAAACAATGTATGAAAAACAAAATAATCAACCTTTATCTACAAGATCATTCAAACCAGTTGATTCATTTTCACTAGGAAAATTATCAAAGTAAGCTTTCAAATGATGTCCATTTTCCTTAAAATCATTATCATTCATTAAATTCTCAATATCACAGGCCCCACAAGGATTGCTCCATCTTGGTCTTAACTCTTTAGGGAATGCATAGAGTTGAGAATTATAAAACAAAACTTTTTGACCAGTATCAATCTTTTGACAATTTTCACAAGTTTTGCAGAATGCATGCGTGTTTTTGAACATGGTGGGCCAATAAAATCCATTTTGAAAGATTTTTGCAGGTGTCTTTTTTGAGGAGAAATAACTTCCACATGCTTCAGAATGACAAAGTTTAATGACACTACTTACCTCATTGTCAGGAATGAATCTTTGAAATATTTGATCAGGACAATATTTGAATAAGTTAGGGTCATCACAATAAAAGCTCTTCACTTCGTTCAAAATTTTTTCTTTATCTTGAGTACTCCAATCTGTTGGCAAATCTCCTAAAGCAAGAAAATTGATATTTTTATCATCCCAAGGCATTGGACTAAGAGAAAGTAAGGATTCGTTAGGAAAGTAATCATCGATTGGTGTGATGCTAGATGTCGAATCTGTTGTCACTGTTGACAAAAGATTCGCATCAACATTTTCTGTGCGTTTGTTATCCGTGATTTCTTCCTCAGAATAAATCATTTGCAAATCTTCAGATTCATCCAACTCATTTTTACTTAAAGTAGATTCAAGTTGATCATAAACTAATTCGTCAATATGATCTACTTCTTGTAAATTATTATCATCTCCAGGTTGCTTGCAAATGTTGAAAATATTCATCTCCAATGTCGTGTTTCCAAATGATAGCTTCATCAGTCCATTCCTACAATTAATCAATGCGTTAGAGGTTGCAAGAAACGGACGTCCTAAAATAACAGGAAATGAATTACATGCTTCAACAGGTTCTGTGTCCAAGACAATAAAATCCACAAGATAAATGAATTTATCGACTTGTACTAACACATCTTCAATTATTCCTTTAGGCACTTTTATAGATCTATTGGCAAGTAAAAGAGTTATAGAAGTTGGTTTTAACTCACCTAGATTGAGACTTTGAAAAACTGAATATGGAAGTAAATTCACACTAGCACCAAGATCAAGTAAGGCTCTTTCAATTTTATGCTCTCCAATAAAGCAAGAAATTATAGGACAACCAGGGTCTTTATATTTCAAAGCATTATTGTTTTGAAGAATAGCACTTACTTGTTCGGTTAGAAAGGCTTTTTTTTTCACATTCAGTTTCCTCTTCACAGTGCATAGATCTTTCAAAAATTTAGCATAGGAAGGAACCTGTTTAATAGCATCCAACAAAGGTATATTGATGCTTACCTGTTTGAAAATTTCAAAAATTTCAGAGTTGTGATTGACTTTCCTTTGTTTGGTCATGGCTTGAGGAAATGGAAGTGTTGGCGGTGAATCAGTCTTTTCTTTGCAATTTTCAGATTCAATCCCTTCCTTACCTTCAGAGATTGACTCATCATCTTTCTCATAAGGTTCAAGACAGGGTTTTTCAATAACCTTACCACTGCGCAGAGTAGTGACTGATTTGACTTGATTCATGTGTTGGTTTCCAGAACTACTTGCATTTGCATTGTATTGCCCGTTGGGATTTTGTTGTGGTTGAGATGGAAACTTACCTTTCTCTTGGAAACTAAGAGCAGATGCTAATTTAGCAAGAGTATGTTTAAAATCTGTCATGTTTTGAGCAAGTTGAGTATTGATTGTCTCTTGCTTTTCAATGAATGCATGCAATGTTTCCTCAAGATTTCTTCTAGGAGGTGGAGCATAAGGAGGTGCATATCCATTAGAATTTTGGAAATTGTGGTGTGCTTGAAACGGTGGTTGTGAAGTTTGTGCATTGTTGTTCTCACTCTTCCAACTAAAATTTAGGTGATTTCTCCGACCAGGGTTGTATGTTTGGGAGTATGGGTTGTGGTTGGCCCTTTGAAAACTGTTTAAATCATGGGCTTGTTCATGGAGACATTCCTTAAAAGAAGGCAAGGTTGGACAATCGTTGGTTGAGTGTTCATTTGTTTCACAGATTTGACACACAATGTTTTCAACAGATTTTAATTGACCACTCTTTTTCAATTCTAGTGCCTCGACATTTCTAGCTAAAGATGCAAACTTGGCTTGAAGGTCATGATCTTCCCTAAGGTTGTACATGCCTCCACTAGATGTGTGAGGTTGAGTTTTACTCGGTGCCTTATAAGTACCCGCAGTGTCCCAATTTTGAGCATTTTCGGCTAACAAGTCTAAGTACTCCATTGCTTCATCAGGGTCTTTATCTTCAAAAGTTCCATTGCACATAAATTCAACCATTTGCCTATCTTTAGGTGTTAACCCTTCATAGAAATGTGAAACCAATCTCCATGTTTCAAAACCATGATGAGGGCAAGTACTAAGCAAGTCTCGATACCTATCCCAACATTGGTAAAATGTTTCTTTTGGTTTTTGAGTGAGTGGTGATTTGTCTCTTGAAAGAGTTTGTTCTATGAGATGGGAAAAACTTCTTTAAAAATTGTTGTTACATTTCATCCCAAGCACAAATGGATCCTGGTCTTAAATTTTGTAGCCATGTTTTAGCTTTGTCTTTTAATGAAAAAGGGAAAAGCTTTAATCTGATGGTGTTAATGCTACAATTTAAATTATTATATGTGTTGCAGACCTCTTCAAATTCCCTTAAATGTAAGTATGGATTTTCCAATTCTAAACTATGAAAAGAAGGTAAAAGTTGAATAATACCTGGTTTAAAATTAAAATGAGATGCATCAGGAGGAAAAACTATGCATGATGGTGCACTTGTTCTTGTAGGATTCATGTGGTCTCTAAGTGTTCTAGCACGCTTATTCTCATTATTCTCATTATGAAGTGATTGATTATCTTCTTCGACCATATTTTTTGAAAATGATGAGGATATCCTACAAAGTCTACCACTTGATGTACGTGACCACACTCTCATGCACGTGTAGGAATATAATAAAAAAGAAGAAGAAAGCAAAAGAAGGAGGAAGAAAACAAAATAAAAAGAAACAAAAGAAAAGAAACAAAGTTATACACAGGAAAACTGAAAAGAGAAAATAAAATAACTACTATAATTTATACAAGAACTTACCTCCCCGACAACGGCGCCAAAAACTTGACACGACTAAAAGATTGATGTCTTCTCCCAAGTACAGTGATTAGTACTTAAAAGTGCATTTTTGTCATAGTTTTATATCATCATTTTGCACTTGAAGTATCAATAACTCCTTAACTAAAGCATGTTTTATAATAATGTATCTAATAATATAAGATACCTATAATTTGTGGTAAATGTCTATTTTTAATGCAGGCCTATCACATAAATGAATGGATTGATTGATGACTTGAAGAACTTAAATTGCAAGGATAAAGAGATGGTCAAACTTAGAGAAGAGATGTCGGTGCAATCCAAACCGGAACAGTGTTTGGTAATTGGGTCATATATGGAGCTATATATCTCACATTTAGGTCCAATTTATATGGATGGAAAGGTAAGACATAGGCCTACAACTTTCATATAGAGCCCAAGATCTAGAAAGACCATTATCAAGTCCAAATTGTAGCAACAACAAAGAAGCCCGAATCTGTCTTCCAGCCCGAGCACTGTTCGGTATTTTGGCCATATCTGGAGTTCTAGAAGTCCAAATGAGCTGAATTTTTGTTGTTGCTACAAAATATCTGATATGGCCAAAATACCGAACAGTGCTCGGGCTGGAAGACAAATTCGGGCTTCTTTGTTGTTGCTACAATTTGGACTTGATAATGGCCTTTTTAGATCTTGGGCTCCATATAAAAGTTGTAGGCCTATGTCTTACCTTTTCATCCATAAAAATTGGACCTAAATCTGAGATCTGTAGCTCCAGATATGGCCCAATTACCGAACAGTGTTCCGGTTTGGATTGCACCGACATCTCTTCTCTAAGTTTGACCATCTCTTTATCCTTGCAATTTAAGTTCTTCAAGTCATCAATCAATCCTTTCATTTATGTGATAGACCTGCATTAAAAATAGACATTTACCACAAATTATAGGTATCTTATATTATTAGATACATTATTATAAAACATATTTTAGTTAAGGAGTTATTGATACTTTAAGTGCAAAATGATGATATAAAACCATGATAAAAATGCACTTTTAAGTACTAATCACACCCCTCAACCAGCTTATTACTAGTCCCTAGTAATTAAAGCGTTAAAACAATTTGCAAATTTCACAAAGCAAGGTATTCATCATTTAACTTCCATTAATCTATCCAGATAAACAAACTCTCATTAAATTTATATATCTGCTCAATACCACTTAACAAGATATTAATAAACCTTTCTTTTGTGCTCAATGTATCAACACATAATTATTGGGCTTTTCTTGGAAGAAAACAAAATTTTTGTTCTAATGTTTAAGGTTAACTTCCTTGGGTTGGGATTACTATTTTTTTTTTTTAACTCTATATACATATACTTTAAAAACATCATGCATCTTTAACCCATGTAACGAGCTTTCAGCTAATGACTCCCAGACCAGTTGGTCTTAGGGCATTAGGTGCTAAGACACCCCTACGAGCTTAGTAACTCGGGTCGCAGATACTGATATGTAGATAGTGCAATGTTTGCTTGCCTTAAGCTTTTCTCCTTAACCCATGTAACAAGCATTGGGCCAATAGCTCCCAAGTCAGTTGACTTTAGGGTATTAGGTGTTAAAACACCCCTTCGGGCTTAATTGCTTAGGTTAGGAAGGCTACGAAATCAAACTTATCTACATTTTTATTATCATCATTTTTTATTTTTATTTTTTTTCTTTTTTTTCATGTTTTTTTTTAATTATATACAATCCCTTTCCCTTACTTGTTACCTTTAACAAAAGAACATAAATAATGTAATAATCCAATATGCAACCCACAATCATATGTTAAAGTGTGTGTGTGTGTAAATTAAGGTTTAAAAATAGATGTTAAATAAGTATATGAGCAGAATTAAGTGGTAACAATACGAGAGTTTGTAAACCTGAATATTTCAGGAAGTATTATAATAGACCTTGTTAAGAATGGTTACTAAGATGCGTCTCAAGAGTCACTTTAACAAAAGAACTCCTTTACTCTGCCATCCTAGTAACAACAATTATGCACATGCTTTATGAAATGAAAAACAATTTTTTTTTTATCAACTACTACCCTCTCCCCCCAACCAAAATGAGACATTGTCCTCAATGTTCTAAGGTAGAAAGATAGAGTATAAAAGATATCACCTGAAATAACGAACACTGACAAAACCTGAAACACACTGAAACAAAAATAAGAAATAACAAAACATAATAAAACCAAAAGACACAAAAATTCACAAATGAAGGCTCAAATCCAATCTAAGCTTTTTACGGCTTTCCTTAGATGACCAATTTATGCGACTCATGGAAGGATCAATCACAGGAATGAAAGATTGTAGTTGGTCAATCAATTGTTCAGCAGTAGAAGCAGAGATTATGATTTGTCGTGCAGAAGATGTTAGAAATTCCTGTTCCACAGCATGATCAAGAAAAGACAACAACTTATCATAATAACCATTAACATTTAACAAACCTATGGGTTTATGGTGAATGTGCAATTGAGCCCAAGAGGAAATATGAAAGATCTCTTCCAATGTGCCTAGACCACCTGGTAAAGCAATGAAAGCATCAGCATGGTTAAACATCGCATTCATTCGAGCCGACATTGTGGAGACCTGAAGTTCCTCTCCAATTGTTTTTCCAATGATGTCCCCTTGTGCCAAAGCTTCAGGGACGATTCCTAAAACTTGACTACCTCCTAAAAATGCAGCTATTGACACACCTCCCATTAACCCAAGACTGCCTGACACGACTAAAAGGTTGATGTCTTCTCCCAAGTGCAGGAGTGTCGAAGTAATAAATAACCCGGCAAGACCGGGGTCGAACCACAGGGAGGTTAATTGTACAAATTATAGACAATAATTATAAACAACAATAATAGCAATAACAACAATAGTAATAATAATAATAATAATAATACTAGTAGTAGTAGTAGTAGTAGTACTAATAATAATAATAATAATAATAATAATAATAATAATAATAATAATAATAATAATAAAGAAAGAAAGAGAAGAAGAAGAAGATGATGATGTTGAGAACTTACAGATGAAATATTAATGTAAGGATTAAACAATAATAATAACAAATGTCAAGGTTAGAGGTTCCACTAATGGTATATCAAACAAGTATAGTATAAACTCTTATTATTGAATTGGAAACCACACACAAAGGAGGTTCCAATCAGATTATATATTGTTAACATGATTACATTAGTCATCTTATTCAATTAATGCTAATACTTGTAAATCTCGTCAAGCATTCATGATTATAACTTATGTTAACAACAAATCAAGTTCCTTTCATAGCTCAGGTGTCGGTTATACCATACATTATGGGCTATGAAAGTGCCAAGCATTTGTTGTACCAAGTGTTATACAACATAAATCAAGATTAGTCATTTAACAAGCAAAGTATTAAAGAGCGAACAAGATAACAAATATAAAACATGTTAGTATCAAACATTAAAGTCCATATTAAGTTTACATTATACTTATTCTTACACCATTAGTGTAACCTTTTCACCTTGACATAATTAACTTAGCTAGACATAATGAAAGAAAAAAAAATAGATAAACAAAATAAGAACATAAAAGCTAACTAAATAAAGGAAAGGAAATGAAAGGCATAAACTTGATATTAATGAAAGCAAAGCATAAATATTACAAAAAATACAAAGAGAGAAAGGAAGAGCATGATCTTGATCTGGAAACCAAGATGCCTAAATGCATGGCAAATGCCTCCTTTTATAGGCCAAAATTGGGAACTATTGATTTGATGACTAATTGATAAGTGGGTGGCCAACTTTTGACTTGGTGACAATCCTTATCTTCTCTTGTCTGCCCAAAACGTCATTGATAACGTCAAAACTGGAGCCAGGTGCAAACATGAAAGTTGTAGGCAATTGTCTCAGCTTTCTTGTGTAAACAATTCAGCTCATTTGGACTTCTAGAACTTCAGATATGGCCAAAATACCGAACAGTGCTCGGGCTGGAAGACAGATTCGGGCTTCTTTGTTGTTGCTATAATTTGGACTTGATAATGGCCTTTTTAGATCTTGGGCTCCATATGAAAGTTGTAGGCCTATGTCTTACCTTTCCATCCATATAAATTGGACCTAAATCTGAGATATATAGCTCTAGATATGACCCAATTACCGAACAGTGTTCCGGTTTGGATTGCACCGACATCTCTTTTCTAAGTTTGGCCATCTCTTTATCCTTGCAATTTAAGTTCTTCAAATCATCAATCAATCCTTTTATTTATGTGATAGGCCTGCATTAAAAATAGACATTTACCACAAATTATAGGTATCTTATATTATTAGATACATTATTATAAAACATATTTTAATTAAGGAGTTATTGATACTTCAAGTGCAAAATGATGATATAAAACCATGATAAAAATGCACTTTTAAGTACTAATCACACTCCTACACTTGGGAGAAGACATCAACCTTACTTATTCCTCTAGGCACTTTTAGAGATCTATCGGCAAGTAAAAGAGTTATAGAAGTTGGTTTTAACTCACCTAGATTGAGACTCTGAAAAACTGAATATGGAAGTAAATTCACACTAGCACCAAGATCAAGTAAGGCTCTTTCAATTTTATGCTCTCCAATAAAGCAAGAAATTGTAGGACAACCAGGGTCTTTATATTTCAAAGCATTATTGTTTTGAAGAATAGCACTTACTTGTTCGGCTAGAAAGGCTTTCTTTTTCACATTCAGTTTCCTCTTCACAGTGCAGAGATCTTTCAAAAATTTAGCATAGGAAGGAACCTGTTTAATTGCATCCAGCAAAGGTATATTGATCCTTACCTGTTTGAAAATTTCAAAAATTTCAGAGTTGTGATTGACTTTCCTTTGTTTGGTCATGGCTTGAGGAAATGGAAGTGCTGGCGGTGAATCAGTCGTTTCTTTGTAATTTTCAGATTCATCCCCTTCCTTACCCTCAGAGATTGATTCATCATCTTTCTCATAAGGTTCAAGAGAGGGTTTTTCAATAACCTTACCACTGCGCAGAGTAGTGACTGATTTGACTTGATCCATGTGTTGGCTTCCGGAACTACTTGCATTTGCATTGTATTGCCCTTTGGGATTTTGTTGTGTTTGAGATGGAAACTTACCTTTCTCTTGGAAACTGAGAGCAGATGTTAATTTAGCAAGAGTATCTTTAAAATCTGTCATGTTTTGAGCAAGTTGAGTATTGATTGTCTCTTGCTTTTCAATGAATGCATGCAATGTTTCCTCAAGATTTCTTCTAGGAGGTGGAGCATAAGGAGGTGCATATCCATGAGAATTTTGGAAATTATGGTGTGCTTGAAACGGTGGTTATGAAGTTTGTGCATTGTTGTTCTCACTCTTCCAACTGAAATTTGGGTGATTCCTCCAACCAGGGTTGTATGTTTGGGAGTATGGGTTATGGTTGGCCCTTTGAAAACTGTTTAAAGCATGAGCTTGTTCATGGAGACATTCTTTAAAAGAAGGCAAGGTTGGACAATCGTTGGTTGAGTGTTCATTTGTTTCACAGATTTGACACACAATGTTTTCAACAGATTTTAATTGACCACTCTTTTTCAATTCTAGTGCCTCGACTTTTCTAGCTAAAGATGCAAATTTGGCTTGGAGGTCATGATCTTCCCTAAGGTTGTACATACCTCCACTAGATGTATGAAGTTGAGTTTTACTCGGTGCCTCATATGTACCCGCAGTGTCCCAATTTTGAGCATTTTCAGCTAACAAGTCTAAGTACTCCATTGCTTCATCAGGGTCTTTATCTTCAAAAGTTCCATTGCACATCAATTCAACCATTTGCCTATCTTTAGGTGTTAACCATTCATAGAAATGTGAAACCAATCTCCATGTTTCAAAACCATGATGAGGGCAAGTACTAAGCAAGTCTCGATACCTATCCCAACATTTGTAAAATGTTTCTCCTGGTTTTTGAGTGAAAGTGGTGATTTGTCTCTTGAAAGAGTTTGTTCTATGAGATGGGAAAAACTTCTTTAAAAATTGTTGTTGCATTTCATCCCAAGCACGAATGGATCCTGGTCTCAAATTTTGTAGCCATGTTTTAGCTTTATCTTTTAATGAAAAAGGAAAAAGCTTTAATCTGATGGTGTTCATGCTACAATTTAAATTATTATATGTGTTGCACACCTCCTCAAATTCCCTTAAATGCAAGTATGGATTTTCCAATTCTAAACCATGAAAAGAAGGTAAAAGTTGAATAATACCTGGTTTAAAATTAAAATGAGATGCATCGGGAGGAAAAACTATGCATGATGGTGCACTTGTTCTTGTGGGATTCATGTGGTCTCTAAGTGTTCTAGCACGGTTATTCTCATTATTTTCATTATGAAGTGATTGATTATCTTCTTCGGCCATATTTTCTGAAAATGATGAGGACACCCTACAAAGTCTACCACTTGATATGCGTGACCACACTCTCATGCACGTGTAGGAATAAAATAAAAAAGAAGAAGAAAGCAAAAGGAGGAAGAAAACAAAATAAAAAGAAACAAAAGAAAAGAAACAAAGTTATATACAAGAAAAGTGAAAAGAGAAAATAAAATAAATACTATACAAGAACTTACCTCCCCGGCAACGGCGCCAAAAACTTGACACGACTAAAAGGTTGATGTCTTCTCCCAAGTGCAGGAGTGTCGAAGTAATAAATAACCCGGCAAGACCGGGGTCGAACCACAGGGAGGTTAATTGTACAAATTATAAACAATAAGTATAAACAACAATAACAATAACAATAACAACAACAATAATAATAACAATAATAGTAGTAGTAGTAGTAGTAGTAGTAGTAGTAGTAATAATAATAATAATAATACTAGTAGTAGTAGTAGTAGTAGTAGTAATAATAATAATAAAGAAAGAGAAGAAGAAGATGATGATGAGAACTTGGAGATGGAAAATTAATGTAAGGATTAAACAATAATAATAACAAATGTCAAGGTTAGAGGTTCCACTAATGGTATATCAAACAAGTATAGTATAAATTCTTATTATTGAATTGGAAACCACACACAAAGGAGGTTCCAATCAGATTATATATTGTTAACATGATTACATTAGTCATCTTATTCAATTAATGCTAATACTTGTAAATCTCGTCAAGCATTCATGATTATAACTTATGTTAACAACAAATCAAGTTCCTTTCATAGCTCAGGTGTCGGTTATACCATACATTATGGGCTATGAAAGTGCCAAGCATTTGTTGTTCCAAGTGTTATACAACATAAATCAAGATTAGTCATTTAACAAGCAAAGTATTAAAGAGTGAACAAGATAACAAATATAAAACATGTTAGTATCAAACATTAAGGT
Organism: Populus pruinosa; assembly: GCA_026413675.1. Taxonomy (NCBI): domain Eukaryota; kingdom Viridiplantae; phylum Streptophyta; class Magnoliopsida; order Malpighiales; family Salicaceae; genus Populus; species Populus pruinosa. The sequence continues at coordinate 7,006,272 of CM048610.1, read as the reverse complement.
CCATATTAAGTTTACACTATACTTATTCTTCCACCATTAGTGTAACCTTTTCACCTTGACATAATTAACTTAGCTAGACATAATGAAAGAAAGCAAAATAGATAAACAAAATAAGAACATAAAAGCTAACTAAGTAAAGGAAAGGAAATGAAAGGCATAAACTTGATATTAATGAAAGGAAAGCATAAACATTACAAAAAATACAAAGAGAGAAAGGAAGAGCATGATCTTGATCTGAACACCAAGATACCTAAATGCATGGCAAATACCTCCTTTTATAGGCCAAAATTGGGAACTATTGATTTGATGACTAATTGATAAGTGGGTGGCCAACTTTTGACTTGGTGACAATCCTTATCTTCTATTGTCTGCCCAAAACATCATTGATAACGTCAAAACTGGAGCCAGGTGCAAACATGAAAGTTGTAGGCAATTGTCGCAGCTTTCTTGTGTAAAAAATTCAGCTCATTTGGACTTCTAGAACTCCAGATATGGCCAAAATACCGAACAGTGCTCGGGCTGGAAGACAAATTCGGGCTTCTTTGTTGTTGCTACAATTTGGACTTGATAATGGCCTTTTTAGATCTTGGGCTCCATATGAAAGTTGTAGGCCTATGTCTTACCTTTCCATCCATATAAATTGGACCTAAATCTGAGATCTGTAGCTCCAGATATGGCCCAATTACCGAACAGTGTTCCGGTTTGGATTGCACCGACATCTCTTCTCTAAGTTTGACCATCTCTTTATCCTTGCAATTTAAGTTCTTCAAGTCATCAATCAATCCTTTCATTTATGTGATAGACCTGCATTAAAAATAGACATTTACCACAAATTATAGGTATCTTATATTATTAGATACATTATTATAAAACATATTTTAGTTAAGGAGTTATTGATACTTTAAGTGCAAAATGATGATATAAAACCATGATAAAAATGCACTTTTAAGTACTAATCACACTCCTACACTTGGGAGAAGACATCAACCTTTTCGTCGTGTCAAGTTTTTGGCGCCGTTGCCGGGGAGGTAAGTTCTTGTATAAATTATAATATTTATTTTATTTTCTCTTTTCACTTTTCACTTTTCTTGTATATAACTTTGTTTCCTTTCTCTTGTTTCTTCTTCTTTTATTTTCTTCTTCCTTTTATTTTATTCCTACACGTGCATGAGAGTGTGGTCACGTACATCAAGTGGTAGACTTTGTAGGATATCCTTATCATTTTCAGAAAATATGGCCGAAGAAGATAATCAATCACTTCATAATGAAAATAATGAAAATAACCGTGCTAGAACACTTAGAGACCACATGAATCCCAAAAGAACAAGTGCACCATCATGCATAGTTTTTCCTCCCGATGCATCTCATTTTAATTTTAAACCAGGTATTATTCAACTTTTACCTTCTTTTCATGGTTTAGAATTGGAAAATCCATACTTGCATTTAAGGGAATTTGAGGAGGTGTGCAACACATATAATAACTTAAATTGTAGCATGAACACCATCAGATTAAAGCTTTTTCCTTTTTCATTAAAAGATAAAGCTAAAACATGGCTACAAAATTTAAGACCAGGATCCATTCGTGCTTGGGATGAAATGCAACAACAGTTTTTAAAGAAGTTTTTCCCATCTCATAGAACAAACTCTTTCAAGAGACAAATCACCACTTTCACTCAAAAACCAGGAGAAACATTTTACAAATGTTGGGATAGGTATCGAGACTTGCTTAGTACTTGCCCTCATCATGGTTTTGAAACATGGAGATTGGTTTCACATTTCTATGAAGGGTTAACACCTAAAGATAGGCAAATGGTTGAATTGATGTGTAATGGAACTTTTGAAGATAAAGACCCTGATGAAGCAATGGAGTACTTAGACTTGTTAGCTGAAAATGCTCAAAATTGGGACACTGCGGGTACATATGAGGCACCGAGTAAAACTCAACCTCATACATCTAGTGGAGGTATGTACAACCTTAGGGATGATCATGACCTTCAAGCCAAGTTTGCATCTTTAGCTAGAAAAGTTGAGGCACTAGAATTGAAAAAGAGTGGTCAATTAAAATCTGTTGAAAACATTGTGTGTCAAATTTGTGAAACAAATGAACACTTAACCAACGATTGTCCAACCTTGCCTTCTTTTAAGGAATGTCTCCATGAACAAGCCCATGCTTTAAACAATTTCCAAAGGGCCAACCACAACCCATACTCCCAAACATACAACCCTGGTTGGAGAAATCACCCAAATTTCAATTGGAAGAGTGAGAACAACAATGCACAAACTTCACAACCATCGTTTCAAGCACACCATAATTTCCAAAATTCTCATGGATAGGCACCTCCTTATGCTCCACCTCTTAGAAGAAATCTTGAGGAAACATTGCATGCATTCATTGAAAAGCAAGAGACAATCAATACTCAACTTACTCAAAGCATAACAGATTTTAAAGAAACTCTTGCAAAATTCATATCTTCTCTCAGTTTTCAAGAGCAAGGTAAGTTTCCATCTCAACCACAACAAAATCTTAAGGGGCAATATGATGCAAATGCAAGTAGTCCTGGAAGTCAACACATGGATCAAGTCAAATCAGTCATCACTCTTTGTAGTGGTAAGGTTATTCACAAACTAATTCTTGAACCTTATGAGAAAGATGATGAGTCAATCTCTAAGGGTAAGGAAGGGGTTGAATCTGAAAATTGCAAAGAAACGACTGATTCTCCGCCAGCACTTTCATTTTCTCATGCCATGACCAATCAGGAAGAAATCGAGGATGAAAAAGGCACTGAAAAGGTTGATGCGAATCTTTTATCAAAAGTGACAACAGATTCAACACCCGACATCACACCAATTGATGATTACTTTCCTGATGAATCTCTACTTTCTCTTAATTCAATGCCTTGGTTTGCTAAAAATATCAATTTTCTTGCTTAAGGATTTTTGCCAACTCATTGGAGTATTGAAGACAAAAGAAAATTTTTGAGCAACGAGCAAAATTTTTATTGGGATGACCCTTACTTATTCAATTATTGTCCTGATCAAATATTTCAAAAATGCATTCTCGACAATGAGGTAAGTAATTTCATTAAATTTTGTTACTCTAAGGCATGTGGGGATCATTTCTCATAAAAAAAGAGGATTGTAGAAATCTTACAAAGTGGATTTTCCTGGCCAACCATATTCAAGGAGTCACATGCATTTTGCAAAAACTGTGAAAATTATCAAAAGGTGGGATTTATTTCAAAACACAGAGAGTCTTTAGATAATCTTCTATTGACTCTTAAGTCTCATCATAGTCAAGATAAGCATCGTGCAATTCATAACTTAGGAACCCATTTTTATAAAGAACATGCTTGGCATAGTCTTGGGAATCTGACTAAAAAAAGACCCTGTTTGCCAGTTTTTAAGAAAACTGGATGGGAAGCCTATCCCTGACCCATAGAGGGCGTTTAAGTCGTTCTTGGACGTAAAACTAAGGGAAGATGTGAGCCACAATCACAACTACGATTTGAGTCTTAGCTTGTAAAAATTTGTGTCTTTCTTTTTATTAATAGCATAATATTTATGTTTTGTCATTTCTTATTTTTGTTTCAGTGTGTTTCAGGTTTGTTAATGTTCATTATTTCAGGTGATATCTTCTATACTCTATCTTTCTACCTTAGAACATTGAGGACAATGTCTCATTTTGGTTGGGGGGAGAGGGTAGTAGTTGATAAAAAAAAAATTGTTTTTCATTTCATAAAGCATGTGCATAATTGTTGTTACTAGGATGGCAAAGTAAAGGAGTTCTTTTGTTAAAGTGACTCTTGAGACGCATCTTAGTAACCATTCTTAACAAGGTCTATTATAATACTTCCTGAAATATTCAGGTTTACAAACTCTCGTATTGTTACCGCTTAATTCTGCTCATATACTTATTTAACATGTATTCTTAAACCTTAATTTACACACACACACTTTAACATATGATTGTGGGTTGCATATTGGATTATTACATTATTTTTGTTCTTTTGTTAAAGGTAACAACTAAGGGAAAGGGATTGTATATAATTTAAAAAAAAACATAAAAAAAAAAGAAAAAAAAGAAAAAAAATGATGATAATAAAAATGTAGATAAGTTTGGTTTCGTAGCCTCCCTAAACCTAAGCAATTAAGCCCGAAGGGGTGTTTTAACACCTAACACCCTAAAGTCAACTGACTTGGGAGCTATTGGCCCAACGCTTGTTACATGGGTTGAGGAGAAAAGCTTAAGGGAATCAAACATTGCACTATCTACATATCAGTATCTGCGACCCGAGTTACTAAGCTCGTAGGGGTGTCTTAACACCTAATGCCCTAAGACCAACTGGTCTGGGAGTCATTAGCTGAAAGCTCGTTACATGGGTTAAAGATGCATGATGTTTTTAAATTATATGTAGATTTAAAAAAAAAAAACAAGAAAAAACGAAAAAAAAAGAGACAAAAATAGTAATCCCAGCCCAAGGAAGTTAACCTTAAACATTAGAACAAAAATTTTGTTTTCTTCCAAGAAAAGCCCCATAATTATGTGTTGATACATTGAGCACAAAAGAAAGGTTTATTAATATCTTGTTAAGTGGTATTGAGCAGATATATAAATTTAATGAGAGTTTGTTTATCTGGATAGATTAATGGAAGTTAAATGATGAATACCTTGCTTTGTGAAATTTACAAATTGTTTTAACGCTTTGATTACTAGGGACTAGTAATAAGCTGGTTGGGGGGTGTGATTAGTACTTAAAAGTGCATTTTTGTCATAGTTTTATATCATCATTTTGCACTTGAAGTATCAATAACTCCTTAACTAAAGCATGTTTTATAATAATGTATCTAATAATATAAGATACCTATAATTTGTGGTAAATGTCTATTTTTAATGCAGGCCTATCACATAAATGAATGGATTGATTGATGACTTGAAGAACTTAAATTGCAAGGATAAAGAGATGGTCAAACTTAGAGAAGAGATGTCGGTGCAATCCAAACCAGAACACTGTTTGGTAATTGGGTCATATATGGAGCTATATATCTAAAATTTAGGTCCAATTTATATGGATGGAAAGGTAAGACATAGGCCTACAACTTTCATATGGAGCCCAAGATCTAAAAAGGCCATTATCAAGTCCAAATTGTAGCAACAACAAAGAAGCCCGAATCTGTCTTCCAGCCCGAGCACTGTTCGGTATTTTGGCCATATCTGGAGTTCTAGAAGTCCAAATGAGCTGAATGTTTTACACAAGAAAGCTGAGACAATTGCCTACAACTTTCATGTTTACAACTGGCTCCAATTTTGATGTTATCAATGACGTTTTGGGCAGACAAGAGAAGATAAGGATTGTCACCAAGTCAAAAGTTGGCCACCCACTTATCAATTAGTCATCAAATCAATAGTTCCCAATTTTGGCCTATAAAAGGAGGCATTTGCCATGCATTTAGGCATCTTGGTGTCCAGATCAAGATCATGCTCTTCCTTTCTCTCTTTGTATTTTTTGTAATGTTTATGCTTTGCTTTCATTAATATTAAGTTTATGCTTTTCATTTCCTTTCCTTTACTTAGTTAACTTTTATGTTCTTATTTTGTTTATCTATTTTGCTTTCTTTGATTATGTCTAGCTAAGTTAATTATGTCAAGGTGAAAAGGCTACACTAATGGTGTGAGAATAAGTATAATGTAAACTTAATATGGACTTTAATGTTTGATACTAACATGTTTTATATTTGTTATCTTGTTCACACTTTAATACTTTGCTTGTTAAATGACTAATCTTGATTTATGTTGTATAACACTTGGTACAACAAATGCTTGGCACTTTCATAGCCCATAATGTATGGTATAACCGACACCTGAGCTATGAAAGGAACTTGATTTGTTGTTAACATAAGTTATAATCATGAATGCTTGACGAGATTTACAAGTATTAGCATTAATTGAATAAGATGACTAATGTAATCATGTTAACAATATATAATCTGATTGGAACCTCCTTTGTGTGTGGTTTCCAATTCAATAATAAGAGTTTATACTATACTTGTTTGATATACCATTAGTGGAACTTCTAACCTTGACATTTGTTATTATTATTGTTTAATCCTTACATTAATTTTCCATCTCCAAGTTCTCATCAACTTCTTCTTCTTCTCTTTCTTCATTATTATTATTATTATTATTATTATTATTATTATTAGTACTACTACTACTACTACTACTATTATTATTATTATTATTATTATTATTATTATTATTATTAATATTAATATTATTATTATTGTTATTGTTATTATTATTATTGTTGTTGTTGTTATTGTTGTTATTATTGTTATTGTTATTGTTATTGTTTATAATTGTTATTTATAATTTGTACAATTAACCTCCCTGTGGTTCGACCCCGGTCTTGCCGGGTTATTTATTACTTCGACGCTCCTACACTTGGGAGAAGACATCAACCTTTTCGTCGTGTCATGCAGGAGTGTCGAAGTAATAAATAACCCGGCAAGACCGGGGTCGAACTACAGGGAGGTTAATTGTACAAATTATAAACAACAATTATAAACAACAATAATAGCAATAACAACAATAACAATAACAATAATAATAATAATAATAATAATAATAATAATAATAATAATAATAATAGTAATAGTAATAATAATAATAATAATAATAATAATAATAATAAAGAAAAAGAAGATGATGATGAGAACTTAGAGAAGGAGTATTAATGTAACGATTAAACAATGATAATAAAAATTGTCAAGGTTAGAGATTCCACTAATGGTATATCAAACAAGTATAATATAAACTCTTATTATTTAATTGGAAACCACACATAAAGAAGGTTCCAATTGGATTATAGATTGTTAACATGATTACATTAGTCATCTTATTCAATTAATGCTAATACTTGTAAATCTCGTCAAGCATTCATGATTATAACTTATGTTAACAACAAATCAAGTTCCTTTCATAGCTCAGGTGTCGGTTATACCATATAATATGGGCTATGAAAGTGCCAAGCATTTGTTGTACCAAGTGTTATACAACATAAATCAAGATTAGTCATTTAACAAGCAAAGTATTAAAGAGTAAACAAGATAACAAATATAAAACATGTTAATATCAAACATTAAAGTCCATATTAAGTTCACATTATACTTATTCTTACACAATTAGTGCAACCTTTTCACCTTGACATAATTAACTTAGCTAGACATAATGAAAGAAAGAAAAATAGATAAACAAAATAAGAACATAAAAGCTAACTAAGTAAAGGAAAGGAAATGAAAAGCATAAACTTAATATTAATGAAAGCAAAGCATAAACATTACAAAAAATACAAAGAGAGAAAGGAAGAGCATGATCTTGATCTGGACACCAAGATACCTCAATGTATGGCAAATGCCTCCTTTTATAGGCCAAAATTGGGAACTATTGATTTGATGACTAATTGATAAGTGGGTGACCAACGTTTGACTTGGTGACAATCCTTATCTTCTCTTGTTTGCCCAAAACATCATTGATAACGTCACAATTGGAGCCAGTTGAAAACATGAAAGTTGTAGCCAATTGTCTCAGATTTATTGTGTAAAAACTTCAGCTCATTTGGACTTCTAGAACTCCAGATATGGCCAAAATACCAAACAGTGCTCGGGCTGGAAGACAGATTCGGGCTTATTTGTTATTGCTATAATTTGGACTTGATAATGGCCTTTTTAGATCTTGGGCTCCATATGAAAGTTGTAGGCCTATGTCTTACCTTTCCATCCATATAAATTGGACCTAAATCTGAGATCTGTAGCTCCAGATATGGCCCAATTACCGAACAGTGTTCCAGTTTGGATTGCACCGACATCTCTTTTCTAAGTTTGACCATCTCTTTGCCCTTGCAATTTAAGTTCTTAAAGTCATCAATCAATCCTTTCATTTATGTGATAGGCCTGCATTTAAAATGAACATTTACCACAAATTAAAGGTATCTTATATTATTAGATATATTATTATAAAACATGCTTTAGTTAAGGAGTTATTGATACTTCAAGTGCAAAATGATGATATAAAACCATGAGAAAAATGCACTTTTAAGTACTAATCAGTGGCCAACTCTTGACTTGGTGACAATCCTTATCTTCTCTTGTCTGCCCAAAATGTCATTGATAACATCACAATTAGAGCCACTCAAAAACATGAAAGTTGTAGGCAATTGTTTCAGCTTTCTTTTGTAACAAATTTAGCTCATTTGGACTTCTAGAACTCCAAATATGACCAAAATACTAAATAGTGCTCGGGTTGGAGGACAGATTCAGGCTTCTTTGTTGTTGCTACAATTTGGCCTTGGAAATGGCCTTTTTAGATCTTGGGCTCCATATGAAAGTTGTAGGCCTATGTCTTACCTTTCCATCCATATAAAGTAGACCTAAATATGAGATCTATAGCTCTAGATATGACCCAATTACGGAACAGTGTTCCGGTTTGGATTGCACCGACATCTCTTTTCTAATTTTAGTCATCTCTTTGCCCTTGCAATTTAAGTTCTTAAAGTCATCAATCAATCCTTTCATTTATGTGATAAGCCTACATTTAAAATGAACATTTACCATAAATTAAATGTATCTTATATTATTATAAAACATGCTTTAGTGAAGGAGTTATTGATACTTCAAATGCAAAATGATGATATAAAACCTTGATAAAAATGCACTTTTAAGTACTAATCAGGTACAACAAATACTTGACACTTTTATAGCCCATACTGTATGGTATAACCAACACCTGTGTTATGAAAAGAACTTGATTTGTTGTTAACATAAGTTATAATCATGAAAGCCTGACAATATTTACAAGTATTAGCTTTAATCGAATAAAATAACTAATGTAAGATTATGTTAACTGTCGCACGTCGGAAAATCCGCGCGACATCAGCTGGCGATTTTTTTTTGTTTGTGTGTTGCTTGGATTTTTGGAGTCGCCACCTAGTATTATGGTTACTAGGAACCTATGATCTGCGAGAGTCTAAGTAAGGGACTGGTTGTGCAAGGGGAAGACGCATCACCCCCGGTGCACCCTACCTCAAGTAAGCTGCATTGTTGTTTGATTATTTTTCTAGGTCAGATTTCTATGGTCTTTCCTAAGGTTCAAGGCAGATCTCCCTCCATGAGGGAGTCTTTATCTTATTAGGTTAAATCCTATCCATAATTGGCCCGGCCCAATAGCTAATTAATTAGCTGCTGCATGCAGAATTTGCATGCAGCAGCTACTGAAGGGGGGCTACAATAATGAAGGGGAGGGGGGTGAACGGTGAATCAGGAAGGAGACTTACCTGGCGTTGGAGAGCTGGCGGTCTAGTGGAGGACGACGGTGTGGCTGGTGGCTGCAACTGTGGAGTCCGGCGATGGTGGTGGTGGTGGCTGAAGGCCACGGTGGAGAGGGAAAGAAAGAAAAATTGCAGAATCCTGCAGAAAAAAGTGATTTTTTGCTGACTTTGGGCTCGATTTTCTCCTCCTTCAGAGCATGCAATTTGCTCCTATTTATAGGGCTGGAAAGAGGGTAATCTCGTCTTCAACGGGGAAAAATTCTCAGCCCTTGATTCGACTCGAGGAATCCAGGCCGTTGGCTCAAAGTGTGCACCTCGAACTGCCAAATTTAGCAAATCCAAGGCTGCAGGCTGCCCGAGGTGGCCACTTTGGGCTAATAAACGGAGCCGTTTCAAAGCTTTTCGACCCGACCAAACCATTCTCCAAGATAAAGGGGTTGCAGGTGGACATGTTGGTGCATGCGTTGTCGGATTTGGTGGCTAAACGAGGAAGAAAATGCTTCTGGAAAGCTGCTACTCGGGCATCTTTTTGGGGAAGACGATGAACAGTAATCAGGTGACGCATCACTTTTTTTTTTTTTTTTGAATCCCAAAACGACGCCGTTTTGGATTAAAAATTAGGGATTTGTTAATTTGGTCCTCCAACTTTCAATTTCTTTCAATCAAATCCCTAATTGACCCTAAACTTCAATTTTCTATCAATTTGGCCCCTGATTTCCATCAATTAACTTGGTAAAAATTAGATTTGGTCTCTTAAAATTCCAATCTTCTTAATTAAGCCCAAATTAGGCTCCCAAACTTAATGTTTTACCAATTAAACCCCAAATAAAATTAATTTGACCCATTTAAAGTATAATTAAGTTCTTGCACTTAATTAAATCCTTCATTTGGTCCTAAATTAATTCTTAAACATAATTAAAAATTTAATTTGGCCCATGATTGAATCAAATTGGCCTATTAAAATTTTATTATGTTATGGGGCTTAATTTTTATGCAAATTTGTTCCATAATCATTTAATTTGACCTCGAATTTGTATTTTTTCAATTCTGGGCAAAATAGGGCGCTAATAGGTTTTGAATCTCCTCCAAAAATTGCAGTTTGATTTTTGCTTATTTTTGCGGTCTTTCTAGATCAACTTTCTCCACATTGCCAGCCTTTATTTTATTTTTTTATTTTTATTTTGAAAAGAAAAAAATGAATTTTGGGGAATAACCCAGAATTGGGTTATGACAGTTGCCCCCCTCTTTACAATGCTTATGATAGAAAGTCACGTAAAAGACTTTAGATAGTAAGCGTTGTAAAGAAGAAAAAAAGGATGAGATATGTTGACTCGTCTTATTGAGAAATGATGAATCCTCTTGAGGGCTAGAAAGCGTACTTGGAGTAAAAACTGGAAGAGTTTTTTTTTTTTTTTTAGGTGGTCTCATTGTAATGGGTGACTTACTCAAGTGAAAAATATAAAGAAGTTTCAAAGTGGTGAAAAATAAAAAGATTTTTCAAAGTGGTGAGAAATGCGAAGATTTCTCAAAGTGGTGAAGAGGTGAAAAATGCATAGATTCTTCGAAATGGTGAAAAATATAAAGATTTTTCAAAAGTGGTCTTGTTGTAATGGGCAACCTGCCCGGGTGAAAAACACGAAGATTTTCAAAGTGGTGAGAAATGCAAAGATTCCTCAAAATGGTGGAAAATGAAAAGATTTTTCAAAGTGGTGAAAAATACAAAGATTTTTCAAAAGTGGTCTTGTTGTAATGGGCAACCTGCCCGGGTGAAAAACACGAAGATTTTTCAAAGTGGTGAGAAATGCAAAGATTCCTCAAAATGGTGAAAAATGAAAAGATTTTTCAAAGTGGTGAAAAATACAAAGATTTTTCAAAAGTGGTCTTGTTGTAATGGGCAACCTGCCCGGGTAAAAAAAAAGAGAGTGGTCATATGGTAGTGGGTGACCTCCCTAGGTAAAAACATGGAATATCTCGAAGAGGCAACATGATGGGACTCAAAAGTGCACTATTCGAGCAATGGAAGCTCGACGAAGCATTCGAAAAGAGATAGGACTCGAAAGGGAACGAAGGCTAAAAAGCACACTTGATAGGAGGTAGGGTTAAAAAAACGCATTACATCAGAGGTGAGAGTTCAAAGGCGCGGTACAAAAGAGGTAGGGTTAGAAAACGCATTACCTAAGGTGGTTGAGAGTTTTGAGGCGCACTTAATGGAGGTTGGGTTAGAAAACACACTACCCAAAAAGGTGATGGTGAAACCGGTCTGACAATATTGGAAGCAATGCAATATAATCAATATGCATGTATACTTACTTGAGAAATATAGGTCCCCACTTCTTCATGATGTCCTTCTTTTCTCAAAAGTTGTAGTGTTTGATAGTAAGCTTTCATAGCTATTTTCACTCTTGCTTACTCGAGTCGTATCTTGTGGTCTTGACCCTCGGGTAGGATATGATATACATCTTATCCCTCAAACCTTTATCTGAAGAGGTTTCTAGCTCAACCCAACATTTTCTATTTTCTTAGAAGGGGCATCATGGAGCCAACCCTATGTGTTTTGGTAAATTGTCATCCGGCTTGATCATGCCCCCAAGTATTCAGATCAGGTCTAAGGATGAGGCTAGGTGAAGAAAGGTTTGGTCATTGACAAAGAGTTGTTTTCCTGCAGAGATTTTGGAATTTCAAAGCTATTCCAGACACAAAAATCATTTTGACATCGATTCAAAGCAAACTCATTCTGAAGAAATTCAAGTGATTCCTATGGAGAGGTTTTTGGAAGTGATGAAAACTTTTAGTTTTGCTTTTGGTGAAAATGTGAAGAACACAAAGTGACATCTGATTGGTCACAAAAGGTTTAAATTTCAATTTGAGGATTATTGAGAACCGTTGTTTAAAACATTCATTTTATTTGCATGAATAATGATTTGGTTCACATGAGAAAGCACTGCCTACCGATCCAGATTGCTTGCCTTTGATCAGAAAGGGCTTGATTAGGCACGTAATGTAGGCTTGGGCTATTGGTTATGAAGAAAAAGATATTTATAGCTCAAAAAGTGTTTAAGGGACTTTAAGACTAAGGATCACTAGTGCTTATATCCTAAAATTTTTGTTCATACATTTCTTGACCTTGGAATTGATTTGCAGAATGGTCCACGGTGCCCCCCAGTGTTGGGTTTGGGCTCTTTCTTTTTGTTCTTGTTTTCTTCATTTGATTTTGAGCATCATTGTATTGACTTTTTTTTTTATGCTCAAATTTTTTTTTTAATCCTTTGGATTTTTTTTTTATGCCCCCCAGCTTTGTATGGGCATCTTCGATGATTGAGAATTTTCTTTTATGCCCCCTAGTATTGTTTGGGCACTTTCAATCGTTGAGGTTTTTTTTTTATGCCCCCAAGAGTTATTTGGGCACTTTCAATCATTAAAGATTTTTTTGGCACTTGCCCCCTAGTGTAGGGTGTGACCCTAGTCAAGGTTAGTTTTCAAGAAAAATCTATTAGGCTCAAAAGGGGACTGCAAAAGATATATTTTAGCCTTGTGAAAAGGATTATCAAAGATGGCCTTTCTTCACCTCAAATGTATGCATTTAGAATCGGTAAGCCTTACTCTCATGCGAGTATACAAAGTGATTTCTCATTATTCATGCAAATAAAACTCTGTTTTTGGAGTCACTTCATTGTGTTCTTTTTCCCTTTTTTAGGTTTCATAGGTGTATGGTTACCTCTCTAAGGAATCTTTTGAATTTCTAGAACTCATTTGTTTTGGAAAAAAAAAAACCAACATGATTTGTGTTCTTGTACTAAACTTTGAATTCCCAAAAAATCTGGGTGAATATGTGAGATCATGCATTGTTTTGGAAGAAAGGGGAAACACTATAGAAATCTTGGCCAAACTTCAATTTCATTGATTGACAAGGGTAAATACATCAAGCGTAGTATTTCTTTACAACATCTGAGTTTACAGGTCTTGGTAGATCCCTTCCATCCATAGTAGTCAGAATTAAAGCCCCTCCAGAAAAAGCCTTTTTCACTACATATGGCCCTTCGTAGTTTGGTGCCCACTTGCTTTGATCTTCTCCTGATGCTAGTGGGATCTTTCTTAACACCAAATCCCCTTCCTTGAACACTCGTGGTTTGACTTTCTTGTTGTAAGCTTTGGCTATCCTGCTTTGGTATAACTGGTGATGGCAGATAGCTGCTAGTCTTCTCTCATCGATTAAGGTTAGTTGCTCAAATCTTGACTTTGCCCATTCTGATTCGTCCAGTTCTGCATCCTTTAGGATCCGTAGTGACGGGATTTCTATTTCTAAGGGCACAACCGCCTCCATTCCATATACTAAAGAGTATGGGGTGGCATTTGTAGAAGTTCTAACTGTGGTACGGTACGCATGAAGTGCATATGGAAGCATCTCATGCCAATCCTTGTAGGTGACCACCATTTTCTGGATGATCTTCTTGAGGTTCTTGTTAGCTGCTTCGACTGCCCCATTCATCTTTGGTCTATAAGGGGAGGAATTGAGGTGTTTAATCTTCCATTTGGTGCATAATTCATCAATCAGCTTCCCATTGAAATTCTGGGCGTTGTCAGTTACCAATCTTGCTGGCAAACCATAACGACAGACCAAATCCTTTTCAATAAACCTCTTAACTACTTTTTGAGTTACATGGGCATAAGAGCTGGCTTCTACCCATTTGGTGAAGTAGTCGATGGCCACCAAAATGAATCTATGCCCATTGCTCGCTTTAGGATTAATGGGCCCTATAACATCCAAACCCCACATATCAAAAGGCCAAGGCGAAATCATATTGAACAGAGGTGCTGGAGGCGCATTTATCTTGTCGCCATATATTTGACACTTATGGCATTTTCTGACATAGTCTACACAATCTCTCTCCATGGTCAACCAGAAGTACCCAGACCTTTGTATTTGTTTCGCCATTGTATGCCCATTAGCATGTGTAGCACAAATCCCTTCATGAACTTCCTTTAGTGTCTGTTCAATCTCATTTTCATTCAAACACCTAAGCAAAGTCCCGTCAAATGACCTTTTATATAAAATTTCCCCATCTAGGTAAAAATTCATGGTCATTCTTCTCAAAGTCTTTTCATCCTTCTTGGAAATCCCTTCAGGATATTCTTGATGCTGGAGAAACTTCTTGATGTCATTGTACCATGGTTTCCCATCCAGTGATTCTTCAATTAAGCAGCAATGGGCTTGGAAGCTTTTGACTTCGATATTTATTGGTTGGATCTTGCTTTTAGTATCAACTTGTTCCATTGAAGCTAAGGTTGCTAAGGCATCAGCAAACTGATTCTTATCTCTACTTATATGAGTGAATTTGATTTCTTCAAATTCATCGGCTAACTTCAAGAGATAACTTTGATACAACTTCAACTTCTCATCCTTGGTTTGCCACTCGCCTTTTACTTGATAGATGATTAGTAAGGAATCCCCAAAGACCTCAAGCTTTTTGGCCTTAAGTTCAAGAGCAGCTTCCAGGCCAATGATGCAGGCTTCATACTCGGCAGTGTTGTTGGTACATTCAAACAGTAACCTTGTTGAAACAGGATACTGCTTATTTTCTAGGGAAATCACTACCGCTCCGGCCCCATTTCCTGATACGTTTACTGCCCCATCAAAGTAGAGGGTCCACTGATTGCTTTCCCCCCTTTCATTTTCGACAACTATCACCTCTTCATTGGGGAGGTCAAAGTTTAGCGGCTCATAGTTCTCCGTGGCATGGTCTGCAAGATGATCAGCAATTATGCTTCCTTTTACAGCTTTTCTTGTCATAAAGACAATGTCATACTCTGCCAACAACACTTGCCACCTTGCTATTCTACTTGACAGGTAAGGTTTTTCACAAATATACTTGAGCAGGTCTAATTTTGAAATTAGCCAGGTTGTGTAGTACAACATATACTGCCGGAGTCTTTTCGCACTCCAAACCAAGGCACAACATAGCCTCTCAATTGTTGTATATCTCGACTCACAATCATTGAATTTTTTACTCAAGTAGTAAATAGCTTGCTCTTTCCTTCCTGACTCATCACGTTGTCCCAGCACACAGCCCATGGCTGTTTCTGTTACTGTTAAGTATAGAATCAAAGGCCTTCCTGGTGTTGGAGGTACTAATAATGGTGGATTTTGCAAATACCTCTTTATTTTATCAAAGGCTTCCTGACAATCATTGTCCCATACTCCAGGATTTTTCTTCCTCAATAAACAAAAAATTGGTTCACAAGTCACCGTCAATTGGGATATAAACCAAGCTATGTAATTCAGGCGCCCGAGGAAACTTCTTACCTCCTTTTCTGTCTTAGGGGCAGACATCTCTTGAATAGCTTTAGCTTTATCAGGATCAACTTCTATTCCTCGACCACTTACTATGAAGCCCAATAGTTTTCCTGTTTTCACCCCGAATGAGCATTTTGCAGGATTCAACTTTAGCTGGAATTTCCTCAGCCTTTCAAATAGTCTTCTTAACACTTGCACATGATCTTCCTCTTTCTTTGATTTTGCAAGTATGTCATCCACATAAACTTCCACTTCTCGGTGCATCATGTCGTGGAACAGGGTAACCATTGCTCTTTGGTATGTGGCTCCAGCATTCTTCAATCCGAATGGCATTACTTTATAACAAAATGTCCCCCATGGTGTGACAAAAGTGGTCTTCTCTTTATCTTCTTCTGCCATTCTAATTTGATTGTAACCAGAGAATCCATCCATAAAAGAATATGTAGCATTTGTTGCAGCATTATCAACAAGAATGTCTATATGGGGCAAAGGAAAATCATCTTTTGGGCTCGCCTTGTTCAAGTCTCTATAGTCCACACATACCCGAATCTTCCCATCTTTTTTGGGACTACGACCACATTGGCTACCCATTGTGGATATTGGACTATATCTAGAAACCCTGCATCCCACTGTTTTTGTATCTCGGATTTTACCTTCAGTAACATATCTGGGCGCATTCGCCTGGTTTTCTGCTTAATTGGCTTGCTTCCTTCTATTAAAGGAATCTTATGTACTACTATGTCAGTATCTAGACCAGGCATATCTGTATAAGTCCAAGCAAAAACATCCATATACTCGTGTAATAGAGAAACTAGTCTATTTCTTTCTTCCGTTGTAATAAGAGTGCCAATCTTTAATTCCTTATTTTCTTGTTTGTCTCCCATGTTAATGGCTTCTAGTTTCTCACTGACTGGTTCCCAGGCCTTTTCTGAACTTTCTACCAGCTTAGTAAACTCTCTTATATCTTCCTCCCCCCATTCTTCATCATCCATTGCAATCATATCATCAAAGTTTGGCCAATTATTCTTAATGCAATGGTTTTGTGAATCGATGGAACTTTTAGGATTCCTGAAAGTGCAATGCGTGCTCGTGTAAGTGTGATTTATGGAAAGATAAAAGATGCAGGCACACTTTGAACACAAGAAAATGCATGATCTCATTAAAATGAAAGTGCTTGGTTAACATTGAAAATTTTGCGGTACTATGGGCTACAATACCGACAAGATCAGCACAAGTCAAAACAAGACAAAATAAGTCCGAGCATCATCAAACAAGAACAATTACTTTTTAAACACAATAGGAATAGGCTCTATCTTCCAATTCTGGTACACCTCCCCTTCAGCCAATCTTCGTACGAAAGATCTAGCAGGAGGTTCATCAATGGTGTGAATGGAAAGTTGTGGCAGCACTTCATCCTTCATCTCCAAATCTACTTCCTCTATTCGTTTTTCTTCTTCGCTCTCTAGGGTATTGATGTGAAGATCCATTATGTCAGATCTAATCACTTCTGCAACCCTTGGGAAAGATACTTGGAGTGGTGGGATGACAAGTTCCTCTTCTTCCGGCTCCCTCCCTTCAATCCTCGCCATTCTTGCTTCTCTTTTAACTTGAGTAACCCGCTTGTAATCGTCTTTCTTTGGCTTATATCCGAGCCCAAACCTTTGATTTATGCCGTTTAGGTTGATCAGGCTACGCATTCTGGTCTCAGGATTACACTGAAAAGGAGATCCCTCTTTTAAGAAGCATTTGACAGCCATCTTTGCTGTTTCTGGGATTTTAGGCTTTCTTAACACTGTGCCTTCAGGAACCCATGCTGCATTCACAATTTCAAAAGCATGAATATTCCCATCTCTACAATCTTTTGCTTCAATAAAAGGTATGGCCACATTTTTTATCATGGAAACTGTCTCTTCAGCTTTGACAGTTATCAACATTCCATTCATGATATACTTCAAACACTGGTGCAATGAAGAAGCTACTACTCCAGCTGCATGAATCCACGGCCTTCCTAATAATATGCTGTAAGATGGGTGAATGTCCATTACTTGTAATGTTATTAAGAACATCTGCGGCCCCACATATAGCTCTACTTCTAGGGTCCCAATTATTGGTCTTGGTGAACCATCATATGCTCTCGCCATCAAGGTGTTGGGCTTCATATGTGACTCATCGACAGGCATTTCTTTCAAGATATGTAATGGTAGGACATTCAGCGCAGAACCATTGTCAATGAGTACCTTTCCGATCATAATATCCTTGCAACGCACAGTAATGTATAATGGCTTGTTGTGCATCAAAACTACTGATATAGTCTTGCCATTCCTCAAATTACTTTTGCATTTCCTTTGCTTCTTCTTCTCGGGACTCAAGCTTAGCTTTAATTGCAGACATTCGGTTTCTCATACCATTTATCTTGTCTAGGTATTCCTTCATGTCTAACTCAGCGACCCTCCTTGCTTCTCTCTCATCTTTAACTTGCATCTGATATCGAGTGCTTAATCTTCTTTCTTCTTCAATGGTGAGATCTGCTAATCTGTTCTTCTCTTTTTCAGCTTCCTATTTTAATTTATACTGGTCCCTTTCTTTCTTTAGAGAAGCTATTGTCTCTTTGTCGGCAAACTTTCTACTTTCTAAGGCCCTTTTTAAACTCACCAATTCGTGCTCCACCATTACATGCTTTTCTATCAACTCCTCATTCTTGGCCTTCTCTTCCTTCAGTTGCTCATTTGCTTCATGTTGATTCTTCTTTAACTTAACTATTTGCTCATCTCTTTCCTTCAATTGCTGATCCAAATAGGCCTTCATCTCTTCTTCTTTCAAAAGTTGGTTCTCTAGGAAATTTTGATGATTTTTGCTATTACCGAGCTCAATCCTCAGCTTATCCAACTCTTCTTGGAGATCTTCCTCGTTATTGACCCTTTTTCTTTTTGGCTCCAACGTTACGGACAATTTAGCTTGGGTTTTTCTTTGCTCTTTTACCTCTTGAAGTATCTTAGATGAACTGCCACTCCTCCATATCGAATACGTAGGGCTAACTGAGAACTCATTTTGATTTTCTTCCTTATAGACCAAAAAAGGCCGCTTCCAGTCGTTCCTGATGGTATTTAACATATCCGAAGAGCTAGCTTCTTTAAACAGACCAGTATATTCAGCTATCGCCCGAGTTCTTGGCACGTGTTGTATTTCTCCAAACTGTCTGGCTACTAATGCGGGTGAGTAGCTGATATATCCAGTTAAGCCGATCAATGGAACCCATGGCTTGTCGCCACAACTCATGAGGTAAGACGAACCACTTACCCAAGGAGCTTTCCATCTGAAATTAGTTTGGGGAAGTTCTTGGTATTTCTCTATCCACGCCTTTTCATCCAAACCATTCCATTCTTCAGTCAGCACCAGCTCAAGAGGCCTCATGTTAA
Source organism: Populus pruinosa (assembly GCA_026413675.1). Lineage (NCBI taxonomy): Eukaryota > Viridiplantae > Streptophyta > Magnoliopsida > Malpighiales > Salicaceae > Populus > Populus pruinosa. The sequence continues at coordinate 6,987,241 of CM048610.1, read as the reverse complement.
ACCACCAAAAATTATTGAAGACTTCTTTTGATGCTTCTAGATGGCTTACTATCCACATGAATAAGAGAGGGACACAACATCGCATCGCCCCTTTCCCATGTAATCTACAATGGTTTAGAGATAAGAAGGTTTCAGCTAAGATAGCTGAAGTAGGGTTATTCTTTACCTCTTCAAATTCAAGGAAGGCGTTAGCAGCTTCAATGCTAATAATTCCGGCAGCTTCTGAAGGAAACAAAACCAACCCAAAGATGGCAAAAGCAATTATCTTATATCTTTCTTCACCTAGCTTCCCTTCTTCCTTATCTGTCTTCAATTTACTCTCGATCATCTTCCATTTGAAGCGTCCATTGGATATCTTGTACCGATCAATCTGATCCAAATGTAGAAGTCTGGTAACTACTGTAGAGGTATTCTCAATTCTTTGTCTGAAGTACACTTTATAGGGGTCATTCGGAAAACTTAAGATCTGAGCATATTCTTCAAGAGTAGGAGTCATATCAATATCCCCGAAGTTGAAACATCTGTAGCTTGGATCCCAGAAATGCATCAGGGCTTTGACTGCTGAAATCTGAACAGGCATCTTTATTAGATGAGCAATTCTTCCATACTTCTTCTCAAACAGATTCTCATCAATGTATCCTAGAAGAGGAGCTAACTTCTTTATGGTGTCTACGAAATAGTGCACTTTGGTTATGTGTGGTAATTCCTTAACCTTGGTTCTTGGGCAATCCCCTTCGACTACTTGCATCATCTCAGATCTTTCCCCATATTCCGAAAAGGTAAGGGAAGTCATGGTCTTAGCTCAAAAATCCTGCAAAGTTCAGACAAATTCTAGGTTATTATATGAGGGATATGTTTCTAACTAGTCTCAAAAAAGGTCTATGAACTGCCCAATGACCACCTCACGTGAAGGTAGTATAGGGGTTTACAAGGGATGGTTGGGGCACTATGTGACCGCCATCACCTAGTAAACACTCAGTTCATAGTTGGATGTTTCACGAATCTGTACCCCGACTGAAAGTCATGGGGCAGATCGCTATTACCCTCCTACCCTAGAATTGGGTTTTCATGCCAAATTAAAGAAATGCATGAATGCATGTATTTATGGATGAACAGGAAATAAAGGTATTGAAATAATAAGATTAAACAGACCAAAATGGATAATCAAATAATCAAACAATCAAAGCTTAGTCCAACCAAATAGGGCGTCCCCAGCGGAGTCGCCATTCTGTCGCACGTCGGAAAATCCGCGCGACATCAGCTGGCGATTTTTTTTTTTGTGTGTTGCTTGGATTTTTGGAGTCACCACCTAGTATTATGGTTACTAGGAACCTATGATCTGCGAGAGTCTAAGTAAGGGACTGGTTGTGCAAGGGGAAGACGCATCACCCCCGGTGCACCCTACCTCAAGTAAGCTGCATTGTTGTTTGATTATTTTTCTAGGTCAGATTTCTATGGTCTTTCCTAAGGTTCAAGGCAGATCTCCCTCCATGAGGGAGTCTTTATCTTATTAGGTTAAATCCTATCCATTCTGAAGTCCAAATTTTAAAATTGCTGTTATTTACACCTTGTATCTTTAATACCCGAGAGTGTACTTTATCATGTAATTTTAAACCCTACAAATATTAAAGTCTACATCTTAATTATAAAAAGGGGGAAGGGGTAAAAAGGAAAAAAAAAGGTTTTTGATATTTTGGTCAAACCTTAATGGATAATCATAAACTAGTTATGATATCCATTTTTTTTTTATTTTTTAAAATCGTGAGAAAGATGTCATTTTTTTTTTTTGAAACATGCTTGAAAACTTCTTTAGGATTTGGCCATATGCAAATAAATATTTTTTTGAATTTTTTTTTTGAATATTTCAAAGAAAACCGGTTATTTTAATACCGGACTTGTATCTTAGCATGTAAGTATACAACCCAATATTAAGAAAACTTTGTAGAAAAAAATATAAAAAAACCACAAAATTTTTTGAAATGATTTTTAGAATTTTTTTAGAATTGTTTTTATTTTTTTTTATTTAAGTGAAAACAGGGTATTTTAATACCGGACTTGTATCTTAACATGTAAGTATACAACCCAATATTAAGCAAAATTTGTAGAAAAATATTTAACAAAATCACAAATTTTTTGAAATGATTTTTAGAATTTTTTAGAAATTTTTTTGATTTTTTTTTAGTTTATATAATATAATATAATATAATATAAATAATTAAATATTAAATATTAAAAACATGTTGGCCGGGCCGGCCCAACTGGCTGGGCCGAACTCAGCCCATGAACATTGGGCCAAAATCGACCCAAAATGGGTGGGCCGATGTTGGCCCAAAACTCTTGGTTTGGGCCGGGCTGGGCCCAAACACATGGGCTGGGCCATAATTGGCCCGGCCCAATAGCTAATTAATTAGCTGCTGCATGCAGAATTTGCATGCAGCAGCTACTGAAGGGGGGCTACAATAATGAAGGGGAGGGGGGGTGATCGGTGAATCAGGAAGGAGACTTACCTGGCGTTGGAGAGCTGGCGGTCTAGTGGAGGACGACGGTGTGGCTGGTGGCTGCAACTGTGGAGTCCGGCGATGGTGGTGGTGGTGGCTGAAGGCCACGGTGGAGAGGGAAAGAAAGAAAAATTGCAGAATCCTGCAGAAAAAAGTGATTTTTTGCTGACTTTGGGCTCGATTTTCTCCTCCTTCAGAGCATGCAATTTGCTCCTATTTATAGGGCTGGAAAGAGGGTAATCTCGTCTTCAACGGGGAAAAATTCTCAGCCCTTGATTCGACTCGAGGAATCCAGGCCGTTGGCTCAAAGTGTGCACCTCGAACTGCCAAATTTAGCAAATCCAAGGCTGCAGGCTGCCCGAGGTGGCCACTTTGGGCTAATAAACGGAGCCGTTTCAAAGCTTTTCGACCCGACCAAACCATTCTCCAAGATAAAGGGGTTGCAGGTGGACATGTTGGTGCATGCGTTGTCGGATTTGGTGGCTAAACGAGGAAGAAAATGCTCCTGGAAAGCTGCTACTCGGGCATCTTTTTGGGGAAGACGATGAACAGTAATCAGGTGACGCATCACTTTTTTTTTTTTTTTTGAATCCCAAAACGACGCCGTTTTGGATTAAAAATTAGGGATTTGTTAATTTGGTCCTCCAACTTTCAATTTCTTTCAATCAAATCCCTAATTGACCCTAAACTTCAATTTTCTATCAATTTGGCCCCTGATTTCCATCAATTAACTTGGTAAAAATTAGATTTGGTCTCTTAAAATTCCAATCTTCTCAATTAAGCCCAAATTAGGCTCCCAAACTTAATGTTTTACCAATTAAACCCCAAATAAAATTAATTTGACCCATTTAAAGTATAATTAAGTTCTTGCACTTAATTAAATCCTTCATTTGGTCCTAAATTAATTCTTAAACATAATTAAAAATTTAATTTGGCCCATGATTGAATCAAATTGGCCTATTAAAATTTTATTATGTTATGGGGCTTAATTTTTATGCAAATTTGTTCCATAATCATTTAATTTGACCTTGAATTTGTATTTTTTTCAATTCTGGGCAAAATAGGGCACTAATAGGTTTTGAATCTCCTCCAAAAATTGCAGTTTGATTTTTGCTTATTTTTGCGGTCTTTCTAGATCAACTTTCTCCACATTGCCAGCCTTTATTTTATTTTTTTATTTTTATTTTGAAAAGAAAAAAATGAATTTTGGGGAATAACCCAGAATTGGGTTATGACATTAACAATTTATAATTTGATTGAAATCTTCTTTGTGTGTGGTTTCCAATTGACTAATAAGAGTTTATACTATACTTATTTGACATGCCATTAGTGGATCCTCTAACCTTAATATTTGTTGTTATTATTGTTTAATCCTTACATTAATCTTTCATCTCAAAGCTTTCTCCCTCATCTTCGTTATTACTACTACTACTACTACTACTACTACTATTGTTACTTTTTTTATTGTTATTGTATAATTGTTATCTATAATTTATACAATTAATCTCCCTATAGTTAGACCCCAGTCTTGCCGGGTTATTTATTACTTCAACACTCCTACACTTTGGAGAAGACATTAATCTTTTGGTCGTGTCACAAATCTTTGCTTTAATCAGCCAGTGAATATATTTAGGAATTCTATAATTCATGAATAATCTCAATTTTGCACATCTAGCATGAAAAATTTTTATAATCGCATTCAAAGGTAGAACGAGAAAATACTTTTTTAATTTTTCAAGAGCGGTGTCTATTTTCAAATGATAATTGGAGAAGAAATTCAAAGAAGTGAGAAAGAGTAAAGAATTGCACAAATATACACACAGATATAAGTTATTATAGGAAACTGAAAGAACCGCTGAAGTCACGGAGTATTATTATCCTCCATGTGATTGGGGTGAGAAAGACTAGCAAAACAAAAGTTACACCAAAACAAAACATAAAATAATATGAGAAAAAGAAAAATTAATCTTTATATACAGGATCATTCAATTTAATAGGTCATTTTCAACTGAAAAATTGTTAGAGTAAACTTTCAAACGATGTCCATTTACCTTGAAAACATTGCCTTTCTTTGAATTCTCGATATTACAAGCTTCATTTGGATACACATGTTTCACAATAAAAGGACCACTCCATCTTGATCTTAGTTTTCCAGGAAATAAATGGAGTCAAGAATTATAAAGGAAGATTTTTTGACTAACATTGAATATTTTTCTCAGTATTTTCTTGTCATGAAACTCTTTTATTCTTGTTTTATAAATTCTTGAATTTTCATATGCATTATTTTTTATTTTCTCAAGCTTATTTATTTGTAATTTTTGCAGCTAACTAGCATCATCAAGATTTGAATTGAAAGCTTTAATAACCTAATAAGCTTTATGTTCAAGCCCCACATGCAAGTGACAAGATTTTTCATAGACTATTCTATAAGGTGACATACCTAATGATATTTTATAAACAATTCTGTAAGCCCAAAGTGCATCATTAAGTCTTAAAGACGAGTCTTTCCTATTAGGGTTCACTATTTTCTCTAAGATCTGTTTGATCTCCCTATTAGCAAACTCTACTTATCCACTTGTCTAAGGGTGATAAGGAGTGGAAACTGACACGACGAAAAGATTGATGTCTTCTCCCAAGTGCAGGAGTGTCGAAGTAATAAATAACCCGGCAAGACCGGGGTCAAACCACAGGGAGGTTAATTGTACAAATTATAAACAACAATTATAAACAACAGTAATAGCAATAACAACAAGAACTATAATAACAACAACAACAATAATAACAACAAGAATAATAATAATAATAATAGTAATACTAATAATACTAATAATAAAAATAATAATAATAATAATAATAATAGTAGTAGTAGTAGTAGTAGTAGTACTAATAATAATAATAATAATAATAATAATAATAATAATAATAATAAAGAAAGAGAAGAAGAAGAAGATGATGATGATGAGAACTTGGAGATCAAATATTAATGTAAGGATTAAGCAATAATAATAACAAATGTCAAGGTTAGAGGTTCCACTAATGGTATATCAAACAAGTATAGTATAAACTCTTATTATTGAATTGGAAACCACACACAAAGGAGGTTCCAATCAGATTATATATTGTTAACATGATTACATTAGTCATCTTATTCAATTAATGCTAATACTTGTAAATCTCGTCAAGCATTCATGATTATAACTTATGTTAACAACAAATCAAGTTCCTTTCATAGCTCAGGTGTCGGTTATACCATACATTATGGGCTATGAAAGTGCCAAGCATTTGTTGTACCAAGTGTTATACAACATAAATCAAGATTAGTCATTTAACAAGCAAAGTATTAAAGAGTGAACAAGATAACAAATATAAAACATGTTAGTATCAAACATTAAAGTCCATATTAAGTTTACATTATACTTATTCTTACACCATTAGTGTAACCTTTTCACCTTGACATAACTAACTTAGCTAGACATAATGAAAGAAAGCAAAATAGATAAACAAAATAAGAACATAAAAGTTAACTAAGTAAAGGAAAGGAAATGAAAGGCATAAACTTAATATTAATGAAAGCAAAGCATAAATATTACAAAAAATACAAAGAGAGAAAGGAAGAGCATGATCTTGATCTGGAAACCAAGATGCCTAAATGCATGGCAAATGCCTCCTTTTATAGGCCAAAATTGGGAACTATTGATTTGATGACTAATTGATAAGTGGGTGGCCAACTTTTGACTTGGTGACAATCCTTATCTTCTCTTGTCTGCCCAAAACGTCATTGATAACGTCAAAATCGGAGCCAGTTGCAAACATGAAAGTTGTAGGCAATTGTGTCAGCTTTCTTGTGTAAAAACTTCAGCTCATTTGAACTTCTAGAACTCCAGATATGGCCAAAATACCGAACAGTGCTCGGGCTGGAAGACAGATTCGGGCTTCTTTGTTGTTGCTACAATTTGGACTTGATAATGGCCTTTTTAGATCTTGGGCTCCATATGAAAGTTGTAGGCCTATGTCTTACCTTTCCATCCATATAAATTGGATCTAAATCTGAGATCTGTAGCTCAAGATATGACCCAATTACCGAACAGTGTTTCGGTTTGGATTGCATCGACATCTCTTTTCTAAGTTTGGCCATCTCTTTATCCTTGCAATTTAAGTTCTTCAAGTCATCAATCAATCCTTTCATTTATGTGATAGGCCTGCATTAAAAATAGACATTTACCATAAATTATAGGTATCTTATATTATTAGATACATTATTATAAAACATATTTAAGTTAAGGAGTTATTGATACTTCAAGTGCAAAATGATGATATAAAACCATGATAAAAATGCACTTTTAAGTACTAATCACACCCCCCAACCAGCTTATTACTAGTCCCTAGTAATCAAAGCGTTAAAATAGAAAACAAATTTGCAAATTTCACAAAGCAAGGTATTCATCATTTAACTTCCATTAATCTATCCAGATAAACAAACTCTCATTAAATTTATATATCTGCTCAATACCTCTTAACAAGATATTAATAAACCTTTCTTTTGTGCTCAATGTATCAACACATAATTATGGGGATTTTCTTGGAAGAAAACAAAATTTTTGTTCTAATGTTTAAGGTTAACTTCCTTGGGTTGAGATTATTATTTTTGTCTTTTTTTTCTTTTTTTTCTTTTTTTCTTTCAAAAAATCTATATACATATAATATAAAAACATCATGCATCTTTAACCCATGTAACGAGCTTTCAGCTAATGACTCCCAAACCAGTTGGTCTTAGGGCATTAGGTGTTAAGACACCCCTACGAGCTTAGTAACTCGGGTCGCAGATACTGATATGTAGATAGTGCAATGTTTTGATTCCCTTAAGCTTTTCTCCTCAACCCATGGAACAAGCGTTGGGCCAATAGCTCCCAAGTCAGTTGACTTTAGGGTATTAGGTGTTAAAACACCCCTTCGGGCTTAATTGCTTAGGTTAGGGAGGCTACGAAACCAAACTTATCTACATTTTTATTAACATCATTTTTTTTCTTTTTTTTCTTTTTGTTTTTTAATTATATACAATCCCTTTCCCTTAGTTGTTACCTTTAACAAAAGAACATAAATAATGTAATAATCCAATATGCATCCCACAATCATATGTTAAAGTGTGTGTGTGTGTGTAAATTAAGGTTTAAAAATACATGTTAAATAAGTATATGGGCAGAATTAAGTGGTAACAATACGAGAGTTTGTAAACCTGAATATTTCAGGAAGTATTATAATAGACCTTGTTAAGAATGATTACTAAGATGCGTCTCAAGAGTCACTTTAACAAAAGAACTCCTTTACTCTGCCATCCTAGTAACAACAATTATGCACATGCTTTATGAAATGAAAAACAATTATATTTTTTTTTTATCAACTACTACCCTCTCCCCCCAACCAAAACGAGACATTGTCCTCAATGTTCTAAGGTAGAAAGATAGAGTATAGAAGATATCACCTGAAATAACGAACATTGACAAAACCTGAAACACACTAAAACAAAAATAAGAAATAACAAAACACAATAATAAAACCAAAAGACACAAGTTTTTACAAACAAAAAAAAATTCAAATCGCAGTTGTGAATGTGGCTCACATCTTCCCTTGGTTTTACGTCCAAGAACAGCTTAAACGCCCTCAATGGGTCGGGGATAGGCTTCCCATCTAGTTTTCTTAAAAACTAGCAAACAGGGTCTTTTTTAGTCAGATTCCCAAGACTAAGTCAAGTATGTTCTTTATGAAAATGGGTTCATAAGTCATGAATTACACGATGCTTATCTCGACTATGATGAGACTTAAGAGTCAATAGAAGATTATCTAAAGACTCTCTGTGTTTTGAAATAAATCCCACCTTCTGACAATTTTCACAGTTTTTGCGGAATGCATCTGACTCCTTGAATATGATGGGCCAGTAAAATTCACTTTGTAGGATTTCTACAATCCTCTTTTTTGATGAGAAATGATCCCCATATGCCTTAGAGTAACAAAATTTAATGAAATTACTTACCTCATTGTCGAGAATGCATTTTTGAAATATTTGATCAGGACAATAATTGAATAAGTAAGGGTCATCCCAATAAAAATTTTGCTTGTTGCTCAAAAATTTTCTTTTGTCTTCAATACTCCAATGAGTTGGCAAAAATCCTGAAGCAAGAAAATTGATATTTTTAGCAAACCAAGGCATTGAATTAAGAGAAAGTAGAGATTCATCAGGAAAGTAATCATCGATAGGTGTGATGTCGAGTGTCGAATCTGTTGTCACTTTTGATAAAAGATTCGCATTAACCTTTTCGATGCCTTTTTCATCCTCAATTTCTTCCTGATTGGTCATGGCATGAGAAAATGGAAGTGCTGGCGGAGAATCAGTCGTTTCTTTGCAATTTTCAGATTCAACCCCTTCCTTTCCCTTAGAAATTGACTCATCATCTTTCTCATAAGGTTCAAGAGAGGGTTTTTCAATAACCTTACCACTGCGTAGAGTAGTGACTGATTTGACTTGATCCATGTGTTGGCTTCCAGAACTACTTGCATTTGCATTGTATTGCCCCTTAGGATTTTGTTGTGGTTGAGATGGAAACTTACCTTTCTCTTGGAAACTGAGAGCATATGTGAATTTTGCAAGAGTATCTTTAAAATCTGTTATGCTTTGAGCAAGTTGAGTGTTGATTGTCTCTTGCTTTTCAATGAATGCATACAAAGTTTCCTCAAAATTTCTTATAGGAGGTGGAGCATAAGGAGGTGCATATCCATGATAATTTTGGAAATTATGGTGTGCTTGAAACTGTGGTTGTGAAGTTTGTGCATTGTCACTCTTCCAACTAAAATTTTGGTGATTTCTCCAACCAGGATTGTATGTTTGGAAGTATGGGTTGTGGTTGGCCCTTTGAAAACTGTTTAAAGCATGGGCTTGTTCATGGAGACATTCTTTAAAAGAAGGCAAGGTTGGACAATCGTTGGTTGAGTGTTCATTTGTTTCACAGATTTGACACACAATGTTTTCAACAGATTTTAATTGACCACTCTTTTTCAATTCTAGTGCCTTGACTTTTCTAGCTAAAGATGCATACTTGGCCTGAAGGTCATGATCTTCCCTAAGGTTGTACATACCTCCATTATATGTATGAGGTTGAGTTTTACTCGGTGCCTCATATGTACCCGCGGTGTCCCAATTTTAAGCATTTTCAGCTAACAAGTCTAAGTACTCCATTGCTTCATCAGGGTCTTTATCTTCAAAAGTTCCATTGCACATCAATTCAACCATTTGCCTATCTTTAGGTGTTAACCCTTCATAGAAATGTGAAACCAATCTCCATGTTTCAAAACCATGATGAGGGCAAGTACTAAGCAAGTCTCGATACCTATCCCAACATTGGTAAAATGTTTCTCCTGGTTTTTGAGTGAAAGTGGTGATTTGTCTCTTGAAAGAGTTTGTTCTATGAGATGGGAAAAACTTCTTTAAAAATTGTTGTTGCATTTCATCCCAAGCACGAATGGATCCTGGTCTTAAATTTTGTAGCCATGTTTTAGCTTTATCTTTTAATGAAAAAGGAAAAAGCTTTAATCTGATGGTGTTCATGCTACAATTTAAATTATTATATGTGTTGCAGACCTCCTCAAATTCCCTTAAATGCAAGTATGGATTTTCCAATTCCAAACCATGAAAAGAAGGTAAAAGTTGAATAATACCTGGTTTAAAATTAAAATTAGATGCATCGGGAGGAAAAACCATGCATGATGGTGCACTTGTTCTTGTGGGATTCATGTGGTCTCTAAGTGTTCTAGCACGGTTATTCTCATTATTTTCATTGTGAAGTGATTGACTATCTTCTTCGGCCATATTTTCTTAAAATGATGAGGATACCCTACAAAGTCTACCACTTGATGTACGTGACCACACTCTCATGCACGTGTTGGAATATAATAAAATGAAGAAGAAAACAAAAGAAGAAGGAAGAAAACAAAATAAGGAGAAACAAAATAAAAGAGACAAAGTTATATACAAAAAAAATGAAAAGAGAAAATAAAATAAAAACTATAATTTATACAAGAACTTACCTCCCCGGCAACGGCGCCAAAAACTTGACACGACGAAAAGATTGATGTCTTCTCCCAAGTGCAGGAGTGTCGAAGTAATAAATAACCCGGCAAGACCGGGGTCGAACCACAGGGAGGTTAATTGTACAAATTATAAACAACAATTATAAACAACAGTAATAGCAATAACAACAAGAACTATAATAACAACAACAACAATAATAACAACAACAATAATAATAATAATAATAGTAATACTAATAATACTAATAAAAATAATAATAATAATAATAATAATAATAATAGTAGTAGTAGTAGTAGTAGTAGTACTAATAATAATAATAATAATAATAATAATAATAATAATAATAAAGAAAGAGAAGAAGAAGAAGATGATGATGATGAGAACTTAGAGATGAAATATTAATGTAAGGATTAAACAATAATAATAACAAATGTCAAGGTTAGAGGTTCCACTAATGGTATATCAAACAAGTATAGTATAAACTCTTATTATTGAATTGGAAACCACACACAAAGGAGGTTCCAATCAGATTATATATTGTTAACATGATTACATTAGTCATCTTATTCAATTAATGCTAATACTTGTAAATCTCGTCAAGCATTCATGATTATAACTTATGTTAACAACAAATCAAGTTCCTTTCATAGCTCAGGTGTCGGTTATACCATACATTATGGGCTATGAAAGTGCCAAGCATTTGTTGTACCAAGTGTTATACAACATAAATCAAGATTAGTCATTTAACAAGCAAAGTATTAAAGAGTGAACAAGATAACAAATATAAAACATGTTAGTATCAAACATTAAAGTCCATATTAAGTTTACATTATACTTATTCTTACACCATTAGTGTAAACTTTTCACCTTGACATAACTAACTTAGCTAGACATAATGAAAGAAAGCAAAATAGATAAACAAAATAAGAACATAAAAGTTAACTAAGTAAAGGAAAGGAAATGAAAGGCATAAACTTAATATTAATGAAAGCAAAGCATAAACATTACAAAAAATACAAAGAGAGAAAGGAAGAGCATGATCTTGATCTGGAAACCAAGATGCCTAAATGCATGGCAAATGCCTCCTTTTATAGGCCAAAATTGGGAACTATTGATTTGATGACTAATTGATAAGTGGGTGGCCAACTTTTGACTTGGTGACAATCCTTATCTTCTCTTGTCTGCCCAAAACGTCATTGATAACGTCAAAATCGGAGCCAGTTGCAAACATGAAAGTTGTAGGCAATTGTGTCAGCTTTCTTGTGTAAAAAATTCAGCTCATTTAGACTTCTAGAACTCCAGATATGGCCAAAATACCGAACAGTGCTCGGGCTGGAAGACAGATTCGGGCTTCTTTGTTGTTGCTACAATTTGGACTTGATAATGGCCTTTTTAGATCTTGGGCTCCATATGAAAGTTGTAGGCCTATGTCTTACCTTTCCATCCATATAAATTGGATCTAAATCTGAGATCTGTAGCTCAAGATATGACCCAATTACCGAACAGTGTTCCGGTTTGGATTGCATCGACATCTCTTTTCTAAGTTTGGCCATCTCTTTATCCTTGCAATTTAAGTTCTTCAAGTCATCAATCAATCCTTTCATTTATGTGATAGGCCTGCATTAAAAATAGACATTTACCATAAATTATAGGTATCTTATATTATTAGATACATTATTATAAAACATATTTAAGTTAAGGAGTTATTGATACTTCAAGTGCAAAATGATGATATAAAACCATGATAAAAATGCACTTTTAAGTACTAATCAGAAACTTTGTGAGTAATTTTATATTTCTTCATTAAAGACTCAAATGACTTGTTGCAAAAATATGTTCCACCATCACTTATCATGGCTCGAGAGATTCCAAATCGACTCAAGATATTTTCTTTCGAAAACTTTATCACTGTTTTGTGATCATTGTTTTGACTTGGAATTGTCTTTATCTATTTTAAAACATAATCTACTTTGACTAATATATATATTGTATAAAATTCTATGTTTAAAATTTTATATGTCAAAATAAATGTCAATTATTACCTATCGTTGTTATTATTGTTGTCATTACCTTGTTATATTTGTATGTAAATGTTATTTGTTATTTTCAGGTCCATTAGTGTCATGTCAGGAGTAAACTTAGTTTATTTATCTTTTTCTATGTAATTTTGTTGTAATTCAAGATATTTATCTCCTAAACTTAAAATGTAGTATTGAATTATAAATACAAATATAATTTTTAAATACCTATTTAAACCATGCATGTTTATAGTTGTAATTTGATCCTTTACTTGAATTTCATTATATGGTATTATTATACGTGATATAGTTTATGTAATGATAATATGTAGCTATTGAATTATGTATTGTTTTTTTTTGTTAAATTGAATTTTTTAATATTATTGAATAAAATGTGTTATGTTGATGATGATGAATTTGGTTGAGACCCATGATAATTGGATAGAGTTATGAAATGATGTAGGAAGTGTAAATTTGATATTGTTGATAATTTGGGACCTCTTGGTATTGGGTAGACTCCGCTAAAATTTCTGTTGAAATTTTGATGGAATTAAAAAAAATTCAGGAAATTTTCAGTTAACTGTTATGTGTTGTCATAGAAATTAGGACTGTTACAACTAATAAGAAACTCAAGAAGATCATCTAGAAGATGAGTCACTTACAAAGATTAATGAGGTGTTTCCTTATTCATTTCATGCACATTGCATTACAATAAGAACTTTAATGGGTGCAACTCCTTACTTTTTAGTATATGAGATGTAAGTGATAATACCTTTAAAAGTAGAGATTCTATCATTAAGGATTCTGATAGATGCAAAACTGGAAGACTCAGATGGGCAAAGTTGAAGTTTAATTAGTTAAATCTAATCAATGAAAAAAGATTGGCAATAATTTATCACCACTAACTATACAAGAGCAAAATAGTTAAGGTGTACAACAGGAAGGTCAGACTAAGGGTATTCAAATAAGGACACCTTATATTGAAAAAGATCTTGCCAATCTCAAGAGATGATCAAAACAAATGAGTGTCATTGACACAACTAAAAGATTGATGTTTTCTCCCAAGTGTAGGAGTGTCGAAATAATAAATAACCCAGCACGACCAGGGTCGCACCATAGGAAGGTTAATTGTATAAATTATAGACAACAATAATACAACAACAATAACAATAATAACAATAACAACAACAACAATAACAACAACAACAACAACAACAACAATACTAATAACAATAATAATAGTAGTAGTAGTAGTAGTAGTAGTAGTAGTGGCTATGAAACCAAACTTATCTACATTTTTATTATCATTATTATCATTATTTCATTTTTTATTTTTTTAAATTATATATTATCCTATTTTCTTAGTTGGTACCTTTAACAAAAGAACACAAATAATGTAATAATCCAATATGCAACCCACTATCATATGTTTAAAGTGTGTGTGTGTGTAAATTAATGTTTAAGAATATATGTTAAATAAGTATATGAGTAGAATTAAGTGATAACAATGCGAAGTTTGTAAATCTGAATATTTCAAGAAGCATTATGATAGACCTTGTTACGAATAGTTACTAAGATGCATCTCAAGAGTCATAAAAAGTTCTCCTCACTCTGCCATCATAGTAACAATAATTTTGCACATGCTTTATGAAATAGAAAACACAATTAATTTTTTCTTTTACCACTACCCTCTCCCCCCAACTAAAATGAGACATTGTCTTTAATGTTATCACCTGAAATAACAAACAGTGACAAACCTGAAACACACTGAAACAAATATAAAAAACAACAAAATATAATAATAAAACCAAAAGACAAAGATTCACAAATGAAGGCTCAAATCCAATCTAAGCTTTTTACGGTTTCTTTAGTTAACCAATTTATACGACTCACAGAAGGATCAATTACAGGAATGAAAGATTGTAGTTGGTCAATCAATTGTTCAGCAATAGCAGCAGAGATTATGATTTGTCATGCAGAAGATGTTAGAAATTCCTGTTCCACAACATGATCAAGAAAAGACAACAACTTATCATAATAACTATTAACATTTAACAAAACTATAGGTTTATGGTGAATGTGCAATTAGGCTTAAGAGAAAATATGAAATATCTCTTCCAATGTGTCTAGACCACCTGGTAAAGCAATAAAGGCATCAAAATGGTTAAACATTGCATTCATTCGAGCCGACATTGTGGAGACCTGAAGTTCCTTTCCAATTGTTTTTCCAATGATGTGCCCTTGTGCTAAAGCTTTGGGGACAATCCCCAAAACTTGACTACCTCCTAAAAATACAACTATTGACACACCTCTCATTAACCCAAGACTGTCTCCCCCATACACTAAATGAATCTTTCTCTCAGTTAGCACCTGACCAAGATGATTTGCTAATTCTATAAACTCCTTTTCTTTTCCAGGATTAGATCCATCGAAAACATAAATATTTCTTATATGATGACTTGAGGAACTTGCCATTTCTACACACTTCTGTATTTGTTGAATGTATGGGTTGAGTAGAAATGAAAGGAAGGAAGAGAGGATTTTATAGATGAGAAATTAGAAAGGCAATCATACCACCTGTATGTAGGCGAGCTAGAGTCTCTCACACACACACTCTCTCTTTATTTATTTATTTATTTACTTTTGAAAAAGCATGTGTATGTATAGGTAGTTGTGATTGTGGCTCACATCTTCCCTTGGTTTTACGTCCAAGAACGGCTTAAACGTCCTCTATGGGTCGGGGATAGGCTTCCCATCCAGTTTTCTTAAAAACTAGCAAACAAGGTCTTTGTTAGTCAGATTCCCAAGACTAAATCGAGCATGTTCTTTATGAAATAGCGGCCATAAATCATTAATGGCATGATGCACAGCTCCATTAGGATGCGTTTCAAGAGTCAATAGAAGATTATCTAAAGACTCCTTACTCAGGCCATCTTTAATGAATTGCATTTTATCTTCACTGTTTATAAATACTATTCCTAAAGAACAACATTGTGTATTACAAGTCCATCTAGCACATCGATGACAAACTTTCAGTCATTTTGCGTGATATTTCTTTGTAAAAGTGCTTTTACATGTTCTAAGGATGTATGAAATGAAGGAATTAGAGGACTCACCTGATAATCGAACCTTTGCTTCAATCAACCAGCGAATATCTTTAGGAATTCCATGATTCATTAACAACCTCAATCTTGCACATCTAACACGGTAAATTTTTGTAATCGCATTCCGAGGCAGAGTAGGAAAATACTTTTTCAATTTTTCAAGATTAATGTCCATTTTCAAATGAGAATTAGAACAAAGATTTAAAGAATTGCACAAATATATAAACAGATATCAGTTATTATGGGAAATTAAAAGAACCGACTTAAGTCATGGAGTACCATTTTCCACCATTTGACCGGGGTGAGAGAAACTAGCAAAAATCACTAAAAAAAAAACACAAAAACAATATGAGAAAAAAACAATCTTTATATTCAGGATCACCCAATTCAATAGAGTTATTTTCAACTGAAAAATTATCAAAATAAACTTTCAAATGATGTCCATTTACCTTGAAAACATTACCATTTTTTGGATTCTTGATATCACAGGCGCCATATGGATACACATGTTTCACAATAAAAGGACCGCTCCATCTTTGGTATAATTCATCTGAGCATTATTTAAAGTTTTACTTGCATAGTAAATCATATAAGGTTTCTTATCTTTTCTTTGTCCTAAAACAGTACCTACGACATAATCTCTAGCATCACACATTATTAAGGCTTCTTCACAATGTTCAGTCCATTCAAAATTAGTATCCTTTGTTAGAAGGTTACTTAAAGGCTAAGATATTACACTAAAATCTTTGATGAACCTTCTATAAAAACCAGCATGTCCTAGGAATGATCTAACATCTTTAATAAATTTTGGTGTTGGCAAGTTCGCAATTAACTCGATTTTAGATTTATCAACCTCAATTCCTTTTGATGAAACAATATGACCAAGTACAATGCCGTTTGTTACCATAAAGTGATATTTTTCCCAATTTAGCACAAGATTCTTCTCTTCACACCTGCTCAAAACCTTTTCTAAGTTAGTCAAACAATCATCAAATGAATCATCAAAAACAGAAAAATCATCCATAAAACTCTTAAGAAAATGTTCAACCATATCACTAAATATACTAAGCATGCATCTTTGAAACGTGGCTGGTGCATCACATAATCTAAAAGGCATCATTCGATATGCAAAAGTATCAAACGGACATGTGAAAGTACTCTTCTCTTGATCTTCCAATGCAATTTCAATTTTGTTGTAACCTAAATAGCCATCTAGGAAACAATAAAATTCATGACCTGCAACTCTTTCTAGGATTTAATCCATGAAAGGTAAAGGAAAATGATCTTTTTTAGTCATTGAATTAAGTTTCCTATAGTCAATGCACATGTGCCAACCAGTAACAGTTCTAGTGGGAATTAACTCATTGTTCTTATTTGTTATCACAGTGACTCCAAACTTCTTGGGTACAACTTGGGTAAGACTTACCCATTTACTGTAAAAAATAGGATAAATGATTTCTTTATCTAGAAGCATAATGACTTCATTTTGCACTACTTCTTTTACATTAGGATTTAGTCTTCGTTGCATTTCCCTAGAGGGTTTAGCATTTTCCTCCAAATAAATTCCATGTGTACAAATTAAAGGACTAATTCTTTTTATGTCAGCTGATTGTGCATCAAAAGTGTCATTAAATCTCTTATTTTACATATGTATTTATTGTTTTTATTTGGTTTTTTTTTTATAATAATTGATGTGTTTTTTAGTAATGAAGTTTGTTTTAATGTTTCGATAGGTTTTTGGAGCTTAAATGAATTAATTCAGGAAATTCAACATCGGAATTCAGAACAAAGAATTGAAAAGACATTTAGTTGAACATTGAAGAAAATCTTGGTTCAAATAAGTGCTCTAAATTTGTCCCAAAAATCAATTCTATTCCAATTCTAGAAAAGAATATCATATGATCTATTTCAAGCCCAAACTTGCTTTATGTTGTGTGAAACTTCAACCATTAAACACTCAAGGTTTCAATGTCAATCTTAACCCAAATAGTAGGTATATTTGTATACTTATTTGATGCTTAAAATCAGCCCCAAATTAACCTTCAAATCCGCCCAAAAACAATCCATGATCTTACATGTCCACACAACAACAATTGATTTATTTTGAGTAATCCATTGATCCAAGAAGGCAAGCACAAGAATGGAAAGATGGAGGGGACATTTTTACATTATTTTGGGTAAAAAATAAAGAAAGAGATAGCTTATAAATGAGGAATAAAAACATGCACTAAAGTGGTTGCAAAGCTGTCCTGATTTGATTTTTCAGAACACCTTTTGGTGTTTTGCACATCACTTTTGACTCAGGTGTCGAAATGAGTTGTTTTTTAATTATCTGGAAAGGTGACAAAATTTTCTTTAAATATGTCTCTAATAGGCATCTAAAAAAAAAAGCTTCTAAGAGGGTTAAATTGTTGTCCAAAGTTAGAGTCAAATTTATGTCCAAATTTTTTCTGAAATTGTGTTGTGTTCTTCTTTATAGATTTCGGTTCTTTAGTTTGTAAAACTTATTATTTTAGTTTGATTCAAGTTATTTCATGTTTATTGAAGTGTTCTTATATATAATCATGGTTGGCTAAACTCTTTCTTGGATCCAAAATAAGGATAATGGTGATTGAGGTGAGTTCTTTAGGATATGAATGAATCTTAATGTTTATCTTCTCATTTTCTTCATGAATGATTTATTATTGCAAAGAAGTTTTAGAAATAATTTAGGTAATGTTATAATCTTGAATTTTTATGCACAAACTTTAGTTTTGGTATAGAGATTGCTTGATTCAATGTCTTACTTAATATGAAAGTACTTGTTCATTCTTAAGCAATAATCAATCTTCATCTTTCTAAACTTCATTATAATATCTTCCAATCTAATATCATCATCGTTGATATTAGGTTGAGTTATCTTATATATGTTGAAGAAATCACCAATACATCACTATTAAAATTGATTTGGACCAAGACTTACTTTTTCTTGTCATTTAAAATCTATTTACACTTTTTCATCTTTGAAAATAAATCCATCAATTATTTTCAACCAAGTTATTGTTAATTTAATCTCTCTTGAGTTTTTTTGTTGTTACCTAGCTTAATTTCCAGATCTAGCTCTCTGTGGATATGACCTCGATCTTACCGAGTTAATTGCTACATCGCACACTCGTGCACTTGCGAGTTAAAACAAACCGATCATAAAAAGCGGTCAAGCAATTTTGGCGTCGTTGCTGGGAAGCTAGCAAGCAAAGGTAACAAATTTAGATTTGATTATTGGAAAACTAAAAAAAATCATATAAAAAAAAATCAATTGGCTAGTTTTACCGCCTTAAAAAAAAATTGAAAAAAAAAATAATCAAGTGGCTGGTTTTACCGCCTAAAAAAAAACATTGACCTTAACGTTTCAGATATTGGACTGTGGACTGGACTATTAATTGTTAGATTTTGGTTGGTTCAACCATTTTTCTTTTATTGTCTATTATTATTAGTTTCTAATATTTTTCTTGTTTATTTCATTTTATTTTGTTGATATTGTTTTTATTTATTGTTTAAAGTGCTTGGCCGGTATTACCACCTTTTTATTCATGCTTGTTATAATTATCTTTTAATATTTATTGTTGTTATTTTTCTTATATTTATTGTCTAAAGTGCTTGGCCGGTATTACCGCCTCTTGTTTATTTCAGTTTATTTTGTTGTTTTGTTATGATTATTTTTCTTATATTTATTGTTTGAAGTACTTGGCCGGTATTACCGCCTTTTGTTTATTTCATTTTATTTTGTTGTTTTGTTATGATTATTTTTCTTATATTTATTGTTTGAAGTGCTTGGCTGGTATTACCGCCTTTTTATTCAAGCTTGTTATAATTATCTTTTAATGTTTATTGTTGTTAATAGCGCTTATTAGTTGGAGAGTGAATTTCTTAATTTGTTGTATTTTTATTTTTGAGCTATTACTTTTATTTGCAATTTTTTTTCTTTCCTTTCCTTTCATATTCATATAATTGTTATATTATTATTATTATTATTATTATTATTATTTTATCATGGCTAATGTTGAAGATGTAGAGGGTGAAGGGAGTGTTCAAGGTAATGGACCTTTACAATTCAATGATCAACCTAATTTTTGAACTCTTAGAGAGTATCTTCACCCGGCTAGACAAATTACACCTTCATGTATTATCTTACCTCTTAACCAACAAGCTTTCAATTTAAAACCGGGAATGATTCAACTTCTTTCCACATTTCATGGTATGGATTCTGAAAATCCATACATACACATTAAAGACTTTGAAGAGGTATGTAATACTTTTATTGATAGAACATGCACCAAGGAAACCATTCAGCTTAAATTGTTCCCATTCTCTCTAAAGGATAAAGCCAAGCTTTGACTAACCTCCTTGCGTCCTAGGTCTATAGGTACATGGAGAGAAATGCAAGCTGAATTTTTGAAAAAAATACTTCCCTACTCATAGGACAACAACCTTACAACGTCAAATGATGAATTTTTCTTGTAGTCCAAATGAGTCATTTCAACATCAAATGTTAAATGCATGCCCTCACCATAGTTTTGAGATGTGGAGGTTAGTGAGTTTCTTCTATGACTCTCTTACTGTAGATTTTAAAAAGCTAGTGTCAATCATGTGTAATGGTGAGTTTTATGACAAAGAACCAAGTGAGGCCTTTGATTTTTTTGATCAATTAGCTAAAAACACAAAGCAATGGGAGACTTCTCTCCCAGTTCATGTTGAGTCTAGAAACACCATTTCTCATTCATGTGGGAAGTTTCAATTGAAAGAGACTAATGATCTCAATGTTAGATTAGCCTCATTGGCTAGGAAAGTAGAGTCTCTTGAGATTAAAAAAGTGCATGTCATGAGTGAACAACAAGAGGAAAGTTGTGTTGTTTGTGAGAGCAAAGGGCATAGGACAACTGAGTGTCCTACCATTCCAACCTTCAAGGAAGTGCTATATGGCCAAACTTCTGATTCAAGTAATGTTAGAAAGCCATTTCCAAACCAAGTAGGCAATCCCTACTCTGAGACCTATAATCCTGGATGGAGGAACCACCTAAATTTTGGATGGAGAAATGAGGGCTCTTCAGTACCTCAAACATTTCAACCTCCACCCCAACCATTTCATGCTCCCACACATAACACATACCAACCACCTCATAAGAGATCCTTAGAGGATACTCTTCAATAATTCATGCAAACACAATGAGGAATCAACAACCAAGTTTACAAATTCCAAGACCAGACCAATAGGACCTTAGATGACATTCGAAGTCAACTAACTAAGTTGACTCAATCACTAAGCATTCAAGAGAAGGGAAAAATCCCAGCTTAACCAATGCCCAATCCTAGAGGTTAGGTACACATGAGTGAATCCTCACCTAGTGAACCTTCAAACCATGAACAAGTCCAAGCCATCACTACCCTTAAAAGTGGAAAGATTGTTGACAAAGGTATAGGTTTTAAGATTCTTAAAGGTATTGTGGAGGAGAAATCTAGGGAAAGTGAAGAGGGAATCAAAACACAAGTGACAAATAAGAGTTTGAGTGACAAAGAAGGCAAGCTAAATGAGAAAGAGATGAGTGAGAAAGGAGATGATTCAAGAAAAATTGAAGTCAAAGTGAGTGATTTGGAATTTGTTCCTAAAGTACCATTTCCACAAAGGTTAGGGAAACCTAAACAAGATCTTATGAACTCAGAAATCTATGAATTGTTCAAACAAATGAAAGTCAATATTCTACTCCTTGATGCAATTAAACAAGTTCCATCTTATGCAAAGTTTCTTAAGGATTTATGCATAGTCAAAAGAAGATTGAATGTGAAAGAAAGAGCCTTTCTAACTGAACATGCTAGTGCCATCATCCAGTTTAAGACCCCTCCCAAATACAAAGATCATGGTTGTCCTACCATTTCATGCATTATTGGAAGTCATAAGATAGATCAAGCTTTGTTGGATTTAGGAGCAAGTGTGAATTTAATACCCTACACTTTTTATGAACAATTAGTTTTAGGAGAAATCAAGCCTACTTGAATCATCCTTCAATTAGCTAATAGGTCAATCAAGATTCCTAGGGGTATCATTGAGGATGTGTTGGTCCAAGTAGATAAATTCTACTTTCTTGTTGATTTTGTAGTGTTAGACACCGCACTAATTCAAGGTTCTAATGCTCCCATCCCAGTCATCTTAGGAAGACCTTTCCTAGCTACATCCAATGCCTTAATTAACTGTAGGAATAGGGTGATGAAATTGTCTTTTGGGAATATGACTGTGGAGATGAACATATTCAATGTCTCCAAACAAATTGGGGAACATGAGGACATTAGAGAGGTAGATTTGATCCAAATAGTTTGTCAAGAACACTTTGAGAGAGTGTGGATCAAGGATCCATTGGAGAGAACTTTAGTTCATGATGAAAGATTTTGTTCTTTAGAGTGTGTTGATGAGGAAGTAAGAGAACTTGAGACTTATCTAGATCCAATGCCTATTATGTCATTAGGTCAATGGACCCTATTGTTTGAGCCTTTGATTTCACCCCAAGTGAAAGTTGAGGCATCTCTTTTCTAGCCTTATAAACCAGAAAGGAAGCCTTTACCGAGTGATCTTAAGTATGCATTTCTAGGGGAAGATGAATCATATCCTATTGTGATCTCATCAAAACTTAGCATAGAGTAAGAACAAAAACTTTTGAGAGTGGTGAGAAAACACAAGAAAGCAATTGGGTGGAAAATTACTGTCTTGAAAGGAATTAGCCCTCTTTTATGTAGACATAGAATCTATCTTGAAGAAGAGGCTAAATTTGTGAGGCAAATGCAAAGACGATTGAACCCAAACATGAAGGAAGTAGTGAGAGGTGAAGTGCTTAAACTACTTGATGAAGGTATCATTTACCCTATTGCAAACTCAAAATGGGTTAGTCCAACCCAAGTTGTCCCTAAAAAATCTGGAGTCACGGTAGTGAAGAATGAAAATAATGAGCTGGTACCAACTAGAATCCAAACTGGATGGCGTATGTTCATTAATTATCGTAAATTGAACATGGTGACTAGGAAGGACCATTTTCTCTTCCATTTTTAGACCAAGTGCTTGAAAGAGTAGCTGAAAGAGCTTTCTATTATTTTCTTGATGGATACTCAGGTTACAACCAAATTGAGATTTCTTTAGAAGACAAAGAAAAAACCACTTTCACTTGTCCTTTTGGTACCTCTGCTTATAGAAGAATGCCTTTTGGTTTGTGTAATGCACCAACCACTTTTCAAAGGTGTATGATGAGCATCTTTAATGACATGGTGGAAAATGTTTTGGAAGTTTTCATGGATGATTTTTCAATTTATGGGGATTCTTATGAGTTGTGTCTAATGCATTTAGAAAAAGTCCTTGAAAGATGTTAAGAGAGCAATTTTGTACTCAATTGGGAGAAGTGACATTTTATGGTGACACATGACATTGTCTTAGGTCACATTGTCTCTTCAAAAGGAATAGAGGTAGATAAGTCAAAAGTGAAAATCATTCAAAAATTACCTACCCCTAGGATTGTGACAGATGTGAGATCCTTTTTAGGACATGCTGGTTTTTATCGAAGATTCATTCATTCTTTTAGTACCATTGCCAAACCATTGTGTAACTTGTTGTCACAAGATGCCCAATTTGATTGGATATCAAAATGTCAAGAAGTTTTGAAAAGCTTAAAGGGTTGTTGACAACTGCACCAATCATGAAAGCTCCTGATTGGTCTTTACCATTTGAACTGATATGTGATGCTAGTGATTTTGTGGTTGGGGCTATTTTAGGGCAAAGAAAAGACAAGAAACCTCATGTCATATATTATGCTAGCAAGACTTTGAATGATGCTCAATTGAATTACACTACAACTGAAAAAGAACTCTTAGCTGTGGTCTTTGCATTAGACAAGTTTAGGTCTTATTTGGTTGGATCTCTTGTTATTGTTTTCACTGATCATGCAGCATTGAAATATTTGCTCACAAAACAAGATGCCAAACCACGTTTGATTCGATGGATCCTCCTACTCCAAGAGTTTAACCTTGAAATTCAAGATAAAAAGGGAGTAGAGAATGTAATGGTTGATCATTTGTCTCGTCTTTCAAGTTATGAGACCATAATTGATGAATCTCCAATAAATGAACTCTTTGCTGATGAAATTTTATTTTGTGCAGGTACTGTCTCCTACATTGGTTCTCCATGGTATGCTGACATAGCAAATTACCTAGCTACAAGTCAGATTTCTTCTCATTGGTCTAAACTTGACAAACAAAAATTCTTGCGCAATGTGCGTGCCTTTTTTTGGGATGACCCCTACCTATTTAAATACTGTCCTGACCAAATTATTAGGCGGTACATCCCTGATCATGAAATTCCAAGTGTCATTAATTTTTGTCATGCATTAGCCTGTGGTGGGCATTTCTCTTCCAAAAAAACCATTGCCAAAATCTTGCAGTGTGGTTTTTATTGGCCCACCATGTTTGAAGATGTTCATGCCTTCTGTGTTGCATGTGACTGATGCCAACGACTAGGTAGCCTCACTAGGCGTAACATGATGCCCCTTAACCCCATCCTTGTTTTGGAAATATTTGATTGTTGGGGGATTGATTTCATGGGATCTTTTCCAAGTTCATTTGGTTACCAATTCATCCTTGTAGCTGTTGATTATGTGTCTAAATGGGTGGAGGCCATTGCATCTCGAACTAATGACCATCGAGTTGTGGTCAAATTTTTGAAAGAAAATATTTTCTGTCGTTTTGGCATGCCCCAGGCTATGATTAGTGATGGGGGAAAATATTTTTGTAACAAGCCCGTTGGGATTTTGATGAGAAAATATGGTGTAATTCACAAGGTCAGTACCCCCTATCACACACAGACTAGTGGCCAAGCTGAGTTAGCAAATAGGAAGATCAAGAACATTTTAGAGAAAATAGTCAATCCAAACCGTACAGATTGGTCCCTACAATTAGTTGATGCTTTGTGGGCATATCACACTGCTTATAATACGTCTTTAAGAATGTCTCTTTATAGGCTAGTTTATGGAAAGCCTTGTCATCTCCTTGTTGAGATTGAGCACCGTGCATATTGGGTCATTCGGCAATTCAATGACAATGAAAACGAGGTTGGTAAAAATAGAAAGCTTCAATTGGATGAATTAGAGGAGCTAAGAAATGATGCATTTGAAAATGCAAGAATTTCAAAACATAAGATGAAAACTTTGCATGATAAACATATTCTTAGAAAATCCTTTCATGTTGGTCAAAAGGTTCTCTTGTATAATTCACGATTACATCTCTTTCCTGGGAAGTTGAGGACAAAATGGATTTGTCCATTTGTGATTAAATCCATCTCTGAGCATGGTGCATTTGAGGTAGAAAATCCCAAGAATGGCAATATTTTCAAAGTAAATGGTCATCGATTGAAACCTTATCTTGAAAACGTTGTGGCTGAAGTTGAGACATTGGATCTTGAAGATCCAATACCATTGTAGTATCAGAAGTAATGAGTTTTTATTTTTATTTTTTTCTTTTTTTTTCATTTTTCATTTTTTTCTTCTTTCTTCCATCTCTTATATTTTCTTGTTCATGCATTCGAGACAATGCATTATTTTAAGTTGGGGGTGTGAGGTTCTTTATTTTTTTAAAAAAAAAACATCAATGTTTTCTTTTAGTTGTGATATGCAGGTTAGAAAAAAATCAAGCAAAAAGTCAGCTCATGCCCAATTCAATCAGACATTCATCTTTGAAAATAGAAGGGGAGGAACAATTTTCTAATCTTTATACTTTTCTTCTCTTTCTCTTTTACATTGCGGATAATGTAAAACTTAATTTTAGATATTTCATTATGTTGAATGCTTGAGATAACCATGCTTGTTAAAAAAAAAAAACTTGCATTCGTATGTGAATGAAACTTGTTTAGGATCATCATTATATTTTTGGATTCATTATTATGTTGAACATTGTGTGCTTTAATTTGGGATATATAATATCTTATAAAGCAAGATATAACATACTTTTTTTAAGATTACTGAAGTACATCTTTCCTTGTAAAAGTTGTGTGATTATGCATGAAAGATGAGTATGATGCTTTACTTGTGATTATCCTTTTTGATCCAGTCCTACACAAGGTTTAAGTAAATAGAGTAATAATTATTACACAAATAAATAAATAAATGTGTACAAAGTTCTATCTACTCTAATGTTTTGAGTTGCTCAGTAACTAGGGGTATTCATCACAAATGTTTATCGTTACGTCAAACAGCAGTTCAATATATGAGTATGCAAAACACTTTAAGTTTGTGACTTTGTGAGTAACCGGATGCATTTATCACAAATGTTTGTATTCGCGTCAAAAAGGAAGTGACTACTTAAAGACAAAGAATAAATCATATCTTCAAAAAAAAAAAGAAAAAAGAAAAAAATATATAGATATTTCTCTAGTTTGCTACATTATTTGTGTTGTTGAGAAGGGAAGATTACAAGTTGAGTTTTCATATGAATCAATTATGTTGGTTGCACGATAAATATGACTGAATTTGGAAATTTAGCATAGATGTTTGATTTAGAGAATGTGAGTATGCTTATTTTTCTTTATTTGCTATTGTGTATACTAAGTTAAAGATATCAATGTTTGCATGATAGGTCCTTCAAGTGTGATGAATCGAGACTAATTATGATTGTTATTATTCTTTTTATTTCAAAGGTCTTATATTTTGGTTTGCTTGAGGACTAGCAAAATCTAAGTTGGGGGGGTGTGATTGTGCATCAAAAGTGTCACTAAGTCTCTTATTTTACATATGTATTTATTGTTTTTATTTGTTTTTTTTTATAATAATTGATGTGTTTTTTAGTAATGAAGTTTGCTTTAATGTTTCCATAGGTTTTTGGAGCTTAAATGAATTAATTCAGGAAATTCAACGTCGGAATTTAGAACAAAGAATTAAAGAGACATTTAGTTGAAGATTGAAGCAAATCTTGGTTCAAATAAGTGCTCCAAATTTGTCCCAAAAATCAATTCTATTCCAATTCTAGAAAAGAATATCATATGATCTATTTCAAGCCCAAACTTGCCTTATGTTGTGTACAAACTGCAACCATTAAACACTCAAGGTTTCAATGTCAATCTTAACCCAAATAATAGGTATATTTGTATACTTGATGTTTAAAATCAGCCCCAAATCAACCTTCAAATCAGCCCAAAAACAATCCATGATCTTACATGTCCACACAACAACAATTGATTTATTTTAGGTAATCCATTGATCCAAGAAGGCAAGCACATGTACGGAAAGCTGGAGGGGATATTTTTACATTATTTTGGGTAAAAAAAGAGTAAGAGATAGCTTATAAATGAGGAATAAAAACATGCACTAAAGTGGTTGCAAAGCTGTCCTGATTTGATTTTTCATAATACCTTTTGGTGTTTTGCACATAACTTTTGACTCAGGTGTCAAAATGAGCTGTTCTTTAATTATCTGGAAAGGTGACAGAATTTCCTATAAATATGTCTCTAATAGACATCTCGAAAAAAAGCTTCTAAGAGGGTCAAATTGCTGTCCAAAGTTAGAGTCAGATTTGTGTCCGAATTGTTTCTGAAATTGTATTGTGTTCTTCTTTATAGATTTTGGTTCTTTAGTTTGTAAATTATTATTTCTGTTTTATTCAAGTTATTTCATGTTTATTGAAGTGTTCTTATATATAATCATGGTTGACTAAACTCTTTCTTGGATCCAAATCAAGGATGATGGTGATTGAGGTGAGTTCTTTAGGATATGAATGAATCATAATGTTTATCTTCTCATTTTCTTCATGAATGATTTATTATTGCAAAGAAATTTTAGAAATAATTTAGGTAATGTTTTGGTATAGAGATTGCTTGATTCAATGTCTTACTTAATATGAAAGTACTTGCTCATTATTAAGGAATAATCAATCTTCATCTTTCTAAACTTCATTGTAATGTCTTCCAATCTAATGTCACTATCGTTGATATTAGGTTGAGTTATCTTATATATGTTGAAGAAATCACCAATACATCACTATTAAAATTGATTTGGACCAAGACTTACTTTTTCTTGTTATTTAAAATCTATTTATACTTTTTCATCTTTGAAAACAAATCCATCAATTATTTTCAATCAAGTTATTGTTAATTTAATTTCTCTTGAGTTTTTTTGTTGTTACCTAGCTTAATTTCCAGATCTAGCTCTCTGTGGATATGACCTCGATCTTACCGAGTTAATTGCTATATCACATACTCGTGCACTTGCGAGTTAAAACAAGCCAATCATAAAAAGCGGTCAAGCATCAGCTATGGTCCATCCTAATGTATTTTTATGCATATTTAGAGTTTGTATAAATTATCTTCTTGATGTGCATTAAATTTGGAAGAGATTATTACCGGAAAATTTTTATTTTCTCTCAAAAATGAGTATTTGAGATTGAATGGCAACAACTTCAAATCAGGTTTGGGTGGTTGAACACTTGAAGGTATGGACTTAATTGATCGTGGTGGCAATTCTTTAATTTGTGGTCTCCAATTACTTGCCTTTGATTCTTCCTGAAAATAAACCATTTGTAAATCATCAGATACATTAATCTCAATTTTATTGGAAGTGGTTGGAAATTGATTCATGCTACAATTTGAATCATTATATGTGTTACAAACCTCTTCAAATTCCTTAAATGCAAGTACGAATTTTCCAATTCTAAGTGACATGACTAAAAGGTTGATGTCTTCTCCCAAGTGTAGGAGTGTCAAAGTAATAAATAACCCGGCAAGACCGGGGTCGAACCACAAGGAGGTTAATTGTACAAATTATAGACAACAATTATAAGCAACAATAATAGCAATAATAACAAAAACAATAACAACAACAACAACAACAACAATTATAATAATAATAATAGTAGTAGTAGTAGTAGTAGTAGTAGTAGTAGTAATAATAATAATAATAATAATAATAATAATAATAATAAAGAAAGAGAAGAAGAATAAGATGATGAGAACTTGGAGATGGAAAATTAATGTAAGGATTAAACAATAATAATAACAAATGTCAAGGTTAGAGGTTCCACTAATGGTATATCAAACAAGTATAGTATAAACTCTTATTATTGAACTGGAAACCACACACAAAGGAGGTTCCAATCAGATTATATATTGTTAAGATGATTACATTAGTCATCTTATTCAATTAATGCTAATACTTGTAAATCTCGTCAAGCATTCATGATTATAACTTATGTTAACAACAAATCAAGTTCCTTTCATAACTCAGGTGTCGGTTATACCATACATTATGGGCTATGAAAGTGCCAAGCATTTGTTGTACCAAGTGTTATACAACATAAATCAAGATTAGTCATTTAACAAGCAAAGTATTAAAGAGTGAACAAGATAACAAATATAAAACATGTTAGTATCAAACATTAAGGTCCATATTAAGTTTACATTATACTTATTCTTACACCATTAGTGTAACCTTTTCACCTTGACATAATTAACTTAGCTAGACATAATGAAAGAAAGAAAAATAGATAAACAAAATAAGAACATAAAAGCTAACTAAGTAAAGGAAAGGAAATGAAAAGCATAAACTTAATATTAATGAAAGCAAAGCATAAACATTACAAAAAATACAAAGAGAGAAAGGAAGAGCATGATCTTGATCTGGAAACCAAGATGTCTAAATGCATGACAAATGCCTCCTTTTATAGGCCAAAATTGGGAACTATTGATTTGATGACTAATTGATAAGTGGGTGGCCAACGTTTGACTTGGTGACAATCCTTATCTTCTCTTGTCTGCCCACAACGTCATTGATAACGTAAACATTGGAGCCAGTTGTAAACATGAAAGTTGTAGGCAATTGTCTCAGCTTTCTTGTGTAAAATGTTCAGCTCATTTGGACTTCTAGAACTCCAGATATAGCCAAAATACCAAACAGTGCTCGGGCTGGAAGACAGATTCAGGCTTCTTTGTTGTTGCTACAATTTGGACTTGATAATGGCCTTTTTAGATCTTGGGCTCCATATGAAAGTTGTAGGCCTATGTCTTACCTTTCCATCCATATAAATTGGACCTAAATCTGAGATCTGTAGCTCCAGATATGACCTAATTACCGAACAGTGTTCCGATTTGGATTGCACCGACATCTCTTCTTTAAGTTTGACCATCTCTTTATCCTTGCAATTTAAGTTCTTCAAGTCATCAATCAATCCTTTCATTTATATGATAGGCCTGCATTAAAAATAGACATTTAACACAAATTATAGGTATCTTATATTATTAGATACATTATTATAAAACATATTTTAGTTAAGGAGTTATTGATACTCCAAGTGCAAAATGATAATATAAAACCATGATAAAAATACACTTTTAAGTACTAATCACACCCCCCAACCAGCTTATTACTAGTCCCTAGTAATCAAAGCGTTAAAACAATTTGTAAATTTGACAAAGGAAGGTATTTATCATTTAACTTCCATTAATCTATCGAGATAAACAAACTCTCATTAAATTTATATATCTGCTCAATACCTCTTAACAAGATATTAATAAACCTTTTTTTTTCTCAATGTATCAACACATAATTATGGGGCTTTTCTTGGAAGAAAACAAAATTTTTATTCTAATGTTTAAGGTTAACTTCCTTGGGTTGGGATTACTATTTTTGTCTTTTTTTTTTCTTTTTTCTTTTAAATCTATATACATATAATTTAAAAACATCATGCATCTTTAACCCATGTAACGAGCTTTCAGCTAATGACTCCCAGACCAATTGGTCTTAGGGCATTAGGTGTTAAGACACCCCTACGAGCTTAGTAACTCGGGTCACAGATACTGATATGTAGATAGTGCAATGTTTGATTCTCTTAAGCTTTTCTCCTCAACCCATGTAACAAGCGTTGGGCCAATAGCTCCCAAGTCAGTTGACTTTAGGGTATTAGGTGTTAAAACACCCCTTCGGGCTTAATTGCTTAGGTTAGGGAGGCTACGAAACCAAACTTATCTACATTTTTATTATCATCATTGTTTTTTCTTTTTTTTTTTAATGATATACAATCCCTTTCCCTTAGTTGTTACCTTTAACAAAAGAACATAAATAATGTAATAATCCAATATGCAACCCATAATCATATGTTAAAGTGTGTGTGTGTAAATTAAGGTTTAAGAATACATGTTAAATAAGTATATGAGCAGAATTAAGCGGTAATAATATACGAGTTTGGAAACCTGAATATTTCAGGAAGTATTATAATAGACCTTGTTAAGAATGATTACTAAGATGCGTCTCAAGAGTCACTTTAACAAAAGAACTCCTTTACTCTGCCATCCTAGTAACAACAATTATGCACATGCTTTATGAAATGAAAAACAATTTTTTTTTTTATATCAACTACTACCCTCTCCCCCCAACCAAAACGAGACATTGTCCTCAATGTTCTAAGGTAGAAAGATAGAGTATAGAAGATATCACCTGAAATAACGAACACTGACAAAACCTGAAACACACTGAAACAAAAATAAGAAATAACAAAACACAATAATAAAACCAAAAGACACAAAAATTCACAAATGAAGGCTCAAATCCAATGTAAGCTTTTTACGGCTTCCCGTAGATGACCAATTTATGCGACTCATGGAAGGATCAATCACGGGAATGAAAGATTGTAGTTGGTCAATCAATTGTTCAACAGTAGTAGCAGAGATTATGATTTGTCGTGTAGAAGATGTTAGAAATTCCTGTTCCACAGCATGATCAAGAAAAGACAACAACTTATCATAATAACCATTAACGTTTAACAAACCTATGGGTTTATGGTGAATGTGCAATTGAGCCCAAGAGGAAATATGAAAGATCTCTTCCAATGTGCCTAGACCACCTGGTAAAGCAATGAAAGCATCAGCATGGTTAAACATTGCATTCATTCGAGCCGACATTGTGGAGACCTGAAGTTCCTCTCCAATTGTTTTTCCAATGATGTTCCCTTGTGCCAAAGCTTCAGGGACGACTCCTAAAACTTGACTACCTCCTAAAAATGCAGCTATTGACACACCTCCCATTAACCCAAGACTGCCTCCCCCATACACTAAATGAATCTTTCTCTCAGCTAGCACCTGACCAAGATGATTTGATGATTCTAAAAACTCCTTTTCTTTCCCAGGACTAGATCCACCAAAAACACAAATATTTCTTATTTGATGACTTGAGGAACTTGCCATTTCTACACACTTCTGTATTTGTTGAATGTATGGGTTGAGTAGAAATGAGAGGAAGGAAAAGAGGGTTTTATAGATGAGAAAGTAGAAAGGCAATCATAACATCTATATGTAGGCCAGCTAGAGTCTCACACACTCTCTCTCTTTTTTTATTTATTTATTTATTTACTTTTGAAAAAAAAAACATGTGTATGTACAGGTAGTTGTGATTGTGGCTCACATCTTCCCTTGGTTTTACGTCCAAGAACGGCTTAAACGGCCTCTATGGGTCGGGGATAGGCTTCCCATCCAGTTTTCTTAAAAACTGGCAAACAGGGTCTTTTTTAGTCAGATTCCCAAGACTAAGTCGATCATGTTCTTTATGAAATAGTGGCCATAAATCATGAATTGCACGATGCACATCTCCACTAGGATGCGTCTGAAGAGTCAATAGAAGATTATCTAAAGACTCCTTACTCAGGCCATCCTTAATGAATTGTATTTTATCTTCACGGTTTATAGATACCATTCCTAAAGAACGACATTGTGTATTACAAGTCCATCTAGCACATCGATGACAGACATCCAGTCGTTTTGCACGACGCTTCTTTGCAAAAGTGCTTTTACCTGTTCCAGGCATGTGTGAAATAAAGAAATTAGAGGACTCACTTGATAATCGGACCTTTGCTTCAATCAACTAGCGAATATCTTCAGGAATTCCATGATTCATTAACAATCTCAATCTTGCACATCTAGCATGGTAAATTTTTGTAATCGTATTCTGAGGCAGAGCGGGAAAATACTTTTTTAATTTTTCAAGATTAGTGTCCATTTTCAAATGAGAATTGGAAGAGAGATTCAAAGAATTGCACAAATATATACACAAATATCAGTAATTGTGGGAAACTGAAAAAAACCGACTTAAGTCACGGAGTACCGTTGTCCGCTACTTGACCGGGGTGAGAGAAACTAGCAAAAATCACTCAAAAAGAAACACAAAAAAAGAAAATGTGAGAAAAACAAAATAATCAACCTTTATCTACAAGATCATTCAAACCAGTTGATTCATTTTCACTAGAAAAATTATCAAAGTAAGCTTTCAAACGAAGTCTATTTTCCTTAATATCATTGTCAGTCATTGAATTCTCAATATCACAGGCCCCATAAGGATTGCTCCATCTTAATCTTAGCTTTTTAGGGAATGCATAGAGTTGAGAATCATAAAACAAAACTTTTTGACCAGTATCAACTTTTTGACAATTTTCACAAGTTTTGCAGAATGCATGCTTGTCCTTGAACATGATGGGCCAATAAAATCCATTTTGAAAGATTTTAGCAGTTGTCTTTTTTGACGAGAAATAACTTCCACATGCTTCAGAATGATAAAGTTTAATGACACTACTTACCTCATTGTCGGGAATGAATCTTTGAAATATTTGATCAGGACAATATTTGAATAAGTTAGGGTCATCACAATAAAAACTCTTCACTTCGTTCAAAAACTTTTCTTTGTCTTGGGTACTCCAATCAGCTGGCAAATCTGCTAAAGCAAGAAAATTAATCTTTTTATCATACCAAGGCATTGGACTAAGAGAAAGTAAGGATTCGTTAGGAAAGTAATCATCCATTGGTGTGATGTCAGATGTCGAATCTGTTGTCACTGTTGACAAAAGATTCGCATCAACATTTTCAGTGCTTGTTTCATCCGTGATTTCTTCCTCAGAATAAACCATTTTCAAATCTTCAGTTTCATCCAATTCATTTTTACTTAAAGTAGATTCAAGTTTATCATAAACTAATTCATCAATATGATCTACTTCTTGTAAATCATTATCATCTCCAGGTTGCTTGCAAATGTTGAAAATATTCATCTCCAATGTCATGTTTCCAAATGATAGCTTCATCAGTCCATTCCTACAATTAATCAATGCGTTAGAGGTTGCAAGAAATGGACATCCTAAAATTACAGGAAATGAATTACATGCTTCAACAGGTTCTGTGTCCAAGACAATAAAATCCACAAGATAAATGAATTTATCGACTTGTACTAACACATCTTCAATTATTCCTCTAGGTACTTTTACAGATCTATCGGCAAGTAAAAGAGATATAGAAGTTGGTTTTAACTCACCTAGATTGAGATTTTGAAAAACTGAATATGGAAGTAAATTCACACTAGCTCCAAGATCAAGTAAGGCTCTTTCAATTTTATGTTCTCCAATAAAGCAAGAAATTGTAGGACAACCAGGGTCTTTATATTTCAAAGCATTATTATTTTGCAGAATGGCACTTACTTGTTCAGCTAGAAAGGCTTTCTTTTTCACATTCAGTTTCCTCTTCACAGTGCAGAGATCTTTCAAAAATTTAGCATAGGAAGGAACCTGTTTAATAACATCCAGTAAAGGTATATTGATCCTTACCTGTTTGAAAATTTCAAAAATTTCTGAGTTGTGATTGACTTTCCTTTGTTTAGTCATGGCATGAGGAAATGGAAGTGTTGGCGGTGAATCAGTCGTTTCTTTGCAATTTTCAGATTCATTATCTTTGAGATTGACTCATTATCTTTCTCATAAGGTTCAAGAAAGGGTTTTTCAATAACCTTACCACTGCGCAGAGTAGTGACTGATTTGACTTGATCCATATGTTGGCTTCCGGAACTACTTGCATTTGCATTGTAGTGCCCCTTAGGATTTTATTGCGGTTGAGATGGAAACTTACCTTTCTCTTGAAAACTGAGAGCAAATGTTAATTTAGCAAGAGTATCTTTAAAATCTATCATGTTTTGAGCAAGTTGAGTATTGATTATCTCTTGCTTTTCAATAAATGCATGCAATGTTTCCTCAAGATTTCTTCTAGAAGGTAGAGCATAAGAAGGTGCATATCCATGAGAATTTTGGAAATTATGGTGTGCTTAAAACGGTGCTTGTGAAGTTTGTGCATTGTTGTTCTCACTCTTCCAACTGAAATTTGGGTGATTCCTCCAACCAGGGTTGTATGTTTGGGAGTATGGGTTGTGGTTCGCCCTTTGGAAACTGTTTAAAGCATGGGCTTGTTCATGGAGACATTCCTTAAAAGAAGGCAAGGTTGGACAATCGTTGGTTGAGTGTTCATTTGTTTCACAGATTTGACACACAATGTTTTCAACAGATTTTAATTGACCACTCTTCTTCAATTCTAGTGCCTCGACTTTTCTAGCTAAAGATGCAAACTTGGCCTGAAGGTCATGATCTTCCCTAAGGTTGTACATACCTCCAGTAGATGTATGAGGTTGAGTTTTACTCGGTGCCTCATAAGTACCTGCGGTGTCCCAATTTTGAGCATTTTCAGCTAACAAGTCTAAGTACTCCATTGCTTCATCAGGGTCTTTATCTTCAAAAGTTCCATTGCACATCAATTCAACCATTTGCCTATCTTTAGGTGTTAACCCTTCATAGAAATGTGAAACCAATCTCCATGTTTCAAAACCATGATGAGGGCAAGTACTAAGCAAGTCTCGATACCTATCCCAACATTTGTAAAATGTTTCTCCTGGTTTTTGAGTGAAAGTGGTGATTTGTCTCTTGAAAGAGTTTGTTCTATGAGATGGGAAAAACTTCTTTAAAAACTGTTGTTGCATTTCATCCCAAGCACGAATGGATCCTGGTCTCAAATTTTGTAGCCATGTTTTAGCTTTATCTTTTAATGAAAAAGAAAAAAGCTTTGATCTGATGGTGTTCATGCTACAATTTAAGTTATTATATGTGTTGCACACCTCCTCAAATTCCCTTAAATGCAAGTATGGATTTTCCAATTCTAAACCATGAAAAGAAGGTAAAAGTTGAATAATACCTGGTTTAAAATTAAAATGAGATGCATCGGGAGGAAAAACTATGCATGATGGTGCACTTGTTCTTGTGGGATTCATGTGGTCTCGAAGTGTTCTATCACGGTTATTCTCATTATTTTCATTATGAAGTGATTGATTATCTTCTTCAGCCATATTTTCTGAAAATGATGAGGATACCCTACAAAGTCTACCACTTGATGTACGTGACCACACTCTCATGCACATGTAGGAATAAAATAAAATAAAAAGAAGAAAGCAAAAGAAGGAGGAAGAAAACAAAATAAAAAGAAACAAAAGAAAAGAAACAAAGTTATATACAAGAAAAGTTAAAAGAGAAAATAAAATAAATACTATAATTTATACAAGAACTTACCTCCCCGACAACGGCGCCAAAAACTTGACACGACTAAAAGGTTGATGTCTTCTCCCAAGTGTAGGAGTGTCGAAGTAATAAATAACCCGGCAAGACCGGGGTCGAACCACAAGGAGGTTAATTGTACAAATTATAGACAACAATTATAAGCAACAATAATAGCAATAATAACAAAAACAATAACAACAACAACAACAACAACTATAATAATAATAATAGTAGTAGTAGTAGTAGTAGTAGTAGTAGTAGTAGTAGTAGTAATAATAATAATAATAATAATAATAATAATAATAATAATAATAAAGAAAGAGAAGAAGAAGATGATGATGAGAACTTGGAGATGGAAAATTAATGTAAGGATTAAACAATAATAATAACAAATGTCAAGGTTAGAGGTTCCACTAATGGTATATCAAACAAGTATAGTATAAACTCTTATTATTGAATTGGAAACCACACACAAAGGAGGTTCCAATCAGATTATATATTGTTAAGATGATTACATTAGTCATCTTATTCAATTAATGCTAATACTTGTAAATCTCGTCAAGCATTCATGATTATAACTTATGTTAACAACAAATCAAGTTCCTTTCATAACTCAGGTGTCGGTTATACCATACATTATGGGCTATGAAAGTGCCAAGCATTTGTTGTACCAAGTGTTATACAACATAAATCAAGATTAGTCATTTAACAAGCAAAGTATTAAAGAGTGAACAAGATAACAAATATAAAACATGTTAGTATCAAACATTAAGGTCCATATTAAGTTTACATTATACTTATTCTTACACCATTAGTGTAACCTTTTCACCTTGACATAATTAA
The DNA here is from genome assembly GCA_026413675.1 of Populus pruinosa. Classification (NCBI taxonomy): domain Eukaryota; kingdom Viridiplantae; phylum Streptophyta; class Magnoliopsida; order Malpighiales; family Salicaceae; genus Populus; species Populus pruinosa. The sequence goes on along the minus strand of CM048610.1, from coordinate 6,950,310 downwards.
CTTAGCTAGACATAATGAAAGAAAGAAAAATAGATAAACAAAATAAGAACATAAAAGCTAACTAAGTAAAGGAAAGGAAATGAAAAGCATAAACTTAATATTAATGAAAGCAAAGCATAAACATTACAAAAAATACAAAGAGAGAAAGGAAGAGCATGATCTTGATCTGGAAACCAAGATGTCTAAATGCATGGCAAATGCCTCCTTTTATAGGCCAAAATTGGGAACTATTGATTTGATGACTAATTGATAAGTGGGTGGCCAACGTTTGACTTGGTGACAATCCTTATCTTCTCTTGTCTGCCTAAAACGTCATTGATAACGTCCAAATTGGAGCCAGTTGTACATGAAAGTTGTAGGCAATTGTCTCAGCTTTCTTGTGTAAAAACTTCAGCTCATTTGGACTTCTATAACTCCAGATATAGCCAAAATACCGAACAGTGCTCGGGTTGGAAGACAGATTCAGGCTTCTTTGTTGTTGCTACAATTTGGACTTGATAATGGCCTTTTTAGATCTTGGGCTCCATATGAAAGTTGTAGGCCTATGTCTTACCTTTCCGTCCATATAAATTGGACCTAAATCTGAGATCTGTAGCTCCAGATATGACCCAATTACGGAACAGTATTCCGATTTGGATTGCACCGACATCTCTTCTTTAAGTTTGACCATCTCTTTATCCTTGCAATTTAAGTTCTTCAAGTCATCAATCAATCCTTTCATTTATATGATAGGCCTGCATTAAAAATAGACATTTAACACAAATTATAGGTATCTTATATTATTAGATACATTATTATAAAACATATTTTAGTTAAGGAGTTATTGATACTCCAAGTGCAAAATGATAATATAAAACCATGATAAAAATACACTTTTAAGTACCAATCACTAAGCCATGAAAAGAAGGTAAAAGTTAAATAATGTCTGGTTTAAAATTAAAATGAGATGCATCGGGAGGAAAAGCTATATATGATAGTGCACTTGTTCTTGTGGGATTCATGTGGTCTCTAAGTGTTCTAGAAATGATTATTCTCATTATGAAGTGATTAATTATCTTCTTCGACCATATTTTTTGAAAATGATGAGGATACTGACACGAGCAAAAGTTGTTGTCTTCTCCCAAGTGTAGGAGTGTTGAAGTAATAAATAACCCGGCAAGACCAGGGTCGAACCACAGGGAGGTTAATTGTACAAATTATAAATAACAATAATACAACAACAATAACAAAAACAATAACAAAAACAATAAGAACAACAACAACAACAACAACAACAACAACAACAACAACAATAATAATAATAATAATAATAATAATAATAATAATAGTAATAATAATAATAATAATAATAATGATAAAGAAAAAGATGGAGAAGGAAAAGAAGAAGATGAGAACTTTGAGAAGGAATATTAATGTAACAATTAAACAATGATAATAACAAATGTCAAGGTTAGAGATTCCACTAATGGTATGTTAAACAAGTATAATATAAAATCTTATTATTCAATTGGAAACCACACATAAAGGAGGTTCCAATCAGATTATAAATTGTTAATATGATTACATTAGTCATCTTATTCGATTAATACTAATACTTGTAAATCTCGTCAAACATTCATGATTATAACTTATGTTAACAACAAATCAAGTTTTATTCATAACTTAGGTGTCGATTATACCATACAGTATGGGCTATGAAAGTGCCAAGCATTTGTTGTACCAAGTGTTATATAACATAAATCAAGATTAGTCATTTAACAAGCAAAGTATTAAAGAGTGAACAAGATAACAAATATAAAACATGTTAGTATCAAACATTAAAGTCCATATTAAGTTTACACTATACTTATTCTTACACCATTAGTGTAACCTTTTCACCCTAACATAATTAACTTAGCTAGACATAATGAAAAAAAGAAAAATAGATAAACAAAATAAGAACATAAAAGTTAACTAAGTGAAGGAAAGGAAATGAAAGGCATAAACTTGATATTAATGAAAGTAAAGCATAAACATTACAAAAAATACAAAGAGAGAAAGGAAGAGCATGATCTTGATCTGGACACCAAGATGCCTAAATGCATGGCAAATACCTCCTTTTATAGGCCAAAATTAGGAACTAGTGATTTGATGACTAATTGATGAGTGGGTGGCCAACTCTTGACTTGGTGACATTCCTTATCTTCTCTTATCTCCTCAAAATATCATTGATAACGTCAAAATTGGAGCCAGTTGAAAACATGAAAGTTGTAGGAAATTGTCTTAGCATTCTTGTGTAAACAATTCATCTCATTTGGACTTCGATATCGCCAAAATATTGAACAGTGCTTGATGACATGACTAAAAGGTTGATGTCTTCTCCCAAGTGTAGGAGTGTCGAAGTAATAAATAACCCGGCAAGACCGGGGTCGAACCACAAGGAGGTTAATTGTACAAATTATAGACAACAATTATAAACAACAATAATAGCAATAATAACAACAACTATAATAATAATAATAATAATAATAATAATAATAGTAGTAGTAGTAGTAGTAATAGTAATAATAGTAGTAATAATAATAATAATAATAATAAAGAAAGAGAAGAAGAAGAAGATGATGAGAACTTGGTGATGGAAAATTAATGTAAGGATTTAAACAATAATAATAACAAATGTCAAGGTTAGAGGTTCCACTAATGGTATATCAAACAAGTATAGTATAAACTCTTGTTATTGAATTGGAAACCACACACAAAGGAGGTTCCAATCAGATTGTATATTGTTAACATGATTACATTAGTCATCTTATTCAATTAATGCTAATACTTGTAAATCTCGTCAAGCATTCATGATTATAACTTATGTTAACAACAAATCAAGTTTCTTTCATAGCTCAGGTGTCGGTTATACCATACATTATGGGCTATGAAAGTGTCAAGCATTTGTTGTACCAAGTGTTATACAACATAAATCAAGATTAGTCATTTAACAAGCAAAGTATTAAAGAGTGAACAAGATAACAAATATAAAACATGTTAGTATCAAACATTAAAGTCCATATTAAGTTTACAGTATACTTATTCTCACACCATTAGTGTAACCTTTTCACCTTGACATAATTAACTTAGCTAGACATAATGAAAGAAAGCAAAATAGATAAACAAAATAAGAACATAAAAGTTAACTAAGTAAAGAAAAGGAAATGAAAGGCATAAACTTGATATTAATGAAAGTAAAGCATAAGCATTATAAAAAATACAAAGAGAGAAAGGAAGACCATGATCTTGATCTGGACACCAAGATGCCTAAATGTATGGAAAATGCCTCCTTTTATAGGCCAAAATTGGGAACTATTGATTTGATGACTAATTGATAAGTGGGTGACCAACTTTTGACTTGGTGACAATCCTTATCTTCTCTTGTCTGCCCAAAACGTCATTGATAACGTCAAAATTGGAGCCAGGTGAAAACATGAAAGTTCTAGGCAATTGTCTCAGATTTCTTGTGTAAACAATTCAGCTCATTTGGACTTCTAGAACTCCAGATATGGCCAAAATACCGAACCATGCTCGGGCTGGAAGACAGATTCGGGCTTCTTTGTTGTTGCTATAATTTGGACTTGCAAATGGCCTTTTTAGATCTTGTGCTCCATATGAAAGTTGTAGGCCTATGTCTTACCTTTCCATCCATATAAATTGGACCTAAATCTGAGATCTTTAGCTCCAGATATGACCCAATTACCGAACAGTGTTCCGGTTTGGATTGCACCAACATCTCTTCTCTAAGTTTGACCATCTCTTTATCCTTGCAATTTAAGTTCTTCAAGTCATCAATCAATCCTTTCATTTATGTGATAGGCCTGCATTAAAAATAGACATTTACCACAAATTATAGGTATCTTATATTATTAGATACATTATTATAAAACATATTTTAGTTAAGGAGTTATTGATACTTCAAGTGCAAAATGATGATATAAAACCATGATAAAAATGCACTTTTAAGTACTAATCACACCCCTCAACCAGCTTATTACTAGTCTCTAGTAATCAAAGCGTTAAAACAATTTGCAAATTTCACAAAGGAAGGTATTCATCATTTAACTTCCATTAATCTATCCAGATAAACAAACTCTCATTAAATTTATATATCTGCTCAATACCTCTTAACAAGATATTAATAAACCTTTCTTTTGTGCTCAATGTATCAACACATAATTATAGGGCTTTTCTTGGAAGAAAATAAAATTTTTGTTATAATGTTTAAGGTTAACTTCCTTGGGTTGGGATTACTATTTTTGTTTTTTTTAACTGTATATACATATAATTTAAAAACATCATGCATCTTTAACCCACGTAACGAGCTTTCAGCTAATGACTCCAAGACCAGTTGGTCTTAGGGCATTAGGTGTTAAGACACCCCTACGAGCTTAGTAACTCGGGTCGCAGATACTGATATGTAGATAGTGCAATGTTTGATTCCCTTAAGCTTTTCTCCTCAACTCATGTAACAAGCGTTTGGCCAATAGCTCCCAAGTCAGTTGACTTTAGGGTATTAGGTGTTAAAACACCCCTTCGGGCTTAATTGCTTAGGTTAGGGAGGCTACGAAACCAAACTTATCTACATTTTTATTATCATCATTTTTTTCTTTTTTTTTTAATTATATACAATCCCTTTCCCTTAGTTGTTACCTTTAACAAAAGAACATAAATAATGTAATAATCCAATATCAACCCACAATCATATGTTAAAGTGTGTGTGTGTAAATTAAGGTTTAAGAATACATGTTAAATAAGTATATGAGCAGAATTAAGTGGTAACAATACGAGAGTTTGTAAACCTGAATATTTCAAGAAGTATTACAATAGACCTTGTTAAGAATGATTACTAAGATGCGTCTCAAGAGTCACTTTAACACAAGAACTCCTTTACTCTGCCATCCTAGTAACAACAATTATGCACATGCTTTATGAAATGAAAAACAATTTTTTTTTTTATCAACTACTACCCTCTCCCCCCAACCAAAACGAGACATTGTCCTCAATGTTCTAAGGTAAAAAGATAGAGTATAGAAGATATCACCTGGAATAACGAACACTGACAAAACCTGAAACACACTCAAACAAAATTAAGAAATAACAAAACAAAATAATAAAATCAAAAGACACAAAAATTCACAAATGAAGGCTCAAATCCAATCTAAGCTTTTTACGGCTTCCCGTAGATGACCAATTTATGTGACTCATGGAAGTATCAATCACAGGAATGAAAGATTGTAGTTGGTCAATCAATTGTTTAATAGTAGTAGTAGAGATTATGATTTGTCGTGCAGAAGAGGTTAGAAATTCCTGTTCCACAGCATGATCAAGAAAAGACAACAACTTATCATAATAACCATTAACGTTTAACAAACCTATGGGTTTATGGTGAATGTGCAATTGAGCCCAAGAGGAAATATGAAAGATCTCTTCCAATGTGCCTAGACCACCTAGTAAAGCAATGAAGGCATCAGCATGATTAAACATTGCATTCATTCGAGCCGACATTGTGGAGACCTGAAGTTCCTCTCTAATTGTTTTTCCAATGATGTCCCCTTGTGCCAAAGCTTCAGGGACGACTCCTAAAACTTGACTACCTCCTAAAAATGCAGCTATTGACACACCTCCCATTAACCCAAGACTGCCTCCCCCATACACTAAATGAATCTTTCTCTCAGCTAGCACCTGACCAAGATGATTTGATGATTCAAAAAACTGCTTTTCTTTCCCAGGACTAGATCCACCGAAAACACAAATATTTCTTATTTGATGACTTGAGGAACTTGCCATTTCTACACACTTTTGTATTTGTTGAATGTATGGGTTGAGTAGAAATGAAAGGAAGGAAAAAAGGGTTTTATAGATGAGAAATTAGAAAGGCAATCATAACATCTATATGTAGGCTAGCTGGAGTCTCACACACACTCTCTCTCTTTTTATTTATTTATTTATTTACTTTTGAAAAAAGCATGTGTATGTACAGGTAGTTGTGATTGTGGCTCACATCTTCCCTTGGTTTTACGTCCAAGAACGGCTTAAACGACTTCTATGGGTCGGGGATAGGCTTCCCATCCATTTTTCTTAAAAACTGGCAAACAGGGTCTTTTTTAGTTAGATTCCCAAGACTAAGTCGATCATGTTCTTTATGAAATAGTGGCCATAAATCATGAATTCCACGATGCACATCTCCACTAGGATGCATCTCAAGAGTCAATAGAAGATTATCTAAAGACTCCTTACTCAGGCCATCTTTAATGAATTGTATTTTATCTTCACGGTTTATAGATACCATTCCTAAAGAACGACATTGTGTATTACAAGTCCATGTAGCACATGGATGACAGACTCCTAGTCGTTTTGCACGACGCTTCTTTGTAAAAGTGCTTTTACCTGTTCTAGGCATGTGTGAAATAAAGAAATTAGAGGACTCACCTGATAATCGGACCTTTGCTTCAATCAACCAGCGAATATCTTCAGGAATTCCATGATTCATTAACAATCTCAATCTTGCACATCTAGCACAGTAAATTTTTGTAATCGCATTCTGAGGCAGAGCGGGAAAATACTTTTTCAATTTTTCAAGATTAGTGTTCATTTTCAAATGGGAATTGGAAGAGAGATTCAAAGAATTGCACAGATATATACACAGATATCAGTAATTATGGGAAACTGAAAGAACCGACTTAAGTCACGGAGTATCGTTATCCGCCATTTGACCGGGGTGAAAGAAACTTGCAAAAATCACTCAAAAAGAAACAAAAATAAAATAAAATAAAATCAATCTTTATATACAGGATCACCCAATTCAATAGAGTTATGTTCAACTGAAAAATTGTCAAAGTAAACTTTCAGACGATGTCCATTTACCTTGAAAACATTGTCATTATTTGGATTCTCAATGTCATAGGCCCCATATGGATACACATGTTTCACAATAAAAGGAGCGCTCCATCTTGATCTTAATTTTCCAGGAAATAAATGCAGTCGAGAATTATAAAGTAAGACTTTTTGACCAACATTGAAGGTTTTTCTCTGTATTTTCTTGTCATGAAACTCTTTTATTCTTGCTTTATGAATTCTTGAATTTTCATATGCATCATTTCTTATTTCCTCAAGCTTATTTATTTGTAATTTTCACAGTTGACTAGCATCATCCAGATTTGAATTGAAAGCTTTAATAGCCCAATAAGCTTTATGTTCAAGTTCTACAGGCAAGTGACAAGGTTTTCCATAGACTAGTCTATAAGGTGACATACCTAATGATGTTTTATAAGCAGTTCGATAAGCCCAAAGTGCATCATTAAGTCTTAAAGACCAGTCTTTCCTATTAGGGTTCACTGTTTTCTCCAAAATATGTTTGATCTCCCTATTAGCAAGCTCTACTTGTCCACTTGTTTGAGGGTGATAAGGGGTGGCAACTTTCTATGTGATTCCATATTTCTTCATTAAAGACTCAAATGGCTTGTTGCAGAAATGTGTTCCACCATCACTTATTATGGCTCGAGGGACTCCAAATCGACTCAAAATATTTTCTTTCAAAAACTTTATCACTGTTTTGTGATCATTGTTTCGACTTGGAATTGCCTCTATCCATTTTGAAACATAATATACTGCGACTAATATGTATAAGAAACCAAATGATGGAGGGAATGGGCCCATGAAATCTATACCCCAACAGTCAAAGATCTCAATGACAATAATAGGGTTTAAAGGCATCATGTGACGTTTTGAAATAGATCCCAACTTTTGACAATTTTCACAAGACTTGCAGAATGCATGTGAGTCTTTGAACATGGTGGGCCAGTAAAATCCACTTTGTAAGATTTTTACAGTTGTCTTTCTTGATGAGAAATGGCCCCCACATGCTTCAGAATGACAAAATTTAATGACACTACTTACCTCATTGTCAGGAATGCATCTTCGAAATATTTGATCAGGACAATATTTGAATAAATAAGGATCATCCCAATAAAAGTTCTTCACTTCGTTCAAGAACTTTCTTTTATCTTGGGTACTCCAATGAGCTGGCAATTGTACTAAAACAAGAAAATTAACAATATTAGCAAACCAAGGCATTGTAGAGACAGAAAGTAAAGATTCATCGGGAAAGTAGTCATCGATTGGTGTGATGTCAATTTTCGAATCTGTTGTCAATCATGACAAGTGATCTGCGACAACATTTTTGCTGCCTTTCTTATCTTTGATTGTGATATCAAATTCTTGAAGTAATAAAATCCACCGCACCAATCTAGCCTTGGAATCTTTCTTAGAAAGAAGATATTTCAATGCTGCATGATCACTAAAAACAACAACAGGTGAGCCAACAAGATAAGATCTGAATTTTTCACATGCAAATACTACTGCAAGTAATTCTTTTTCAGTGGTGGTATAATTCATTTGAGCACTATTTAAAGTTTTACTTACATAGTAAATTACATAAGGTTTCTTATCTTTTCTTTGTCCCAAAACAGCACCTACGGCATAATCACTAGCATCACACATTATTTCAAAAGGTAATGACCAATCGGGAGGTTGAATGATAGGAGCACAAGTAAGCAAGTTTTTAAGTTTAACAAAGGCTTCTTCACAATGTTCAGTCCATTCAAAAATAGTATCCTTTGTTAGAAGGTTACTTAAAGGCTTAGATATTATACTAAAATCTTTGATGAACCTTCTATAAAAACCAGCATGTCCCAGGAATGATCTAACATCTTTAAGAGATTTTGGTGTTGGCAAGTTTGCAATTAACTCGATTTTAGATTTGTCAACCTCAATTCCTTTTGATGAAATAATGTGACCAAGTACAATGCCGTTTGTTACCATAAAATGACATTTTTCCCAATTCAGCACAAGATTCTTCTCTTCACACCTGGTCAAAATCTTTTCTAAGTTAGTCAAACAATCATCAAATGAATCGCCAAAAACAGAAAAATCATCCATGAAAATCTAAAGAAAATGTTCAACCATATCGCTAAATATACTAAGCATGCATCTTTGAAATGTGGCTGGTGCATTACATAATCCAAAAGGCATCCTTCGATATGCAAAAGTACCAAATGGACATGTGAAAGTAGTCTTTTCTTGATCTTCCAATGCAATTTCAATTTGGTTGTAACTCGAATAGCCATCTAAGAAACAATAAAGTTCATGACCTGCAACTCTTTCTAGGATTTGATCCATGAAAGGTAAAGGAAAATGATCTTTTCTAGTCATTGAATTAAGTTTCCTAAAGTCAATGCACATGCGCCAACCAGTAACAGTTCTAGTGGGAATTAACTCATTGTTCTCATTTATTATCACAGTGACTCCAGACTTCTTAGGTACAACTTGGGTAGGACTTACCCATTTGCTATCAGAAATAGGATAAATGATTTCATTATCTAGAAGTTTAATGACTTCATTTTTCACTACTTCTTTCATATTAGGATTTAGCCTTCGTTGCATTTCTCTAGAGGGTTTAGCGTTTTCCTCTAAATAAATTCTGTGTGTACAAATCAAAGGACTAATTCCTTTTATATCAGCTATGGTCCATCCTAATGCATTTTTGTGCATTTTCAGAGTTTGTAATAACTTACCTTCTTGATGTGCATTAAGTTTGGAAGAGATTATTACCGAAAAAGTTTCATTTTCTCCCAAAAATGAGTATTTGAGATTGGATGGCAACGACTTCAAATCAGGTTTTGGTGGTTGAACACTTGAAGGTATGGACTTAATTGGTCGTGGTGGCAATTCCTCAATTTGTGGCCTCCAATTACTTGTCTTTGATTCTTCCAGAAAATAAATCATTTCCAAATCATCAGATTCATCAATCTCAATTTCACTGGAAATGGTTGGAAATTGATCATGAATTAAATTTTCAGTAAAGTCCACTTCCTGTAAGTCATTATCATCTCTAGGTTGCTTGCAAATGTTGAAAATATTCATCTCCAATGTCATGTTTCCAAATGATAGCTTCATCAGTCCATTCCTACAATTAATCAATGCATTAGAAGTTGCAAGAAATGGACATCCTAAAATAACAGGAAATGAATTTCATACTTCAATAGGTTGTGTGTCCAAGACAATAAAATCCACAGGATAAATGAATTTATCGACTTGTACTAACACATCTTCAATTATTCCTCTAGGCACTTTTATAGATCTATCGGCAAGTAAAAGAGTTATAGAAGTTGGTTTTAACTCACCTAGATTGAGACTCTGAAAAACTGAATATGGAAGTAAATTCACACTAGCACCAAGATCAAGTAAGGCTCTTTCAATTTTATGCTCTCCAATAAAGCAAGAAATTGTAGGATAACCAGGGTCTTTATATTTCAAAGCATTATTGTTTTGAAGAATAGCACTTACTTGCTCGGCTAGAAAGGCTTTCTTTTTCACATTCAGTTTCCTCTTCACAGTGCAGAGATCTTTCAAAAATTTAGCATAGGAAGGAACCTGTTTAATAGCATCCAGCAAAGGTATATTGATCCTTACCTGTTTGAAAGTTTCAAAGATTTCAGAGTTGTGATTAACTTTCCTTTGTTTGGTCATGGCTTGAGGAAATGGAAGTGCTGGCGGTGAATCAGTCGTTTCTTTGCAATTTTCAGATTCATCCCCTTCCTTACCCTTAGAGATTGACTCATCATCTTTCTCATAAGGTTCAAGAGAAGGTTTTTCAATGACCTTACCACTACGCAGAGTAGTGACTGATTTGACTTGATCCATATGTTGGCTTCTAGAACTACTTGCATTTGCATTGTATTGCCCATTGGGATTTTGTTGTGGTTGAGATGGAAACTTACCTTTCTCTTGGAAACTGAGAGCAGATGTTAATTTAGCAAGAGTATCTTTAAAATCTGTCATGTTTTGAGCAAGTTGAGTATTGATTGTCTCTTGCTTTTCAATGAATGCATGCAATGTTTCCTCAAGATTTCTTCTAAGAGGTGGAGCATAAGGAGGTGCATATCCATGAGTTTTGAGCAAGTTGAGTATTGATTGTCTCTTGCTTTTCAATGAATGCATGCAATGTTTCCTCAAGATTTCTTCTAAGAGGTGGAGCATAAGGAGGTGCATATCCATGAGAATTTTGGAAATTATGGTGTGCTTGAAACGGTGGTTGTGAAGTTTATGCATTGTTGTTCTCACTCTTCCAACTAAAATTTAGGTGATTTCTCCAACCAGGGTTGTATGTTTGGGAGTATGGGTTGTGGTTGGCCCTTTGAAAACTGTTTAAAGCATGAGCTTGTTCATGGAGACATTCCTTAAAAGAAGGCAAGGTTGGACAATCGTTGGTTGAGTGTTCATTTGTTTCACAGATTTGACACACAATGTTTTCAACAGATTTTAATTGACCACTCTTTTTCAATTCTAGTGCCTCGACTTTTCTAGCTAAAGATGCAAACTTGGCCTGAAGGTCATGATCTTCCCTAAGGTTGTTCATACCTCCAGTAGATGTATGAGGTTGAGTTTTACTCGGTGCCTCATAAGTACCCGCGGTGTCTCAATTTTGAGCATTTTCAGCTAACAAGTCTAAGTACTCGATTGCTTCATCAGGGTCTTTATCTTCAAAGGTTCCATTGCACATCAATTCAACCATTTGCCTATCTTTAGGTGTTAACCCTTCATAGAAATGTGAAACCAATCTCCATGTTTCAAAACCATGATGAGGGCAAGTACTAAGCAAGTCTCGATACCTATCCCAACATTTGTAAAATGTTTCTCCTGGTTTTTGAGTGAAAGTGATGATTTGTCTCTTGAAAGAGTTTGTTCTATGAGATGGGAAAAACTTCTTTAAAAACTGTTGTTGCATTTCATCCCAAGCACGAATGGATCCTGGTCTCAAATTTTGTAGCCATGTTTTAGCTTTATCTTTTAATGAAAAAGAAAAAAGCTTTGATCTGATGGTGTTCATGCTACAATTTAAGTTATTATATGTGTTGCACACCTCCTCAAATTCCCTTAAATGCAAGTATGGATTTTCCAATTCTAAACCATGAAAAGAAGGTAAAAGTTGAATAATACCTGGTTTAAAATTAAAATGAGATGCATCGGGAGGAAAAACTATGCATGATGGTGCACTTGTTCTTGTGGGATTCATGTGGTCTCTAAGTGTTCTAGCACGTTTATTCTCATTATTTTCATTATGAAGTGATTGATTATCTTCTTCAGCCATATTTTCTGAAAATGATGAGGATACCCTACAAAGTCCACCACTTGATGTACGTGACCACACTCTCATGCACATGTAGGAATAAAATAAAAAAGAAGAAGAAAACAAAAGAAAGAGGAAGAAAACAAAATAAAAAGAAACAAAAGAAAAGAAACAAAGTTATATACAAGAAAAGTGAAAGGAGAAAATAAAATAACTACTATAATTTATACAAGAACTTACCTCACCGGCAACGGCGCCAAAAACTTGACATGACTAAAAGGTTGATGTCTTCTCCCAAGTGTAGGAGTGTCGAAGTAATAAATAACCCGGCAAGACCGGGGTCGAACCACAGGGAGGTTAATTGTACAAATTATAGACAACAATTATAAACAACAATAATAGCAATAATAACAACAACTATAATAATAATAATAATAGTAATAATAATAGTAGTAGTAGTAGTAGTAGTGGTAGTAGTAGTAGTAATAATAATAATAATAAAGAAAGAGAAGAAGAAGAAGATGATGAGAACTTGGTGATGGAAAATTAATGTAAGGATTTAAACAATAATAATAACAAATGTCAAGGTTAGAGGTTCCACTAATGGTATATCAAACAAGTATAGTATAAACTCTTGTTATTGAATTGGAAACCACACACAAAGGAGGTTCCAATCAGATTATATATTGTTAACATGATTACATTAGTTATCTTATTCAATTAATGCTAATACTTGTAAATCTCGTCAAGCATTCATGATTATAACTAATGTTAATAACAAATCAAGTTTCTTTCATAGCTCAGGTGTCGGTTATACCATACATTATGGGCTATGAAAGTGCCAAGCATTTGTTGTACCAAGTGTTATACAACATAAATCAAGATTAGTCATTTAACAAGCAAAGTATTAAAGAGTGAACAAGATAACAAATATAAAACATGTTAGTATCAAACATTAAAGTCCATATTAAGTTTACATTATACTTATTCTCACACCATTAGTGTAACCTTTTCACCTTGACATAATTAACTTAGCTAGACATAATGAAAGAAAGCAAAATAGATAAACAAAATAAGAACATAAAAGTTAACTAAGTAAAGAAAAGGAAATGAAAGGCATAAACTTGATATTAATGAAAGTAAAGCATAAGCATTATAAAAAATACAAAGAGAGAAAGGAAGACCATGATCTTGATCTGGACACCAAGATGCCTAAATGCATGGCAAATGCCTCCTTTTATAGGCCAAAATTGGGAATTATTGATTTGATGACTAATTGATAAGTGGGTGGCCAACTTTTGACTTGGTGACAATCCTTATCTTCTCTTGTCTGCCCAAAACGTCATTGATAACATCAAAATTGGAGCCAGGTGAAAACATAAAAGTTCTAGGCAATTGTCTCAGCTTTCTTGTGTAAACAATTCAGCTCATTTGGACTTCTAGAACTCCAGATATGACCAAAATACCGAACCATGCTCGGGCTGGAAGATAGATTCGGGCTTCTTTGTTGTTGCTACAATTTGGACTTGCAAATGGCCTTTTTAGATCTTGGGCTCCATATGAAAGTTGTAGGTCTATGTCTTACCTTTCCATCCATATAAATTGGACCTAAATCTGAGATCTTTAGCTCCAGATATGACCCAATTACCGAACAATATTCCGGTTTGGATTGCACCAACATTTCTTCTCTAAGTTTGACCATCTCTTTATCCCTGCAATTTAAGTTCTTCAAGTCATCAATCAATCCTTTCATTTATGTGATAGGCCTGCATTAAAAATAGACATTTACCACAAATTATAGGTATCTTATATTATTAGATACATTATTATAAAACATATTTTAGTTAAGGAGTTATTGATACTTCAAGTGCAAAATGATGATATAAAACCATGATAAAAATGCACTTTTAAGTACTAATCACTCGGGCTGGAGGACAGATTCAGGCTTCTTTGTTGTTGCTACAATTTGGACTTTAAAATGGCCTTTTTAGATCTTAGGCTCCATATGAAAGTTTTAGGCCTATGTCTTACCTTTCCATCCATATAAAGTAAACCTAATTTTGAGATCTTTAGCTCTAGATATGACCCAATTACCGAATAGTATTCCGGTTTGGATTGCACCGACATCTCTTTTCTAATTTTGGTCATCTCTTTACCCTTGCAATTTAAGTTCTTAAAGTAATCAATCAATCCCTTCATTTATGTGATAGACTTGCATTTAAAATGAACATTTACGATAAATTAAAGGTATCTTATATTATTAGATATATTATTATAATACATGCTTTAGTTAAGGAGTTATTGATACTTTAAGTGCAAAATGATGGTATAAAACCATGATAAAAATGCACTTTTAAGTACTAATCAGATACCCTACAAAGTCTACCACTTGATGTACATGACCACACTCTCATGCACTTGTAGGAATAGAATAAAAGGAAGAAGAAAGCAAAAGAAGAAGAAACAAGAGAAAAAGAAATGAAGTTATATACAAGAAAAGTGAAAAGTGAAAATAAAATAACTACTATAATTTATACAAGAACTTACCTCCTCGATAATGGCACCAAAAACGTGACATGATTAAAATATTGATATCTTCTCGCAAGTGCAGGAGTGTCGAAGTAATAAATAACCCGGCAAGACCAGGATCGAATCACATGGAGGTTAATTGTATAAATTACAGAGAACAATAATATAACAATAATAACAACAATAACTATAACAATAACAACAACGACAATAACAATAACAATAATAGTAGTAGTAGTAGTAGTAGTAGTAGTAGTAGTAGTAGTAGTAAAGAAAAACAAGGAGAAGAAAAAAAATGAGAACTTTGAGATGGAATATTAATGTAACGATTAAACAAAGATAATAACAAATATCAAGGTTAGAGGATCCACTAATGGTATGTCAAACAAGTATAGTATAAACTCTTATTATTCAATTGGATCACACACAAAGGAGGTTCTAATGAGATTGTTGATTAGTACTTAAAAATAATAATCCCAACCCAAGGAAGTTAACCTTAAATATTAGAACAAAAAATTTGTTTTCTTCCAAGAAAAGCCCCATAATTATGTGTTGATACATTAAGCACAAAAGAAAGGTTTATTAATATCTTGTTAAGAGGTATTGAGCAGATATATAAATTTAATGAGAGTTTGTTTATCTGAATATATTAATGGAAGTTAAATGATGAATACCTTGCTTTGTGGAATTTGTAAAAAAAAAAAAATTTCTATTTTAACACTTTGATTACTAGGGACTAGTAATGAGCTGGTTGGAGGTGTGATTATTACTTAAAAGTGTATTTTTATCATGGTTTTATATCATCAATTTGCACTTGAAGTGTCAATAACTCCTTAACTAAAACATGTTTTATAATAATATATCTAATAATATAAGATACCTTTAATTTAGGTAAATGTTCATTTTAAATGCAGGCTTATCACATAAATGAAAGGATTGATTGATAACTTTAAGAACTTAAATTGCAAGGATAAAGAGATGGCCAAACTTAGAAAAGAGATGTCGGTGCAATTCAAACCGGAATACTATTCAGTAATTGGGTCATATCTGGAGCTATTGATCTCAGATTTAGGTCCAATTTATATGGATGGAAAGGTAAGACATAGGCCTACAACTTTCATATGGAGCCTAAGATCTAAAAAGGCCATTTTCAAGTCCAAATTGTAGCAACAACAATAAAGCCCGAATCTATCTTCCAGCCCAAGCACTATTCAGTATTTTGGCCATATCTGGAGTTCTAGAAGTCCAAATGAGCTGAATGTTTTATACAAGAAAGCTGAGAAAATTGCCTACAACTTTTATGTTTTCGACTGGCTCCAATTGTGATGTTATCAATGACGTTTTGGGTAGACAAGAGAAGATAAGGATTGTCACCAAGTCAAGAGTTGGCCACCCACTCATCAATTAGTCATCAAATCAATAGTTCCTAATTTTGGCCTATAAAAGGAGGCATTTGCCATGCATTTAGGCATCTTGGTGTTCAGATCAAGATCATGCTCTTCCTTTCTCTCTTTGTATTTTTTGTAATGTTTATGCTTTGCTTTCATTAATATTAAGTTTATGCCTTTCATTTCCTTTCCTTTACTTAGTTAACTTTTATGTTCTTATTTTGTTTATCTATTTCTCTTTCTTTCATTATGTCTAGCTAAGTTAATTATGTCAAGGTAAAAAGGTTATTATTATTATTATTATTATTATTATTATTATTATTATTATTGCTACTATTACTATTATTGTTGTTGTTGTTTATAATTGTTATTTATAATTTGTACAATTAACCTCCATGTGGTTCGACCCCGGTCTTGCCGGGTTATTTATTACTTCGACACTCCTGCACTTGGAAGAAGACATCAATCTTTTGGTCGTGTCATCTAAAAAATAAAGAAAAGCTTGAGGGCAAGCGTTAGTGATCTTTAGTCCTAAAAGAAAAACAAGGAGAAGAAGAAAAAAAATGAGAACTTTGAGATGGAATATTAATGTAACGATTAAACAATGATAATAACAAATATCAAGGTTAGAGGATCCACTAATGTTATGCCAAACTAGTATAGTATAAACTCTTATTATTCAATTGGAAACCACACACAAAGGAGGTTCTAATGAGATTATAGAATGTTAACATGATTACATTAATCATCTTATTTGATTAATGTTAATACTTGTAAATCTCGTCAAGTATTCATGATTATAACTTATCTTAACAACAAATCAAGTCCTTTCATAGCTCAGGTGTCGCTTATACCATACAGTATGGGCTATAAGAGTGCCAAATATTTGTTGTACCAAGTGTTATACAACATAAATTAAGATTAGTTATTTAACAAGTGAAGTATTAAAAAGTGAACAAGATAACAAATATAAAACATGTTAGTATCAAACATTAAAGTTCATATTAAGTTTACATAATACTTATTCTTACACCATTAGTGTAACCTTTTCACCTTGACATAATAAACTTAGCTAGACATAATGAAAGAAAGAAAGAAAAATAAACAAATTAAGAACATGAATAAGATTAAAGTTAACTAAATAAGTGAAAGGAAATGAAAGACATAAACTTGATATTAATGAAAACAAAGCATAAACATTACAAAAAATACAAAGAGAGAAAGGAAGAGCATGATCTTGATTTGGACACCAAGATGCCTAAATGCATGGTGATTAGTACTTAAAAGTGTATTTTTATCATAGTTTTATATCATCATTTTGCACTTGAAGTATCAATAACTCCTTAACTAAAACATGTTATATAATAATATATCTAATAATATAAGATACCTTTAATTTGTGGTAAATGTTCATTTTAAATGAAGGCTTATCATATAAATGAAAGAATTGATTGATGACTTTAAGAACTTAAATTGCAAAGGCAAAGAGATGGCCAAACTTAGAAAAGAGATGTCAGTGCAATCCAAACCGAAACACTATTCGTTAATTGGGTTATATCTGGAGCTATATATCTCATATTTAGATCCAATTTATATGGATGGAAAGGTAAGACATAGGCCTACAAACTTCATATCGAGCCCAAGATCTAAAAAGGCCATTTTCAAGTCCAAATTGTAGCAACAACAATAAAGCCCGAATCTATCTTTCAGCCCAAGCACTGTTCAATATTTTAGCCATATCTGGAGTTCTAGAAGTCCAAATGAGCTGAATGTTTTACACAAGAAAGCTGAGAAAATTGCCTACAACTTTTATGTTATCAACTGGCTCCAATTGTGATGTTATCAATGACGTTTTGGGCAGACAAGAGAAGATAAGGATTGTCACCAAGTCAAGAGTTCTTTTATAGGCCAAGATAAGGATTGACAAATGCCTCCTTTTATAGGCCAAAATTAGGAACTATTGATTTGATGACTAATTGATAACTGGGTGACCAACTCTTGACTTGGTGACAATCCTTATCTTCTCTTGTCTGCCCAAAATGTCATTGATAATGTCAAAATTGGAGCCACTTGAAAACATGAAAGTTGTAGGTAGTTGTCTCAATTATCTTGTGTAAGCAATTCAGCTTATTTGGACTTCTAGAACTTTAGATATGACCAAAATACTGAACAGTGCTCGGACTGGAGGATAGATTCGGTATTGTTTGTTGTGGCTATAATTTGGACTTGAAAATGGTCTTTTTAGATCTTGGGCTCCATATAAAAGTTATAGGCCTATGTCTTACTTTTCTATCCATATAAAGTAGACCTAAATCTAAGATCTATAGCTCCAGATATGATCAATTACCGAACAGTGTTCCGGTTTGGATTGCACCGACATCACTTTTTTAATTTTTAATTTTATTTTCTAATTTAAGTTCTTAAAGTCATCAATCAATCCTTTCATTTATGTGATAAGCTTGCATTTAAAATGTACATTTACCATAAAGTAAAGGTATCTTATATTATTAGATATATTATTATAAAGCATGCTTTAGTTAAGGAGTTATTGATAGTTCAAGTGCAAAATGATAATATAAAACCATGATAAAAATGCACTTTTAAGTACTAATAAACAATCTTTTGTAAAAATAAAAAATCTTTTGCATCACATCATACTTGAGAAAATTCAAGTTAAAAAAACACAATATAAATATCTTAAGGGCATAATCAAACTAGGGGTAATTCAAGAAACCTAATAAAGCTGGCCTCTCTTTCTAATAAGACAAAAAATACAAAGCCATCATAAAGCAAGTATGGTGAATACTATTTAAATCCTTCAATGTCTTTTAAGGACTCAAGATATAACTAGGAAAGCCATCATAAAGCAAGTATGGTGAATACTAATGTCTTAAGACCAACTAGTTTGAAAGTCATTAGTTGAAAGCTCGTTCGATGAGTTAAAGATGCATTGTGTTTTTATGTTATATGTATATTAATAAAAAAGAAAAGAAAGAAAAAAAAAAGAAGAAAAAAATAATCTCAACCCAAGAAAGTTAACCTTAAATATTAGAACAAAAATTTTATTTTCTTCCAAGTATAGCTCTATAACCATATGTTGATATATTGAGCATAAAAAAAAGTTTATTTACATTTTATTTAAGAGGTATTGAACATATATAAAAATTTAATGAAAGTTTGTTTATTTAGATAGATTAATAGAAGTTGAATGACGAATGCCTTGCTTTGTGAAATTTACAAATTATTTTTCTATTTTAACACTTTAATTACTAGGGACTAGTAATAAGCTGGTTGGTCGGTGTGATTAGTACTTAAAAGTATATTTTATTAAGGTTTTATATCATTATTTTGCACTTGAAGTATCAATAACTCCTTAACTAAAACATATTTTATAATAACAAGTTTGATACCATAAAAGTACCTTTAATTTATGGTAAATGTTTATCCTAAATATAGGCCTATCATAAAATGAAAGGATTGATTGATGAGTTAAAGAATTGAAATTAAAAGGATAAAGAGAGGGTCACACTTAGAAAAGAGATGCTGGTGCAGTTCAAACTGGAACACTATTCAATAATTGTGTCATATCTAGAGTTGAAGTTATTAAATTTAGGTCTAATTTATATGAAAAAAAAGATAAGACATAGGCCTAAAACTTTCATATGAAAGTCAATACTCAATTCTGCCATTTAGAAGTCAAATATTAGCAATAATATAGAAGTTTGAATCTATCCTGCAGACTAGATATTGTTGAGTGTTCAGCTTATATCTCAAGTTCTAGAAGCCTAAATGACCTCAATCTTTTTCTTGAAAGCTGAGATAATTTCCTAGAACTTTTATATGGAAGTCTAGTTCAAATTCTAACGTTACCACTAACGTTTTATTCAAACAAGTAGATAAGGATTGTTACCAAATCAAGATGTGGTCACCCACTCAATAATTAGTCATCAAATCAATAGTTCCTAATTTTTGGCATATAGAAGGAGACGTTTGCCATGCATTTAGGCATCTTGGTTTCCAGATCAAGATCAACTTCTTCTTCTTCTTCTTCTTCTTCTTTTATTACTACTACTACTACAACTATTATTGTTATTGTTATTGTTATTTATAATTTATACAATTAACCTCCTTATGGTTCGGCCCCGGTTTTGCCGAATTATTTATTACTTCGACACTCCTGCACTTGGGAGAAGATATCAATCTTTTGGTCGTGTCAATAGATTTCATGGCTCCATTTCCTCCATCATTTGGTTTCTTGTACATATTAATCGTAGTAGATTGTGTTTCAAAATAGATAGAGGCAATTCCAAGTCGAAACAATGATCACAAAACAGTGATAAAGTTTTTGAAATAAAATATCTTGAGTTGATTTGGAATCCCTCAAGCCATGATAAATGATGGTGGAACACATTTCTGCAATAAGTCATTCGAGTTTTTAATGAAGAAATATAAAGTCACCCACAAAGTTTCCACCTCTTATCACCCTCAAACAAGTGGACATGTAGAGCTTGCTAATAGGGAGATTCCATATTTCAACATTAAAGACTTGGACTTCCAAATAGATCTTGGAGAAAATAGTGAACCCTAATAGGAAAGACTGGTCTTTAAGACTTAATGATGCACTTTGAGCTTATTGAACTGCTTATAAAACATCATTAGGTATGCCACCTTACAGACTAGTCTATGGAAAACCTTGTCACTTGCCTATGAAACTTGAACATATAGCTTATTGTGTTATTAAAGCTTTCAATTCAAACCTTGATGATGCTAGTCAATTGTGAAAATTATAAATAAATGAGCTTGAGGAAATATAAATGATATCGTTTAAAAGTTTACTTTGATAATTTTTCAATTGAAAATGACTCTATTGAATTGAGTTTTCCAGTATATAAAGATTGATTTTTTTTTCACATTGTTTTGTGTTTCATTTTGATGAAACTTTTGTTTTCATAGTCTCTTACCTCGATCAAATGGTAGATAACGGTATTCCGTGACTTAAGTCCGTTCTTTCAGTTTCCTATAAGAACTGATATCTGTGTATATATTTATGCAATCTTTACTCTTTCTCCTTTCTTTATATCTCTCCTCTAATTCTCATTTAAAAATAGACATTACTCTTGAAAAATTAAAAAAGTATTTTCCCGCTTTGCCTATGAATGTGATTACAAAAATTTACCATGTTAGATGTGCAAGATAAAGGTTATTAGTGAATCATAGAATTCCTGAAGATATTCGCTGTCTGATTAAAGCAAAGGTCGAATTATCAAGTGAGTCTCAAATTCTTTCATTTCATATATGCCTAGAACAAGTAAAAGTACTTTTGCAAAGAAAAGTTGTGTAAAACGATTGAAAGTCTATCATAAATGTACCAGATAGACTTGTAATGCAACATTTCATTCTTCAGAAATGGTACCTGTAAACTTTGAAGATAAAATATAATTCATTAAAGATGGCATGACTAAGGGATCTTTAGATAATCTTTTATTGACTCTCGAAACAAATCCTAATAGAGATGTGCATCATGAAATTCATGATTTATAACCACAATTCTGTAAAGAACATGATAGACTTAGTCTTAGGAATCTAACTAGAAAAAATATGTTTGCTGGTTTTTAAGAAAACTGTATGGAAAGCCAATTCTCAACCCATAGAAGGTGTTTAAGCCGTTATTTGATGTAAAATCAAGGGAAGATGTGAGCCACAATCACAACTACCTGTACATACATATATTTTTTCAAAATAAATAAATAAAAATAAAATAAATAAATAAATAAAGAGAGAGAGAGTATGAGACTCCAACTGACCTATATATAAGTGGTATGATTGCACTTTCAAGTTCTCATATATAAAATCTTCTATTTCTTCCCTTTATTTCTACTCAACCCATACATTTAACAAATATAGAAGTGCGTAGAAATGACAAGTTCCTCAAGTCACCACATAAAAAACATTTGTGTTTTTGGTGGATCCAATCCTGAAAAGAAAATAGAGTTTTTAGAATCAGCAAATCATCTTGGTTAGGTACTAGTTGAGAGAAAGATTCATTTAGTGTATGGGGGAGGCAACCTTAGATTAATAGGGGGAGTGTGACATGACTAAAAGATTGATGTCTTCTCCTAAGTGCAGGAGTGTTGAAGTAATAAATAACCCAACAAGATTGGTAACGAACCATAGGGAGGTTAACTGTACAAATTATAAACAACAATTATAAATAACAACAATAACAACAATAACAACAATAATATTAGTAGCAATAATAATAATAATAATAATAATAATAATAATAATAATAATAATAATAATAATAAAGAAAAAGAAGGAGAAGAAGAAGAAAAAAATGAGAACTTTGAGATGAAATATTAAAGTAAGGATTAAACAATGATAATAACAAATGTCAAGGTTAGAGGTTCCACTAATGGTATGTCAAACAAGTATAGTATAAACTCTTATTATTCAATTGGAAACCATACATAAAGAAGGTTCCAATTAGATTATAGATTGTTAACATGATTACATTAGTCATCTTATTCAATTAATGCTAATACTTGTAAATCTCATCAAGCATTCATGACTATAACTTATGTTAACAACAAATCAAGTTCCTTTCATAGCTCAGGTGTTGGTTATACCATACAGTATGAACTATGAAAGTGTTAAACATTTGTTCTACCAAATGTTATACAACATAAATCAAGATTAGTCATTTAACAAGCAAAGTATTAAAGAGAGAACAAGATAACAAATATAAAACATGTTAGTATCAAACATTAAAGTCCATATTGAGTTTACATTATATTTATTCTTACACCATTAATGTAACCTTTTCACCTTGACATAATAAAATTAGCTAAACATAATGAAAGAAAGAAAAATAAATAAACAACATAAGAACATAAATAAGATAAGAGTTAACTAAGTAAAGGAAAGGAAATGAAAGGCATAAACTTAATATTAATGAAAGCAAAGCATAAACATTACAAAAAGTACAAAAAGAGAAAGCAAAAGTATGATCTTGATCTGGAGACCAAGTGACACGACTAAAAGATTAATGTCTTTTTCTAAGTGTAGGAGTGTCGAAGTAATAAATAACCCACCATGACCGGGGTCGAACCACAAGGAGGTTAATTGTACAAATTATAAACGACAATTATAAACAAGAACAATAGTAATCACAACAACAATAATACTAATAGAAATAATAGTAGTAGTAGTAGTAATAAAGAAAGAGGTAGAGAAGAAGAAAAAGAAGATGAGAACTTTGAGATGGAATATCAATGTAAGGATTAAACAATGATAATAACAAATGTCAAGGTTAGAGGTTCCACTAATCGTATGTCAAACAAGTAGAGTATAAACTCTTATTATTCAATTAGAAACCACACACAAAGGAGGTTGCAATTGGATTATAGATTGTTAACATGATTACATTAGTCATCTTATTTAATTAATGCTAATACTTGTAAATTTCTTCAATCATTCATGATTATAACTTATGTTAACAACAAATCAAGTTTTTTTCATAGCTCAGGTGTCGGTTATACTATATAGTATGAGCTATGAATGTGCCAAGCATTTTTTATACCAATTGTTATACAACATAAATCAAAATTAGTCATTTAACAAGCAAAACATTAAAGAGTGAACAAGATAACAAATAGAAAACATGTTAGTATCAAACATTAAAGTCCATATTAAGTTTATATTATACTTATTCTTATACCATTAGTGTAACCTTTTCGCCTTGACATAATAAAATTAGCTAGACATAATGAAAGAAAGAAAAATAGATAAACAAAATAAGAACATAAATAAGATAAAAGTTAACTAAATAAAGGAAAGGAAATGAAAGGCATAAACTTGATATTAATGAAAGCAAAGCATAAGCAATACAAAAAAATACAAAGAGAGAAAGCAAAAGCATGATCTTGATCTGGACACCAAGATGCCTAAATACATGGCAAATGTCTCCTTTTATAGGCTAAAATTGGGAACTATTGATTTGATGATTAATTAATGAGTAGTTGGTCAACTCTTGACTTGGTGACAATGCTTATCTTCTGTTGTCTGCCCAAAACATCATTGATAACATCCAAATTTGAACCACTTGAAAACATAAAAGTTGTAGACAATTGTCTCAGCTTTCTTATGTAAAAACTGTAGATCATTTTGACTTCTACAACTCCAGATATGATCAAAATACAGAACAGTGCTCGAGTTGGAGGACAGATTCAGACTTCTTTGTTGTTGCTCCAATCTGAACTTGAAAATGACCTTTTTAATCTTGAGCTTTATATGAAAGTTGTAGGCCTATGTCTTACCTTTCCATCCATATAAAGTAGACCTAAATCTAAGATTTACAGCTCTAGATATGATCCAATTAGTGAACAGTGTTCCGGTTTCGACTGCACCGACATCTCTTTTCTAAGTTTGGCCATCTCTTTGTCCTTTCAATTTCAGTTCTTAAATTCATCAATCAATCCTTTCATTTATGTGATAGGCTTGCATTTAAAATGAAAATTTACCATAAATTAAAGGTATCTTATATTATTAGATATATTATTATAAAACATGCTTTAGTTAAGGAGTTATTGATACTTCAAGTTCAAAATGATGATATAAAACCCTGATAAAAATACACTTTTAAGTATCAATTACCAAGATGCCTAAATGCATGGCAAATGCCTCTTTTTATGGGCCAAAATTGAGAATTGTTGATTTGATGACTAATTGATGAGTGGGTGACCAACTCTTGACTTCGTGACAATCCTTATCTTCTCTTGTCTACCCAAAACATCATTGATAATGTTGATTAGTACTTAAAAGGGCATTTTTGTCATGGTTTTATATCATCATTTTGCACTTGAAGTATCAATAACTCCTTAACTAAAACATGTTTTATAATAATATATCTAATAATATAACATACCTTTAATTTGTGGTAAATGTTCATTTTAAATGCAGGCCTATCACATAAATGAAAGGATTGATTGATGGCTTTAAGAACTTAAATTGCAAGGGCAAAGAGATTGTCAAACTTAGAAAAGAGATGTCGGTGCAATCCAAACCGGAACACTGTTCGGTAATTAGGTCATATCTGGAGCTACAGATCTTAGATTTAGGTCTAATTTATATGGATGGAAAGGTACGACATAGGCCTACAACTTTCATGTGGAGCCCAAGATCTAAAAAGGCCATTATCAAGTCCAAATTGTAGCAACAACAAAAAAGCCCGAATTTGTCTTCGAGCCCGAGCATTGTTCGGTATTTTGGCCATATCTAGAGTTCTAGAAGTCAAAATGAGCTGTATTGTTTACACAAGAAAGCTGAGACAATTTCCTACAACTTTCATGTTTACAACTGGCTCCAATTTTGACGTTATCAATGACGTTTTGGGCAGACAAGAGAAGATAAGGATTGTTACCAAGTCAAAAGTTGGCCACCCACTTATCAATTAGTCATCAAATCAATAGTTCCCAATTTTGGCCTATAAAAGGAGGCATTTGCCATGCATTTAGGCATCTTGGTTTCCAGATCAAGATCATGCTCTTCCTTTCTCTCTTTGTATTTTTTATGCTTTGTTTTCATTAATATTAAGTTTATGCCTTTCATTTTCTTTCCTTTACTTAGTTAACTTTTATGTTCTTATTTTGTTTATCTATTTTTCTTTCTTTCATTATGTCTAGCTAAGTTAATTATGTCAAGGTGAAAAGGTTACACTAATGGTGTAAGAATAAGTATAGTGTAAACTTAATATGGACTTTAATGTTTGATACTAACATGTTTTATATTTGTTATCTTGTTCACTCTTTAATACTTTGCTTGTTAAATGACTAATCTTGATTTATGTTGTATAACACTTGGTACAACAAATGCTTGGCACTTTCATAGCCTATAATGTATGGTAGAACCGACACCTGAGCTATGAAAGGAACTTGATTTGTTGTTAACATAAGTTATAATCATGAATGCTTGACGAGATTGACACGACAAAAAGGTTGATGTCTTCTCCCAAGTGCAGGAGTGTCGAAGTAATAAATAACCCGGCAAGACCGGGGTCGAACCACAGGGAGGTTAATTGTACAAATTATAATAACAATAATACAACAACAATAACAATAACAACAACAATAATAATAATAATAATAATAATAATAATAGTAGTAGTAGTAGTAGTAGTAGTAGTAATAATAATAATAATAATAATACTAGTAGTAGTAGTAGTAGTAGTAGTAGTAATAATAATAATAATAATAAAGAAAGAGAAGAAGAAGAAGATGATGAGAACTTGGAGATGGAAAATTAATGTAAGGATTAAACAATAATAATAACAAATGTCAAGGTTAGAGGTTCCACTAATGGTATATCAAACAAGTATAGTATAAACTCTTATTATTGAATTGGAAACCACACACAAAGGAGGTTCCAATCAGATTATATATTGTTAACATGATTACATTAGTCATCTTATTCAATTAATGCTAATACTTGTAAATCTCGTCAAGCATTCATGATTATAACTTATGTTAACAACAAATCAAGTTCCTTTCATAGCTCAGGTGTCGGTTATACCATACATTATAGGCTATGAAAGTGCCAAGCATTTGTTGTACCAAGTGTTATACAACATAAATCAAGATTAGTCATTTAACAAGCAAAGTATTAAAGAGTGAACAAGATAACAAATATAAAACATGTTAGTATCAAACATTAAAGTCCATATTAAGTTTACACTATACTTATTCTTACACCATTAGTGTAACCTTTTCACCTTGACATAATTAACTTAGCTAGACATAATGAAAGAAATAAAAATAGATAAACAAAATAAGAACATAAAAGCTAACTAAGTAAAGGAAAGGAAATGAAAGCCATAAACTTAATATTAATGAAAACAAAGCATAAAAAATACAAAGAGAGAAAGGAAGAGCATGATCTTGATCTCGAAACCAAGATGCCTAAATGCATGGCAAATGCCTCCTTTTATAGGCCAAAATTAGGAACTATTGATTTGATGACTAATTGATAAGTGGGTGGCCAACTTTTGACTTGGTGACAATCCTTATCTTCTCTTGTCTGCCCAAAACATCATTGATAACGTCACAATTGGAGCCAGTTGTAAACATGAAAGTTGTAGGCAATTGTCTCAGCTTTCTTGTGTAAACAATTCAACTCATTTGGACTTCTAGAACTCCAGATATGGCCAAAATACCAAACAGTGCTTGGGCTGGAAGACAGATTCGGGCTTCTTTGTTGTTGCTACAATTTGGACTTGATAATGGCCTTTTTAGATCTTGGGCTCTATTTAAAAGTTGTAGGCCTATGTCTTACCTTTCCATCCATATAAATGGAACCTAAATCTGAGATCTGTAGCTCCAGATATGACCTAATTACCGAACAGTGTTCTGGTTTGGATTGCACCGACATCTCTTCTCTAAGTTTGACCATCTCTTTATCCTTGCAATTTAAGTTCTTCAAGTCATCAATCAATCCTTTCATTTATGTGATAGGCCTGCATTAAAAATAGACATTTACCACAAATTATAGGTATCTTATATTATTAGATACATTATTATAAAACATGCTTTAGTTAAGGAGTTATTGATACTTCAAGTGCAAAATGATGATATAAAAATGATTAGTACTTAAAAGTGCATTTTTATCATGGTTTTATATGATCATTTTGCACTTGAAGTATCAATAACTCCTTAACTAAAATATGTTTTATAATAATATAAGATACCTATAATTTGTGGTAAATGTCTATTTTTAATGCAGGCCTATCACATAAATGAAAGGATTGATTGATGACTTGAAGAACTTAAATTGCATGGATAAAGAGATGGTCAAACTTAGAGAAGAGATGTCGGTGCAATTCAAACCGGAACAGTGTTCGGTAATTGGGTCATATCTGGAGCTACAGATCTTAGATTTAGGTCCAATTTATATGGATGGAAAGGTAAGACGTAGGGCTACAACTTTCATATGGAGCCCAAGATCTAAAAAGGCCATTATCAAGTCCAAATTGTAGCAACAACAAAGAAGCCCGAATCTATCTTCCAGCCCGAGCACTGTTCGGTATTTTGGCCATATCTGGAGTATTAAAAGTCCAAATGAGCTGAAGTTTTTACATAAGAAAACTAAGACAATTGCCTACAACGTTCATGTTTACAACTAGCTCCAATTTTGATGTTATCAATGACGTTTTGGGCAGACAAGAGAAGATAAGGATTGTCACCAAGTCAAAAGTTGGCCACCCACTTATCAATTAGTCATCAAATCAATAGTTCCCAATTTTGGCCTATAAAAGGAGGCATTTGCCATGCATTTAGGCATCTTGGTTTCCAGATCAAGATCATGCTCTTCCTTTCTCTCTTTGTATTTTTTATGCTTTGTTTTCATTAATATCAAGTTGATGCCTTTCATTTCCTTTCCTTTACTTAGTTAGCTTTTATGTTCTTATTTTGTTTATCTATTTTGCTTTCTTTCATTATGTCTAGCGAAGTTAATTATGTCAAGGTGAAAAGGTTACACTAATGGTGTAAGAATAAGTATAATGTAAACTTAATATGGACTTTAATGTTTGATACTAACATGTTTTATATTTGTTATCTTGTTCACTCTTTAATACTTTGCTTGTTAAATGACTAATCTTGATTTATGTTGTATAACACTTGGTACAACAAATGCTTGGCACTTTCATAGCCCATAATGTATGGTATAACCGACACCTGAGCTATGAAAGGAACTTGATTTGTTGTTAACATAAGTTATAATCATGAATGCTTGACGAGATTTACAAGTATTAGCATTAATTAAATAAGATGACTAATGTAATCATGTTAACAATATATAATCTGATTGGAACCTCCTTTGTGTGTGGTTTCCAATTCAATAATAAGAGTTTATACTATACTTGTTTGATATACCATTAATGGAACCTCTAACCTTGACATTTGTTATTATTATTGTTTAATCCTTACATTAATATTTCATCTCTAAGTTCCTATCATCATCATCTTCTTCTTCTTCTTCTCTTTCTTTATTATTATTATTATTATTATTACTATTGTTGTTGTTATTGTTGTTTTATAATTGTTGTTTATAATTTGTACAATTAACCTCCTTGTGGTTCGACCCCGGTCTTGCCGGGTTATTTATTACTTTGACACTCCTGCACTTGGGAGAAGACATCAACCTTTTAGTCGTGTGAAGTTTTTGGCGCCGTTGCCGGGGAGGTAAGTTCTTGTATAAATTATAGTATTTATTTTATTTTCTCTTTTCACTTTTCTTGTATATAACTTTGTTTCTTTTCTTTTGTTTCTTTTTATTTTGTTTTCTTCCTCCTTCTTTTGCTTTCTTCTTCTTTTATTTTAATTTTATTCCTACACGTGCATGACAGTGTGGCACGTACATCAAGTGGTAGACTTTGTAGGGTATCCTCATCATTTTCAGAAAATATGGCTGAAGAAAATAATCAATCACTTCATAATGAAAATAATGAGAATAACCGTGCTAGAACACTTAGAGACCACATGAATCCCACAAGAACAAGTGCACCATCATGCATAGTTTTTCCTCTTGATGCATCTCATTTTAATTTTAAACCAGGCATTATTCAACTTTTACCTTCTTTTCATGGCTTAGAATTGGAAAATCCATACTTGCATTTAAGGGAATTTGAGGAGGTGTGCAACACATATAATAACTTAAATTGTAGTATGAACACCATGAGATTAAAGCTTTTTCCTTTTTCATTAAAAGATAAAGCTAAAACATGGCTACAAAATTTGAGACCAGGATCCATTCGTGCGTGGGATGAAATGCAACAACAATTTTTAAAAAAGTTTTTCCCATCTCATAGAACAAACTCTTTCAAAAGACAAATCACCACTTTCACTCAAAAACTAGGAGAAACATTTTATAAATGTTGGGATAGGTATCGAGACTTGCTTAATACTTGCCCTCATCATGGTTTTGAAACATGGAGATTGGTTTCACATTTCTATGAAGGGTTAACACCTAAAGATAGGCAAATGGTTGAATTGATGTGCAATGGAACTTTTGAAGATAAAGACCCTAATGAAGCAATGGAGTACTTAGACTTATTAGCTGAAAATGCTCAAAATTGGGACACTGCGGGTACATATGAGGCAACGAGTAAAACTCAACCTCATACATCTAGTGGAGGTATGTACAACCTTAGGGAAGATCATGACCTTCAAGCCAAGTTTGCATCTTTAGCTAGAAAAGTCGAGGCACTAGAATTGAAAAAGAGTGGTCAATTAAAATCTGTTGAAAACATTGTGTGTCAAATCTGTGAAACAAATGAACACTCAACCACTGATTGTCCAACCTTGCCTTCTTTTAAGGAATGTCTCCATGAACAAGCCCATGCTTTAAACAGTTTCCAATGGCCCAACCACAACCCATACTCCCAAACATACAACTCTGGTTGGAGAAATCACCCAAATTTCAGTTGGAAGAGTGAGAACAATAATGCACAAACTTCACAATCACCGTTTCAAGCACACCACAATTTCCAAAATTCTCATGGATATGCACCTTCTTATGCTCCACCTTCTAGAAGAAATCTTGAGAAAACATTGCATGCATTCATTGAAAAGCAAGAGACAATCAATACTCAACTTGCTCAAAACATGACAGATTTTAAAGATACTGTTGCTAAATTAACATCTGCTCTTAGTTTCCAAGAGAAAGGTAAGTTTCCATCTCAACCACAACAAAATCCCAAGGGACAACACAATGCAAATGCAAGTAGTTCCGAAAGCCAACATATGGATCAAGTCAAATCAGTCACTACTCTGCGCAGTGGTAAGGTTATTGAAAAACCCTCTCTTGAACCTTATGAGAAAGATGATGAGTCAATCTCTGAGGGTAAGGAAGGGGATGAATCTGAAAATTGCAAAGAAACGACTGATTCACCGCCAACACTTCCATTTCCTCAAGCCATGACCAAACAAAGGAAAGTTAATCACAACTCTAAAATCTTTGAAACTTTCAAACAGGTAAGGATCAATATACCTTTGCTGGATGCTATTAAACAGGTTCCTTCCTATGCTAAATTTTTGAAAGATCTCTGCACTGTGAAGAGGAAAATGAATGTGAAAAAGAAAGCCTTTCTAGCTGAACAAGTAAGTGTTATTCTTCAGAACAATAATGCTTTGAAATATAAAGACCCTGGTTGTCCTATAATTTCTTTCTTTATTGGAGAGCATAAAATTGAAAGAGCCTTACTTGATCTTGGAGCTAGTGTGAATTTACTTCCATATTCAGTTTTTCAAAGTCTCAATCTAGGTGAGTTAAAACCAACTTCTATATCTCTTTTACTTGCCGATAGATCTGTAAAAGTGCCTAGAGGAATAATTGAAGATGTGTTAGTACAAGTCGATAAATTCATTTATCTTGTGGATTTTATTGTCTTGGACACAGAACCTGTTGAAGCATGTAATTCATTTCCTGTTATTTTAGGACGTCCGTTTCTTGCAACGTCTAACGCATTGATTAATTGTAGGAATGGACTGATGAAGCTATCATTTGGAAACATGACATTGGAGATGAATATTTTCAACATTTGCAAGCAACCTGGAGATGATAATGATTTACAAGAAGTAGATCATATTGATGAATTAGTTTATGATCAACTTGAATCTACTTTAAGTAAAAATGAATTGGATGAATCTGAAGATTTGCAAATGATTTATTCTAAGAAAGAAATCACGGATGAAACAAGCACTGAAAATGTTGATGCGAATCTTTTGTCAACAGTGACAACAGATTTGACATCTGACATCACACCAATGGATGACTTTCCTAACGAATCCTTACTTTCTTTTAGTCCAATGCCTTGGTATAATAAAAATATCAATTTTCTTGCTTTAGGAGATTTGCCAGCTGATTGGAGTACCCAAGACAAAGAAAAGTTTTTGAACGAAGTGAAGAATTTTTATTGTGATGACCCTAACTTATTCAAACATTGTCCTGATGAAATATTTCAAAGATTCATTCCCGACAATGAGGTAAGTAGTGTTATTAAACTTTGTCATTCTGAAGCATGTGGAAGCTTTTTCTCGTCAAAAAAGACAGCTATAAAAATCTTTCAAAATGGATTTTATTGGCCTACCATGTTCAAGGACACGCATGCATTCTGCAAAACTTGTGAAAATTGTCAAAAGATTGATACTGGTCAAAAAGTTTTGTTTTATAATTCTTAACTCTATTCATTCTCTATAGAGCTAAGATCAAGATGGAGCAATCCGTATAGGGCCTGTGATATTGAGAATTCAATGAATGACAATGATTTTAAGGAAAATGGACATCGTTTGAAAGCTTACTTTGATAATTTTCCTACTGAAAATGAATCAGCTGGTTTGAATGATCTTGTAGATAAAGGTTGATTATTTTGTTTTTCTCATATTTTTTTTTTGTGTTTCTTTTTGAGTGATTTTTGCTAGTTTCTCTCACCCCGGTCAAGTGGCGAATAACGGTACTCCGTGACTTAAGTCGGTTCTTTCAGTTTCCCACAATTACTGATATCTGTGTATATATTTATGCAATTCTTTAAAGCTCTCTTCCAATTCTCATTTAAAAATGGACACTAATCTTGAAAAATTGAAAAAGTATTTTCCCGCTCTGCCTCGAAATGCGATTACAAAAATTTACTGTGCTAGATGTGCAAGATTGAGATTATTAATGAATCATGGAATTCCTGAAGATATTCGTTGGTTGATTGAAGCAAAGGTCCGATTATCAGGTGAGTCCTCTAACTTCATTTCACACATGCCTGGAACAGGTAAAAGCACTTTTGCAAAGAAGCATCGTGCAAAACGACTAGAAGTCTGTCATCGATGTGCTAGATGGACTTGTAATACACAATGTCGTTCTTTAGGAATGGTATCTATAAACCGTGAAGATAAAATACAATTCATTAAGGATGGCCTGAGTAAAGAGTCTTTAGATAATCTTCTATTGACTCTTGAGACGCATCCTAGTGGAGATGTGCATCGTGCAATTCATGATTTATGGCCACTATTTCATAAAGAACATGATCGACTTAGTCTTGGGAATCTGACTAAAAAAGACCCTGTTTGCCAGTTTTTAAGAAAACTGGATGGGAAGCCTATCCCCGACCCATAGAGGGCGTTTAAGCAGTTCTTGGATGTAAAACCAAGGGAAGATGTGAGCCATACTCACAACTACCTGTACATACACATGTTTTTTTCAAAAGTAAATAAATAAATAAATAAAGAGAGAGAGAGAGTGTGTGAGACTCTAGCTGGCCTACATATAGATGTTATGATTGCCTTTCTACTTTCTCATCTATAAAACCCTCTCTTCCTTCCTTTCATTTCTACTCAACCCATACATTCAAAAAATACAGAAGTGTGTAGAAATGGCAAGTTCCTCAAGTCATCAAATAAGAAATATTTGTGTTTTCGGTGGATCTAGTCCTGGGAAAGAAAAGGAGTTTTTAGAATCAGCAAATCATCTTGGTCAGGTGCTAGCTGAGAGAAAGATTCATTTAGTGTATGGGGGAGGCAGTCTTGGGTTAATGGGAGGTGTGTCAATAGCTGCATTTTTAGGAGGTAGTCAAGTTTTAGGAGTCGTCCCTGAAGCTTTGGCGCAAGGGGACATCATTGGAAAAACAATAGGAGAGGAACTTCAGGTCTCCACAATGTCGGCTCGAATGAATGCAATGTTTAACCATGCTGATGCTTTCATTGCTTTACCAGGTGGTCTAGGCACATTGGAAGAGATCTTTCATATTTCCTCTTGGGCTCAATTGCACATTCACCATAAACCCATTGGCTTGTTAAATGTTAATGGTTATTATGATAAGTTGTTGTCTTTTCTTGATCATGCTGTGGAACAGGAATTTCTAACATCTTCTGCACGACAAATCATAATCTCTGCTACTACTGCTGAACAATTGATTAACCAACTACAATCTTTCACTCCTGTGATTGATCCTTCCATGAGTCGCATAAATTGGTCATCTACGGGAAGCCATAAAAAGCTTAGATTGGATTTGAGCCTTCATTTGTGAATTTTTGTGTCTTTTGGTTTTATTATTGTGTTTTGTTATTTCTTATTTTTGTTTCAGTTTGTTTCAGGTTTTGTCAGTGTTCGTTATTTCAGGTGATATCTTCTATACTCTATCTTTCTACCTTAGAACATTGAGGACAATGTCTCGTTTTGGTTGGGGGGAGAGGGTAGTAGTTGATATAAAAAAAAAATTGTTTTTCATTTCATAAAGCATGTGCATAATTGTTGTTACTAGGATGGCAGAGTAAAGGCGTTCTTTTGTTAAAGTGACTCTTGAGACGCATCTTAGTAATCATTCTTAACAAAGTCTATTATAATACTTCCTGAAATATTTAGGTTTCCAAACTCTCGTATTATTACCGCTTAATTCTGCTCATATACTTATTTAACATGTATTCTTAAACCTTAATTTACACACACACACTTTAACATATGATTATGGGTTGCATATTGGATTATTACATTATTTATGTTCTTTTGTTAAAGGTAATAACTAAGGGGAATGGATTGTATATAATTTTAAAAAAAAAGAAAAAAAAAGAAAAAGAAAAAAAAATGATGATAATAAAAATGTAGATAAGTTTGGTTTTGTACCCTCCCTAACCTAAGCAATTAAGCCCGAAGGGGTGTTTTAACACCTAATACCCTAAAGTCAACTGACTTGGGAGCTATTGGCCCAACACTTATTACATGGGTTGAGGAGAAAAGCTTAAGGGAATCAAACATTGCACTATCTACATATCAGTATCTGCGACCCGAGTTACTAAGCTCGTAGGGGTGTCTTAACACCTAATGCCCTAAGACCAACTGGTCTGGGAGTCATTAGCTGAAAGCTCGTTACATGGGTTAAAGATGCATGATGTTTTTAAATTATATGTATATACATTTAAAAAAAAAGAA
Source organism: Populus pruinosa (assembly GCA_026413675.1). NCBI lineage: Eukaryota > Viridiplantae > Streptophyta > Magnoliopsida > Malpighiales > Salicaceae > Populus > Populus pruinosa. Next base: position 6,915,279 of record CM048610.1, on the reverse strand, counting down.
GTAAAAAAAAAAGGACAAAAATAATAATCCCATCCCAAGGAAGTTAACCTTAAACATTAGAACAAAAATTTTGTTTTCTTCCAAGAAAAGCCCCATAATTATGTGTTGATACATTGAGCACAAAAGAAAGGTTTATTAATATCTTGTTAAGAGGTATTGAGCAGATATATAAATTTAATGAGAGTTTGTTTATCTGTATAGATTAATGGAAGTTAAATGATGAATACCTTGCTTTGTGAAATTTGCAAATTGTTGTAATGCTTTGATTACTAAGTACTAGTAATAAGCTGGTTGAGGGGTGTGATTAGTACTTAAAAGTGCATTTTTATCATGGTTTTATATCATCATTTTTCACTTGAAGTATCAATAATTCCTTAACTAAAATATGTTTTATAATAATATAAGATACCTATAATTTATGGTAAATGTCTATTTTTAATGCAGGCCTATCACATAAATGAAAGGATTGATTGATGACTTGAAGAACTTAAATTGCATGGATAAAGAGATGGTCAAACTTAGAGAAGAGATGTCGGTGCAATCCAAACCGGAACACTGTTCGGTAATTGGGTCATATCTGGAGCTACAGATCTTAGATTTAGGTCCAATTTATATGGATGGAAAGGTAAGACCTAGGCCTACAACTTTCATATGGAGCCCAAGATCTAAAAAGGCCATTATCAAGTCCAAATTGTAGCAACAACAAAGAAGCCCAAATCTGTCTTCCAGCCCGAGCACTGTTCGGTATTTTGGCCATATCTGGAGTTCTAGAAGTCCAAATGAGGTGACATTTTTACACACGAAAGCTGAGACAATTGCCTACAATGTTCATGTTACAACTAGCTCCAATTTTGACGTTATCAATGACGTTTTGGGCAGACAAGAGAAGATAAGGATTGTCATCAAGTCAAAAGTTGGCCACCCACTTATCAATTAGTCATCAAATCAATAGTTCCCAATTTTGGCCTATAAAAGGAGGCATTTGCCATGCATTTAGGCATCTTGGTTTTCAGATCAAGATCATGCTCTTCCTTTCTCTCTTTGTATTCTTTGTAATGTTTATGCTTTGCTTTCATTAATATCAAGTTTATGCCTTTCATTTCCTTTCCTTTACTTAGTTAGCTTTTATGTTCTTATTTTGTTTATCTATTTTGTTTTCTTTCATTATATCTAGCTAAGTTAATTATGTCAAGGTGAAAAGGTTACACTAATGGTGTGAGAATAAGTATAATGTAAACTTAATATGGACTTTAATGTTTGGTACTAACATGTTTTATATTTGTTATCTTGTTCACTCTTTAATACTTTGCTTGTTAAATGACTAATCTTGATTTATGTTGTATAACACTTGGTACAACAAATGCTTGGCACTTTCATAGCCCATAATGTATGGTATAACCGACACCTGAGCTATGAAAGGAACTTGATTTGTTGTTAACATAAGTTATAATCATGAATGCTTGACGAGATTTACAAGTATTAGCATTAATTGAATAAGATGACTAATGTAATCATGTTAACAATATATAATCTGATTGGAACCTCCTTTGTGTGTGGTTTCCAATTCAATAATAAGAGTTTATACTATACTTGTTTGATATACCATTAGTGGAACCTCTAACCTTGACATTTGTTATTATTATTGTTTAATCCTTACATTAATTTTCCATATTCAAGTTCTGATTATCTTCTTCTTCTTCTCTTTCTTTACTACTACTACTACTACTACTACTACTACTACTACTACTATTATTATTATTATTATTATTACTACTATTGTTGTTGTTGTTATTGTTGTTTATAATTTTGTCTATAATTTGTACAATTAACCTCCCTGTGGTTCGACCCCGGTCTTGCCGGGTTATTTATTACTTCGACACTCCTGCACTTGGGAGAAGACATCAACCTTTTAGTCGTGTCAGTAATCATGTTAACAATTTATAATCTTATTGGAACCTCCTTTATATGTGGTTTCCAATTGAATAATAAGAGTTTATATTATACTTGTTTGACATACCATTAGTGGAATCTCTAACCTTGATATTTGTTATTATCATTGTTTAATCCTTAAATTAATATTCCTTCTCAAAGTTCTCATCTTTTTCTTCTTCTTCTTCTTCTCCTTCTTTTTCTTTATTATTATTATTGCTACTAATATTATTGTTGTTACTGTTGTTATTTATAATTGTTGTTTATAATTTGTACTATTAACCTCCTTGTGGTTCGACCCCAGTCTTGCTGGGTTATTTATTACTTCGACACTCCTGCACTTGAGAGAAGACATTAATTTTTAGTCGTGTAAGGTTTTTGATGCTGTTGCCGGGAGGTAAGTTCTTGTACAAATTATAGTATTTATTTTATTTTCTCTTTTCACTTTTCTTTTATATAACTTTGTTTCTTTTCTCTTGTTTCTTTTTTTTCTTCTTCCTTTTATTATATTCCTACATGTGCATGAGAGTGTGGTCACGTACATTAAGTGGTAGATGACACGACTAAAAGGTTGATGTCTTCTCCCAAGTGCAGGAGTGTCGAAGTAACAAATAACCCGGCAAGACCGGGGTCGAACCATAGGGAGGTTAATTGTACAAATTATAAACAACAATTATAAAACAACAATAACAACAACAATAGTAGTAGTAGTAATAATAATAATAATAATAATAATAATAATAAAGAAAGAGAAGAAGAAGAAGATGATGATGATGAGAACTTAGAGATGAAATATTAAAGTAAGGATTAAACAATAATAATAACAAATGTCAAGGTTAGAGGTTCCACTAATGGTATATCAAACAAGTATAGTATAAACTCTTATTATTGAATTGGAAACCACACACAAAGGAGGTTCCAATCAGATTATATATTGTTAACATGATTACATTAGTCATCTTATTCAATTAATGCTAATACTTGTAAATCTCGTCAAGCATTCATGATTATAACTTATGTTAACAACAAATCAAGTTCCTTTCATAGCTCAGGTGTCGGTTATACCATACATTATGGGCTATGAAAGTGCCAAGCATTTGTTGTACCAAGTGTTATACAACATAAATCAAGATTAGTCATTTAACAAGCAAAGTATTAAAGAGTGAACAAGATAACAAATATAAAACATGTTAGTATCAAACATTAAAGTCCATATTAAGTTTACAGTATACTTATTCTCACACCATTAGTGTAACCTTTTCACCTTGACATAATTAACTTAGCTAGACATAATGAAAGAAAGAAAAATAAATAAACAAAATAAGAACATAAAAGTTAACTAAGTAAAGGAAAGGACATGAAAGGCATAAACTTGATATTAATGAAAGCAAAGCATAAATATTACAAAGAAAATACAAAGAGAGAAAGGAAGAGCATGATCTTGATCTGAACACCAAGATGCCTAAATGCATGGCAAATGCCTCCTTTTATAGGCCAAAATTGGGAACTATTGATTTGATGACTAATTGATAAGTGGGTGGCCAACTTTTGACTTGGTGACAATCCTTATCTTCTCTTGTCTGCCCAAAACGTCATTGATAACGTCAAAACTGGAGCTAGGTGCAAACATGAAAGTTGTAGGAAATTGTCTCAGCTGTCTTGTGTAAAACATTCAGCTCATTTGGACTTCTAGAACTCCAGATATGGCCAAAATACCGAACAGTGCTCGGGCTGGAAGACAGATTCGGGCTTCTTTGTTGTTGCTACAATTTGGACTTGATAATGGCCTTTTTAGATCTTGGGCTCCATATGAAAGTTGTAGGCCTATGTCTTACCTTTCCATCCATATAAATTGGACCTAAATCTGAGATCTGTAGCTCCAGATATGGCCCAATTACCGAATAGTGTTCCGGTTTGGATTGCACCGACATCTCTTCTCTAAGTTTGACCATCTCTTTATCCTTGCAATTTAAGTTCTTCAAGTCATCAATCAATCCTTTCATTTATTTGATAGGCCTGCATTAAAAATAGACATTTACCACAAATTATAGGTATCTTATATTATTAGATACATTATTATAAAACATATTTTAGTTAAGGAGTTATTGATACTTCAAGTGCAAAATGATGATATAAAACCATGATAAAAATGCACTTTTAAGTACTAATCACACCCCTCAACCAGCTTATTACTAGTCCCTAGTAATTAAAGCGTTAAAACAATTTGCAAATTTCACAAAGCAAGGTATTCATCATTTAACTTCCATTAATCTATCCAGATAAACAAACTCTCATTAAATTTATATATCTGCTCAATACCACTTAACAAGATATTAATAAACCTTTCTTTTGTGCTCAATGTATCAACACATAATTATGGGGCTTTTCTTGGAAGAAAACAAAATTTTTGTTCTAATGTTTAAGGTTAACTTCCTTGGGTTGGGATTACTATTTTTGTCTTTTTTTTTTTCTTTTTTTCTTTTTTTTCTTTTTAACTCTATATACATATAATTTAAAAACATCATGCATCTTTAACCCATGTAACGAGCTTTAAGCTAATGACTCCCAGACCAGTTGGTCTTAGGGCATTAAGTGTTAAGACACCCCTACGAGCTTAGTAACTCGGGTCGCAGATACTGATATGTAGATAGTGCAATGTTTGATTCCCTTAAGCTTTTCTCCTCAACCCATGTAACAAGCGTTGGGCCAATAGCTCCCAAGTCAGTTGACTTTAGGGTATTAGGTGTTAAAACACCCCTTCGGGCTTAATTGCTTAGGTTAGGGAGGCTACGAAATCAAACTTATCTGCATTTTTATTATCATCATTTTTTATTTTTTTTTCTTTTTTTTTTCATGTTTTTTTTTTAATTATATACAATCCCTTTCCCTTAGTTGTTACCTTTAACAAAAGAACATAAATAATGTAATAATCCAATATGCAACCCACAATCATATGTTAAAGTGTGTGTGTGTAAATTAAGGTTTAAGAATACATGTTAAATAAGTATATGAGCAGAATTAAGTGGTAACAATACGAGAGTTTGTAAACCTGAATATTTCAGGAAGTATTATAATAGACCTTGTTAAGAATGGTTACTAAGATGCGTCTCAAGAGTCACTTTAACAAAAGAACTCCTTTACTCTGTCATCCTAGTAACAACAATTATGCACATGCTTTATGAAATGAAAAACAATTTTTTTTATCAACTACTACCCTCTCCCCCCAACCAAAACGAGACATTGTCCTCAATGTTCTAAGGTAGAAAGATAGAGTATAAAAGATATCACCTGAAATAACGAACACTGACAAAACCTGAAACACACTGAAACAAAAATAAGAAATAACAAAACATAATAAAACCAAAAGACACAAAAATTCACAAATGAAGGCTCAAATCCAATCTAAGCTTTTTACGGCTTTCCTTAGATGACCAATTTATGCGACTCATGGAAGGATCAATCACAGGAATGAAAGATTGTAGTTGGTCAATCAATTGTTCAGCAGTAGAAGCAGTGATTATGATTTGTCGTGCAGAAGATGTTAGAAATTCCTGTTCCACAGCATGATCAAGAAAAGACAACAACTTATCATAATAACCATTAACATTTAACAAACCTATGGGTTTATGGTGAATGTGCAATTGAGCCCAAGAGGAAATATGAAAAATCTCTTCCAATGTGCCTAGACCACCTGGTAAAGCAATGAAAGCATCAGCATGGTTAAACATTGCATTCATTCGAGCCGACATTGTGGAGACCTGAAGTTCCTCGCCAATTGTTTTTCCAATGATGTCCCCTTGTGCCAAAGCTTCAGGGACGACTCCTAAAACTTGACTACCTCCTAAAAATGCAGCTATTGACACACCTCCCATTAACCCAAGACTGCCTCCCCCATACACTAAATGAATCTTTCTCTCAGCTAGCACCTGACCAAGATGATTTGCTGATTCTAAAAACTCCTTTTCTTTCCCAGGACTAGATCCACCGAAAACACAAATATTTCTTATTTGATGACTTGAGGAACTTGCCATTTCTACACACTTCTGTATTTGTTGAATGTATGGGTTGAGTAGAAATGAAAGGAAGGAAAAGAGGGTTTTATAGATGAGAAAGTAGAAAGGCAATCATAACATCTATATGTAGGCCAGCTAGAGTCTCACACACTCTCTCTCTCTTTTTATTTATTTATTTATTTACTTTTGAAAAAAAACATGTGTATGTACAGGTAGTTGTGATTGTGGCTCACATTTTCCCTTGGTTTTACGTCCAAGAACGGCTTAAACGCCCTCTATGGGTCGGGGATAGGCTTCCCATCCAGTTTTCTTAAAAACTGGCAAACAGGGTCTTTTTTAGTCAGATTCCCAAGACTAAGTCGATCATGTTCTTTATGAAATAGTGGCCATAAATCATGAATTGCACGATGCACATCTCCACTAGGATGCGTCTCAAGAGTCAATAGAAGATTATCTAAAGACTCCTTACTCAGGCCATCCTTAATGAATTGTATTTTATCTTCACGGTTTATAGATACCATTCCTAAAGAACGACATTGTGTATTACAAGTCCATCTAGCATATCGATGACAGACATCCAGTCGTTTTGCACGGCGCTTCTTTGCAAAAGTGCTTTTACCTGTTCCAGGCATGTGTGAAATGAAGAAGTTAGAGGACTCACCTGATAATCGGACCTTTGCTTCAATCAACTAGCGAATATGTTCAGGAATTCCATGATTCATTAACAATCTCAATCTTGCACATCTAACACGGTAAATTTTTGTAATCGCATTCTGAGGCAGAGCGGGAAAATACTTTTTCAATTTTTCAAGATTAGTGTCCATTTTCAAATGAGAATTGGAAGAGAGCTTCAAAGAATTGCACAGATATATACACCGATATCAGTTATTGTGGGAAACTGAAAGAACCGACTTAAGTCACGGAGTACCGTTATCCGCCATTTGACCGGGGTGAGATAAACTAGCAAAAATCACTAAAAAAGAAACACAAAAACAATGTGAGAAAAAATTAATCAACCTTTATCTACAAGATCATTCCAACCAGTTGATTCATTTTTACTAGGAAAATTATCAAAGTAAGCTTTCAAACGATGTCCATTTTCCTTAAAATCATTGTCATTCATTGAATTCTCAATATCACAGGCCCCATAAGGATTGGTCCATCTTGGTCTTAGCTCTCTAGGGACTGCATAGAGTTGAGAATTATAAAACAAAACGTTTTGACCAGTATTAATTTTTTGACAATTTTCACAAGTTTTGCAGAATGCATACGTGTCCTTGAACATGGTGGACCAATAAAATCCACTTTGTAAGATTTTTGCAGTTGTCTTTTTTGACGAGAAATAACTTCCACATGCTTCAGAATGACAAAGTTTAATGACACTACTTACCTCATTGTCGGGAATGAATCTTTGAAATATTTGATCAGGACAATAGTTGAATAAGTTAGGGTCATCACAATAAAAGCTCTTCACTTCGTTCAAAAACTTTTCTTTTTCTTGAGTACTCCAATCAACTGGCAAATCTCCTAAAGCAAGAAAATTGATATTTTTATCATACCAAGGCATTGGACTAAGAGAAAGTAAGGATTCGTTAGGAAAGTAATCATCGATTGGTGTGATGTCAGATGTCGAATCTATTGTCACTGTTGACAAAAGATTCGCATCAACATTTTCGGTGCTTGTTTCATCCATGATTTCTTCCTCAGAATAAATCATTTGCAAATCTTTAGTGTCATCCAATTCATTTTTACTTAAAGTAGATTCAAGTTGATCATAAACTAATTCATCAATATGATCTACTTGTTGTAAATCATTATCATCTCCAGGTTGCTTGCAAATGTTGAAAATATTCATCTCCAGTGTCATGTTTCCAAATGATAGCTTCATCAGTCCATTCCTACAATTAATCAATGCATTAGAAGTTGCAAGAAACGGACGTCCTAAAATAACAGGAAATGAATTACATGCTTCAACAGGTTCTGTGTCCAAGACAATAAAATCCACAGGATAAATGAATTTATCGACTTGTACTAACACATCTTCAATTATTCCTCTAGGCACTTTTACAGATCTATCGGCAAGTAAAAGAGATATAGAAGTTGGTTTTAACTCACCTAGATTGAGACTCTGAAAAACTGAATATGGAAGTAAATTCACACTAGCACCAAGATCAAGTAAGGCTCTTTCAATTTTATGCTCTCCAATAAAGCAGGAAATTGTAGGACAACCAGGGTCTTTATATTTCAAAGCATTATTGTTTTGAAGAATAGCACTTACTTGTTCGGCTAGAAAGGCTTTCTTTTTCACATTCAGTTTCCTCTTCACAATGCATAGATCTTTCAAAAATTTAGCATAGGAAGGAACCTGTTTAATTGCATCCAGCAAAGGTATATTGATCCTTACCTGTTTGAAAATTTCATAAATTTCAGAATTGTGATTGACTTTCCTTTGTTTGGTCATGGCTTGAGGAAATGGAAGTGCTGGCGGTGACTCAGTCGTTTCTTTGCAATTTTCAGATTCATCCCCTTCCTTACCCTCAGAGATTGAGTCATCATCTTTCTCATAAGGTTCAAGAAAGGGTTTTTCAATAACCTTACCACTGCGCAGCGTAGTGACTGATTTGACTTGATCCATGTGTTGGCTTCCGGAACTACTTGCATTTGCATTGTATTGCCCTTTGGGATTTTGTTGTGTTTGAGATGGAAACTTACCTTTCTCTTGGAAACTGAGAGCAGATGTTAATTTAGCAAGAGTATCTTTAAAATCTGTCATGTTTTGAGCAAGTTGAGTATTGATTGTCTCTTGCTTTTCAATGAATGCATGCAATGTTTCCTCAAGATTTCTTTTAGAAGGTGGAGCATAAGAAGGTGCATATCCATGAGAATTTTGGAAATTGTGGTGTGCTTGAAACGGTGATTGTGAAGTTTGTGCATTATTGTTCTCACTCTTCCAACTGAAATTTGGGTGATTTCTCCAACCAGAGTTGTATGTTTGGGAGTATGGGTTGTGGTTGGGCCTTTGGAAACTGTTTAAAGCATGGGCTTGTTCATGGAGACATTCCTTAAAAGAAGGCAAGGTTGGACAATCAGTGGTTGAGTGTTCATTTGTTTCACAGATTTGACACACAATGTTTTCAACAGATTTTAATTGACCACTCTTTTTCAATTCTAGTGCCTCGACTTTTCTAGCTAAAGATGCAAACTTGGCTTGAAGGTCATGATCTTCCCTAAGGTTGTACATACCTCCACTAGATGTATGAGGTTGAGTTTTACTCGTTGCCTCATATGTACCCGCAGTGTCCCAATTTTGAGCATTTTCAGCTAATAAGTCTAAGTACTCCATTGCTTCATTAGGGTCTTTATCTTCAAAAGTTCCATTGCACATCAATTCAACCATTTGCCTATCTTTAGGTGTTAACCCTTCATAGAAATGTGAAACCAATCTCCATGTTTCAAAACCATGATGAGGGCAAGTACTAAGCAAGTCTCGATACCTATCCCAACATTTATAAAATGTTTCTCCTAGTTTTTGAGTGAAAGTGGTGATTTGTCTTTTGAAAGAGTTTGTTCTATGAGATGGGAAAAACTTTTTTAAAAATTGTTGTTGCATTTCATCCCAAGCACGAATGGATCCTGGTCTCAAATTTTGTAGCCATGTTTTAGCTTTATCTTTTAATGAAAAAGGAAAAAGCTTTAATCTCATGGTGTTCATACTACAATTTAAGTTATTATATGTGTTGCACACCTCCTCAAATTCCCTTAAATGCAAGTATGGATTTTCCAATTCTAAACCATGAAAAGAAGGTAAAAGTTGAATAATACCTGGTTTAAAATTAAAATGAGATGCATCAGGAGGAAAAACTATGCATGATGGTGCACTTGTTCTTGTGGGATTCATCTGATCTCTAAGTGTTCTAGCACGGTTATTCTCATTATTTTCATTATGAAGTGATTGATTATCTTCTTCGGCCATATTTTCTGAAAATGATGAGGATACCCTACAAAGTCTACCACTTGATGTACGTGACCACACTCTCATGCACGTGTAGGAATAAAATAAAAAGAAGAAGAAGAAAGCAAAAGAAGGAGGAAGAAAACAAAATAAAAAGAAACAAAAGAAAAGAAACAAAGTTATATACAAGAAAAGTGAAAAGAGAAAATAAAATAAATACTATAATTTATACAAGAACTTACCTCCCCGGCAACGGCGCCAAAAACTTGACACGACTAAAAGGTTGATGTCTTCTCCCAAGTGCAGGAGTGTCGAAGTAATAAATAACCCGGCAAGACCGGGGTCGAACCACAGGGAGGTTAATTGTACAAATTATAAACAACAATTATAAAACAACAATACCAACAACAATAGTAGTAGTAGTAATAATAATAATAATAATAATAATAATAATAATAAAGAAAGAGAAGAAGAAGAAGATGATGATGATGAGAACTTAGAGATGAAATATTAAAGTAAGGATTAAACAATAATAATAACAAATGTCAAGGTTAGAGGTTCCACTAATGGTATATCAAACAAGTATAGTATAAACTCTTATTATTGAATTGGAAACCACACACAAAGGAGGTTCCAATCAGATTATATATTGTTAACATGATTACATTAGTCATCTTATTCAATTAATGCTAATACTTGTAAATCTCGTCAAGCATTCATGATTATAACTTATGTTAACAACAAATCAAGTTCCTTTCATAGCTCAGGTGTCGGTTATACCATACATTATGGGCTATGAAAGTGCCAAGCATTTGTTGTACCAAGTGTTATACAACATAAATCAAGATTAGTCATTTAACAAGCAAAGTATTAAAGAGTGAACAAGATAACAAATATAAAACATGTTAGTATCAAACATTAAAGTCCATATTAAGTTTACAGTATACTTATTCTCACACCATTAGTGTAACCTTTTCACCTTGACATAATTAACTTAGCTAGACATAATGAAAGAAAGAAAAATAAATAAACAAAATAAGAACATAAAAGTTAACTAAGTAAAGGAAAGGACATGAAAGGCATAAACTTGATATTAATGAAAGCAAAGCATAAATATTACAAAGAAAATACAAAGAGAGAAAGGAAGAGCATGATCTTGATCTGAACACCAAGATGCCTAAATGCATGGCAAATGCCTCCTTTTATAGGCCAAAATTGGGAACTATTGATTTGATGACTAATTGATAAGTGGGTGGCCAACTTTTGACTTGGTGACAATCCTTATCTTCTCTTGTCTACCCAAAACGTCTTTGATAACGTCAACATTAGAGCCACTTAAAAACATGAAAGTTGTAGGCAATTGTCTCAGCTTTCTTGTGTAAACAATTCAGCTCATTTGGACTTCTAGAACTCCAGATATGGCCAAAATACCGAACAGTGCTCGGGCTGGAAGACAGATTCGGGCTTCTTTGTTGTTGCTACAATTTGGACTTGATAATGGCCTTTTTAGATCTTGGGCTCCATATGAAAGTTGTAGGCCTATGTCTTACCTTTCCATCCATATAAATTGGACCTAAATCTGAGATCTGTAGCTCCAGATATGGCCCAATTACCGAATAGTGTTCCGGTTTGGATTGCACCGACATCTCTTCTCTAAGTTTGACCATCTCTTTATCCTTGCAATTTAAGTTCTTCAAGTCATCAATCAATCCTTTCATTTATTTGATAGGCTTGCATTAAAAATAGACATTTACCACAAATTATAGGTATCTTATATTATTAGATACATTATTATAAAACATATTTTAGTTAAGGAGTTATTGATACTTCAAGTGCAAAATGATGATATAAAACCATGATAAAAATGCACTTTTAAGTACTAATCAGTAGAGTTTGTAGGGTATCCTCATCATTTTTAGAAAATATGGCCGAAGAAGATAATTAAGCACTTCATAATGAGAATAATGAGAATAACCGTGTTAGAATACTTGGAGACCACATGAATCCCACAAGAACAAGTGCACCATCATGCATTGTCTTTCCTCTTGATGCTTTTTATTTTAATTTTAAACTAGACATTATTCAACTTTTACCTTCCTTTTATTTTATTTTCTCTTTTCACTTTTCTTTTATATAACTTTTCTTTTATGAATCTGAAGATTTGCAAATGATTTACTCTAAGAAATAAATCACGGATGCAAAAAACATTGAAAATGTTGATGCGAATCTTTTGTCAACAGTGATAATAAATTCGACATTTGACATCACACCAATCGATGATTACTCTTTTGATGAATCCTTACTTTCTCTTAGTCCAATGCCTTGGTATGATAAAAATATCAATTTTCTTACTTTAGGAGATTTGCCAAGTGATTGGAGTACCCAAGACAAAGAAAAGTTTTAAACAAAGTGAAGAACATTTATTGTGATGACCCTAACTTATTCAAATATTGTCCTGATCAATTATTTTGTAGATGTATTCCCGATAATAAGGTAAGTAGTGTCATTAAATTTTGTCATTATGAAGCATGTGGAAGTTATTTCTCATAAAAAATAGCTACAAAAATCTTTCAAAATGGATTTTATTGGCCCACCATGTTCAAAGACATGCATGCATTCTACAAAACTTGTGAAAATTGTCAAAAAATTGATACTGGTCAAAAAGTTTTGTTTTATAATTCTTAACTCCATTCATTCCCTAGAGGGCTAAGATCAAGATGGAGCAATCCTTATTGGACCTATGATATTGAGAATTCAATGAATGACAATGTTTTTAAGCAAAATGAATATTGTTTGAAAGTTTACTTTGATAATTTTCCTAGTGAAAATGAATCAACTGGTTTAAATGATCTTGTAGATAAAGGTTGATTATTTTGTTTTTCTCACATTGTTTTTGTGTTTCTTTTTGAGTGATTTTTGCTAGTTTCTCTCACCCCAGTCAAATGGCGGACAACGGTACTCCGTGACTTAAGTCGGTTCTTTCAGTTTCCCATAATAACTGATATTTGTGTATATATTTATGCAATTCTTTGAATCTCTCTTCTAATTCTCATTTGAAAATGGAAACTAATCTTGAAAATTTGAAAAAGTATTTTTCGTTCTACCTCAAAATGCGATTACAAAAATTTACCGTGCTAGATGTGCAAGATTGAGGTTGTTAATAAATCAAGGAATTTTTGAAGATATTCACTGGTTGATTGAAGCAAAGGTCTGATTATCAGGTGAGTCTTCGAATTCCTTCATTTCACTCATGCCTAGAACAGGTAATAACACTTTTGCAAAGAAACGTCATGCAAAATGACTAAAAGTCTATCATTGATGTGCCAGATGGACTTGTAATGCATAATGTCATTCTTTAGGAATGATATCTATAAACTGTGAAGATAAAATACAATTCATTAAAGATGGCCTAAGTAAAGAGTCTTTAGATAATCTTCTATTAACTCTTGAAATGCATCTTAGTGGAGATGTGCATCGTGCAATTCATGATTTATGGCCACTATTTCATAAAGAACATGATCGACCTATAAAATCTTCTCTTCCTTTTATCAAGATTGATAATGCAATTAAGTTTGTCAAAATTGACAAACTTAATTGCCTTTTTAATTTCTCATCTATAAAATCCTCTCTTCCTTCCTTTCATTTCTACTCAACCTATATATTTAACAAATATAAAAGTGTATAAAAATGGTCAGTTCCTCAAGTCATCACATAGAAAATATTTGTGTTTTTAGTGGATCTAGTCTTGGGAAAAACAGAGGAGTTTTTAGAATCAGCAAATCATCTTGGTCAGGTGCTAGCTGAGAGAAAGATTCATTTAGTATATGGGGAAGGTAGTCTTGGGTTAATGAGAGGTGTGTCAATAGTTGTATTTTTAGAAGGTAGTTAAGTTTTAGGGGTCGTCCTTAAAGTTTTAGCACAGGGGGATATCATTGGAAAAACAATTAGAGAGGAACTTCAGGTCTCCACAATATCGGTTTGAATAAATGCAATGTTTAACCATGTTGATGCCTTCATTGCTTTACTAGGTGGTCTAGGCATATTGAAAGAGATCTTCAATATTTGCTCTTAGGCCCAACTGCACATTCACCATAAACTCATAGGTCTATTAAATTTTAATGGTTATTATGATAAGTTATTGTCCTTTCTTAATCATACTGTGGAACAAGAATTTCTAACATCTTCTGCACGACAAATCATAATCTCTACTGCTACTGCTGAACAATTGATTGACCAACTAGAATCTTTCATTCCTATAATTGATCCCTATATAAGTCGCATAAATTGATCATCTAAGGAAAGCCGTAAAAATCTTAGATTAGATTTGAGTATTCATTTGTAATTTTTTTTGTCTTTTTATTTTATTATTTGTTTTTGTTATTTCTTATTTTTATTTCAGTGTGTTTCAGGTTTATTAGTATTTGTTATTTCAGGTGATATCTTCTATACTCTATCTTTCTACCTTAGAACATTGAGGACAATTTCTCGTTTTGGTTGAGGGAAAGGGTGGTAGCTTTAAAAAAAATTATTAACTAACTGTGTTTTCTATTTCATAAAGCATGTGTAAAATTGTTGTTACTATGATGACAGAGTAAAGGAGATCTTTCTATTACTCTTGAGATGCATCTTAGTAACCATTCTTAATAATGTCTATCATAATACTTCTTAAAATATTCAGGTTTACAAACTCTCGTATTACTATCACTTAATTTTGCTCATATACTCATTTAACATGTATTCTTAAACTTTAATTTACACACACATACTTTAACTTCGAAACTATAGGCTCATCGCTTGTTACATGGGTTGAGGATAAAAGTTTAAGGGAATTAAACATTGCACTATCTATATATCAGTATCTGCAACCCGAGTTACTAAGCTCGTAGGGGTGTCTCAACACCAAATGCCCTAAGACCAACTGGTCTGAGAGTTATTAGCCAAAAGCTCGTTACATGGGTTAAAGATGCATGGTGTTTTAAGTTATATGTATATATATATATATATTTAATAATAAGAATAATAATAATAATAATCCCAACCTAGGGAAGTTAACCTTAAACATTAGAACAAAATTTTTGTTTTCTTCCAAGAAAAGCCCTATAATTATGTGTTGATATATTGAGCACAAAAGAAAGGTTTATTAATATCTCATTAAGAGGTATTGAGCAGATATATAAATTTAATGAGAGTTTGTTTATCTAGATAGATTAATGGAAGTTGAATGATAAATACCTTGGTTTATGGAATTTGTAAATTGTTTTTCTATTTTAACGCTTTGATTACTAGATAATAGTAATAAGCTGGTTGAGACATGTGATTAGTACTTAAAAGTGCATTTTTTAATCAAGGTTTTATGTCATCATTTCACACATGAAGTATCAATAACTCCTTAACTAAAGCATGTTTTATAATAATATATCTAATAATATAAGATACCTTTAATTTGTGGTAAATGTTCATTTTAAATGCAAGCTTATATATAAATGAAATGATTGATTGATGAATTTAAGAAGTAAAATTGAAAGGACAAAGAGATGGTCAAACTAAGAAAAGAGATGTCGGTGCAATCCAAACCAGAAAACTATTTAGTAATTGAGTCATATTTGGAGTTGTAGATCTTAGATTTAGGTCTACTTTATATGAATGGTGATTAGTACTTAAAAGTGCATTTTTATCATGGTTTTATATCATCATTTTGCACTTGAAGTATCAATAACTCCTTAACTAAAATATGTTTTATAATAATGTATCTAATAATATAAGATACCTATAATTTGTGGTAAATGTCTATTTTTAATGCAGGTCTATCACATAAATGAAAGGATTGATTGATGACTTGAAGAACTTAAATTGCAAGGATAAAGAGATGGCCAAACTTAGAAAAGAGATGTCGGTGCAATCCAAACCAGAACACTGTTTGGTAATTGGGCCATATCTGGAGCTACAGATCTCAGATTTAGGTCCAATTTATATGGATGGAAAGGTAAGACATAGGCCTACAACTTTCATATGGAGCCCAAGATCTAAAAAGGCCATTATCAAGTCCAAATTGTAGCAACAACAAAGAAGCCCGAATCTGTCTTCCAGCCCGAGCACTGTTCGGTATTTTGGCCATATCTGGAGTTCTAGAAGTCCAAATGAGCTGAATTTTTTACACAAGAAAGCTGAGACAATTGCCTACAACTTTCATGTTTGCACCTGGCTCCAGTTTTGACGTTATCAATGACGTTTTGGGCAGACAAGAGAAGATAAGGATTGTCACCAAGTCAAAAGTTGGCCACCCACTTATCAATTAGTCATCAAATCAATAGTTCCCAATTTTGGCCTATAAAAGGAGGCATTTGCCATGCATTTAGGCATCTTGGTTTCCAGATCAAGATCATGCTCTTCCTTTCTCTCTTTGTATTTTTTGTAATGTTTATGCTTTGCTTTTATTAATATTAAGTTTATGCCTTTCATTTCCTTTCCTTTACTTAGTTAACTTTTATGTTCTTATTTTGTTTATTTATTTTCCTTTCTTTCATTATGTCTAGCTAAGTTAATTATGTCAAGGTGAAAAGGTTATACTAATGGTGTAAGAATAAGTATAATGTAAACTTAATATGGACTTTAATGTTTGATACTAACATGTTTTATATTTGTTATCTTGTTCACTCTTTAATACTTTGCTTGTTAAATGACTAATCTTGATTTATGTTGTATAACACTTGGTACAACAAATGCTTGGCACTTTCATAGCCCATAATGTATGGTATAACCGACACCTGAGCTATGAAAGGAACTTGATTTGTTGTTAACATAAGTTATAATCATGAATGCTTGACGAGATTTACAAGTATTAGCATTAATTGAATAAGATGACTAATGTAATCATGTTAACAATATATAATCTGATTGGAACCTCCTTTGTGTGTGGTTTCCAATTCAATAATAAGAGTTTATACTATACTTGTTTGATATACCATTAGTGGAACCTCTAACCTTGACATTTGTTATTATTATTGTTTAATCCTTACATTAATTTTCCATCTCCAAGTTCTCATCATCTTCTTCTTCTTCTCTTTCTTTATTATTATTATTATTATTATTATTACTATTACTACTACTACTATTACTATTATTATTACTATTACTATTACTATTATTATTATTATTAATAGTTGTTGTTGTTATTGTTATTGTAGTTGTTATTATTGCTATTATTGTTGCTTATAATTGTTGTCTATAATTTGTACAATTAACCTCCCTGTGGTTCGACCCCGGTCTTGCCGGGTTATTTATTACTTCGACACTCCTGCACTTGGGAGAAGACATCAACCTTTTAGTCGTGTCAAGTTTTTGGCGCCGTTGCCGGGGAGGTAAGTCCTTGTATAAATTATAATATTTATTTTATTTTCTCTTTTCACTTTTCTTATATATAACTTTGTCTCTTTTATTTTGTTTCTCCTTATTTTGTTTTCTTCCTTCTTCTTTTGTTTTCTTCTTCCTTTTATTTTATTCCTACACGTGTATGAGAGTGTGGTCACGTACATCAAGTGGTAGACTTTGTAGGATATCCTCATCATTTTCAGAAAATATGGCCGAAGAAGATAATCAATCACTTCAAAATGAGAATAATGAGAATAACCGTGCTAGAACACTTAGAGACCACATGAATCCCACAAGAACAAGTGCACCATCATGCATAGTTTTTCCTCCCGATGCATCTCATTTTAATTTTAAACCAGGTATTATTCAACTTTTACCATCTTTTCATGGTTTAGAATTGGAAAATCCATACTTGCATTTAAGGGAATTTGAGGAGGTGTGCAACACATATAATAACTTAAATTGTAGCATGAACACCATCAGATTAAAGCTTTTTCCTTTTTCATTAAAAGATAAAGCTAAAACATGGCTACAAAATTTAAGACCAGGATCCATTCGTGCTTGGGATGAAATGCAACAACAGTTTTTAAAGAAGTTTTTCCCATCTCATAGAACAAACTCTTTCAAGAGACAAATCACCACTTTCACTCAAAAACCAGGAGAAACATTTTACAAATGTTGGGATAGGTATCGAGACTTGCTTAGTACTTGCCCTCATCATGGTTTTGAAACATGGAGATTGGTTTCACATTTCTATGAAGGGTTAACACCTAAAGATAGGCAAATGGTTGAATTGATGTGCAATGGAACTTTTGAAGATAAAGACCCTGATGAAGCAATGGAGTACTTAGACTTGTTAGCTGAAAATGCTCAAAATTGGGACACCGCGGGTACTTATGAGGCACCGAGTAAAACCCAACCTCATACATCTAGTGGAGGTATGTACAACCTTAGGGAAGATCATGACATTCAAGCCAAGTTTGCATCTTTAGCTAGAAAAGTCGAGGCACTAGAATTAAAAAAGAGTGGTCAATTAAAATCTGTTGAAAACATTGTGTGTCAAATCTGTGAAACAAATGAACACTCAACCAACGATTGTGCAACCTTGCCTTCTTTTAAGGAATGTCTCCATGAACAAACCCATGCTTTAAACAGTTTTCAAAGGCCCAACCACAACCCATACTCCCAAACATACAACCCTGGTTGGAGAAATCACCCAAATTGCAATTGGAAGAGTGAGAACAACAATGCACAACCTTCACAACCACCATTTCAAGCACACCATAATTTCCAAAATTCTCATGGATATGCACCTCCTTATGCTCCACCTCCTAGAAGAAATCTTGAGGAAACATTGCATGCATTCATTGAAAAGCAAGAGACAATCAATACTCAACTTGCTCAAAACATGACAGATTTTAAACATACTCTTGCTAAATTAACTTCTGCTCTTAGTTTCCAAGAGAAAGGTAAGTTTCCATCTCAACCACAGCAAAATCCCAAGGGGCAATACAATGCAAATGCAAGTAGTTCCGGAAGCCAACACATGGATCAACTCAAATCAGTCACTACTCTACGCAGTGGTAAGGTTATTGAAAAACCCTCTCTTGAACCTTATGAGAAAGATGATGAGTCAATCTCTGAGGGTAAGGAAGGGGTTGAATCTGAAAATTGCAAAGAAACGACTGATTCACCGCCAGCACTTCCATTTCCTCATGCCATGACCAAACAAAGGAAAGTCAACCATAACTCTGAAATTTATGAAATTTTCAAACAGGTAAGGATCAATATACCTTTGCTGGATGCTATTAAACAGGTTCCTTCCTATGCTAAATTTTTGAAAGATCTATGCACTGTGAAGAGGAAACTGAATGTGAAAAAGAAAGCCTTTCTAGCCGAACAAGTAAGTGCTATTCTTCAAAACAATAATGCTTTGAAATATAAAGACCCTGGTTGTCCTACAATTTCTTGCTTTATTGGAGAGCATAAAATTGAAAGAGCCTTACTTGATCTTGGTGCTAGTGTGAATTTACTTCCATATTCAGTTTTTCAGAGTTTCAATCTAGGTGAGTTAAAACCAACTTCTATATCTCTTTTACTTGCTGATAGATCTGTAAAAGTGCCTAGAGGAATAATTGAAGATGTGTTAGTACAAGTCGATAAATTCATTTATCCTGTGGATTTTATTGTCTTGGACACAGAACCTGTTGAAGCATGTAATTCATTTCCTGTTATTTTAGGACGTCCGTTTCTTGCAACCTCTAACGCATTGATTAATTGTAGGAATGGACTGATGAAGCTATCATTTGGAAACATGACATTGGAGATGAATATTTTCAACATTTGCAAGCAACCTGGAGATGATAATGATTTACAAGAAGTAGATCATATTGATGAATTAGTTTATGATCAACTTGAATCTACTTTAAGTAAAAATGAGTTGGATGAATCTGAAGATTTGCAAATGATTTATTCGGAGGAAGAAATCACGGATAACAAACGCACAGAAAATGTTGATGCGAATCTTTTGTTAACAGTGACACCAGATTCGACATCTAACATCACACCAATCGATGATTACTTTCCTAACGAATCCTTACTTTCTCTTAATCCAATGCCTTGGTATGATAAAAATATCAATTTTCTTGCTTTAGGAGATTTGCCACCTGATTGGAGTATTCAAGACAAAGAAAAGTTTTTGAACGAAGTGAAGAGCTTTTATTGTGATGACCCTAACTTATTCAAATATTGTCCTGATCAAATCTTTCAAAGATTCATTCCCGACAATGAGGTAAGTAGTGTCATTAAACTTTGTCATTCTGAAGCATGTGGAAGTTATTTCTCGTCAAAAAAGACAGCTGCAAAAATCTTTCAAAATGGATTTTATTGGCCCACCATGTTCAAGGACACACATGCATTCTGCAAAACTTGTGAAAATTGTCAAAAAATTGACACTGGTCAAAAAGTTTTGTTTTATGATTCTCAACTCTATGCATTCCCTAAAGAGCTAAGATTAAGATGGACCAATCCTTATGGGGCCTGTGATATTGAGAATTCAATGAATGACAATGATTTTAAGGAAAATGGACATCGTTTGAAAACTTACTTTGATAATTTTCCTAGTAAAAATGAATCAACTGGGTGGAATGATCTTGTAGATAAAGGTTGATTTTTTTTCTCACATTGTTTTTGTGTTTCTTTTTGAGTGATTTTTGCTAGTTTCTCTCGCCCCGGTCAAATGGCGGATAACGGTACTCCGTGACTTAAGTCGGTTCTTTCAGTTTCCCACAATTACTGATATCTGTAATGCGATTACAAAAATTTACCGTGCTAGATGTGCAAGATTGAGATTGTTAATGAATCATGGAATTCCTGAAGATATTCGTTGGTTGATTGAAGCAAAGGTCCGATTATCAGGTGAGTCCTCTAACTTCTTCATTTCACACATGCCTGGAACAGGTAAAAGCACTTTTGCAAAGAAGCGTCGTGCAAAACGACTGGATGTCTGTCATCGATGTGCTAGATGGACTTGTAATACACAATGTTGTTCTTTAGGAATGGTATCTATAAACCGTGAAGATAAAATACAATTCATTAAGGATGGCTTGAGTAAGGAGTCTTTAGATAATCTTCTATTGACTCTTGAGACGCATCCTAGTGGAGATGTGCATCGTGCAATTCATGATTTATGGCCACTATTTCATAAAGAACATGATCGACTTAGTCTTGGGAATCTGACTAAAAAAGACCCTGTTTGCCAGTTTTTAAGAAAACTGGATGGGAAGCCTATCCCCGACCCATAGAGGGCGTTTAAGCCGTTCTTGGACGTAAAACCAAGGGAAGATGTGAGCCACAATCACAACTACCTGTACATACACATGTTTTTTTCAAAAGTAAATAAATAAATAAATAAAAAAGGGAGAGAGAGTGTGAGACTCCAGCTGGCCTACATATAGATGTTATGATTGCCTTTCTAATTTCTCATCTATAAAACCCTATTTTCCTTCCTTTCATTTCTACTCAACCCATACATTCAACAAATACAGAAGTGTGTAGAAATGGCAAGTTCCTCAAGTCATCAAATAAGAAATATTTGTGTTTTCGGTGGATCTAGTCCTAGGAAAGAAAAAGAGTTTTTAGAATCAGCAAATCATCTTGGTCAGGTGCTAGCTGAGAGAAAGATTCATTTAGTGTATGGGGGAGGCAGTCTTGGGTTAATGGGAGGTGTGTCAATAGCTGCATTTTTAGGAGGTAGTCAAGTTTTAGGAATCGTCCCTGAAGCTTTGGCACAAGGGGACATCATTGGAAAAACAATTGGAGAGGAACTTCAGGTCTCTACAATGTCGGCTCGAATGAATGCAATGTTTAACCATGCTGATGCTTTCATTGCTTTACCAGGTGGTCTAGGCACATTGGAAGAGATCTTTCATATTTCCTCTTGGGCTCAATTGCACATTCACCATAAACCCATAGGTTTGTTAAATGTTAATGGTTATTATGATAAGTTGTTGTCTTTTCTTGATCATGCTGTGGAACAGGAATTTCTAACATCTTCTGCACGACAAATCATAATCTCTGCTTCTACTGCTGAACAATTGATTGACCAACTACAATCTTTCATTCCTGTGATTGATCCTTCCATGAGTCGCATAAATTGATCATCTAAGGAAAGCCGTAAAAAGCTTAGATTGGATTTGAGCCTTCATTTGTGAATTTTTGTGTCTTTTGGTTTTATTATGTTTTGTTATTTCTTTTTTTTGTTTCAGTGTGTTTCAGGTTTTGTCAGTGTTCGTTATTTCAGGTGATATCTTTTATACTCTATCTTTCTACCTTAGAACATTGAGGACAATGTCTCGTTTTGGTTGGGGGGAGAGGGTAGTAGTTGATAACAAAAAAATTGTTTTTCATAAAGCATGTGTATAATTGTTGTTACAAGGTCTATTATAATACTTCCTGAAATATTCAGGTTTACAAACTCTTGTATTGTTACCACTTAATTCTGCTCATATACTTATTTAACATGTATTCTTAAACCTTAATTTACACACACACACTTTAACATATGATTGTGGGTTGCATATTGGATTATTACATTATTTATGTTCTTTTGTTAAAGGTAACAACTAAGGGAAAGGGATTGTATATAATTAAAAAAAAAACAAAAACACATGAAAAAAAAAATAAATAAAAATAAAAAATGATGATAATAAAAATGTAGATAAGTTTGATTTCGTAGCCTCCCTAACCTAAGCAATTAAGCCCGAAGGGGTGTTTTAACACCTAATACCCTAAAGTCAACTGACTTGGGAGCTATTGGCCCAACGCTTGTTACATGGGTTGAGGAGAAAAGCTTAAGGCAATCAAACATTGCACTATCTACATATCAGTATCTGCGACCCGAGTTACTAAGCTCGTAGGGGTGTCTTAACACCTAATGCCCTAAGACCAACTGGTCTGGGAGTCATTAGCTGAAAGCTCGTTACATGGGTTAAAGATGCATGATGTTTTTAAAGTATATGTATATAGAGTTAAAAAAAAAAAAAAAGACAAAAATAGTAATCCCAACCCAAGGAAGTTAACCTTAAACATTAGAACAAAAATTTTATTTTCTTCCAAGAAAAGCCCCATAATTATGTGTTGATACATTGAGCACAAAAGAAAGGTTTATTAATATCTTGTTAAGTGGTATTGAGCAGATATATAAATTTAATGAGAGTTTGTTTATCTGGATAGATTAATGGAAGTTAAATGATGAATACCTTGCTTTGTGAAATTTGCAAATTGTTTTAACGCTTTAATTACTAGGGACTAGTAATAAGCTGGTTGAGGGGTGTGATTAGTACTTAAAAGTGCATTTTTATCATAGTTTTATATCATCATTTTGCACTTGAAGTATCAATAACTCCTTAACTAAAATATGTTTTATAATAATGTATCTAATAATATAAGATACCTATAATTTGTGGTAAATGTCTATTTTTAATGCAGGTCTATCACATAAATGAAAGGATTGATTGATGACTTGAAGAACTTAAATTGCAAGGATAAAGAGATGGCCAAACTTAGAAAAGAGATGTCGGTGCAATCCAAACCAGAACACTGTTTGGTAATTGGGCCATATCTGGAGCTACAGATCTCAGATTTAGGTCCAATTTATATGGATGGAAAGGTAAGACATAGGCCTACAACTTTCATATGGAGCCCAAGATCTAAAAAGGCCATTATCAAGTCCAAATTGTAGCAACAACAAAGAAGCCCGAATCTGTCTTCCAGCCCGAGCACTGTTCGGTATTTTGGCCATATCTGGAGTTCTAGAAGTCCAAATGAGCTGAATTTTTTACACAAGAAAGCTGAGACAATTGCCTACAACTTTCATGTTTGCACCTGGCTCCAGTTTTGACGTTATCAATGACGTTTTGGGCAGACAAGAGAAGATAAGGATTGTCACCAAGTCAAAAGTTGGCCACCCACTTATCAATTAGTCATCAAATCAATAGTTCCCAATTTTGGCCTATAAAAGGAGGCATTTGCCATGCATTTAGGCATCTTGGTTTCCAGATCAAGATCATGCTCTTCCTTTCTCTCTTTGTATTTTTTGTAATGTTTATGCTTTGCTTTTATTAATATTAAGTTTATGCCTTTCATTTCCTTTCCTTTACTTAGTTAACTTTTATGTTCTTATTTTGTTTATTTATTTTCCTTTCTTTCATTATGTCTAGCTAAGTTAATTATGTCAAGGTGAAAAGGTTATACTAATGGTGTAAGAATAAGTATAATGTAAACTTAATATGGACTTTAATGTTTGATACTAACATGTTTTATATTTGTTATCTTGTTCACTCTTTAATACTTTGCTTGTTAAATGACTAATCTTGATTTATGTTGTATAACACTTGGTACAACAAATGCTTGGCACTTTCATAGCCCATAATGTATGGTATAACCGACACCTGAGCTATGAAAGGAACTTGATTTGTTGTTAACATAAGTTATAATCATGAATGCTTGACGAGATTTACAAGTATTAGCATTAATTGAATAAGATGACTAATGTAATCATGTTAACAATATATAATCTGATTGGAACCTCCTTTGTGTGTGGTTTCCAATTCAATAATAAGAGTTTATACTATACTTGTTTGATATACCATTAGTGGAACCTCTAACCTTGACATTTGTTATTATTATTGTTTAATCCTTACATTAATTTTCCATCTCCAAGTTCTCATCATCTTCTTCTTCTTCTCTTTCTTTATTATTATTATTATTATTATTATTACTATTACTACTACTACTATTACTATTATTATTACTATTACTATTACTATTATTATTATTATTAATAGTTGTTGTTGTTATTGTTATTGTAGTTGTTATTATTGCTATTATTGTTGCTTATAATTGTTGTCTATAATTTGTACAATTAACCTCCCTGTGGTTCGACCCCGGTCTTGCCGGGTTATTTATTACTTCGACACTCCTGCACTTGGGAGAAGACATCAACCTTTTAGTCGTGTCAAATGGAAAGGTAAGACATAGGCCTACAACTTTTATATGGAGGCCAAGACTTAAAAAGGTCATTTTTAAGTCCAAATTGTAGCAACAATAAAGAAGTCCTAATTTGTCCTCCGGCCCGAGCACTGTTCAGTGTTTGGCCCATATCTAGAGTTATAGAAGTCTAAATGACTTGAATATTTAACAAAAGAAATCTGAGATAATTTCCTACAACTTTCATGTTTCAAGTGACTTCAATTTTGACATTTGACACGACTAAAAGGTTGATGTCTTCTCCCAAGTGCAGGAGTGTCGAAGTAATAAATAACCCGGCAAGACCGGGGTCAAATCACAGGGAGGTTAATTGTACAAATTATAGACAACAATTATAAGCAACAATAATAGCAATAATAACAACAACAACAACAATAACAACAACAACTATAATAATAATAATAATAATAATAATAATAATAATAATACTAGTAGTAGTATTAGTAGTAGTAGTAGTAGTAATAATAATAATAATAAAGAAAGAGAAGAAGAATATGATGATGATGATAACTTGGAGATGGAAAATTAATGTAAGGATTAAACAATAATAATAACAAATGTCAAGGTTAGAGGTTCCACTAATGGTATATCAAACAAGTATAGTATAAACTCTAATTATTGAATTGGAAACCACACATAAAGGAGGTTCCAATCAGATTATATATTGTTAACATGATTACATTAGTCATCTTATTCAATTAATGCTAATACTTGTAAATCTCTGATTAGTACTTAAAAGTGTATTTTTGTCATGGTTTTTGACACGACTAAAAGTTTGATGTCTTCTCCCAAGTGCAGGAGTGTCGAAGTAATAAATAACCCGGCAAGACCGGGGTCGAACCACAAGGAGGTTAATTGTACAAATTATAAATAACAATTATAAAACAACAATAACAACAACAATAGTAATAATAATAATAATAATAATAATAATAATAATAAAGAAAGAGAAGAAGAAGAAGATGATGATGATGATGGGAACTTAGAGATGAAATATTAATGTAAGGATTAAACAATAATAATAACAAATGTCAAGGTTAGAGGTTCCACTAATGGTATATCAAACAAGTATAGTATAAACTCTTATTATTGAATTGGAAACCACACACAAAGGAGGTTCCAATCAGATTATATATTGTTAACATGATTACATTAGTCATCTTATTCGATTAATGCTAATACTTGTAAATCTCGTCAAGCATTCATGATTATAACTTATGTTAACAACAAATCAAGTTCCTTTCATAGCTCAGGTGTCGGTTATACCATACATTATGGGCTATGAAAGTGCCAAGCATTTGTTGTACCAAGTGTTATACAACATAAATCAAGATTAGTCATTTAACAAGCAAAGTATTAAAGAGTGAACAAGATAACAAATATAAAACATGTTAGTACCAAACATTAAAGTCCATATTAAGTTTACATTATACTTATTCTCACACCATTAGTGTAACCTTTTCACCTTGACATAATTAACTTAGCTAGATATAATGAAAGAAAGCAAAATAGATAAACAAAATAAGAACATAAAAGCTAACTAAAAGGAAAGGAAATGAAAGGCATAAACTTGATATTAATGAAAGCAAAGCATAAACATTACAAAGAATACAAAGAGAGAAAGGAAGAGCATGATCTTGATCTGGAAACCAAAATGCCTAAATGCATGGCAAATGCCTCCTTTTATAGGCCAAAATTGGGAACTATTGATTTGATGACTAATTGATAAGTGGGTGGCCATCTTTTGACTTGATGACAATCCTTATCTTCTCTTGTCTGCCCAAAACGTCATTGATAACGTCAAAATTGGAGCCAGTTGTAAACATGAAAGTTGTAGGAAATTGTCTCAGCTTTCTTGTTTAAACAAAACAGCTCATTTTGACTTCTAGAACTCCAGATATGGCCAAAATACCGAACAGTGCTCAGGTTGGAAGACAGATTCGGGCTTCTTTGTTGTTGCTACAATTTGGACTTGATAATGGCCTTTTTAGATCTTGGACTCCACATGAAAGTTGTAGGCCTATGTCTTACCTTTCCATACATATAAATTGGACCTAAATATGAGATCTGTAGCTCCAGATATGGCCCAATTACCGAACAGTGTTCTGGTTTGGATTGCACCGACATCTCTTTTCTAAGTTTGACAATCTCTTTGCCCTTGCAATTTAAGTTCTTAAAGTCATCAATCAATCCTTTCATTTATGTGATAGGTCTGCATTTAAAATTAACATTTACCACAAATTAAAGGTATCTTATATTATTAGATATATTATTATAAAACATGTTTTAGTTAAGGAATTATTGATACTTCAAGTGTAAAATGATGATATAAAACCATGACAAAAATGCACTTTTAAGCTTAGGGCATTAGGTGTTAAGACATCCCTACGAGCTTAGTAACTCGAGTCGCGGATACTGATATGTAGATAGTGCAATGTTTGATTCCCTTAAGCTTTTCTCCTCAACCCATGTAACAAGCGTTGGGCCAATAGCTCCCAAGTCAGTTGACTTTAGGGTATTAGGTGTTAAAACACCCCTTCGGGCTTAATTGCTTAGGTTAGGGAGGCCACGAAACCAAACTTATCTACATTTTTATTATCATCATTTTTTTTTCTTTTTTTTCTTTTTTCTTTTTTTTTAATTATATACAATCCCTTTCCCTTAGTTGTTACCTTTAACAAAAGAACATAAATAATGTAATAATCCAATATGCAACCCACAATCATATGTTAAAATGTGTGTGTGTAAATTAAGGTTTAAAAATACATGTTAAATAAGTATATGAGCAGAATTAAGCGGTAATAATACGAGAGTTTGGAAACCTAAATATTTCAGGAAGTATTATAATAGACCTTGTTAAGAATGGTTACTAAGATGCGTCTCAAGAGTCACTTTAACAAAAGAACTCCTTTACTCTGCCACCCTAGTAACAACAATTATGCACATGCTTTATGAAATGAAAAACAATTTTTTTTTATCAACTAATACTCTCTCCCCCCAACCAAAACGAGACATTGTCCTCAATGTTCTTAGGTAGAAAGATAGAGTATAGAAGATATCTCCTGAAATAACGAACATTGACAAAACCTGAAACACACTAAAACAAAAATAAGAAATAACAAAACACAATAATAAAACCAAAAGACACAAAAATTCACAAATGAAGGCTCAAATCCAATCTAAGCTTTTTACGGCTTCCCGTAGATGACCAATTTATGCGACTCATAGAAGGATCAATCACAGGAATGAAAGATTATAACTTATGTTAACAACAAATCAAGTTCCTTTCATGGCTCAGGTGTCGGTTATACCATACAGTATGGGCTATGAAAGCGTCAAGCATTTGTTGTACCAAGTGTTATACAACATAAATCAAGATTAGTCATTTAACAAGCAAAGTATTAAAGAGTGAACAAGATAACAAATATAAAACATGTTAGTATCAAACATTAAAGTCCATATTAAGTTTACACTATACTTATTCTTACACCATTAGTGTAACCTTTTCACCTTGACATAATAAACTTAGCTAGACATAATGAAAGAAAGAAAAATAACTAAACAAAAGAAGAACATAGACAAGATAAAAGTTAACTAAGCAAAGAAAAGAAATTGAAAGGCATAAACTTGATATTAATGAAAGCAAAACATAAACATTACAAAAAATATATAGCAAAAGCAAGAGCATGATATTGATCTAGAAACCAAGCCTAAATGTTTGCAAATGTTGAAAATATTCATCTCCAATGTCATGTTTCCAAATGATAGCTTCATCAGTCCATTTCTAGAATTAATCAATGCGTTAGAGGTTGCAAGAAACGGAGGTCCTAAAATAACGGGAAATAAATTACATGCTTCAACAGGTTAGTATTAAAGAGTGAACAAGATAACAAATATAAAACATGTTAGTATCAAACATTAAAGTCCATATTAAGTTTACATTATACTTATTCTCACACCATTAGTGTAACCTTTTCACCTTGACATAATTAACTTAGCTAGACATAATGAAACAAAGAAAAATAGATAAACAAAATAAGAACATAAAAGTTAACTAAGTAAAGGAAAGGAAATGAAAGGCATAAACTTGATATTAATGAAAGTAAAGCATAAACATTACAAAAAATACAAAGAGAGAAAGGAAGAGCATGATCTTGATCTAGACACGAAGATGCCTAAATGCATGGCAAATGCCTCCTTTTAGAGGCCAAATTTGGAAACTATTGATTTGATGACTAATTGATAAGTGGGTGGCTAACTCTTGACTTGGTGACAATCCTTATCTTCTCTTGTCTACCCAGAACGTCTTTGATAACGTCAACATTAGAGCCACTTAAAAACATGAAAATTGTAGGCAATTGTCTTAGCTATCTTGTATAACACATTCAGCTCATTAGGCTTCTTTGTTGTTGCTACAATTTGGACTTGAAAAAGGCCTTTTTAGATCTTGGGCTTCATATAAAAGTTGTAGGCCTATGTCTTATCTTTCCATGCATATAAAGTGGACCTAAATCTGAGATATATAGCTCCAGATATGACCAATTACCGAACAGTATTCTAATTGGGATTGCACCGACATCTGTTTTCTAATTTTGGTCATCTCTTTGCCCTTGTAATTTAAGTTCTTAAAGTCATCAATCAATCCTTTCATTTATGTGATAGGCCTTCATTTAAAATAAACATTTACCACAAATTAAAGATATTTTATATTATTAGATATATTATTATAAAACATGTTTTAGTTAAGGAGTTATGGATACTTCAAGTGCAAAATGATGATATAAAACCATGATAAAAATGCACTTTTAAGTACTAATCAGACCACCCAACCAGCTTATTACTAGTCTCTAGTAATCAAAGCGTTAAAATAAAAAAACAATTTGCAAATTCCATAAAGCAAGGTATTCATCATTTAACTTCTATTAATCTATCCAGATAAACAAACTCTCATTAAATTTATATATCTGCTCAATACCTCTTAACAAGATATTAATAAACCTTTCTTTTATGCTCAATGTATCAACACATAATTATAGGGCTTTTCTTGGAAGAAAACAAAATTTTTGTTTTAAAGTTTAAGGTTAACTTCCTTGTGTTGGGATTATTATTTTTGTCTTCTTTTTTTTTTCTTTTTTTTAAATATATATACATATAATTTAAAAACATTATGCATCTTTAACCCATGTAACGAGCTTTTAGCTAATGACTCCCAGACTAGTTGGTCTTAGGGCATTAGGTGTTAAGACACCCCTACGAGCTTAGTATCTCGGGTCGCAGATACTGATATGTAGATAATGCAATGTTTGATTCTCTTAAGCTTTTCTCCTCAACCCATGTAACAAGCGTTGGACCAATAACTTCCAAGTCAGTTGACTTTAGGGTATTATATGTTAAAACACCCCTTCGGGCTGAATTGCTTAGGTTAGGGAGGCTATGAAACCAAATTTATCTATATTTTTATTATTATCATTTTTTTTCTTTTCTTTTCTTTTCTTTTCTTTTCTTTTAATTTTTTTTAATTATATACTAGCCTTTTCCCTTAGTTGTTACCTTTAACAAAAGAACATAAATAATGTAATAATCCAATATGCAACCCACAATCATATGTTAAAGTGTGTGTGTGTAAATTAAGGTTTAAAAATACATGTTAAATAAGTATATGAGCAGAATTAAGTGATAACAATGCGAGAGTTTGTAAACCTGAATATTTCAAGAAGTATTATAATAGACCTTGTTAAGAATGGTTACTAAGATGCGTCTCAAGAGTCACTTTAACAAAAGAATTCCTTTACTCTAGCATCCAAGTAACAACAATTATGCACATGCTTTATGAAATGAAAAACAATTTTTTTTTTATATCAACTACTACCCTCTCCCCGCAACCAAAACGAGACATTGTCCTCAATATTTAAAGGTAGAAAGATAGAGTATAGAAGATATCACCTGAAATAACAAACACTGACAAACCTAAAACACACTGAAACAAAAATAAGAAATAACAAAACACAATAATAAAACCAAAAGACACAAAAATTAACAAATGAAGGCTCAAATCCAATCTAAGCTTTTTACGACTCTCCTTAGTTGACCAATTTAGCTCAAATGAAGGCTAAAGCTTCACGGACGACCCCTAAAACTTGACTACCTCCTAAAAATACAGTTATTGACACACCTCCCATTAACCCAAGTTTGCCCCCCCATACACTAAATGAATCTTTCTCTCAGCTAGCACCTGACCAAGATGATTTGCTGATTCTAAAAACTCTTTTTCTTTTCCATGACTAGATCCACCGAAAACACAAATATTTCTTATATTATGACCTGAGAAACTTGTCATTTCTACACACTTATGTATTTGTTGAATATATGAGTTGAGTAGAAATGAAAGGAAGGATGAGAGGATTTTATAAATGAGAAATTAGAAAAGCAATCATACCACCTATATGGAGGCCAGCTAGAGTCTCACACACACTCTCTCTCTCTCTTTATTTATTTATTTATTTACTTTTGAAAAAACATGTGTATGTACAGGTAGTTGTGATTCTCGCTCACATCTTCCCTTGGTTTTATGTCCTAGAACAACTTAAACGCCCTCTATGGGTCGAGGATAGGCTTCCCATCCAGTTTTCTTAAAAACTAGGAAACAGGGTCTTTTTAGTCAGATTCCCAAAACTAAGTTGATCATGTTCTTTATGAAATATTTGCCATAAATCATGAATTACACGATGCACATCTCCACTAGGATGCGTCTCAAGAGTCAATAGAAGATTATCTAAAGACTCCTTACTCAGGCCATCCTTAATGAATTGTATTTTATCTTCACGGTTTATAGATATCATTCCTAAAGAATGACATTGTGTGTTACAAGTCCATCTAGCACATCGATGACAGACTTTCAGTCGTTTTGCAGGACGCTTCTTTGCAAAAGTGTTTTTACTTGCTATAATTTGGACTTGAAAATGACCTTTTTTTATCTTGGGCTCCATATGAAAGTTGTAGGCCTATGTCTTACCTTTCTATCCATATAAAGTGGACCTAAATATGAGATCCATAGCTCCAGATATGACCCAATTAACAAACAGTGTTCCGGTTTAGATTGCACTGACATCTCTTTTCTAATTTTGGTCATCTCTTTGCCCTTGCAATTTAAGTTCTTAAAGTCATCAATCAATCCTTTCATTTATGTGATAGGCCTGCATTTAAAATTAACATTTACCACAAATTAAAGGTATCTTATATTATTAGAATTATTATAAAACATGCTTTAGTTAAGGAGTTATTGATACTTTAAGTGTAAAATGATGATATAAAACTATGATAAAAATGCACTTTTAAGTACTAATCATAAAGCATGTTTTATAATAATAAGTTTGATACCATAAGGTACCTTTAATTTATGGTAAATGTTCATTTTAAATATTGTGAGTTAAAGTATTGAAATTGAAAGGACAAATAAAGGGTTGAACTTAGAAAAGAGATGCTAGTGCAATCCGCATTAGAACACTTGACATGACCAAAATATTGATGTCTTCTTCCAAGTGCAGGAGTGTCGAAGTAATAAATAACCCATTAAGACCAGGATCAAACTACAAGGAGATTAATTATATAAATTATAAATAACAACAGTACAACAACAACAAAAAGAATAATAGTAATAGTAATAGTAACACTATAATAATAATAGTAGTAGTACTGGTAGTAGTAGAAAAAAAAGAAGAAAAAGTTAATGAGAACTTTAAGATGGAAGACTAATATAATAATTAAACAATTATAACAATAAATATAAAGATTAGAAGATCTACTAATGGTATTTCAAATAAGTATAATATAAACTTTTATTATTCAATGGGAAATCACATACAAAAGAGCTTATAATTAGATTATAAATTATTAATGATTAGATTAATTATCTTATTCGAATAATGCTAATACTTGTAAATATTAGCAAACATTCATGATTATAACTTATGTTAACAACAAATCAAGTTCATTTCATAACACAAGTGTAGGTTATACCATACGGTTAGGCTATGAAAGTGCCAAGTATTTGTTATATTAAGTGTTATACAATATAAATCTAGATTAATTATTTAACAAGCAAAGTATTAAATGTGAACAAGATAACAAATACAAAGCATGTTAATATCAAACATTAAGATCTATGTTGAGTTTACACTATACTTATTCTTACACCATTAGTGTAACTTTTTCACCTTGACAACAGAATTAAGTATTTCCTTCAACATGAAAGTTGTAGGCCTATGTCTCAGATTTTCATCGATATAAAATAGACCTAAATCTGAGATCTACAACTCTAGATATGATTCAATTACCGAACAGTGTGCCAATTTGGACTGCATTAACATCTGTTTTCTAAGTTTGACCCTCTCTTTGTCCTTTCAATTTCAATACTTCAACTCATCAATTAATCCTTTTAATTATATGATAGACCTGTATTTAGGATGAAAATTTACCATAAATTAAATGTATCTTATGATATCAAACTTGTATTATAAAATATGTTTTAGTTAAGGAGTTATTGATATTTCAAGTGCAAAATCTTAGCAATAATGTAGAAGTCTGAATCTGTCCTACAACCTAGATATTTTTCAATTTTTAGCCCATATCTCGAGTTCTAGAAGTCTAAATGGCCTTAATTTTTTTTTTTTTGAAAAGCTAAGACAATTTTCTAGAACTTTCATATGGAAGTTTGGTTCAAATTCTGACGTTATCAATGAATTTTTATTCAAACAAGAAAATAAGAATTGTCACTAAGTCAAAATGTGGCCACCTACTCATCAATTAATCATCAAATATTGTTTTCAATTTTGGCATATAAAAAGAGGCATTTGTCATGTATTTAGGCATCTTGGTTTCCAGATCAAGATCATGCTCTTGCTTTCTCTCTTTGTATTTTTGTAATGATTAAATCTTGCTTTCTTTAATATCTTATTTATACTTTTCATTTTCTTTCCTTTACTTAGTTAACTTTTATCTTATTTATATTCTGATCTTGTTTTTTTATATTTCTCTCTTTCATAATGTTTAGCTAAGTTTATTATGTTAAAGTGAAAACGTTACATTAATAGTGTAAGAATAAGTATAGTGTAAACTTAATATGGATTTTAATGTTTGATACTAATATGTTTTATATTTGTTATCTTGATCATTCTTCATACTTTGCTTGTTAAATGGTTAATCTCGATTTATATTATATAACATTTGACATAACAAATACTTGATAGTTTTATAGCCTAACCATATGGTATAACTGATATTTGTGCTATGAAATAAACTTGATTTGTTATTAATATAAGTTATAATCATGAATACCTGATAATATTTACAAGTATTAGTATTATTCAAATAAGATAACTAATGTAATCATGTTAACAACTTATAATCCGATTAGAATATTTTTGTGTGTGATTTCTAATTAAGTAATAAAAAGAGTTTATATTATACTTGTTTAAAATATTATTAGTGGATCTTCTTAACATTGACATTTGTTTTTATCATTGTTTATCCTCATATTAATCTTTTATCTCAAAGTTTTTATCAATTTTTTTTATTACTATTACTATTATTATTACTATTACTAGTTTTATTATTATTACTATTACTATTATTAGTTTTATTATTATTATTATTATTGTTATTGTTATTGTTTATAATTTATATAATTAATTTTTTTATAGTTTTACCTTAATCTTAATAAGTTATTTATTATTTTAATATAATTTTTTATTTCAACTCTTTTATATTTAAAACAATACATTAATTTTTTAATCATAAAAAGCGACATTCAACCAGCTAGTCCTGATCACTTACCCGACGCGGATACCTAGCCGGTATGCGTGAATTATTTACACATGATCTACACGGTGGGTCATTATAATTACCTTCGCACAGTGCCTAACAAAACGAAACTGCAAAGCGGGGAAAGGATGCCTACAGGCGACAAACACGTGTGATTACCGGTGGACTCTCTCCTTTATTTCTTCTTCTCTTCTTGTGGTCTTTCTTCTGGTCTTTCTTTCCTAGCTCTCGGTCTCTTGATTTTTTCTTTTTTTGCTGTGATTTTTCCCACCGGAGATGAAGACGTGAGATTACTGGTCTATCTTCCCTGTGCTTCTTTTTCTTTGTCTTTTCGTTTGTTCTGTTCCCGTGTTATGTCCTCTATGTGTTTGCTCGTTCTTTCCTTTGCGTTTTTCTCTGTTCTTTTTCCTGGTATTCTCTCCCCTGTTTTCCCCTTCCTCCGTCTTTCTTTCACTCCATGCTCGTGGCCTTTCTCCAGATAATGCCATGCGGTCGTCTCCAGATGATGAGGCAACCTTGCAGGACTAACGGTCTGCGATGTATTGTGGGGATGAAGGAGGTGAAGTGTCCTTGCTTCTGAAACGACGCCGTTTTGTTCCACTGATGCCCCCTGAAGTTCTGATATTTCGCAATTGGACCCTTATTCATAAAATTGTTTTTTCATGTTGCCCCTGGATCAATTACAATTGGATCCCTATATTTTAGCTTCATTTACAAAACAATCCTTAATTTATAAATTATTCAATTCAATCCTTAATTAACTCTTTAAATTTTAATTTTTTCAAAATCACCTCTGAAAAGATCTTTCAAAATCATCTATGAAAAGATCAATTAAACTTTCTATAGTACCATGTTAAACTTTAAGTTTTAACTATTTTTTTTAATTAATTTTAAATTTTGATATTTTTTCAATTAAATTCTTAATTTTATAAATAAAACTAATTTCAAGTTAAATTAAATACTTAAACTTATTAATTTTTAATTAAACTTTTGATTTCATTAATTATATTAATCAAGGTTTAATAAATTACTAAACTTATCAATCCTTTTAATTTCTATTAAAATTGACTTTCAAATTTATAGTTACATCATTATTAGTCTTAAACTTTCAATTTATATTATTTTGATCCAATTCTCAAATTATTTTTTATTAATTAATTTTTTATTGATTATTATTTTTTAAAAAATTCAAAAATTAAACTATTATATTTTTATTTTATCTCTTATTAACTAAACTAGGGATAGTAATAAATATCCATGAACTCGATTATATATCAAATGAACTAAACTATCTTGATATCTATTTATTGGATTTATAAAATATTTATTAGGTTTTGAGTATCTATATAAATATTTATCTGACTATTTATTTAATAAAAAATAAAATAATTAATATATACATTTGAAGTAAGTGTGTGTACAAAGAGAGAGTTAGATTTAGATAGATTTTGGGTCAGATTTATTAATATTTATATTATAATCCAAATAATCTCACCTAAATTAGGTTAGGTCTGTATTATTTTATTTTTTTTATAATCATCGAGAGAGGTCTGTATTAGTTAACATTAAATTGTAACCCCTGAACTAACTAAACAGTAACAAAGACTTTTATTTTATTTTATATATTACCATCAAACCCACCTATATTTCCTATTCTTTTTCATCCCTTCTATCGTAATTTTCTTTGAATTTTTTTTATTTATTAACGGTAACGAAACACAAAAATAAAAATAGAGCGAAAGACATGGATAATCATTATGATGACTCCGCAAGAGTAAATTCGCCATGCACTAAATTCCTAGTGTCATCTCATAAAAGACTTGTCTGCCACATAAGCTGTGGTGAGTAGTGTCCTTTATTTACACTTGTCAACCAATCGCTGCCATGGACTCTTGGGGGTAGGTGAGAGCTTTGGTTTTGATGGGAACTGCATGAGCCATGGGGTTTGGTTTCTTGAATGTGAGATGGGCATGCTTTGATTCCCTACTTCCCTTCCTACTCACCTCATCTTCAACTTGCCAGCTTAGCTACCAGTCTCTCACCACTACTTTCACCAAACTTTCTCTGCTCCTATATTTATTACACTTTGCTCGATTGGCTCTCTCCTCGTACACGCCGATCGATTAGCACCATACAGAATTGGGATTGGTTGAGTGTACATTCTGCGTTAGATACATATATCACAGAAAGAAACTCCCTGTCATCATCTCAAGAAACATGATGTCCGTAGCCACGGTTGAGCCACCGAAACCGGAACTCTCCCCCCCACAAAACCAAAACGCACCATCCTCTCATGAAACTGATCATATTTTCAGATCAAAACTACCAGATATAACCATCTCGAACCACCTCCCTCTGCACGCATACTGCTTGGAAAACCTCTCTGATTTCTCAGATAGGCCTTGCTTAATTTCAGGTTCCACGGGAAAAACCTATTCTTTTGCCGAAACTCACCTAATATCTCGAAAGGTCGCTGCTGGGTTATCCAATTTGGGCATCAAGAAAGGCGATGTAATCATGACCCTGCTCCAAAACTGCCCAGAATTCGTCTTCTCCTTCATGGGTGCTTCCATGATTGGTGCAGTCACCACCACTGCGAACCCTTTCTACACTCCAATTGAAATATTCAAGCAATTCTCTGCTTCTCGTGCGAAACTGATTATCACCCAGTCTCAATATGTGAACAAGCTAAGAGATAGTGACTGCTATGAAAACAACCAAAAACCGGAGGAAGATTTCATAGTAATCACCATTGATGACCCACCTGAGAACTGTCTACATTTCAATGTGCTTGTTGAGGCTAACGAGAGTGAAATGCCAACAGTTTCAATCCATCCGGATGATCCTGTGGCATTGCCATTCTCTTCAGGGACAACAGGGCTCCCAAAAGGAGTGATACTGACTCACAAGAGCTTGATAACAAGTGTGGCTCAACAAGTTGATGGAGAGATCCCAAATTTATACTTGAAACAAGATGACGTTGTTTTATGCGTTTTACCTTTGTTTCACATCTTTTCATTGAACAGCGTGTTGTTATGCTCCTTGAGAGCCGGTTCTGCTGTACTTTTAATGCAAAAGTTTGAGATAGGATCACTGCTAGAGCTCATTCAGAAACACAATGTTTCGGTTGCGGCTGTGGTGCCACCACTGGTGCTGGCGTTGGCCAAGAACCCAATGGTGGCAAACTTTGACTTGAGTTCGATCAGGGTAGTCCTGTCAGGGGCTGCGCCACTGGGGAAGGAGCTCGAGGATGCCCTCAGGAGCAGGGTTCCACAGGCCATCCTGGGACAGGTTAGCGTTAGTTACTTTGCCACTAATTAATTAATGAAAGTTTTCATGAACATATACATGACATGCGTATAGTGTGGTGTATGCGTTTTCGTTTTGCTAAATATATGGCAAAGGTAGAAGAGAATCACTATTTTTGTGTGTTGGACAAATCTTACGATACTTGAGTTGTTTTAGGCTCCATTTACTCTGATTCATGGTTTGTTTATTGTATTTTTTTTAAAAAATATTTTATTTTAACAAAAATTAAATTTTTTTAATTTTTTTAATATCAACATATCAAAATTTTTAAAAATAAATATTATAAAAATATCGATTTAATTTTTTTCAAGTAACACATCTCTTCAAAATTCTATATAAAAAAACAAAAACTATTGTAGTGAAATAAAATTAAAAGAAAACAAAATAAAACTTAATGAAAATGGATGTACGATGTTGTAGATGAAAGCAACGTCAGATACTTAAATCGAATTAAAAAGAAAAGGTTAAGAACTAATTTCTTATTATAAAAAGTTCATGGTAGGGTTTTATTATTATTATTATTATTATTATCTTAGAAGAATAATCATATATGGGGATTGCCTATATCCGTTCTGTGTATGTATGATTCTTGAGTATATGGACACGTCACATGGTACAGTATTTAGGTAGACATATCACACAGTATTGAAAAATAAATATTTTCATGTAATAAAAAGAATATATAAATATTTGAATAACCAGTAATTTAACAACTGGTCTCTTGATGATGACCGGAACCGGAGATCTTAGATCCGATATCCGATCCAATGAGGAGTTAAATGTTATTGAATTGCAATTGAAGGCATTGTAGGTGGCAGGACTTGATCCATTAATGAAGCCATCACAGTTGTAAACATTGGAATTTATTGCGCGTTTAAACCGAGTGTTAACCTGTATTAAAAAAAAAAAAATTTATTAAAAATTAATTTCTTAATATATTTTAAATCGTTTTATTATACTAATTTTAAAAATAAAAAATTATTATTTTAATATATTTCAATATAAAAATATTTTAAAAAACAAGACATTCATATTCCTAAATAAACCATTGAAATTGTTTTGAGAGGTCCGCCACACACTTGTATTGACATGCAGCTTCATGAGATCGATTATAAGAAAGATATACCAAAGCAATATCATATTTCAAGAATTTATTTGGTGGAACTGACATTATTCAAGAAGTGAAGTAAAATATACATACAAGTAAGGCAGGAAACTGTTGATGATGGCTTCGACGATGAACAGGGTTATGGGATGACAGAGGCGGGGCCTGTGCTATCAATGTGCTTAGCCTTTTCAAAGCAACCTTTCCCAACCAAGTCTGGATCATGTGGAACGGTGGTTAGAAACGCAGAACTCAAGGTCATTGACCCTGAGACCGGTCGCTCTCTTGGTTACAACCAACCTGGTGAAATTTGCATCCGTGGATCCCAAATCATGAAAGGTTCGGTAATTTCTCCACTCTCAGCTTGATATGCCAAAAAAACATAATTAATTATATCATTCTTTTGTAGGAGAGGCTATGTCATAATACCATCTACAGTATATCTATAATCTATTCTCTGCAAAGGGTGCACCCATTGAAAATATTTTTTGTTTTTCTGAGGTTAACCATGCGAGAGTTCCATAGTTATTATCCCTTAATAGCCTAAGCCCAAACAGGATATTTAAATGACGCGGAAGCCACGGCAAACACCATAGACGTTGAGGGTTGGCTCCACACTGGAGATATAGGTTATGTCGACGACGACGACGAGATTTTCATTGTTGATAGAGTGAAGGAAATCATAAAATTCAAAGGCTTCCAGGCATGTCTGACATTGGACCTGTTTCCTTTCATATCTATGCATTTATTGTGGTCTTTATACCTAGCTGACAATTTAACAAGCATGTTCCATGCTCTATGGTCAGGTGCCGCCAGCAGAGCTTGAGGCTCTCCTTGTAAACCACCCATCAATTGCGGATGCGGCTGTTGTTCCGTAAGTACAATCAAACTCATCATCATATCTGTATCATTTCTCTTGATAACATACTTGTTCAATCGGATTAGGAAAGGAATTGGTGTTAGTCTATCATTGTATTCCAAGGCCCCTAAAGCTAGAGAGCTTGTGTTTCTTTTATTTTAATCATGTTCTGTCTCAAAGCCGAGGTAACTTGTATGGAAACAACAGGCAAAAAGACGAGGTTGCTGGTGAAGTTCCTGTCGCGTTTGTGGTCCGCTCAGATGATCTTGACCTTAGTGAAGAGGCTGTAAAAGACTACATTGCGAAGCAGGTGCTCGTGCAACTTCAACACAGACACACACACACACACTAGCTCTTTCAATGTTAAAAATGATACCTTTTAGAAACAATCCTAATAAGGGTTTCAATGCTTATTAAGAATAACAAAGAAAAAGAAAAGCTTCCACGTCCATTGGAAGCTAAGATCATACATACTCTTACATTTTGTTCTAAACAGGTGGTGTTCTACAAGAAACTGCACAAGGTGTTCTTCGTTCATTCTATTCCCAAATCGGCTTCTGGAAAGATTCTAAGAAAAGACCTCAGAGCCAAGCTTGCCACAACCACCACCATGTCCTAGAATTCATTCCGTTAAATCTGCATTTATTATTTTGTGTTGTCTTTCACTCATTGTGGAAAGATTCTAAGAAAAGACCTAAGAGCCAAGCTTGCCACAGCCAACCATGTCCAAGAATTCATTCCGTTAAATCTGCATTTATTATTTTGTGTTGTCTTTCACTCATTTGCTCCAATAAAATTACTACAAACCCATCATTCTGTTTTCAATTAAACAGTAAGATTTGACCCTTGTGATGTGATTTTTTTATATCTAATAACTAAAGGACTCTTAACAAGAATTGAGCAAACTTTTGAATATTAACTATAACTATTTTAGCATAAGTTATTCTAGAATATGAATATTTTCACTGTAGATTATAGTTACCCTAGGATATGATTATTTTTATTATGAATTGAACTATTTAACAAGAGCATGCTGAGCCTACAGGTGAAAGGTGCCTAGCTGCAGACATTTAACCCTTGGTTGTTAGGCCTGGATATTAGATAAGCCACGCACGCGTGGCTGTAGTCACTTGGTGCTTGAGCTGGTCGAGACCATGGCATGTAAACACTTGGTACAGGGTCTACCCAGCCTTGAAAGCTCGGGATAAAACCATGTGCCTGCCTGCAGTTCCAAGGCGAGCGAGTCTATAGACCAGAGCGCCTTACCTGTAGACTTGCGTGCTAGGTGCAGACCTGGCTGTCAAGGTCTATTCTAACCACCCTTGGGTTTAGAGGAACGCGTGATTGGATTGGTATACCTTGCGGAGAAGAAAAATAAAAAAAATATATAATTACAATTATCATTATTATTATTATTGTTAATGATTTTTTCAAAAAAAAAAAGTTATTATTATAGAAACTTTGGCCAAACAATTTTAATATCATTATTAATTTGGCAAATATTATTATTTATATTCTAAATATTATTATCTTTATTGTAATTAAAAGTTTTGATATTAAAAATAGGAGAAAATTGAAAAAAAAATATATAGTAACAACTATTATTATTATTATTATTATTATTATTATTATTATTATTAATTTTTTTAAATTATTATTATATAAACTTTAATCATGCAAGTTTAGTATTATTATTAATACAATAAATATTATTATTTATATTCTAAATATTGTGATTTTATTGTAATTAAAAATATTAATTAATTATAATTAATTAATTCAAAATGTGGACACACCTGGTGCTAGGGCTGAAAAGCCAGGATGTTGGGGTATGGCTCTGCATAGCAAACACCTAATGCAGGGTTCACCCAGTCTTAGATGCTAGGGGCAAAGTAGCACCTGGCTATTGCCTCAAGGACATTCCTCTATTGTATTTTAAGGTAAGAATTACAACAAGGGGTATTGTCTCTTATACCAAAAGCTATAAGGATTGAATTGACATATTTATAGAAAAACCTGAAAACTCATAAATGGTGATATATAAATTATTCTTCTTAATAATATTATCTATAAATGGTGAAATATCAATTTGTCCCCAGAATAATATCACATATAATACTTCAGGATAATTTAAAAAATTTATTAAATCAAGTCCCTATTTGAACTTTGTAAGTCTGAAATTGTAATTCTCTATATAAATTATATTATAATTCTTAATTTTTAAAATTTATTTACAATCAATCGAAACTTGATTAATCAAATATTATATGTTAGATTCCTAAATATCATACAAGTAATGGAAATAATAAAACAAAATTATCTAGAACTTCTTACAATCCTGTTAAACAAATCTAGATTTGTTTAGGGATTTATTACCTAAAGATATAATTTTTTTCAGCTTTAAATAATTCTTTAAATGCTAGATTATAACAAGACCACAAACCAGTTAATTATCTAGTCTCTAACAATAATCCATATGCACAACTAGTTAAAAATCTCTTAAATCCCTATTTAGAAGAGAGGGATTTCTATGCCTAAAAAATATGCTAGCTCTCTATTTTGTGACTTATGCATGTATTTTCTCTATTTAATAAACAACCAACCAATAATAATAAACATGGCTAACTTTTTATAAGAAAATCTGAAAAACCCTATAAATTAGTAAAATATCAATTTGCTCATTGAATAATATTCATATATTAAATCAAGATAATTTTAGAAATTAACTTAATCAAGT
Source organism: Populus pruinosa (assembly GCA_026413675.1). NCBI lineage: Eukaryota > Viridiplantae > Streptophyta > Magnoliopsida > Malpighiales > Salicaceae > Populus > Populus pruinosa. Next base: position 6,872,640 of record CM048610.1, on the reverse strand, counting down.
TCTTACTTGATTTTTTTAGGTCTAGAAATATAATTCTTATATTAATTATATTCTAGTCCTTAATTTCTAAAATATATTTTAATCAAGTCATACTTAATTAAATCATGACTTAATTAAATCATCTTATTTTAATTTCTAAGTAATAGTTTTTAATGTATGTGACTCATTAGGTTTCTAATATGTTAACCAAAATATAAATTATATTTATAATTAAATAAATTAAATAATTTAATTTATTATTAATTTAATAATTAATTAATTTATATTTGAAGATCATGTACATTGTCTAGCAATGTATTATGATCCCTCAAATATTAGAAAAGATATTAGTAGTTTAACTTAACCCTTTAGTGACAAGTTTTTCAGTATAATTAATATCCTTTCATCAATAATATTCTAATTTAACATTAAAGCATGGAATATGTCTTTTATGTTAAATAATGTTTATTCTAAACACAATAGTCATTAATGTTTATTCTAAACACAAAAGGATTTTAATTTTTTTAAAATTTTTATTCAACCTTAGTCAATGATTTCTTAGTAAATACTATTTAAAAAAAATAAAATATTTTTTCTAATTCATTTAAGGTGATGAATCCTTTTTTAATCACTCAAGTATTTTCATATATTTTATGTTATACCCAATATCTACCTCTTTGTTACTTCAATTAAGATAATATGTAACATAATAAAAAAATAACATTATCTATATAAGATAACTTAGTGATCTCAAGTATAAGGATCAATTACACAACTATCACATGAGCTTTCTCATATACATAGATGATCTCTTAATATAGAATTTTTATGCGAGCTAGTTCAGTATACATGTATAACACCCCACCATACTAGTAAGATATTGTCTACTTTAGACCTCCCAGTCTACACATTCCTCGAGCTTCAACCCAGGTCCTCCTTACGGGTTTGTTCTTGGCAGCCATGCACGGCCCCAAAAACGCGTCTTACTAGTCAAAGTGAGTATGCTCATATAAGGCCTTAGCTCTGGACACTCGCTTATGATATGGGATATCACAACATGTTTTATAACAAGCACTTACATATTAGTTTTAAATATGTCTTATATCTTAGCCTAAGAGAACATCTACTTCCTTTTATAAAGGAAAAAAAATATAATATGTATTATTTTTTACGACTCTAATAAATATTCAATATTTAAGAGAGTATTGACCAGAAATAATTTAGAAACAATGCTTCGATGCAATAAAAATCTCATAACTATAATATCTTTATAATTTTCTTTGTAAATTTTTTTTTCATGGACATTATCTTTACTCTAGATTCATAAATCAAATATTAGATTCAATAATCTAATATTATATGAATATTAAAGATAAATTAAACCTTTATTAATAATAAGTATACGTTTATATGAATATAATAATACCTTATGTAACCAACTGACTAGTTACGGGGCATATAAACTAACACTAAAGTTGTTAATAAAAAATTTGATGTATATTATGATAAATATTTTTTATTAATAAATTAAATATATTTATATAAATAAAGTCAAACATATAATTAAGTGATTAGTTACATAGTATAAATACTAATAATCGCATATTTACATTAATACAATCACTCCATACAATAATTCTTTTACTAGAATAATAGCTTAGTAAGAAAATCTAAAAGATTCTTTTTATGAGATACTTGTTCTATTTTTAAGTTTTTAAATGATTTTATATAATTAAGTGAGATTTTTTAAATATATTTTTAGATCATTGATAAGAATGTAATTTCTTTACTTATACAATATCTTTATGGTTATCATTACTATACAAGGGCACTAGATTATCGATAAGAGAATACATTTGGGACTCCTCCATTTCCCATACATACCAAAAGAACAGAAAGAGTTAATTTCTTTTATTAATAAAGTTTGCAACGGACCCTTGTGAGAACGAATAACATCTGGGCTGGCTTATGATGTTATTTGGGGTTTTCTTTCTTCTTATAAATTAAAAGGAAAAAAAAAAAGTTGTAAACAGCAACAAATAATTTATTTGTTTAATATTTCTTCTTCCTTTTTTTATTTTATTTAAAAATAAATAGTGGTGTTGAAAGATTTCCAAATAAAGCCACATTGAAGGGAGGAACAGTCAGCAATAGCAAAATACAAGAAACAAAAAATAAGTTGAATCATCAATGGTTCTTTCTATCTTCCTTGATGAAAGGACATTATCAGCATCTACAGACCAAAATACTGATACCTGTCTGTCCTTTTACAGTAAAAGAGACTATTCTCATTGATAAATAATACTAACTTTGAGTTTTACACATTCCAATTTCTCCTAGAATTGAAAATTTTCCGTTTGTACATTCAATACATAGATGAGCGCGCACTGCACTACACTGGCATCATCTTTAGTGCCAATGTTGCTTTGTGAATTTTTTTTTCTCAAGCAGCTGAAGACCCACATCCTTACCATGAAAACCAAGAGCACCGCCATGGGTGAAAAGATATTCTCTGTCGTCGACGTATAAAATGTTATTGAGGGGAGCACAAATGCCTTACTTCGTCCCAGGATTATAAGGTACAGAATACAGATCATCATGTGGCATACCTAGGCTATAAGGTGTACTCTGATGGACAAATCCTTGATCACAGTTTCAACTTTTTAAGCTGTAGGAGCTCTAAATACACCAGTATGTCGCTACAGGTACACAACCATGTGGTATTTGCTCGTCTTTGTTCCTCATCGAAGTTTGTGGCATCTCCCAGGATCCCCCGTTTTCATAGTTCATATAGCTGAGAGCTCTGTAAAAGGTTTTGCAACTACATAACATTTGTTCATCAGCAGTCTTTATCAACACCACAACTCTATTGCGTTGCTCACTGTCAAATGGTACCTCAGTCGGTCACCTGGGATACGTGGCTGGGGCATTGTATCTTCAATCCAACATCAAGCTCATTGAGGAACGAGATCCTCAAACTCTTCATGGATTCAAAAAGAACTTCAGCTTCGAGTTTCTTTCCAGCTGATTTGTACAGATGCACAGCTGCACTCATTATAAATCTGTCTGCTTTTACTGACTCCCTGATCTGTTCAAAAAATTTGATGCCTTTTTCCACATGTCCATAGTCCATGTAACCTCTAAGCATAGCCCGACAACAGACAAGGTCTGGATTTAAACCAGCCGATAATAGTTTCATATACACCCTTTCTGCTTCAACCATAAGACCAGCCTTCACAAGAGCATAGAGCAAATGCTTAAAATGGGAACAGGAAGGAGGGATGCCTTTCTTCTGCATGGCATTTATTGTTTCCTCTGCCTCCAAGCATTTCGAACTCTCTGAATAAGCTTGAACAAGGGAGAGGTATGTGAACGAGTCTGGTGGACAACCATCTCTCTCCATAACTTTGAATAGTTCTTCAACTTCATGATAAAGCCCTGACATGGCATATACTTTGGCCATTACATTGTAGCTAACCTGCAATTCCCCAGCAAAGACAAGAAGTGTTCCATTCATTAAATAATAATTTGGAAACACATATACAACTGGATGAAGAAATTTAGTTATATTACTACATATATTTCTCTTCAAAATTTCAGAAAATAATCTGAGAGTTTTTGGCAGCATAAATATATATGAGCATTACCACCCCAGGTTTTATCCCTTCTTCCAGCATTTTGGCAAACAGGAGGGATGCCTCATGTCTCTTACCTACAAAGTAGTAAAAAATAGTGACGTCATGGAATATGTTGAGCAATGAAGAGACGTGGCTGCTACTACAATAAATCTACGAGAAGATGTGAATCTGCCACCTCTAATGCAATGAGCACTAGATTGACAATGAATAAATGTACTGAATATATTGCTAGTGAATATGTGCTTTAAAAATGATCAGTCTAAGGCATATATATGCTATAAACAGTGATGCTCTGTTGGTGCGCTGATTCTTAACCATATACCAAGGCAAAACAGGACAAGAATCACCACTTCATTCTAGTGCAATGACAATGTTTTGGGACACATTATATCCCCAAGTTTCTGTGGCTTGTTCATGACAACTGTCAGCTGACCGATAAAAAGCAGTGCCATCAAAGTTTGACAGAGGGAGGTAGCGTATCCACAATTTTCTTTGGCTTATTGTTTACAGCTGTCTAGTGACCAATGAGCAGCAGTATAATGGAAATATGACTGGCAATTCTTACTATCCATGGTGTCAGGCGTGAATTAATCATGTATTTACAGACAGAATGTAAATGGGGGCAGGCATGTTTGGTTGAATCTGGTGTATGGAGACTATGGTGAGGTTTTCTTCAAATGGTTCACTGTGGATTCTGCAGAATTCGAATATGGTTGTGGACACCATCACCATTAAATCCTCCGAGAGCAACGCTATGTACAGAACCCAGAGAAAAGTAGGGGAGGCTCTATCCTCTTTGAACTAGGTTAAGCTCAATACTAATGAGCAAGTAGAGTGCTGGCATTGGTTTGGCAGATGGCTCAGGAGTTACTACAATGTCAGGTTTTTCCACACTCAAAGCTTTTGACAGTAAGGGGGCTGGAGATAACCTGGAATGGAGAATTTAAATACATGATTTTACAGTCAGGTTTCCTAGTGGCTGTACACCTAGACTGTCAATGTTAGAGCAATGGTAACTTGCTACTTGTGGATGCAATTTGAGAACTTTACAGGAATTGGAAATCTTGCTCGGCAAAGGGAATGTTAGTACTAACTACTTCCAGAATGCAAGACATCTTCATGAGTGACCTCACAGGGACTTGTAATGCCTAGTTTCCTTTTTTTTCCTTTCTTTGTCAGGCCTAAAATGGAAATAACTCCCATACTGCAGGAGTACTCACCACTCCATCTTCAATCCCCTTAAATCAAACCATGTGTACTAATCGACAATAATATTGAAAGTTGATATGATTTTGTTTTCATGTTCACATATTGTTTTCTTGTCAATTAGTAAACGTGACTAGTAAAAGGAGTACGGAGAGGTGGATACTCCTGGAGTAATTTCCAGCCAAAAACTAGTAGGCGGCCAGGGGTTGTGGGTATACAGACAGAAATAATTTACTTTGGGAACTTCACAGATTTGCTATCAATCAGTTTTTGCTCTAAAGCATGAACAGAAAATAAGATAATATAGGTGATTATTACCAGCCTTGCCATAATAGTAAATCATATTCATGTATGCCTTTTCATCCAAAGATACACCCAAGCTGCAAGCTGTATTGAACACCTCCACAGCCTTATCCAACTTTCGACCACGTCCAAATACACTGCATCAATTGTTAAATAGTTTGAGTGGAAAAACAACTCACCACACAGATGTGCACAATCATACAGCATTATCAAGATTGTTGTTTGGGTCATTTTTCTATCCATCAAGCTCTTACCTAATCATAGTGTTATATGTCTGAATTGATGGAGTGAATCCCAATAACAGCATGTGCTCATAGATGCTGGTTGCAAAATGCAATCTACCTGCAATATTAGGTTTACAGATTATTGTGTACACTTTTCTTCCCTAACAAATAATAATAGGATGGTCTGTGTCAACCTGCTTCTAGCATTGCCTTGATAAAAATATTGTACGCCACGGTATCAAGCTCCATCCTGTCCTGAATACTCCTGCAAATAATATTTTCAGCCTCTGGATGTTTGCCTGAGGATCAAACAATTTTTTCCATTAATCAGAATTGTAACAGAAATAGCTTTCTTCAGAATCAACTTTGAGCATGCATTAGCTTTTTAAAGCACTTTTTTACTTTGATCTTTGTTTTCTTTTACTCTTTTCATTTTCTCCATTTCCTCCTGCACTCATAAGTCTCTTCATTTGTTCAATTCTTTAAAATAAGTCACAAACAGCCCTTGATTAATGCTGGCTCGAATATTCCTAATTTCAAGCAAAAGCTCACCATAAAACAAAATGTACGCAGATTACTCAACATCTGTTATATGTCACAATCACATCAGCTATAACTGCCTTTTTATGGAGTTATAATTACCAGATTATGTCAATGAAAGTTGTATAGACCAAAGAAACTATTCTAAAATTACCAATATCAAAGAGGTTTGCATCACATGCACATGCATAAGATGCATGCATAAAACTGTTACTATCAAAATGTATTGATAATGGCTGGTCTACTAGAGAATTCACAATCATACCAGAACTGGTCAAAGCATTCACAACCATGCCAATACCAACAGCACCAAGATTGTGCCCTCTTTGTGCCACTTCTTCATAAAGTAAGTATACCTCCTCAAATTTACCACATTTGACACATGCATCAATCATTGAGTTAATTATTGGGTTTCCCAATATTGGAGAATCTGCAACTGCTGCAAAGACCTCCTGGGCCTGTTTCAGCTTGTTTTGTCTCCCATATGCACTAATCAAAGAAGCAATTGTTTCATCCTCTAGTCTAGAGCCTAGCTTGATTAATTGACCATTTACTGCCTCCGCTTTGAATAGATCACCTATAGAAGATAGTGATATCTCTCAACCAAAAAATACATTGAAAAGTTGATATTTTCATATCATAGAATTAATGTATATAAATGTAAATAGTAAAAATCACAAAAAAAAGAGTGAATTTTGTGAGTTACATACCTTCTCTAATAAAGCTGTTTACTAGTTGGCTCACCACAGACAAGCCACTACCAGCCTCAAGCATCAACTTCAGGAATTCTTCTGTCTTGGTGAAATTGCCATTTTCCAAGTATAAACTCAGGATAAGCCCCAGAGCCGTGGTGTCAGCAGAAACCATAATGTTTTCCAGTTCCTTATTTTCTCCATACATAACATTATAAAATGTCTTAAAAAATCTGTTATCCTTGAATGATGCATTTGTGCCCATCTCATATACCAATTGTTCAGCATCTTTTAACATGCCTTCCTTGCAAAATACTTTAATAACTGTATTGAAAAGCTCCTCATCAAAATCTACTAGGTCTTTCCTTATGTGGACAATAAAATCCTTGGCCTTTTCAGTCAAGCCAAGTCTAACATATAAATTAATCATGTCACTACAAGAACCAGCATCAGGACATCCTATCTTTGATAAAGCTTGAAATGTAACTTCAGCAGAGTCCAAATCTTCTTTCATACAATAACACTGCAACAACACAATATAGGCAAATCTTGATAACCAGATGTTTCTAGATTTCATCACTTCAATAACACTCAAGGCTTTGTCAAAGTTTCCAGAACTGAGATGCACTTGTGCCATTGCTAAATATGTTTTCTCATTACTCAGTAGACCTGATCGCTCAGTCTCTTCAAATGTTTTTTGTGCATCCTCATAGAGACCAAGTTTGCCATATATTCTTATGAGCAATCCATATATAACTTCATCAGCTGCGATGTTCTTGCTCTGCATTTGTATAAAGAGGGAAAGGGCTTTAGAATAGTCTTTGAGTTTGTAATACATAGTCAGAAGTGAAGCACAGGTGAATTTACTCGGAACTATTCTCTGAGATCTCATGTCCTCGTACAATTCCAATGCTTCATGCCAGTTACTGTTTTTGGTACTCACAGTAATAAGCAAGCTATATATTACTTCCTCAGGCACCAGCCCCATGGTCCTCATCGCATTGAAAGTCTTGAAAGCCTCCTTGTGAAGACCTTCCTTGACAAGTGAACTAATAACCACTGTATAAGTAAAATTATTGGGTGCAACCCTTTTATCAACCATCTGCCTCCACAATACTATAACCTTTCCGTGAAGTGATTTCTTCTGCAATGAAGACAGCATAAAGTTGTAAACTGCAATAGAGACTACAATCCTTTCTTTTATAGCTGAATAAAACGAAAACATAGCCTTATGGTGTCCCCATCTGGCATAAGAGCACAACATAGTGCCGCATGCAACTTCATCCGGTTCACATCCTACTTCAAGCATCTCCAAGAAGGTTTGTTCAGCTAACTTGATCTTTCCAACTTGCCCATATATTCGCAAAAGAATCGTATAGACAATAACGCTCGGATGATAGCTTAACTGTCAAAGCACAATTCTATCATTGCACAAAATCAATTTCCAAAACTTCTTCTGTGGCTAAAAGAGAAAGACAGAGAGAGAGAGTAAAGGGAAAAAAAAAAAAAACGAATTTTAAGTTCTAAAAAAACATGATTTCATTATCCCATTAAACCATAAACCATCTCGCTATCAACTCTAACAAGTTTAAGATCAAATTTAACACAAATAAAACATTAAAGCAAGACCCGCTTCATTCAACATCTAAAAAGCCCCAGAAGCACACACATACACAATTAACAAATGAAACCCACCTGCAGTTTCATCCAGGAAAAGAAGTCTCTGGCCTCCCTCCACCCTTTCTGCTCTTTTAAAACAACACACATTTCTCTAAAACTCAACTTACCCACAAACCCACTCATAAGCAACCTCATATCCCTCTCTTCATTTTTCTTGCCAGCCAATCCCCTCACTCTCTTTATAGCTGCCACAACGTGCTTCCCATAAAGATGCCCATTTCTATCATCCTCCAAATACATCACCATCTGTTCAGGAGTTCTCTTTATCCACTTTGGTGTTTGAGCTTGCGGGCCTTGATGCTTACGCAACAAGCTCAAGTATCGCGCTCTGGCTATGATCATGCGCCTGGCGTTGTCATCCGATAACGGGTTTTTGGGGTTTTTCGATTTGGGTTTGGGTTTAGATATGTTGTTTCCGTCGCTTAAGGACCAAGGGTCTGGGTGGATTGAGGATTTAATAGGGACTTTGTTGGGGTTTATGGACTTTGGTTTTGACTTTGTTTTTAAATTAGGAGGGGGAGGGAGAAACGGGGATTCGAGGATGATGATCTTCATTTCACTCTTGTTTCCTCCCTCTCTGTTTTTTTTTTTATTATTTTTTTCGAGGGAAAATGGGGTTTTCCTGAAGTATGTCCCCAGGGAGGCATACGATGAAAACTATAAATGCCGCGAGGATAAAGCCTCTTTGTTTTACCGTCTCTACGAAAACTACTAACATTTTAGGAAATAAAAAGAAACTAAATTGAAACCGAAAACTACTAACATTTTAGGCATATGTGAATTTTATTTTTTTCGAGAGAATGTTTAAATTAAAACAAGCATGCCATTAACCGCATTGATCATAATTTTAATTCCTAAGTTGTCTTTTCATTGTCAAACCCTTTGTTTTCTAAGTTAAATTTTAGCTAGCTCTTAAGAAATGGTTACCACATGTATGCTGAACAAATAAATAAATAAATAAATTATCACCCTTTTGCTAAACAACTTCATTCCAAAAACTCCTGCATAAGACCTTCGCCATGGAAAATTTGCCTAAATTCGCAAAACCATATAATTTGCAGCAAAACTTTTTCCATCATGTATTAGATTCAAGGGTACAAGTGTGAATGTTACTTTCTTTCTAACCATTTGTCACGCCTCATCTCTTCCATTATCATCTGGTCCATGAATGGAGCAGCCTCCTCCACCCCTTCGCTCTTGTAAACATCATTAATGATGTGGAATTGTTTTTTAAATTGTTATTTTAAGGTTTTAAAAAAAATGTAATTTGATCCAACAAAATATGTAATTCATCATCCCCATCTATCTTACGCTTATATATAAATCCTAAAACTACCAGATCAAATATGCATTTAATTTAAATAAAATTCAAACTAATTAAAATAAAATTTAAAATAATAAATAAATATATAAATAGTCTAAAATTATTTTCCACACTTTACCACGTATGATAGTAAAAATACTCAAAAAAATAATTATTAAAAAATCCTTATAGAACAAAAATATAATACCTTGTAAAATAAAAAGTAATTTCCAACCAATTAATTCTTCTTATTTGATATAAAATCCTTGTAAAATAAACAAGTTAAAGGCTTCCACATAAGTTTTTAATAGCATTAACTACACCTTATTGTGACTGAAATCCAATACTTTTAAGAAAATAATCTCTTTTTCTGTTTTTACTTTTTGCTAATCTCTTTTTCTGTTTTTACTTTTTGCTAATAAATTATAGACCTAACTTTAAATATGTTATTTTCTCTTATGAATTAGCAAATTTATCATATGTCATTGGAAAATATATATATATGTTTAGTTTTCAACCCAATTAAAATCTCATCCAAAATCCTCTTATGGTTTTAGATATAACCTGAAAAGTAAATAAAGATCATATTTGAACCATTTTAACTTGGGCCTTTTAACTTCTCCCATTGAACACCTCTTGGATTCACTTTATTTTAGGCTTTACAATAGGCTTAATGGACACCTCTAATGGATAATTTGATGTCGTAGCTAGGATCACATCATCTTTTAAAAAAAAAAAAATTGACCTCAAATAATCACTTACATCAAATAAGATAAATATCATTAATCTTGAATATATCACTAACATTATACTCACCTTATAGATCAACTTTATAAGAATTGACTCCTTCAAGGAATCTATTGAATCATCTTCTCTAAACATTAACTTTGATTTTCTATATCTAGAAAATCTTTATTTAAACAAATGCATCCAAGCCAATCTTCTGGTTGACAACCCTTTTTCATGTTTTTTTTTTCTTGGAATGCATACTTGATTAGTACTTAAAAGTGCATTTTTATCATGGTTTTATATCATCATTTTGCACTTGAAGTATCAATAACTCCTTAACTAAAATATGTTTTATAATAATGTATCTAATAATATAAGATACTTATAATTTGTGGTAAATGTCTATTTTTAATGCAGGCCTATCACATAAATGAAAGGATTGATTGATGACTTGAAGAACTTAAATTGCAAGGATAAAGAAATGGTCAAACTTAGAGAAGAGATGTCGGTGCAATCCAAACCGGAACACTGTTCGGTAATTGGGTCATATCTGGAGCTATAGATCTTAGATTTAGATCCAATTTATATGGATGGACAGGTAAGACATAGGCCTACAACTTTCATATGGAGCCCAAGATCTAAAAAGGCCATTATCAAGTCCAAATTGTAGCAACAACAAAGAAGCCCGAATCTGTCTTCCAGCCCGAGCACTGTTCGGTATTTTGGCCATATCTGGAGTTCTAGAAGTCCAAATGAGCTGAAGTTTTTACACAAGAAAGCTGAGACAATTGCCTACAACTTTCATGTTTACAACTGGCTCTAGTTTTGACGTTATCAATGATGTTTTAGGCAGACAAGAGAAGATAAAGATTGTCACCAAGTCAAAAGTTGGCCACCCACTTATCAATTAGTCATCAAATCAATAGTTCCCAATTTTGGCCTATAAAAGGAGGCATTTGCCATGCATTTAGGCATCTTGGTTTCCAGATCAAGATCATGCTCTTCCTTTCTCTCTTTGTATTTTTTGTAATGTTTATGCTTTGCTTTCATTAATATTAAGTTTATGCTTTTCATTTCCTTTCCTTTACTTAGTTAACTTTTATGTTCTTATTTTGTTTATCTATTTTGCTTTCTTTTATTATGTCTAGCTAAGTTAATTATGTCAAGGTGAAAAGGTTACACTAATGGTGTAAGAATAAGTATAATGTAAACTTAATATGGACCTTAATGTTTGATACTAACATGTTTTATATTTGTTATCTTGTTCACTCTTTAATACTTTGCTTGTTAAATGACTAATCTTGATTTATGTTGTATAACACTTGGTACAACAAATGCTTGGTACTTTCATAGCCCATAATGTATGGTATAACCGACACCTGAGCTATGAAAGGAACTTGATTTGTTGTTAACATAAGTTATAATCATGAATGCTTGACGAGATTTACAAGTATTAGCATTAATTGAATAAGATGACTAATGTAATCATGTTAACAATATATAATCTGATTGGAACCTCCTTTGTGTGTGGTTTCCAATTCAATAATAAGAGTTTATACTATACTTGTTTGATATACCATTAGTGGAACCTCTAACCTTGACATTTGTTATTATTATTGTTTAATCCTTACATTAATATTTCATCTCTAAGTTCTCATCATCATCATCTTCTTCTTCTTCTCTTTCTTTATTATTATTACTACTACTACTACTACTACTACTACTACTACTACTACTACTACTACTACTAGTATTATTATTATTATTATTATTATTACTATTGTTGTTGTTGTTATTGTTGTTTTATAATTGTTGTTATTATTGCTTATAATTGTTGTCTATAATTTGTACAATTAACCTCCCTGTGGTTTGACCCCGGTCTTGCCGGGTTATTTATTACTTCGACACTCCTGCACTTGGGAGAAGACATCAACCTTTTAGTCGTGTCAAGTTTTTTGGCGCCGTTGCCAGGGAGGTAAGTTCTTCTATAAATTATAGTATTTATTTTATTTTCTCTTTTCACCTTTCTTGTATATAACTTTGTTTCTTTTTATTTTGTTTTCTTCCTCCTTTTGCTTTCTTCTTCTTTTTTATTTTATTCCTACACGTGCATGAGAGTGTGGTCACGTACATCAAGTGGTAGACTTTGTAGGGTATCCTCATCATTTTCAGAAAATATGGCCGAAGAAGATAATCAATCACTTCATAATGAAAATAATGAGAATAACCGTGCTAGAACACTTAGAGACCACATGAATCCCACAAGAACAAGTGCACCATCATGCATAGTTTTTCCTCCCGATGCATCTCATTTTAATTTTAAACCAGACATTATTCAACTTTTACCTTCATTTCATGGCTTGGAATTGGAAAATCCATACTTGCATTTAAGAGAATTTGAGGAGATCTGCAACACATATAATAATTTAAATTGTAGCATGAACACCATCAGATTAAAGCTTTTTCCTTTTTCATTAAAAGATAAAGCTAAAACATGGCTACAAAATTTAAGACCAGGATCCATTCGTGCTTGGGATGAAATGCAACAACAATTTTTAAAGAAGTTTTTCCCATCTCATAGAACAAACTCTTTCAAGAGACAAATCACCACTTTCACTCAAAAACTAGGAGAAACATTTTACAAATGTTGGGATAGGTATCGAGACTTGCTTAGTACTTGCCCTCATCATGGTTTTGAAACATGGAGATTGGTTTCACATTTCTATGAAGGGTTAACACCTAAAGATAGGCAAATGGTTGAATTGATGTGTAATGGAACTTTTGAAGATAAAGACCCTGATGAAGCAATGGAGTACTTAGACTTGTTAGCTGAAAATGCTCAAAATTGGGACACCGCGGGTACTTATGAGGCACTGAGTAAAACTCAACCTCATACATCTAGTGGAGGTATGTACAACCTTAGAGAAGATCATGACCTTCAAGCCAAGTTTGCATCTTTAGCTAGAAAAGTCGAGGCACTAGAATTGAAAAAGAGTGGTCAATTAAAATCTATTGAAAATATTGTGTGTCAAATCTGTGAAACAAATGAACACTCAACCAACGATTGTCCAACATTGCCTTCTTTTAAAGAATGTCTCCATGAACAAGCTCATGCTTTAAACAGTTTCCAAAGGGCCAACCACAACCCATACTCCCAAACATACAACCCTGGTTGGAGAAATCACCCAAATTTCAATTGGAAGAGTGAGAACAACAATGCACAAACTTCACAACCACCATTTCAAGCACACCACAATTTCCAAAATTCTCATGGATATGCACCTTCTTATGCTCCACCTTCTAGAAGAAATCTTGAGGAAACATTGCATGCATTCATTGAAAAGCAAGAGACAATCAATACTCAACTTGCTCAAAACATGACAGATTTTAAAGATACTCTTGCTAAATTAACATCTGTTCTTAGTTTCCAAGAGAAAGGTAAGTTTCCATCTCAACTGCAACAAAATCCCAAGGGGCAATACAATGCAAATGCAAGTAGTTCCGGAAGCCAACACATGGATCAAGTCAAATCAGTCACTACTCTGCGCAGTGGTAAGGTTATTGAAAAACCCTCTCTTGAACCTTATGAGAAAGATGATAAGTCAATCTCTGAGGGTAAGGAAGGGGATGAATCTGAAAATTGCAAAGAAATGACTGATTCACCGCCACCACTTCCATTTCCTCAAGCCATGACCAAACAAAGGAAAGTCAATCACAATTCTGAAATTTATGAAATTTTCAAATAGGTAAGGATCAATATACCTTTGCTGGATGCTATTAAACAGGTTCCTTCCTATGCTAAATTTTTGAAAGATCTATGCACTGTGAAGAGGAAACTGAATGTGAAAAAGAAAGCCTTTCTAGCCGAACAAGTAAGTGCTATTCTTCAAAACAATAATACTTTGAAATATAAAGACCCTTGTTGTCCTACAATTTCTTGCTTTATTGGAGAACATAAAATTGAAAGAGCCTTACTTGATCTTGGTGCTAGTGTGAATTTACTTTCATATTCAGTCTTTTAGAGTCTCAATCTAGGTGAGTTAAAACCAACTTCTATATATCTCTTTTACTTGCCAATAGATCTGTAAAAGTGCCTAGAGGAATAATTGAAGATGTGTTAGTACAAGTCGATAAATTCATTTACCTGTGGATTTTATTGTCTTGGACACAGAACTTGTTGAAGCATGTAATTCATTTCCTGTTATTTTAGGACGTCCGTTTCTTGCAACCTCTAACGCATTGATTAATTGTAGGAATGGACTGATGAAGCTATCATTTGGAAACATGACATTGGAGATGAATATTTTCAACATTTGCAAGCAACCTGGAGATGATAATGATTTACAAGAAGTAGATCATATTGACGAATTAGTTTATGATCAACTTGAATCTACTTTAAGTAAAAATGAATTAGATGAAACTGAAGATTTGCAAATGATTTATTCTGAGGATGAAATCACGGATGAAAAAAGCACAGAAAATGTTGATGTGAATCTTTTGTCAACAGTGACAACAAATTCGACATCTGACATCACACCAATAGATGATTACTTTCCTAACGAATCCTTACTTTCTCTTAGTCCAATGCCTTGGTATAATAAAAATATCAATTTTCTTGGTCTAGGAGATTTGCCAGCTGATTGGAGTACTCAAGACAAAGAAAAGTTTTTGAACGAAGTGAAGAGCTTTTACTGTGATGACCCTAACTTATTTAAATATTGTCCTGATCAAATATTTTAAAGATTCATTCCCGACAATGAGGTAAGTAGTGTCATTAAATTTTGTCATTTTGAAGCATGTGGAAGTTGTTTCTCGTCAAAAAAGACAATTGCAAAAATCTTTCAAAATGGATTTTATTGGCCCACCATGTTCAAAGACACACATGCATTCTGCAAAACTTGTGAAAATTGTCAAAAAATTGACACTGGTCAAAAAGTTTTGTTTTATGATTCTCAACTCTATGCATTCCCTAAAGAGCTAAGATTAAGATGGACCAATCCTTATGGGGCCTATGATATTGAGAATTCAATGAATGACAATGTTTTTAAGGAAAATGGACATCGTTTGAAAGCTTACTTTGATAATTTTCCTAGTGAAAATGAATCAACTGGTTTGAATGATCTTGTAGATAAAGGTTGATTATTTTGTTTTTCTCACATTTTCTTTTTTATGTTTCTTTTTGAGTGATTTTTGCTAGTTTCTCTCACCCCGGTCAAATGGCGGATAACGGTACTCCATGACTTAAGTCGGTTCTTTCAGTTTTCCACAATTACTGATATTTGTAACGCGATTACAAAAATTTACCGTGCTAGATGTGCAAGATTGAGATTGTTAATGAATCATGGAATTCCTGAAGATATTCGCTGGTTGATTGAAGCAAAGGTCCGATTATCAGGTGAGTCCTCTAACTTCATTTCACACATGCCTGGAACAGGTAAAAGCACTTTTGCAAAAAAGCGTCGTGCAAAACGACTACAAGTTTGTCATCGATGTGCAAGATGGACTTGCAATGCATAATGTCGTTCTTTAGGAATGGTGTCTATAAACCGTGAAGATAAAATACAATTCATTAAGGATGGCCTGAGTAAGGAGTCTTTAGATAATCTTCTATTGACTCTTGAGACGCATCCTAGTGGAGATGTGCATCGTGCAATTCATGATTTATGGCCACTATTTCATAGAGAACATGATCGACTTAGTCTTGGGAATCTGACTAAAAAAGACCCTGTTTGCCAGTTTTTAAGAAAACTGGATGGGAAGCCTATCCCCGACCCATAGAGGGCGTTTAAGCCGTTCTTTGATGTAAAACCTAGGGAAGATGTGAGCCACAATCACAACTACCTGTACATACACATGCTTTTTCAAAAGTAAATAAATAAACAAATAAAAAGAGAGAGAGTGTGTGAGACTCCAGCTGGCCTACATATAGGTGTTATGATTGCCTTTCTAATTTCTCATCTATAAAACCCTCTCTTCCTTCCTTTCATTTCTACTCAACCCATACATTCAACAAATACAGAAGTGTGTAGAAATGGCAAGTTCCTCAAGTCATCAAATAAGAAATATTTGTGTTTTCGGTGGATCTAGTCCT
Source organism: Populus pruinosa (assembly GCA_026413675.1). Taxonomy (NCBI): domain Eukaryota; kingdom Viridiplantae; phylum Streptophyta; class Magnoliopsida; order Malpighiales; family Salicaceae; genus Populus; species Populus pruinosa. Next base: position 6,856,255 of record CM048610.1, on the reverse strand, counting down.
AGGAAAGAAAAGGAGTTTTTAGAATCAGCAAATCATCTTGGTCAGGTGCTAGCTGAGAGAAAGATTCATTTAGTGTATGGGGGAGGCAGTCTTGGGTTAATGGGAGGTGTGTCAATAGCTGTATTTTTAGGAGGTAGTCAAGTTTTAGGAATCGTCCCTGAAGCTTTGGCACAAGGGGACATCATTGGAAAAACAATTGGAGAGGAACTTCAGGTCTCCACAATGTCGGCTCGAATGAATGCAATGTTTAACCATGCTGATGCTTTCATTGCTTTACCAGGTGGTCTAGGCACATTGGAAGAGATCTTTCATATTTCCTCTTGGGCTCAATTGCACATTCACCATAAAGCTGAGACAATTGCCTACAACTTTCATGTTTACAACTGGCTCCAGTTTTGACGTTATCAATGATGTTTTGGGCAGACAAGAGAAGATAAAGATTGTCACCAAGTCAAAAGTTGGCCACCCACTTATCAATTAGTCATCAAATCAATAGTTCCCAATTTTGGCCTATAAAAGGAGGCATTTGCCATGCATTTAGGCATCTTGGTTTCCAGATCAAGATCATGCTCTTCCTTTCTCTCTTTGTATTTTTTGTAATGTTTATGCTTTGCTTTCATTAATATTAAGTTTATGCTTTTCATTTCCTTTCCTTTACTTAGTTAACTTTTATGTTCTTATTTTGTTTATCTATTTTGCTTTCTTTTATTATGTCTAGCTAAGTTAATTATGTTAAGGTGAAAAGGTTACACTAATGGTGTAAGAATAAGTATAATGTAAACTTAATATGGACCTTAATGTTTGATACTAACATGTTTTATATTTGTTATCTTGTTCACTCTTTAATACTTTGCTTGTTAAATGACTAATCTTGATTTATGTTGTATAACACTTGGTACAACAAATGCTTGGTACTTTCATAGCCCATAATGTATGGTATAACCGACACCTGAGCTATGAAAGAAACTTGATTTGTTGTTAACATAAGTTATAATCATGAATGCTTGACGAGATTTACAAGTATTAGCATTAATTGAATAAGATGACTAATGTAATCATGTTAACAATATATAATCTGATTGGAACCTCCTTTGTATGTGGTTTCCAATTCAATAATAAGAGTTTATACTATACTTGTTTGATATACCATTAGTGGAACCTCTAACCTTGACATTTGTTATTATTATTGTTTAATCCTTACATTAATATTTCATCTCTAAGTTCTCATCATCATCATCTTCTTCTTCTTCTCTTTCTTTATTATTATTATTATTACTACTACTACTACTACTACTACTACTACTACTACTACTACTACTACTACTAGTATTATTATTATTATTACTATTGTTGTTGTTGTTATTGTTGTTTTATAATTGTTGTTATTATTGTTTATAATTGTTGTCTATAATTTGTACAATTAACCTCCCTGTGGTTCGACCCCAGTCTTGCCGGGTTATTTATTACTTCGACACTCCTGCACTTGGGAGAAGACATCAACCTTTTAGTCGTGTCAATACTTCTTATTATTTTTCTCAACATATTATCATCCATTCTTAAACAATACTTTCATCACTTGTGCTTTTCTATTGTCATTAAGTTTAACTTTTTCATCAACAAATAAAGAAAAAAAATAAATCTAGTAGAGTTATATCATAAACTGTTTTAAATTATGAGTAATTTTCACAAGTTAAACCATAAATGCTCAATATGCTTACCTAGATTCTCGCTATGAATATCATCAAAGTAAACAACAACAAAACTACATATGAATGCACCCAATATATGATTCATCAATCTTATTAAATTATTATGTGCAATAGTAAGACTAAATAACATGACTAACCATTTAAATAATCCATATTTAGTCTTAAAGTTATTTTTCTCGTCATCTCCTTCTTTCATTTTAATTTGATGATAACTAATTTTCAAATCAATCTTACTAAATGCACAAAATTCATGAAACTCATTAAAAATATCATCAAGTATAGGAATAAGATGTTTATAATTTATCATATTATTATTGATTGCATCATTTATTAATAGCAAACCATTATGGATCTTCTCATGAAATACATAACAAGATCTAGCAACAACTTCAACCCTTTATCAAAAAACTTTAATAAACTTTGATCATCCTGAAATTTTAACACAAGATTAAAAAAAAATATATCTGAAAACTTTTAGCAAATTTTTAGCTTGATTCATTAGTCGAATAAAAAATTTGTTTATTGGTATAAAGTTGTATAGTAAAACAAATTAAGCTCAAATTCAAATTTGATTATTTTATATCATCCTCAAAATTCTATAACAGAGACATAACAATACTAAGAATAAAAAAATCAAGATTGTTAATGTTAAGACTGCCTTCTTATATGCAACTAAAATCAAGGCATGTAAGAAAATAAAAACTCTTGATCTCGCTCTCTTTTATATAGAAACTCAAGCGCTTACCTATATTATCTACTTTCATTTCTTTTCTTTTCCTTATTTTCTTCTCTCTACTCTTATATTGATTTACAAAAAAAAGGGCGGAAAATATATATAAAAGTTAATGGAGTGGAAATTATTATCTAATAATATGAATGTAGGACAAGGATTAAATTGAATAAGTAGGCCAAATGGTTTTAAAACAAAACAAGGAAGGACTTAAATGAAAAGGGGGAGAAAACTTGAAAATATATAAACAAGTGGGGAGTGGAATTTAAGGGGGGTGTGGCCGGCCATGTTAGGGCTTGAGAAGGAGAAGAATTGAGTGAAATTTATAAAAATACATCCAAAATAAATTCACAAAAATAAAAACAAATAGGAGATATAACTAGTGATTAAATTTTATTAGAAAGGGTTTGAACAAGAAAATCTCAAAAGGGGAACAAAAGATTTTTTATTTTTAAGAGGGGAGGTATTAAGAGGAAAATAAGGGGGGAAGGAGGAAAGAAATTTATGTGGTCAAGCTTTCCATCCCTTGTTTCTTTGAATTAAAAGATAACAAATCTTTTTCTCTCAATTAAATTGATGTATTTAGTATGTTAAGATTTTATTCAATTGTATTAGTGTATAATTATAGTATGAGTTGTGAGGTTGAATGGGTTAATTTATAAAATTATGATGAATTAATGATTTAATAAATAAAATAATAGTGGGTAATGTTTCAATTTGTGAAATTGAAGAAAAAATAATTATAGGTTCTTTTGAGGAGAGGTTTCAGCTTAAAGAAAGAAAATGAATGAAAATGTTGGATTAATAATTAATTGTTGAGTTATGTGGTAATATTGATGATAAAGGAGTTATATTAATGATGAGTTAATATTGTTGAGTGATAATTAAATAAGTTATGTGGCAATATTGATAATGAAGGAATTATATCAGTGATGAGTTAATATTGTTCAGTGATAACTAAATGAGTTATGTGGTAATATTGATAATGAAGAAATTAGGTTAGTGATGAGTTGATATTGTTGTTGAAAATTAAATGAATTATGTAGTGATATGTTGATGAAGTAATTAAATTAACAATGAGTTGTTTTGCTAGTTTGATAAGTAAAGTGGTTTGTGGTGATGTTGTTGATAAAATAATTAAATTGATAACAAGTTGATTTTATTGAAATAAAATTTAATTGGTAATGAAATGAACCTGCAGGATTGGATGAGACTATAAGAACCACTCAGCAGACAGGTTTAGCTAGTAGGACGCAAGCACCATGTGAGTGTTTAATATCTTGAATATTTTCTTTCTTTCTCTGAACTTTAGATATTTAAATTTTTCCTCGATCAATGAAATTTTATTTGGAATGCTAGTAGATTTTCCCATAATAATTTATTTTGAAAATGAAAAACTTGTGAGTCAGTTTATCTTGGTATGGTACTAGTGCTTTGTGAATGGGCAGTTGATGGATCAGTTATACTGATATGGAACTGATGCCCTATAAATGAGTAATTGGTGAGCTAGTTATCATAGTATAAAACTAGTGCTGATAGTGTAGCTATGCTGGTATGGAACTAGTATTGGTAGTCTAGTTGTACTAGTTTGGAACTGAAATTCTATGATATGGATAGATTTAAATTTTAGATTATTGATTGGTAAATAGTACTTCGAAGATGATAGTAAATGTGAAAATTTTGTGAGTAACTAATGTATATATTTATATGTTAATGCAAATGTAAATGCTCTAATTGAGAATGTAAATACTCTAATTGACCATGATTATCTTTTAAATCATTATGCAGGTTCATTTCAATATCGCTCCTTCTAGTAGTTTTAGAATTTATTTTTATTACTAATAAATCTTTTGGATATGTAAATTGTTGATAATAATATTACTATTTGAATATTTTGAAGATTATAATATTTTCTAATCATAATGGTAATATATATATATATATATATATATATATATATATATATATATCATTTGGAATAAATAGTACTTAAAAGATTATATATGATTGAAGGTAGTATATTAAGCTTATAGTTTATGGTTTGTGTATCATGGTTAACATAATTTTTTCTTCATTTTAGCAAAATATTTATTCATTGAGTTGATATATTACAAAACGTGAAATATTGTTGATTAAGATATACTAAAGTATAATAATAACATTGAATTATGAAAGTGGTTGATTAGGGATTGATTTTGATTTTGTTGATAACTTGGGATAGGCTAAATTAGGAGAAACCTTGCTGAAATTTTTGAAAAAAAAAAATATATCATGAATTTTTAAAATATATTGCTGGAGTTTTGGGGTTGTTATAACTCTCGACTTCTATAAACGTTTTTTCTCCTGTTACTAAATCTGAGTCTTGTATCTCCTTTTTTATTATTTTCTTATGGCTCACTTTATTTTCACTCTTTAAACTCATAATCTCGTATGGTTTATTTATCTCATATGGTTTATTTGTCTCCTCACTTTGCTTTCTTCTTTTATCTTTAATTGATTATGTTTAAGCCTTTAAGGCGCTTTTTTTGCCAACTTTTGCCTCCAACAACACTATATCTTTTTCAATTTCAATTAGTCTTCATAAACCTTTATTAGTGACAATAATATAGTAGGATACTAATTTCAATCACTCTAAAGAGAATATCTATTTTTAAATTCATCATGCTTGACCTTCTATTCAAATTATCAAGATCTCCCCAACAAGATATGAATTGCATGTATTGGAACAACATTACATATGACCTTGTCAACATATTTTCCAATTGAAAACCAATTGAAAACAAAACTAAGACCTCCTTAATTACTTTCACTTCATTATAATCATTCAAAAATTGCAACCTATAAGGCATATAATGCTTAATTATATACAAGTTTAGTTTATTTACAAGGGTAATAGTAGTTATATTAGCATAATTAAACTAAGCAGAAAGATGTTCTTTTTTTGTATATAGAAACATGTATGAAAGATCTTTTTTTGGCTAAAGGTTTCACCCTAACCAAAACTAACATTCTTTCAACTTCGATTCTACCCAAATCAATCTCTATTATCCAAGGATGCAAAATCATGGTCATCATCATTTATATCTGTATTTTCATCTATAAAATCAATGAAGTTAGTTTTAACATTCTGTACAACCCATTCAATAGTGTTTCCTCTTTGATTAGCCCTCATTCTCAATCCATCCATCCTAGTATTTTGTTATCTTATCGAAATCATCTTATTTTTCATATCCTTCATCTTCCTAGTAAGTAGCTCAAGTTGTTGGGCGAAAGTTTGCATCTGAAAAGTGTTGTTTTATTGAAGTCATCTTATTTTTCATATCCTACGATTTAGTTGTCTTATCGAAGTCATCTTATTTTTCATATCCTTCATCTCCCTAGTTAGTAGCTCAAGCTTTTAATATTGCAGACTTATTATTTTCATACATTTTTTAATATGCAAAAATTAATTACCAACAAGAAAAATATATCCCCACAACTCTTTTGTTTTACACAATTCAAGGCTTTTCACTCAATTGTTCTCACTACGTCTTTTACCTTTTAGCTCACCTTCTTATGATTCTTTTGAACTGAAAATTAATAAATCAAAGTAAATGGATATCATAACACAATCCAAATATATAAAAAGTGACTCAAGAATCAATAAGATGCTAAAAATAAGCAAAAAAAAAAAACTATAATTATGATCTCACAAGTAACAAAGTAAATTTGTACAAAATATAGATAATACGAAGACTAGAAATAAAATGGAAGAAAGACTAGAAATAAAATGGAAGAAAAAATAATAATGAAAACACGTATCTGGACTCCTAAATAACCCAAATATAATAGAAATAAACTGAATATGTAAAAAAAATAAAATAGCGAACATGTTTTTATAACTTGAGCCACTACAAAATTTTAAGCATTAAAATTGAAACCCCAACCAACGATAATGGAACAACCTAATAAATAAGATATTTTAGTTTATGGATGATTCTCTTATGTCTAGGTATCGAAAACTTAGATATGATCAGTTTGTGACAAAGTTTAATTCATAATTGAAAACCCAAGCAAATGATATTGGAAAGTGCCCAAGTTTAATATATACTGTGACTTCACCCTAAATAACTAGTATATCAATTTTGAAGTAATTTCAAGATGGTTTGATTTAGTTTCTCCATTGCTTCTGTTTTTATAGCAGAATTGAAATTAGCTTGAATAATATCTATTCTTCTTCTTGTTTTTTTTTTTTTGGCTTTTTAAGTTATTGATTTTTGGGGTACTAAGATACCAAAAGAACAAAAAGAAAAAGAAAAATTAAAAACAAAAGTAAAGTTATGGACCACTAAGAAAATTTTTTTTTAGAAAGATATAACCTGATTTTAGAGCATAACTCTGATACTAAACTGATATGGAATTGTCCCTTAAATTGCTAATTTGAGATTTTATAGAAAGTTTGTAACTTAACCAAAAAAGAACCTTACCTTGAAGAATTAGAGTTATATACAATTGATCACCTCCATCCCCTACATATATTAAGACATAAACAAGAAGTATAAATCACAATGAAATTGATTAATTCTTTGAAAAGTTTGCAAATTCAATCAATAATTTAGTGTGAGGATCACTCAACAACACAAGAGGAAAAGGCACAAAATATATGGCAACCTTAGATAAAAATTATTCAACTCATAAGAATCCTTACAAAAGAGTATTTATATGTAAACCCTATAATTAATGGGTTATACATGCACTTAACTTAAATAAAGCCTAAAATAATTAAAGTAAGGTTTAAAATTAAAAAAAAAAATAGCCTAAGATTATTTTTCACACTTTGACATATATGATAGTGAAAAATATCCCAAAAAAATAATTATTGAATAATCCTTGCTAAACAAAACTTGATGTCTAGTAAAATAAAAATTATTATATGACCAAGTGACACGACTACAAGATTGATGTCTTCTCCCAAGTGCAGGAGTGTCGAAGTAATAAATAACCCGGCAAGACCGGGGTCGAACCACAGGGAGGTTAATTGTACAAATTATAAATAACAATAATACAACAATAATAACAATAACAACAACAACAACAACAACAACAACAACAACAACAACAACAATAATAATAATAATAATAATAATAATAATAATAATAATAATAATACTAGTAGTAGTAGTAGTAGTAGTAGTAGTAATAATAATAATAATAATAAAGAAAAAGAAGAAGAAGAAGATGATGAGAACTTCGAGATGGAAAATTAATGTAAGGATTAAACAATATTAATAACAAATGTCAAGGTTAGAGGTTCCACTAATGGTATATCAAACAAGTATAGTATAAACTCTTATTATTGAATTGGAAACCACACACAAAGGAGGTTCCAATCAGATTATATATTGTTAACATGATTACATTAGTCATCTTATTCAATTAATGCTAATACTTGTAAATCTCGTCAAGCATTCATGATTATAACTTATGTTAACAACAAATCAAGTTCCTTTCATAGCTCAGGTGTCGGTTATACCATACATTATGGGCTATGAGAGTGCCAAGCATTTGTTGTACCAAGTGTTATACAACATAAATCAAGATTAGTCATTTAACAAGCAAAGTATTAAAGAGTGAACAAGATAACAAATATAAAACATGTTAGTATCAAACATTAAAGTCCATATTAAGTTTACATTATACTTATTCTCATACCATTAGTGTAACCTTTTCACCTTGACATAATTAACTTAGCTAGACATAATGAAAGAAAGCGAAATAGATAAACAAAATAAGAACATAAAAGCTAACTAAGTAAAGGAAAGGAAATGAAAGGCATAAACTTGATATTAATGAAAGCAAAGCATAAACATTACAAAAAATACAAAGAGAGAAAAGAAGAGCATGATCTTCATCTGGAAACCAAGATGCCTAAATGCATAGCAAATGCCTCCTTTTATAGGCCAAAATTAGGAACTATTGATTTGATGACTAATTGATAAGTGGGTGGCCAACTTTTGACTTGGTGACAATCCTTATCTTCTCTTGTCTGCCCAACACGTCATTGATAACGTCCAAATTGGAGCCAGTTGTAAACATGAAAGTTGTAGCCAATTGTCTCAGCTTTCTTGTATAAAACATTCAGCTCATTTGGACTTCTAGAACTCCAGATATGGCCAAAATCCCGAACAATGCTCGGGCTGGAAGACAGATTCGGGCTTCTTTGTTGTTGCTACAATTTGGACTTGAAAATGGCCTTTTTAGATCTTGGGCTCCATATGAAAGTTGTAGGCCTATGTCTTACCTTTCCATCCATATAAATTGGACCTAAATCTGAGATCTGTAGCTCCAGATATGACCCAATTACCGAATAGTGTTCCGGTTTGGATTGCACCGACATCTCTTCTCTAAGTTTAACCATTTCTTTATCCTTGCAATTTAAGTTCTTAAAGTCATCAATCAATCCTTTCATTTATGTGATAGGCCTGCATTAAAAATAGACATTTACCACAAATTATAGGTATCTTATATTATTAGATACATTATTATAAAACATATATTAGTTAAGGAGTTATTGATACTTCAAGTGCAAAATGATGATATAAAACCATGATAAAAATACACTTTTAAGTACTAATCACCAAGTAATTCTTCTTGTTTGATATAGAATACTTGTAAAATAAGTAAGTTAAACGGTTGCCACAAAAGTTTCTAATAGTATTAAAAACTTCTTGTCGTGAATGAAATTTATAACTCTTAAAAAACAATGTTTTATTTTTATTTTTATTTTTGCACTTGGTGAATTTTTCAAAGATTTATTTGGTCACTAAATTAATAAGGGTATTATAGATCATTAAATTTTTAGAAACTTGACACAACTAAAAGATTGGTTTCTTCTTTCAAGTGCAGGGGTGTCGAAGTAATAAATAACTCGGCAAGACCGGTGTGGAACCACAGGGAGGTTAATTATATAAATTATATATAACAATAATACAACAACAACAATAGTAACAATAATAATAATAGAAGAAGAAGAAGAAGAAGAAGAAGTTGATGAGAACTTTGAGATGAAAGATTAACGTAAGGATTAAACAATGATAACAATAAATGTCAAAGTTAGAGGATCTACTAATGGTATGTCAAACAAGTATAGTATAAACTCTTATTATTCAATTGAAAACCACACATAAAGGAGGTTCTGACATGACGAAAAGATTGATGTCTTCTCCCAAGTGCAGGAGTGTCGAAGTAATAAATAACCCGGCAAGACCGGGGTCGAACCACACGGAGGTTAATTGTACAAATTATAAATAACAATAATACAACAACAATAACAATAACAACAAGAACAATAATAATAGTAATAACAACAACAACAACAACAACAACAACAACAATAATAATAATAATAATACTAATAATAGTAGTAGTAGTAATACTAATAATAACAATAATAACAATAATAATAATAATAATAATAATAAAGAAAAAGAAGAAGAAGAAGAAGAAGAGAACTTTGAGATGGAATATTAACGTAAAGATTTAACAACGATAACAATAAATGTCAAGGTTAGAGGATCCACTAATGTTATAAAGTAGACCTTTCCATCCATATAAAGTAGACCTAAATCTGAGATCTATAGCTCCAGATATGACCCAATTACCGAATAGTATTCCGGTTTGGATTGCACCGACATCTCTTTTCTAATTTTGGTCATCTTTTTGCCCTTGCAATTTAAGTTCTTAAAGTCATCAATCAATCTTTTCATTTATGTGATAGGCCTGCATTTAAAATAAATATTTACCACAAATTAAAGGTATCTTATATTATTAGATATATTATTATAAAACATGCTTTAGTTAAGGAGTTATTGATACTTCAAGTGCAAAATGATGATATAAAACCATGATAAAGAAAAATAAATAAACAAAATAAGAACATAAATAAGATAAAAGTTAACTAAGTTAAGGAAAGAAAATGAAAGGTATAAACTTGATATTAATGAAACCAAGCATAAACATTACAAAAAATACAAAGAAAGAAAGGAAGAGCATGATCTTGATCTGGAAACCAAGATGCCTAAATGCATGGCAAATGTCTCCTTTTATAGGCCAAAATTGGGAACTATTGATTTGATGACTAATTGATGAGTGGGTGGCCAACTCTTGACTTGGTGACAATCCTTATCTTCTATTGTATGCCTAAAACATCATTGATAACGTCAAAACTGGAGCCACTTCAAAGCATGAAAGTTGTAGGCAATTGTCTCATCTTTCTTGTGTCAAAACGTCAGCTCATTTGGACTTCTAGAACTCTAGATATGGTCAAAATACTGAACAGTACTCGGGCTGGAAAACAGATTCGGGCTTCTTTGTTGTTGCAACAATTTAGACTTGATAATAGCCTTTTCAGATCTTGGGCTCCATATCAAAGTTGTAGGCCTATGTCTTACCTTTCCATCCATATAAAGTAGACCTAAATCTGAGATCTAAAAATCCAGATATGACCCAATTACCGAACAGTGTTCCGGTTTGGATTGCACCGACATCTCTTTTGTATTTTTGGTTATCTCTTTGCCCTTGCAATTTAAGTTCTTAAAGTCATCAATCAATCCTTTCATTTATGTCATAGGCCTGCATTTAAAATGAACATTTACCACAAATTAAAGGTATCTTATATTATTATAAAACATGCTTTAGTTAAGGAGTTATTGATACTTCAAGTGCAAAATGATGATATAAAACCATGATAAAAATGCACTTTTAAGTACTAATCATGATACTTCAAGTATAAAATGATGACATAAAACCTTGATAAAAAATGCATTTTTAAGTACTAATCAATAGGCTTCCCATCTAGTTTCTTAAAAACCAGTAAATATGGTTTTTTTTAGTCAGATACCCAAGACTATGTCAAGCATGTTTTTTATGGAATAGTAGTCATAAATCATGAATTGCACGATGCACATCTCCACTAGGATGCATCTTAAAAGTCAATAGAAGATTATCTAAAGACCCCTTACTTAGGCCATCCTTAATTAATAGTATATTATCTTTATGGTTTATAGATACCATTCCTAAAAAATGACATTATGCATTGCAAGTCCATCTAGTACATCAATGACATTCTTTCAGTCGTAGGCTTATATGAAAGTTGTAGGCCTCTGTCTTACCTTTCTATTTATATAAAGTATACTTAAATCTAAGATCTACAGCTCTAGATATGACCCAATTACCTAATAGTGTTCTGGTTTGGATTGTACCGACATCTCTTTTCTAAGTGTGGTCATCTCTTTGTCCTTTCAATTTCAGTTCTTAAATTCATCAATCAATCCTTTCATTTGTGTGATAGGCCTATATTTAAAATAAATATTTACCATAAATTAAAGGTATTTTATATTATTAGATATGTTATTATAAAACATGCTTTAGTTAAGGAGTTATTGATACTTCAAGTGCAAAATGATGATATAAAAACTTGATAAAAATGCACTTTTAAGTACTAATCACTACCCCTTGAAGTTCCATTTATTCAACGATCTCCTTTGCTTTTGCAATCCTTTTATTTTTTGCAAAACTCATCAATCAAAGTATTATTGTAAAACCCATAAAAGAAGCTAGATATATTTATGAATAAGCATAAAAAGATGAGAGAACATAATGGTTTCATAGAGACATAAAGAGAGAGGTAATATGAGTTGTTAATAATATATGAAAAGCATTATACTTACATGTTAAATATAGCAAGTATTGTTCATGAAGTCAAAATAAAGAGCCTTTTAAAAAGCATGGATTCTAGGGGTGAGCAAAAAAACCGAAAAACCGATTAAACCGAGAAAACCGGAAAAAAAATAACCGAAAAAACTGAACCGAAAAAAAAAACCGATTAAACCGATTAAAATTTTGAAAAAACCAGCCGGTTCGGTTCCGGTTTTATAACCAAAAAACCGAAAACCGAACCGAACCGAAACCGAAAAAAAACCAAGCCAAAACCGAGCCAAAACCGAGAAAAACCGAGCCAAAACCGAGAAAAACCGAGCCAAACCGGAAAAACCGAGCCAAAGCGATTTGAACCGGTTTTTCCCCTAAAAAACCGAACCGAACCGAACCGAAACTGGTCGGTTTGACCCGGTTTCGGGTTTTTTTTCAATTTTTTTTTTTTTTGGTTTGGTTACTTTTTTTTGATAAAAACCAAACCGAACCGAAAATGATCACCCCTAATGGATTCTTTATAAAAATTATTCATGTTAATTATTATAGTCAACAAGATATGTTAACTAACACTAACGTGGATGCTTTTATTTGATCAAATATCAAAGCAATTTTAAATTTGTTATTCTTATTTATTTTAGTTTATTTTATTTTATGAAGGAATAATAACAAAAATAATAGAATAACTAAATAAATAGACTTAGTAAATTTTTTTTATTGAAAAGCAGATTACTAGGCAAAAGGATTAAGAACAAATACAATATTAGAAATGGAATAAAATTTAAACAATGATATAAAAATAGAATAAAACTGAAATTAGTTGAAAGAAATATTCCAAATATTAAAAAATAATAAAGTGATATTTAATTTAATTTGAAAAAAAAAATGCACATAGACAAGAGTTGATAACTTGTGACAACATCAAATTGAACCAATTAACTAGATACAAATACAAACAAAATCAATCAACCTCTAAAAACAAAATTATACAACTCTAATAATCACTTTGATCTTTACACACCTATATATTGCATCATTAAACCATTATCAACATCTATATAACTATACATGCGAGCATGAGACCATATATAATGAAATCATCAATTTCATCAATGATAACAAACTTATCACTTGGAAAAAAAATAATATTTTTATTGTCCTAAAAGTTTAATATATAGTTTGATGATTGTGCTAATATTAGTTGGTGGTTTATAAAAAAATTCTTAAAAAGAGGTAGAGAAAAGAAAAAAAATGGAAAACACCTAGTTAGTGATAAAAGAGTAAGATGACTTTAGTATTTGAATTATTTGGATATTTGACTATGCCTAAAAAAACATAGAGAATAATGATTATTTGCCACAAGGAAGGATAAAAAATTTAAATCGATAATAAATAAAAAACTCAATTAAGCTAGAAGAGTTTTTGATCAACCATGATTGTTAAAATCGTAGTTAACTAGTCACAAAGTCTTAAAGCAACATAATTAGAGAGATACAATCTTATTTATAGTCCTGAATAAAATAATTATTCAGAAGTTAAAGATTAGACTAGAATTCATGCATATTAATAGAAAATGAATTTAGCTTATATTAAAATTTAATAAAAAATTTTTTTATCTTAAATCAATATTTTTATAAAATTAAAATTACCTATGTAAGTAGGATTTAAACTCTATAATAGCAATATAAATAGATTAAGATACTATTTGTAAATAGTATTCAATACTACATATTCAAAATCATGCAATTTTATCTTTTCTTTTTTCTTTTTAAGGACTTATTTTTGTTATTGCATTCTTAGTGCTTTATTTATCTCATTTTTCTTAAGTTTATTACAAAATCATTCTCTTTTAGAAGTCATGTTTTTGTTTTTAGAACAAATTACCCTTATTAAGGGTTCAAAGTCTAAAATCTCCACTTCATTTAAATAGAGGTAGTTGTTATCTCATTTTAAGTTCAACACTAAATATGCATAGTAGTACAAAAACTTAAAATATATTCTAAAAGATATTAAAACATGCTTTCAAATAAAAATATAAGTAAGTATATATCTACTATATTAATCGAATAGTCAATATAAGCAATGAAGAAAAGTTGGCTCCTTAGCCATGAAAACCTGAAAATCCATTTTCTCCTTGAATTCTAGTTATATGCATATTATTTTATAGATCGAATACCATTATATAATAATTATAACCAGATGTGGTAAATTCCAGCGAACTAGCCATGATTGCTCTTTAAGAAGCATATTACTATTAATATATAAATCTCTTTAATGATGATATGTGGGCTCTTTAGATAAAGATGGATTACACAATCAACATGACCTATCATAACAATATAGCAATTGTCAATTGAATCATACATGTCATATCTTAATTGTTAAATCAAATATAGAATGAACTTTATCAAAATAGACATTGTAATATATCGAAGTATATGCATAAGAGGGAATCTTAGGAAATCCTAAAAGAATAAGAACTCTTGTAAAGATGTTTAGAATGAGTATGCCTCCTATAAAAGGGTACATGAAAACTTGAAAATCCATTATCTTTTTAAATTCTAGTTATATTATTCATTTTAAAGATCAAATATCATTATATGATGGTTATAATCATATGTGGTAAATTACAACCAACGAACCATAATTGCTTTTTAAGAAGCATATTACTATTAATATATAAATCTCTTTAATGTTGATATGTGGGCTCCTTAGATAAAGATGGACTACACAATTGATTCATATAGGTCATATTTTAATTGTTGAATGAAATATAGAATGAACTTTGTCGCTACACGACGTTGAGCGACGACTCCACTCTTTTTTATTTGTTTTAACAAAAAGAATAATTGTTTTTTTCTTGATTAAGGGAAATAAATATTTTATTGGAGTCGTCGTCTAGTAATTTGAGGGAACTAGAAATCCAAAATTAGACACTAGTCCTAGAGATTCAGGTACTGGGTTAGTTATGATTAAGGGAAGGTAGACACCACCCTTAAAACATCCTTTCAGAGAAAGGTTACCTTTACTTGTGTGTTTTTTATTTGATTTAAATGCTATTATATTTTGAGCTTATTTACAAATTTTTTAAGATGGTTAACGTCAGTCCCTAAAAATAGAAGACACGTTAAAAATGATATTAGTCCCTAAAACTAGGAGACTTTGTCTAAAATATCGATGTTTGTTCCTAAAAATGAGAGTTACGTTTGATTTACTGATTGTGCATCAAAAGTGTCATTAAGTCTCTTATTTTACATATGTATTTATTGTTTTTATTTGGTTTTTTTTATAATAATTGATGTGCTTTTTAGTAATGAAGTTTGCTTTAATGTTTCGATAGGTTTTTGGAACTAAAATGAATTAATTCAGAAAATTCAACGTCGAAATTCAGAACAAAGAATTGAAGAGACATTTAGTTGAAGATTGAAGCAAATCTTGGTTCAAATAAGTGCTCCAAATTTGTCCCAAAAATCAATTCTATTCTAATTCTAGAAAAGAATATCATATGATCTATTTCATGCCCAAACTTGCCTTATGTTGTGTGCATACTTCAACCATTAAACACTCAAGGTTTCAATGTCAATCTTAGCCCAAATAATAGGCACATTTGTATACTTATTTGATACTTAAATTCAGCCCCAAATCAGCCCCAACTCAGCCCAAACACAATCCATGATTTTACATGTCCACACAACAAATAACAATTGATTTATTTTGGGTAATTCATTGATCCAAGAAGGCAAGCACATGGATGGAAAGTTGGAGGGGATATTGTTACATTATTTTAGATAAAAAATAAGAAAGAGACAGCTCATAAATGAGGAAGAAAAACGTGCACCGAAGTGGTTGCAAAGCTGTCCTGATTTGATTTTTCAGAACACCTTTTGGAGTTTTGCCCATAACTTTTGACTCAGGTGTCCAAATGAGCTGTTCTTTAATAATCTGGAAAGTTGATAGAATTTCCTATAAATATGTGTCTAATAGACATATCAAAAAAAGGCTTCTAAGGGGGTCTAAATTGCTGTCCAAAGTTAGCACTAGATTTGTATCTGAATTTTTACTGAAATTATGTTGTGTTCTTCTTTATAGATTTTGGTTCTTTAGCTTGTAAAACTTATTATTTCAGTTTGATTCAAGTTATTTCATATTTATTGAAGTGTTTTTATATATAATCATGGTTGGCTAATCTCTTTCTTGGATCCAAATCAAGGATGATGGTGGTTAAGGTGAGTTCTTTAAGATATGAATGAATCTTAATGTTTATCTTCTCATTTTCTTCATGAATGATTTATTATTGCAAAGAAATTTTAGAAACCATTTATGTAATGTTATAATCTTGAATTTTTATGCACAAACTTTAGTTTTGGTATAGAGATTGCTTGATTCAATGTCTTACTTAATATGAAAGTACTTGTTCATTCTTAAGCAATAATCAATCTTCATCCTTTTAAACTTCATTGTAATATCTTCCGATCTAATATCACCATTGTTGATATTAGGTTGAGCTATCTTATATATCTTGAAGGAATCACCAATACATCACCATTAAAATTTATTTGGACCAAGACTTACTTTTTCTTGTCATTTAAAATCTATTTACACCTTTTCATCTTTGAAAACAAATCCATCAATTATTTTCAACCAAATTATTGTTAATTTAATTTCTCTTGAGTTTTTTTTTGTTACCTAGATTATTTTCTAGATCTAGCTCTCTGTGGATATGACGTCGATCTTACCGAGTTAATTGCTACATCGCACACTCGTGCACTTGCGAGTTAAAACAAGCCGATCATAAAAAGCAGTCAAGCAATTTTGGCGCCGTTGCTGGGGAGCTAGCAAGCAAAGGTAACAAATTTAGATTTGATTATTGGAAAAAAAATCATATATAAAAAATCAATTGGCTGGTTTTACCGGCTCAAAAAAATTGAAAAAAAAATCAAATGGCTGGTTTTACTGCCTCAAAAAAATTGACCTCAACTTTTCGGATATTAGACTGTTGGACTACTAATTGTTAGCTTTTGTTTGGTTCAACCATTTTTCTTTTGATGTTTATTTTAATTAGTTTATAATATTTATTATTTATATTATAAGGCTGGTTTTACCGCCTCTTGTTTATTTTATTTTATCTAGTCGTATTGTTGTTATTTTGTTTTTTGTACTTGGCTGGTATTACCGCCTCTTGTTTTTTTTTTTTGTTTTATTGTGATTATTTTTCTTATATTTATTGTTTGAAGTACTTGGCTGGTATTACCACCTCTTTATTCATGCTTGTTATAATTGTCTTTTAATGTTTATTATTGTTAATATTGCTTAATAGTTGAAGTGTGAATTTTCTAATTTGTTGTATTTTTTATTTTTGAGCTATTACTTTATCTTTTACATTTCATTTACTTTTATTTGCAATCTTCTTTTTCTTTTTTCCTTTCTTTTCATATTCATATAATTGTTATATTATTATTATTATTATTTTCATCATGGCTAATGTTGAAGATATAGAGGGTGAAGGGAGTGTTCATGGTAATGGACCTCCACAATTCAATGATCGACCTAATTTTCGAACTCTTAGAGAGTATCTTCACCCAGCTAGACAAAGTACACTTTCGTGTATTATCTTGCCTCTGAACCAACAAGCTTTTAATTTGAAACCAGGCATGATCCAACTTCTTCCCACATATCATGGTATGGATTCTGAAAATCTATATATACACATTAACAACTTTGAAGAGGCATGTAATACTTTTATTGATAGAACATGCATTGAAGAAACTATTCGGCTGAAATTATTCCCATTCTCTCTAAAGGATAAAGCCAAGCTTTGGCTAAACTCCCTGCGTCCTAAGTCTATAGATACATGGAGAGAAATGCAAGCTGAATTTTTGAAAAAATACTTCCCCACTCATAGGACAACAGCCTTACAACGTTAAATGATGAATTTTTCTTATAGTCCAAATGAGTCATTTCACCAAACTTGGGAAAGGTTCAAAGACTTGTTAAATGGATGCCCCCACCATGGTTTTGAGATGTGAAGGCTAGTGAGTTTCTTCTATGACTCTCTTACCGTAGGTTTTAAAAAGCTAGTGTCAGCCATGTGTAATGATGAGTTTTATGACAAAGAACCAAGTGAGGCCTTTGATTTTTTTGATTAATTGGTTGAAAACACAAAGCAATGGGAGACTTCTCTCCCAGTTCATGTTGAGTCTAGAAACACCATTTCTCATTCAAGTGGGAAGTTTCAATTGAAAGAGACTAATGACCTCAATGCTAGATTAGCCTCATTGGCTAGGAAAGTAAAGTCTCTTGAGATTAAAAAAGTGCATGTCATGAGTGAACAACAAGAGAAAAGTTGTGTTATTTATGAAAGCAAAGGGCATAGGACAATTGAGTGTCCTACCATTCCAGCGTTCAAGGAAGTCATAAGATAGATCAAGCTTTGTTGGATTTAGGAGCAAGTGTGAATTTAATTCCTTACACTGTTTACAAACAATTAGGTTTAGGAGAAATCAAGCCTACTCGAATCACCCTTCAATTAGCTGATAGGTCAATCAAGATTCCCAAGGGTATTGTTGAGGATGTGTTGGTCCAAGTAGATAAATTCTACTTTCCTGTTGATTTTATAGTGTTAGACACCACACCAATTCAAGGTTCTAATGCTCCCATCCCATTCATCTTAGGGAGACCTTTCCTAGCTACATCCAATGCCTTAATTAAGTGTAGGAATGGGGTGATGAAATTGTCTTTTGGGAATATGACTGTAGAGATGAACATATTCAATGTCTCCAAACAAATTGGGGAATATGAGGACATTAGAGAGGTAGATTTGATCCAAATAGTTTGTCATGAACATTTTGAAAGAGTGTGGATCAAGGATCTATTGGAGAGAACTTTAATTCATGATGAAAGATTTTGTTCTTTGGAATGTGTTGATGAGGAAGTAAGAGAACTCGAGACTTATCTAGATCCAATGCCTATTATGTCAAGAGGTCAATGGACCCCATCGTTTGAGCCTTTGATTTCACCCCAAGTGAAAGTTGAGGCATCTCTTGTCCAACCTTATAAACCAGAAAGGAAGCCTTTACCGAGTGATCTTAAGTATGCATTTCTAGGGGAAGATGAATCATATCCTATTGTGATCTCATCAAAACTTAGCATAGAGCAAGAACAAAAACTTTTGAGAGTGGTGAGAAAACACAAGAAAGCAATTGGGTGGAAAATTACTGACTTGAAAGGAATTAGCCCTCTTTTATGTACACATAGAATCTATCTTGAAGAAGAGGCTAAATCTGTGAGGCAAATGCAAAGATGATTGAACCCAAACATGAAAGAAGTAGTGAGAGGTGAAGTGTTTAAGCTACTTGATGCAGGTATCATTTACCCTATTGCAAACTCAAAATGGGTTAGTCCAACCCAAGTTGTCCCTAAAAAATCTGGAGTCACGGTAGTGAAGAATGAAAATAATGAGTTGGTACCAACTAGAATCCAAACTGGATGGTGTATGTGTATTGATTATCGTAAATTGAACATGGTGACTAGGAAGGACCATTTTCCACTTCCATTTTTAGACCAAGTGCTTGAAAGAGTAGTTGGAAGAGTTTTCTATTGTTTTCTTGATGGATACTCAGGTTACAACCAAATTGAGATTTCTTTAGAAGACCAAGAAAAAACCACTTTCACTTGTCCTTTTGGTACCTATGCTTATAGAAGAATGCCTTTTGGTTTATGCAATGCACCAGCCACTTTTCAAAGGTGTATGATAAGTATCTTTAGTGACATGGTAGAAATTTTTTTGAAAGTTTTCATGGATGATTTTTCAGTTTATGGGGATTCTTATGAGTTGTGTCTAATACATTTAGAAAAAGTCCTTGAAAGATGTGAAGAGAGCAATCTTGTACTCAATTGGGAGAAGTTTCATTTTATGGTGACACATGGCATTGTCTTAAGTCACATTGTCTCTTCAAAAGGAATAGAGGTAGATAAGTCAAAAGTGGAAATCATTCAAAAATTACCTACCCCTAGGACTGTGAAAGATATGAGATCCTTTTTAGGACATGCTGGTTTTTATCGAAGACTCATTCATTCTTTTAGTACCATTGCCAAACCATTGTATAACTTGTTGTCACAAGATGTCCAATTTAATTGGACATCAAAATGTTAAGAAGCTTTTGAAAAGCTTAAAGGGTTGTTGACAACTGCACCAATCATGCAAGCTCCTGATTGGTCTTTACCATTTGAACTGATGTGTGATGCTAGTGATTTTGCGGTTGGGGCTGTTTTAGGGCAAAGAAAAGACAAGAAACCTCATGTCATATATTATGCTAGCAAGACTTTGAATGATGCTTAATTGAATTACACTACAACTGAAAAAGAACTCTTAGCTGTAGTCTTTGCATTAGACAAGTTTAGGTCTTATTTGATTCGATGGATCCTCCTACTCCAAGAGTTTAACCTTGAAATTCAAGATAAAAAGGAAGTAGAGAATGTAGTGGCTGATCATTTGTCTCGTCTTTCAAGCTATAAGACCATAATTGATGAATCTCCAATAAATGAACTCTTTGCTGATGAAAATTTATTTTGTGCAGGTACTGTCTCCTACATTGGTTCTCCATGGTATGCTGACATAGCAAATTACCTAGCCACAAGTCAGATTCCTTCTCATTGGTCTAAACTTGACAAACAAAAATTCTTGCACAATGTGCGCACCTTTTTTTGGGATGACCCCTACCTATTTAAATACTGTCCTGACCAAATTATTAGGCGGTGCATCCTTGATCATGAAATTCCAAGTGTCATTAATTTTTGTCATGCATTAGCCTGTGATGGACATTTCTCTTCCAAGAAAACCATTGCCAAAATCTTGTAGTGTGGTTTTTATTGGCCCACCATGTTTAAAGATGTTCATGCCTTCTGTGTTGCATGTGACCGATGCCAACGACTAGGTAGCCTCACTAGGCGTAACATTATGCCCCTTAACCCCATCCTTGCTTTGGAAATAGTTGATTGTTGGGGGATTGATTTCATGGGACCTTTTCCAAGTTCATTTGGTTACCAATTCATCCTTGTAGCTGTTGATTATATGTCTAAATGGGTAGAGGCCATTGCATCTCGAACCAATGACCATCGAGTTGTGGTCAAATTCTTGAAAGAAAATATTTTCTCTTGTTTTGGCATGCCTCGGGCTATGATTGATGATGGGGGAAAACATTTTATAACAAACCCATTGGGATTTTGATGAGAAAATATGGCGTAATTCACAAGGTCAGTACCCCCTATCACCCACAGATTAGTGGCCAAGCTCAGTTGACAAATAGGGAGATGATTAGTACTTAAAAGTGCATTTTTATCAAGGTTTTATATTATCATTTTGCACTTGAAGTATCAATAACTCCTTAACTAAAGCATGTTTTATAATAATATATCTAATAATATAAGATACCTTTAATTTGTGGTAAATGTTCATTTTAAATGTAGGCCTATCACATAAATGAAATGATTGATTGATGAATTTAAGAACTGAAATTGAAAGGATAAAGAGATGGTGAAACATAGAAAAGAGATGTCGGTGCAATCCAAATCAGAACACTGTTCGGTAATTGGGTCATATCTGGAGCTATAGATCTCAGATTTAGGTCTACTTTATATGGCTGGAAAAACTATGCATGATGGTGCACTTGTTCTTATGGGATTCATGTGGTCTCTAAGTGTTCTAGCATGGTTATTCTCATTATTCTCATTATGAAGTGATTGATTATCTTCTTCGGCCATATTTTCTAAAAATGATGAGAATACCCTACAAAGTCTACCACTTGATGTACGTGACCACACTCTCATGCACGTGTAGGAATAGAATAAAAGGAAAAGGAAAACAAAAGAAGAAGAAACAAGAGAAAAGAAACAAAGTTATATACAAGAAAAGTGAAAAGAAAAAATAAAATAAATATTATAATTTATACAAAACTTACCTCCCCGGCAACGACGCCAAAAAACTTGACACGACTAAAAGATTGATGTCTTCTCCCAAGTGCAGGAGTATCGAAGTAATAAATAACCCAGCAAGACCGGGGTCGAACCACAGGGAGGTTAATTATACAAATTATAAATAACAATAATACAACAACAACAATAATAATAGTAATAATAATAATAATAATAATAATAATAATAATAATAATAATAATAATAGTAGTAGTAGTAGTAGTAGTAGTAATAGTAGTAGTAGTAGTAGTAGTAATAATAATAACAACAACAACAACAATAATAAAGAAGAAGAAGAAGAAGAAGAAGAAAAGTTGATGAGAACTTTGAGATGGAAAATTAACGTAAGGATTAAATAATGATAACAAACAATATCAAGGTTAGAGGATCCACTAATGGTATGCCAAACAAGTATAGTATAAACTCTTATTATTCAATTGGAAACCACACACAAAGGAGGTTCCAATCAGATCATAGATTATTAACATGATTACATTAGTCATCTTATTCAATTAATGCTAATACTTGGTAAATTTTGTCAAGCATTCATGATTATAACTTATGTTAACAACAAATCAAGTTCCTTTCATAGCTCAAGCGTCGGTTATACCATATAGTATGGGGTATGAAAGTGCCAAGCATTTGTTGTACCAAGTGTTATACAACATAAATCAAGATTAGTCATTTAACAAGCAAAGTATTAAAGAATGAACAAGATAACAAATATAAAACATGTTAGTATCAAACATTAAATTCCATATTCAGTTTACACTATACTTATTCATACACCATTAGTGTAACCTTTTCACCTTGAAATAATAAACTTAGCTAGACATAATGAAAGGAAGAAAAATGAATAAACAAAATAAGATAAAAGTTAACTAAGAAAATGAAAGGAAATGAAAGAGATAAACTTGATATTAATGAAAGCAAAGCATAAGCAATACAAAAAATACAAAGAGAGAAAGCAAGAGCATGATCTTGATCTGGAAACCAAGATGCCTAAATGCATGGCAAATGCCTCCTTTTATAGGCAAAAATTGGGAACTATTGATTTGATGACTAATTGATGAGTGGGTGGCCAACTCTTGACTTGTTGACAATCCTTATCTTCTCTTGTCTGCCCAAAACGTCATTGAAAACATAAAAGTTGTAGGCAATTGTCTAGAACTCTAGATATGGCCAAAATACTCAACAGTGCTCGGGCTGGAGGACAGATTCAGGCTTCTTTGTTGTTGCAATAATTTGGACTTGAAAATGGCTTTTTTAGATCTTGGGCTCCATATGAAAGTTGTAGGCCTATGTCTTACATTTCCATCCATATAAAGTAGACCTAAATCTGAGATCTGTAGCTCCAGATATGACCCAATTACTGAACAATGTTCTGACTTGGATTGCACCGACATCTCTTTTCTAAGTTTGGCCATCTCTTTATCCTTTCAATTTCAGTTCTTAAATTCATCAATCAATCCTTTCATTTATGTGATAGGCTGTATTTAAAATAAACATTTACCACAAATTAAAGGTATCTTATATTATTAGATATATTATTATAAAACATGCTTTAGTTAAGGAGTTATTGAGACTTCAAGTGCAAAATGATGATATAAAACCTTGATAAAAATGCACTTTTAAGTACTAATCAGCGGGTACTTATGAGGCACCTAGTAAAACTCAACCTCATACATCTAGTGGAGGTATGTACAACCTTAGGGAAGATCATGACCTCCAAGCTAAGTTTGCATCTTTAGCTAGAAAAGTCGAGGCACTAGAATTGAAAAAGAGTGGTCAATTTAAATCTATTGAAAACATTGTATGTCAAATATGTGAAACAAATGTACACTCAACAAGTAACTATCCAACCTAGCCTTCTTTTAAAGAATGTCTCCATGAACAAGCCCATGCTTTAAATAGTTTCGAAAGGCCCAATCGTAACCCATATTTGCAAACATACAATCCTGGTTGGATAAATCACCAAAATTTCAATTGGAAGAGTGACAATGCACAAACTTCACCACCACAGTTTCAAGCACACTGTAACTTCCAAAATTATCATGGATATGAACCTCCTTATACTCCACCTCCTACAAGAAATTTTGAGGAAACTTTATATGCATTCATTGAAAAGCAAGAGATAATCAACACTCAACTTGCTCAAAGCATAACAGATTTTAAAGATACTCTTGCAAAATTCACATTTGCTCTCAATTTTCAAGAGAAAGGTAAGTTTCCATCTCAACCACAGCAAAATCCCAAGGGGCAATACAATGCAAATGCAAGTAGTTCTGGAAGTCAACACATGGATCAAGTCAAATCAGTCATCACTCTTCGCAGTGGTAAGGTTATTAAAAAACCCACTCTTGAACCTTGTGAGAAAGATGATGAGTCAATCGCTAAGGGTAAGAAAGGGGTTGAATCTAAATATTGTAAGGAAAAGACTGATTCCCTACCAGCATTTTCATTTCCTCATGCCATGACCAATCAGAAAGAAATCGATGATGAAAAAGGCACCGAAAATGTTGATGCAGATCTTTTATAAAAAATGACAACAGATTCGACACCCGACATCACACCAATCAATTATTACTTTCCCGATGAATCTCTACTTTCTCTTAGTTCAATGCCTTGGTTTGCTAAAAATATCAATTTTCTTGCTTTAGGATTTTTGCTAGCTCACTAGAGTACCAAAGACAAAAGAAAATTTTTGAGCAACGTGCAAAACTTTTATTGGGATGACCCTTACTTATTCAATTATCATCCTGATCAAATATTTCAAAGATGCTTTCCTGATAATAAGGTAAGTAATTTCATTAAATTTTGTCACTCTAAGGCACGTGGGGATCATTTCTCGTCAAAAAAGAGGACTGTAGAAATCTTACAAAGTGGATTTTAATGGCCCACCATATTCAAGGAGTCACATGCATTCCGCAAAAACTGTGAAAATTATCGGAAGATGGGATTTATTTCAAAACACAGAGAGTCTTTAGATAATCTTCTATTGACCCTTAAGTCTCATCATAATCGAGATAAGTATCGTGCAATTCATGACTTATGAACCCATTTTCATAAAGAACATGCTTGACATAGTCTTGGGAATCTGACTAAAAAAAACCTTGTTTGCTAGTTTTTAAGAAAACTAGATGGGAAGTGATTAGTACTTAAAAGTGCATTTTTATCATGGTTTTATATCATCATTTTGCACTTGAAGTATCAATAACTCCTTAACTAAAATATGTTTTATAATAATGTATCTAATAATATAAGATACCTATAATTTGTGGTAAATGTCTATTTTTAATGCAGGCCTCTCACATAAATAAAAGGATTGATTGATGACTTGAAGAACTTAAATTGCAAGGATAAAGAGATAGCCTAACTTAGAAAAGAGATGTCGGTGCAATCCAAACCGGAACACTGTTCGGTAATTGGGTCATATCTAGAGCTATATATCTCAAATTTAGGTCCAATTTATATGGATGGAAAGGTAAGACATAGGCCTATAACTTTCATATGGAGCCCAAGATCTAAAAAGGCCATTATCAAGTCCAAATTGTAGCAACAAAAAAGAAGCCCGAATCTGTCTTCTAGCCCGGGCACTGTTCGGTATTTTGGCCATATCTGGAGTTCTAGAAGTCCAAATGAGCTGAATTGTTTACACAAGAAAGCTGAGACAATTGCCTACAACTTTCATGTTTTCAGCTGGCTCCAAGTTTGATGTTATCAATGACGTTTTGGGCAGACAAGAGAAGATAAGGATTGTCACCAAGTCAAAAGTTGGCCACCCACTTATCAATTAGTCATCAAATCAATAGTTCCTAATTTTGGCCTATAAAAGGAGGCATTTGCCATGCATTTAGGCATCTTGGTTTTCAGATCAAGATCATGCTCTTCCTTTCTCTCTTTGTATTTTTTGTAATGTTTATGCTTTGCTTTCATTAATATTAAGTTTATGCTTTTCATTTCCTTTCCTTTACTTAGTTAGCTTTTATGTTCTTATTTTGTTTATCTATTTTTCTTTCTTTCATTATGTCTAGCTAAGTTAATTATGTCAAGGTGAAAAGGTTACACTAATGGTGTAAGAATAAGTACAGTGTAAACTTAATATGGATTTTAATGTTTGATACTAACATGTTTTATATTTGTTATCTTGTTCACTCTTTAATACTTTGCTTGTTAAATGACTAATCTTGATTTATGTTGTATAACACTTGGTACAACAAATGCTTGGCACTTTCATAGCTCATAATGTATGGTATAACCGACACCTAAGCTATGAAAGGAACTTGATTTGTTGTTAACATAAGTTATAATCATGAATGCTTGACGAGATTTACAAGTATTAGCATTAATTGAATAAGATGACTAATGTAATCATGTTAACAATATATAATCTGATTGGAACCCCCTTTGTGTGTGGTTTCCAATTCAATAATAAGAGTTTATACTATACTTGTTTGATATACCATTAGTGGAACCTCTAACCTTGACATTTGTTATTATTATTGTTTAATCCTTACATTAATTTTTCATCTCCAAGTTCTCATCATCTTCTTCTTCTTCTTCTCTTTCTTTATTATTATTATTATTATTATTATTATTATTATTATTAGTACTACTACCACTATTATTATTATTGTTGTTGTTGTTGTTGTTGTTGTTGTTGTTGTTGTTGTTGTTGTTGTTGTTGTTGTTGATTAGTACTTAAAAGTGCATTTTTATCATGGTTTTATATCATCATTTTGCACTTGAAGTATCAATAACTCCTCAACTAAAATATGTTTTATAATAATGTATCTAATAATATAAGATATCTATAATTTAAGTTATTATATGTGTTGCATACCTCCTCAAATTCCCTTAAATGCAAGTATGGATTTTCCAATTCTAAACCATGAAAAGAAGGTAAAAGTTGAATAATGCCTGGTTTAAAATTAAAATGAGATGCATCGAGAGGAAAAACTATGCATGATGGTGCACTTGTTCTTGTGGGATTCATGTGGTCTCTAAGTGTTCTAGCACAGTTATTCTCATTATTCTCATTATGAAGTGATTGATTATCTTCTTCGGCCATATTTTCTGAAAATGATGAGGATACCCTACAAAGTCTACCACTTGATGTATGTGACCACACTCTCATGCACGTGTAGGAATAAAATAAAATAAAAAGAAGAAATCAAAAGAAGGAGGAAGAAAACAAAATAAAAAGAAACAAAAGAAAAGAAACAAAGTTATATACAAAAAAAGTGAAAAGAGAAAATAAAATAAATACTATAATTTATACAAGAACTTACCTCCTCGGCAACGGCGTCAAAAACTTGACACGACTAAAAGATTGATGTCTTCTCCCAAGTGCAAGAGTGTCGAAGTAATAAATAACCCGGTAAGACCGGGGTCGAACCACAGGGAGGTTAATTGTACAAATTATAAACAACAATTTTAAAACAACAATAACAACAACAAGAATAATAATAATAATAATATTAATAGTAGTAGTAGTAGTAATAATAATAATAATAATAATAATAATAATAATAATAATAAAGAAAGAGAAGAAGAAGAAGATGATGATGAGAACTTAGAGATGAAATATTAATGTAAGGATTAAACAATAATAATAACAAATGTCAAGGTTAGAGGTTCCACTAATGGTATATCAAACAAGTATAGTATAAACTCTTATTATTGAATTGGAAACCACACACAAAGGAGGTTCCAATCAGATTATATATTGTTAACATGATTACATTAGTCATCTTATTCAATTAATGCTAATACTTGTAAATCTCGTCAAGCATTCATGATTATAACTTATGTTAACAACAAATCAAGTTCCTTTCATAGCTCAGGTGTCGGTTATACCATACATTATGGGCTATGAAAGTGCCAAGCATTTGTTGTACCAGGTGTTATACAACATAAATCAAGATTAGTCATTTAACAAGCAAAGTATTAAAGAGTGAACAAGATAACAAATATAAAACATGTTAGTATCAAACATTAAAGTCCATATTAAGTTTACATTATACTTATTCTTACACCATTAGTGTAACCTTTTCACCTTGACATAACTAACTTAGCTAGACATAATGAAAGAAAGCAAAATAGATAAACAAAATAAGAACATAAAAGTTAACTAAGTAAAAGAAAGGAAATGAAAGGCATAAACTTAATATTAATGAAAGCAAAGCATAAACATTACAAAAAATACAAAGGGAGAAAGGAAGAGCATGATCTTGATCTGAACACCAAGATGCCTAAATGCATGGCAAATGCCTCCTTTTATAGGCCAAAATTGGGAACTATTGATTTGATGACTAATTGATAAGTGGGTGGCCAACTTTTGACTTGGTCACAATCCTTATCTTCACTTGTTTGCCCAAAACATCATTGATAACGTCCAAATTGGAGCCAGTTGCAAACATGAAAGTTGTAGGAAATTGTCTCAGCTTTGTTGTGTAAAACATTCAGCTCATTTGGACTTCTAGAACTCCAGATATGGCCAAAATACCAAACAGTGCTCGGGCTGGAAGACAGATTCGGGCTTCTTTGTTGTTGCTACAATTTGGACTTGATAATGGCCTTTTTAGATCTTGGGCTCCATATGAAAGTTGTAGGCCTATGTCTTACCTTTCCATCCATATAAATTGGACCTAAATCTGAGATATATAGCTCTAGAAATGACCCAATTACCGAACAGTGTTCCGGTTTGGATTGCACCGACATCTCTTTTCTAAGTTTGGCCATCTCTTTATCCTTGCAATTTAAGTTCTTCAAATCACCAATCAATCCTTTCATTTATGTGATAGGCCTGCATTAAAAATAGACATTTACCACAAATTATAGATATCTTATATTATTAGATACATTATTATAAAACATATTTTAGTTGAGGAGTTATTGATACTTCAAGTGCAAAATGATGATATAAAACCATGATAAAAATGCACTTTTAAGTACTAATCAATTGTGTACACTAAGTTAAAGATACCAATGTTTGCATGATAGGTCCTTCAAGTGTGATGAATCGAACCTAATTATGATTGTTATTATTCTTTTTATTTCAAAGATTTTATGTTTTGTTTTGCTTGAGGACTAGCAAAATCTAAGTTGGGGGGTGTGATTGTGCATCAAAAGTGTCATTAAGTCTCTTATTTTACATATGTATTTATTGTTTTTATTTGTTTTTTTATAATAATTGATGTGCTTTTTAGTAATGAAGTTTGTTTTAATGTTTCGATAGGTTTTTGGAGCTTAAATGAATTAATTCAAAAAATTCAATGTCGAAATTTAGAACAAAGAATTGAAGAGACATTTAGTTGAAGATTGAAGCAAATCTTGGTTTAAATAAGTGCTCCAAATTTGTCCCAAAAATCAATTATATTCCAATTCTAGAAAAGAATATCATATGATCTATTTCAAGCCCAAACTTGCCTTATGTTGTGTGCAAACTTCAACCATCAAACACTCAAGGTTTCAATGTCAATCTTAGCCCAAATAATAAGTACATTTGTATACTTATTTGATGCTTAAATTCAGCCCCAAATCAGCCTTCAAAATAGCTCAAACACAATTCATGATCTTACATGTCCACACAACAAATAACAATTGATTTATTTTAGGTAATCCATTGATCCAAGAAGGCAAGCACATGGATGGAAAGCTGGAGGGGACATTGTTACATTATTTTGGGTCAAAAAGAAGAAAGAGACAGCTCATAAATGAGGAAGAAAAACGTGCACTAAAGTGGTTGCAAAGTTGTCCTGATTTGATTTTTCAGAAAACCTTTCGGTGTTTTGCCCATAACTTTTGACTCAAGTGTTTAAATGAGCTTTTCTTTAATGATCTGGAAAGGTGAAAGAATTTCCTATAAATATGTGTCTAATAGACATCTTGAAAAAAGACTTCTAAGGGGATCTAAATTGCTGTCAAAAGTTAGCATCAGATTTGTGTCCGAATTTTTACTGAAATTGTGTTGTGTTCTTTATAGATTTCAGTTCTTTAACTTGTAAAACTTATTATTTCAGTTTGATTCAAGTTATTTCATGTTTATTGAAGTGTTTTTATATATAATCATGGTTGGTTAATCTCCTTCTTGGATCCAAATCAAGGATGATGGTAGTTGAGTGACACGACTAAAAGGTTGATGTCTTCTCCCAAGTGCAGGAGTGTCGAAGTAATAAATAACCCGGCAAGACCGGGGTCGAACCATAGGGAGGTTAATTGTATAAATTATAAACAACAATTATAAAACAACAATAATAATAACAACAACAACAACAAGAATAATAATAATAATAATAATAATAATAATAATAATACTAATAATAATAATAATAGTAGTAGTAGTAATAATAATAATAATAATAAAGAAAGAGAAGAAGAAGAAGATGATGATAACTTGGAAATGGATAATTAATATAAGGATTAAATAATAATAATAATAACAAATGTCAAGGTTAGAGGTTCTACTAATGGTATATCAAACAAGTATAATATAAAGTCTTATTATTCAGTTGGAAACCACACATAAAGGAGGTTACAATCAGATTATATATTGTCAACATGATTACATTAGTCATCTTATTCAATTAATGCTAATACTTGTAAATCTCGTCAAGCATTCATGATTATAACTTATGTTAACAACAAATCAAGTTCCTTTCATAGCTCAGGTGTCGGTTATACCATACATTATGGGCTATAAAAGTGCCAAGCATTTGTTGTACCAGGTGTTATACAACATAAATCAAGATTAGTCATTTAACAAGCAAAGTATTAAAGAGTGAACAAGATAACAAATATAAAACATGTTAGTATCAAACATTAAATTCCATATTAAGTTTACATTATACTTATTCTTACACCATTAGTGTAACCTTTTCACCTTGACATAATTAACTTAGCTAGACATAATGAAAGAAAGAAAAATAGATAAACAAAATAAGAACATTAAAGCTAACTAAGTAAAGGAAAGGAAATGAAAAGCATAAACTTAATATTAATGAAAGCAAAGCATAAACATTACAAAAAATATAAAGAGAGAAAGGAAGAGCATGATCTTGATCTGAACACCCAAGATGCCTAAATGCATGGCAAATGCCTCCTTTTATAGGCCAAAATTGGGAACTATTGATTTGATGACTAATTGATAAGTGGGTGGCCAACTTTTGACTTGGTGACAATCCTTATCTTCTCTTGTCTGCCCAAAACGTCATTGATAACGTCACAATTGGTGCCAGTTGTAAACATGAAAGTTGTAGGCAATTGACTCAGCTTTCTTGTGAAAAACCTTTAGCTCATTTGGACTTCTAGAACTCCAGATATGGCCAAAATACCGAACAGTGCTCGGGCTGGAAGACAGATTCGGGCTTCTTTGTTTTTGCTACAATTTGGACTTGATAATGGCCTTTTTAGATCTTAGGCTCATATGAAAGTTGTAGGCCTATGTCTTACCTTTCCATCCATATAAATTGGACCTAAATCTGAGATCTGTAGCTCCAGATATGACCCAATTACCGAACAGTGTTCCTGTTTGGATTGCACCGACATCTCTTTTCTAAGTTTGACCATCTCTTTGCCTTTGCAATTTAAGTTCTTAAAGTCATCAATCAATATTTTCATTTATGTGATAGGCCTGCATTTAAAATGAACATTTACCATAAATTAAAGGTATTTTATATTATTAGATATATTATTATAAAACATGCTTTAGTTAAGGAGTTATTGATACTTCAAGTGCAAAATGATGATATAAAACCATGATAAAAATGCACTTTTAAGTACTAATCACACCCCTCAACCAGCTTATTACTAGTCCCTAGTAATCAAAGCGTTAAAACAATTTGCAAATTTCACAAAGCAAGGTATTCATCATTTAACTTCCATTAATCTATCCAGATAAACAAACTCTCATTAAATTTATATATCTGCTCAATACCTCTTAACAAGATATTAATAAACCTTTCTTTTGTGCTCAATGTATCAACACATAATTATAGGGCTTTTCTTGGAAGAAAACAAAATTTTTGTTCTAATGTTTAAGGTTAACTTCCTTGGGTTGGGATTATTATTTTTGTCTTTTTTAAAAAAAAATCTATATACATATAATTTAAAAACATCATGCATCTTTAACCCATGTAACGAGCTTTCAGCTAATGACTCCCAGATCAGTTGACTTTAGGGTATTAGGTGTTAAAACACCCCTTCGGGCTTAATTGCTTAGGTTAGGGAGGCTACGAAACCAAACTTATCTACATTTTTATTATCATCATTTTTTTTTCTTTTTTTTTTCATGTTTTTTTTTAATTATATACAATCCTTTTCCCTTAGTTGTTACCTTTAACAAAAGAACATAAATAATGTAATAATCCAATATGCAACCCACAATCATATGTTAAAGTGTGTGTGTGTAAATTAAGGTTTAAGAATACATGTTAAATAAGTATATGAGCAGAATTAAGCGGTAACAATACGAGAGTTTGTAAACCTGAATATTTCAGGAAGTATTATAATAGACCTTGTTAAGAATGGTTACTAAGATGCGTCTCAAGAGTCAGTTTAACAAAAGAACTCCTTTACTCTGCCATCCTAGTAACAACAATTATGCACATACTTTATGAAATGAAAAACAATTTTTTTTTTATCAACTACTACCCTTTCCCCCCAACCAAAACGAGACATTGTCCTCAATGTTCTAAGGTAGAAAGATAGAGTATAGAAGATATCACCTGAAATAACGAACACTAACAAAACCTGAAACACACTGAAACAAAAATAAGAAATAACAAAACACAATAATAAAACCAAAAGACACAAGTTTTTACAAACAAAAAAAATTCAAATCGCAGTTGTGAATGTGGCTCACATCTTCCCTTGGTTTTACGTCCAAGAACAACTTAAACGCTCTCACTGGGTCGGGGATAGGCTTCCCATCCAGTTTTCTTAAAAACTGGCAAACAGGGTCTTTTTTAGTCAGATTCCCAAGACTAAGTCAAGTATGTTCTTTATGAAAATGGGTTCATAAGTCATGAATTACACGATGCTTATCTCGACTATGATGAGACTTAAGAGTCAATAGAAGATTATCTAAAGACTCTCTGTGTTTTGAAATAAATCCCACCTTTTGACAATTTTCACAGTTTTTGCGGAATGCATCTGACTCCTTGAATATGATGGGCCAGTAAAATTCACTTTGTAAGATTTCTACAATCCTCTTTTTTTATGAGAAATGATCCCCACATGCCTTAGAGTAACAAAATTTAATGAAATTACTTACCTCATTGTCGAGAATGCATTTTTGAAATATTTGATCAGGACAATAATTGAATAAGTAAGGGTCATCCCAATAAAAATTTTGCTTGTTGCTCAAAAATTTTCTTTTGTCTTCAATACTCCAATGAGTTGGCAAAAATCCTGAAGCAAGAAAATTGATATTTTTAGCAAACCAAGGTATTGAATTAAGAGAAAGTAAAGATTCATCAGGAAAGTAATCATCGATTGGTGTGATGTCGGGTGTCAAATCTGTTGTCACTTTTGATAAAAGATTCGCATCAACCTTTTCGATGCCTTTTTCATCCTCGATTTCTTCCTGATTGGTCATGGGATGAGAAAATGGAAGTGCTGGTGGAGAATCAGTCTTTTCTTTGCAATTTTCAGATTCAACCCCTTCCTTACCCTCAGAGATTGACTCATCATCTTTCTCATAAAGTTCAAGAGAGGGTTTTTCAATAACCTTACCATTGCGCAGAGTAGTGACTGATTTGACTTGATCCATTTGTTGGCTTCCGGAACTACTTGCATTTGCATTGTATTGCCCCTTGGGATTTTGTTGTGGTTGAGATGGAAACTTACCTTTCTCTTGAAAATTAAGAGCAGATGTGAATTTTGCAAGAGTATCTTTAAAATCTATTATGCTTTGAGCAAGTTGAGTGTTGATTATCTCTTGCTTTTCAATGAATGCATGCAATGTTTCCTCAAGATTTCTTCCAGGAGGTGGAGCATAAGGAGGTGCATATCCATGAGAATTTTGGAAATTGTGGTGTGCTTGAAACTGTGGTGGTGAAGTTTGTGCATTTTCACTCTTCCAACTGAAATTTAGGTGATTTCTCCAACCAGGATTGTATGTTTGTGAATATGGGTTGTGATTGGACGTTTCGAAACTGTTTAAAGCATGGGCTTGTTCATGGAGACATTCCTTAAAAGAAGGCAAGGTTGGACAATCGTTGGTTGAGTGTTCATTTGTTTCACAGATTTGACACACAATGTTTTCAACAGATTTTAATTGACCACTCTTTTTCAATTCTAGTGCCTCGACTTTTCTAGCTAAAGATGCAAACTTGGCTTGAAGGTCATGATCTTCCCTAAGGTTGTACATGCCTCCACTAGATGTATAAGGTTGAGTTTTACTCGGTGCCTCATATGTACCCGCGGTGTCCCAATTTTGAGCATTTTCAGCTAACAAGTCGAGGTACTCCATTGCTTCAAAAGTTCCATTGCACATCAATTCAACCATTTGCCTATCTTTAGGTGTTAACCCTTCATAGAAATGTGAAACCAATCTCCATGTTTCAAAACCATGATGAGGGCAAGTACTAAGCAAGTCTGGATACCTATCCCAACATTTGTAAAATGTTTCTCCTGGTTTTTGAGTGAAAGTGGTGATTTGTCTCTTGAAAGAGTTTGTTCTATGAGATGGGAAAAACTTCTTTAAAAACTGTTGTTGCATTTCATCCCAAGCACGAATGGATCCTGGTCTCAAATTTTGTAGCCATGTTTTAGCTTTATCTTTTAATGAAAAAGGAAAAAGCTTTAATCTCATGGTGTTCATGCTACAATTTAAGTTATTATATGTGTTGCACACCTCTTTATATTCCCTTAAATGCAAGTATGGATTTTCCAAT
The DNA here is from genome assembly GCA_026413675.1 of Populus pruinosa. Lineage (NCBI taxonomy): Eukaryota > Viridiplantae > Streptophyta > Magnoliopsida > Malpighiales > Salicaceae > Populus > Populus pruinosa. Next base: position 6,821,261 of record CM048610.1, on the reverse strand, counting down.
TCTAAACCATGAAAAGAAGGTAAAAGTTGAATAATACCTGGTTTAAAATTAAAATGAGATGCATCAGGAGGAAAAACTATGCATGATGGTGCACTTGTTCTTGTGGGATTCATGTGGTCTCTAAGTGTTCTAGCATGGTTATTCTCATTATTCTCATTATGAAGTGATTGATTATCTTCTTCGGCCATATTTTCTGAAAATGATGAGGATACCCTACAAAGTCTACCACTTGATGTACGTGACCACACTCTCATGCACGTGTAGGAATAAAATAAAAAAAGAAGAAGAAGAAAGCAAAAGAAGGAGGAAGAAAGCAAAAGAAGGAGGAAGAAAACAAAATAAAAAGAAACAAAAGAAAAGAAACAAAGTTATATACAAGAAAAGTGAAAAGAGAAAATAAAATAAATACTATAATTTATACAAGAACTTACCTCCCCGGCAACGACGCCAAAAACTTGACACGACTAAAAGGTTGATGTCTTCTCCCAAGTGCAAGAGTGTCGAAGTAATAAATAACCCGGCAAAACCGGGGTCGAACCACAGGGAGGTTAATTGTACAAATTATAAACAACAATTATAAAACAACAATAATAACAACAACAACAACAACAACAAGAATAATAATAATACTAATAATAATAATAGTAATACTAATAATAATAATAATAATAGTAGTAGTAATAATAATAATAATAAAGAAAGAGAAGAAGAAGAAGATGATGATAACTTGGAAATGGATAATTAATGTAAGGATTAAACAATAATAATAACAAATGTCAAGGTAAGAGGTTCTACTAATGGTATATCAAACAAGTATAATATAAAGTCTTATTATTCAATTGGAAACCACACATAAAGGAGGTTCCAATCAGATTATATATTGTTAACATGATTACATTAGTCATCTTATTCAATTAATGCTAATACTTGTAAATCTCGTCAAGCATTCATGATTATAACTTATGTTAACAACAAATCAAGTTCCTTTCATAGCTCAGGTGTCGGTTATACCATACATTATGGGCTATGAAAGTGCCAAGCATTTGTTGTACCAAGTGTTATACAACATAAATCAAGATTAGTCATTTAACAAGCAAAGTATTAAAGAGTGAACAAGATAACAAATATAAAACATGTTAGTATCAAACATTAAAGTCCATATTAAGTTTACATTATACTTATTCTTACACCATTAGTGTAACCTTTTCACCTTGACATAATTAACTTAGCTAGACATAATGAAAGAAAGAAAAATAGATAAACAAAATAAGAACATAAAAGCTAACTAAGTAAAGGAAAGGAAATGAAAAGCATAAACTTAATATTAATGAAAGCAAAGCATAAACATTACAAAAAATATAAAGAGAGAAAGGAAGAGCATGATCTTGATCTGAACACCCAAGATGCCTAAATGCATGGCAAATGCCTCCTTTTATAGGCCAAAATTGGGAACTATTGATTTGATGACTAATTGATAAGTGGGTGGCTAACTTTTGACTTGGTGACAATCCTTATCTTCTCTTGTCTGCCCAAAACGTCATTGATAACGTCAAAATTAGAGCCAGTTGTAAACATGAAAGTTGTTGGCAATTGTCTCAGATTTCTTGTGTAAAAACTTCAGCTCATTTAGACTTCTAAAACTCCAGATATGGCCAAAATACCAAACAGTGCTCGGGCTGGAAGACAGATTCAGGCTTCTTTGTTGTTGCTACAATTTGGACTTGATAATGGCCTTTTTAGATCTTGGGCTCCATATGAAAGTTGTAGGCCCATGTCTTACCTTTCCATCCATATAAATTGGACCTAAATCTGAGATCTGTAGCTCCAGATATGACCCAATGACTGAACAGTGTTCCTGTTTGGATTGCACCGACATCTCTTTTCTAAGTTTGACCATCTCTTTGCCTTTGCAATTTAAGTTCTTAAAGTCATCAATCAATATTTTCAAGTGCAAAATGATGATATAAAACCATGATAAAAATACACTTTTAAGTACTAATCATTGAGGTCACTTCTTTAAGATATGAATGAATCTTAATGTTTATCTTCTCATTTTCTTCATGAATGATTTATTATTGCAAAGAAATTTTAGAAACCATTTAGGTAATGTTATAATCTTGAACTTTTATGCACAAACTTTAGTTTTGGTATAGAGATTGCTTGATTCAATGTCTTACTTAATATGAAAGTACTTGTTCATTCTTAAGCAATAATCAATCTTCATCCTTTTAAACTTCATTGTAATATCTTCTGATCTAATATCACCATCATTGATATTAGGTTGAGTTATCTTATATATCTTGAAAGAAATACCAATACATCACCATTAAAATTGATTTGGACCAAGACTTACTTTCTCTTGTCATTTAAAATCTATTTACACTTTTTCATCTTTAAAAACAAATCCATCAATTATTTTCAACCAAGTTATTATTAATTTAATTTCTCTTGAGTATTTTTTGTTACCTAGCTTATTTTCTAGATCTAGCTCTCTATGGATATGACCTCGATCTTACCGAGTTAATTGCTACATCGCACACTCGTGCACTTGCGAGTTGAAACAAGCCGATCATAAAAAGTGGTCAAGCATTTACCAAAAGAAATAATAATGGACATAATCCATATTTGGTATTTAAAGTTTTGACATTGGTCCTTTTTTGTAAATAAAAGAGAAATGTCGACAAATAATATTTATTTTATAAAAAATTATCTAATAATAACAATGGGCATAATCCTTTCATTTCGTGTGGCTCATGCGCAGCTACTGTTGGAGGCGGTGAAATTTTCCAACGAGATTCCAGCAAATAGATAGTCGATTTTGGTAGATCTGAGGGCGAATATTTTGATGGTGGTGGTCTCGATGGCTGTTGATGGCTGATGAGGGAGAATCATCGACTTAAAGCTTCGGTTGGCTGATTCTGTCGCGGCCTTTTTCCAGCTAGATCCAACAGTGAAAACGTGTAAAATGGCCGAGGTTTTGCTTCAGAGGAGGTGATGCACCGTTCTGTGGTGGTTTGGCGGCTTAAAAAGACCAGAAATGGAAGATCGGAGGAGAGAGAGAATCGCTGGCGAGAGGAGAGAGGGCTCTGATTAGTACTTAAAAGTGCATTTTTATTAAGGTTTTATATTATCATTTTGCACTAGAAGTATCAATAACTCCTTAACTAAAAGCATGTTTTATAATAATATATCTAATAATATAAGATACCTTTAATTTGTGGTAAATGTTCATTTTAAATGCAGGCCAATCACATAATTAAAAGGATTGATTGATGAATTTAAGAACAGAAATTGAAAGGATAAAGAGATGACCAAACTTAGAAAAGAGATGTCGGTGCAATCCAAACCGGAATACTATTTGGTAATTGGGTCATATCTGGAGTTATAGATCTCAGATTTAGGTCTACTTTATATGGATGGAAAGGTAAGACATAGGCCTACAACTTTTATATGGAGCCCAAGATCTGAAAAGGCTATTTTCATGTTCAAATTGTTGTAACAACAAAAAAGCCCGAATCTGTCCTCCAGCCCGAGCACTGTTCATTATTTTGACCATATCTGGAGTTCTAGAAGTCAAAATGAGCTGAATTTTTTACACAAGAAAGCTGAGACAATTTCCTACAACTTTTATATTTCAAGTGGTGATTAGTACTTAAAAGTGCATTTTTGTCATGGTTTTATATCAGCATTTTGCACTTGAAGTATCAATAACTCCTTAACTAAAGCATGTTTTATAATAATATATCTAATAATATAAGATACCTTTAATTTGTTGTAAATATTCATTTTAAATGCAGGCCTATCATATAAATGAAAGGATTGATTGATGACTTTAAGAACTGAAATTGCAAAGGCAAAGAGATGGTCAAACTTAGAGAAGAAATGTCGGTGCAATCCAAAAAGAAACACTATTCAGTAATTGGGCCATATCTAGAGCTACAGATCTCAGATTTAGGTCCAATTTATATGGATGGAAAGGTAAGACATAGGCCTACAACTTTCATATGGAGCCCAAGATCTAAAAAGGCCATTATCAAGTCCAAATTGTAGCAAAAACAAAGAATCCCGAATCTATCTTCCAGCTCGAGCACTGTTCGATATGTTGGCCATATCTGGAGTTCTAAAAGTCCAAATGAGCTGATTTTTTACACAAGAAAGCTGAGACAATTGCTTACAACTTTCATGTTTTCAACTGGCTCCAATTTTGACGTTATCAATGACGTTTTGGGCAGACAAGAGAAGATAAGTATTGTCACCAAGTCAAATGTTGGCCACCCACTTATCAATTAGTCATCAAATCAATAGTTCCTAATTTTGGCCTATAAAAGGAGGCATTTGCCATGCATTTAGGCATCTTGGTTTCCAGATCAAGATCATGCTCTTCCTTTCTCTCTTTGTATTTTTTGTAATGTTTATGCTTTGTGACACGACTAAAAGGTTGATGTCTTCTCCCAAGTGCAGGAGTGTTGAAGTAATAAATAACCCGGCAAAATCGAGGTCGAACCACAGGGAGGTTAATTGTACAAATTATAGACAACAATTATAAGCAACAATAATAGCAATAACAACAACAACTATAATAATAATAATAGTAGTAGTAGTAGTAGTAGTAGTAATAGTAATAGTAATAGTAGTATTAGTAATAATAATAATAATAATAATAATAATAATAATAAAGAAAGAGAAGAAGAAGATGATGATGAGAACTTGGAGATGGAAAATTAATGTAAGGATTAAACAATAATAATAACAAATGTCAAGGTTAGAGGTTCCACTAATGGTATATCAAACAAATATAGTATAAACTCTTATTATTGAATTGGAAACCACACACAAAGGAGGTTCCAATCAGATTATATATTGTTAACATGATTACATTAGTCATCTTATTCAATTAATGCTAATACTTGTAAATCTCGTCAAGTATTCATGATTATAACTTATGTTAACAACAAATCAAGTTCCTTTCATAGCTCAGGTGTCGGTTATACCATACATTATGGGCTATGAAAGTGCCAAGCATTTGTTGTACCAAGTGTTATACAACATAAATCAAGATTAGTCATTTAACAAGCAAAGTATTAAAGAGTGAACAAGATAACAAATATAAAACATGTTAGTAGCAAACATTAAAGTCCATATTAAGTTTACATTATACTTATTCTTACACCATTAGTGTAACCTTTTCACCTTGACATAATTAACTTAGCTAGACATAATGAAAGAAAGAAAAATAGATAAACAAAATAAGAACATAAAAGCTAACTAAGTAAAGGAAAGGAAATGAAAGGCATAAACTTGATATTAATGAAAGGAAAGTATAAACATTACAAAAAAATACAAAGAGAGAAAGGAAGAGCATGATCTTGATCTGAACACCAAGATGCCTCAATGCATGGAAAATGCCTCCTTTTATAGGCCAAAATTGGGAACTATTGATTTGATGACTAATTGATAAGTGGGTGGCCAACTTTTGACTTGGCGACAATCCTTATCTTCTCTTGTCTGCCCAAAACGTCATTGATAATGTCAAAATTGGAGCCAGTTGTAAACATGAACATTGTAGGCAATTGTCTCAGCTTTCTTGTGTAAAACATTCAGCTCATTTGGACTTCTAGAACTCCAGATATGGCCAAAATACCGAACAGTGCTCGGGCTAGAAGACAGATTCGGGCTTCTTTGTTGTTGCTACAATTTGGACTTGATAATGGCCTTTTTAGATCTTGGGCTCCATATGAAAGTTGTAGGCCTATGTCTTGCCTTTCCATCCATCTAAATTGGACCTAAAGCTGAGATATGTAGCTCCAGATATGACCCAATTACCGAACAGTGTTCCGGTTTGGATTGCACCGACATCTCTTCTCTAAGTTTGACCATCTCTTTATCCTTGCAATTTAAGTTCTTCAAGTCATCAATCAATCCTTTCATTTATGTGATAGGCCTGCATTAAAAATAGACATTTACCACAAATTATAGGTATCTTATATTATTAGATACATTATTATAAAACATGCTTTAGTTAAGGAGTTATTGATACTTCAAGTGCAAAATGATGATATAAAACCATGACAAAAATGCACTTTTAAGTACTAATCACACCCCTCAACCAGCTTATTACTAGTCCCTAGTAATCAAAGCGTTACAACAATTTGTAAATTTCACAAAGCAAGGTATTCATCATTTAACTTCCATTAATCTATCTAGATAAACAAACTCTCATTAAATTTATATATCTGCTCAATACCACTTAACAAGATATTAATAAACCTTTCTTTTGTGCTCAATGTATCAACACATAATTATGGGGCTTTTCTTGGAAGAAAACAAAATTTGTGTTCTAATGTTTAAGGTTAACTTCCTTGGGTTGGGATTATTATTTTTGTCTTTTTTAAAAAAAAATCTATATACATATAATTTAAAAACATCATGCATCTTTAACCCATGTAACGAGCTTTCAGCTAATGACTCCTAGACCAGTTGGTCTTAGGGCATTAAGTGTTAAGACACCCCTACGAGCTTAGTAACTCGGGTCGCAGATACTGATATGTAGATAGTGCAATGTTTGATTCCCTTAAGCTTTTCTCCTCAACCCATGTAACAAGCGTTGGGCCAATAGCTCCCAAGTCAGTTGACTTTAGGGTATTAGGTGTTAAAACACCCCTTCGGGCTTAATTGCTTAGGTTAGGGAGGCTACGAAACCAAACTTATCTACATTTTTATTATCATCATTTTTTTTCTTTTTTTTTTCATGTTTTTGTTTTTTAATTATATACAATCCCTTTCCCTTAGTTGTTACCTTTAACAAAAGAACATAAATAATGTAACAATCCAATATGCAACCCACAATCATATGTTAAAGTGTGTGTGTGTAAATTAAGGTTCAAAAATACATGTTAAATAAGTATATGAGCAGAATTAAGTGGTAACAATACGAGAGTTTGTAAACCTGAATATTTCAGGAAGTATTATAATAGACCTTGTTAAGAATGGTTACTAAGATGCGTCTCAAGAGTCAGTTTAACAAAAGAACTCCTTTACTCTGCCATCCTAGTAACAACAATTATGCACATGCTTTATGAAATGAAAAACAATTTTTTTTTTATCAACTACTACCCTCTCCCCCCAACCAAAACGAGACATTGTCCTCAATGTTCTAAGGTAGAAAGATAGAGTATAGAAGATATCACCTGAAATAACGAACACTGACAAAACCTGAAACACACTAAAACAAAAATAAGAAATAACAAAAGACAATAATAAAACCAAAATACATAAAAATTCACAAATGAAGGCTCAAATCCAATCTAAGCTTTTTACGGCTTTCCTTAGATGACCAATTTATGCCACTCATGGAAGGATCAATCACAGGAGTGAAAGATTGTAGTTGGTCAATCAATTGTTCAGCAGTAGTAGCAGAGATTATGATTTGTCGTGCAGAAGATGTTAGAAATTCCTGTTCCACAGCATGATCAAGAAAAGACAACAACTTATCATAATAACCATTAACATTTAACAAACCAATGGGTTTATGTTGAATGTGCAATTGAGCCCAAGAGGAAATGTGAAAGATCTCTTCCAATGTGCCTAGACCACCTGGTAAAGCAATGAAAGCATCAGCATGGTTAAACATTGCATTCATTTGAGCCGACATTGTGGAGACTTGAAGTTCCTCTCCAATTGTTTTTCCAATGATGTCCCCTTGTGCCAAAGTTTCAGGGATGACTCCTAAAACTTGACTACCTCCTAAAAATGCAGCTATTAACACACCTCCCATTAACCGAAGACTGCCTTCCCAATACACTAAATGAATCTTTCTCTCAGCTAGCACCTGACCAAGATGATTTGCTGATTCTAAAAACACCTTTTCTTTCCCGGGACTAGATCCACCGAAAACACAAATATTTCTTATTTGATGACTTGAGGAACTTGCCATTTCTACATACTTCTGTATTTGTTGAATGTATGGGTTGAGTAGAAATGAAAGGAAGGAAAAGAGGGTTTTATAGATGAGAAATTAGAAAGGCAATCATAACATCTATATGTAGGCCAGCTAGAGTCTCACACTCTCTCTCTCTCTTTTTATTTATTTATTTATTTACTTTTGAAAAAAAGCATGTGTATGTACAGGTAGTTGTGATTGTGGCTCACATCTTCCCTTGGTTTTACGTCCAAGAACGGCTTAAACGCCCTCTATGGGTCGGGGATAGGCTTCCCATCCAGTTTTCTTAAAAACTGGCAAACAGTGTCTTTTTTAGTCAGATTCCCAAGACTAAGTCGATCATGTTCTTTATGAAATAGTGGCCATAAATCATGAATTGCACGATGCACATCTCCACTAGGATGCGTCTCAAGAGTTAATAGAAGATTATCTAAAGACTCCTTACTCAGGCCATCCTTAATGAATTGTATTTTATCTTCACGGTTTATAGATACCATTCCTAAAGAACGACATTGTGTATTACAAGTCCATCTAGCACATCGATGACAGACATCCAGTCGTTTTGCACGACGCTTCTTTGCAAAAGTGCTTTTACCTGTTCCAGGCATGTGTGAAATGAAGTTAGAGGACTCACCTGATAATCAGACCTTTGCTTCAATCAACCAGTGAATATCTTCAGGAATTCCATGATTCATTAACAATCTTAATCTTGCACATCTAGCACGGTAAATTTTTGTAATCGCATTCTGAGGCAGAGCGGGAAAATACTTTTTCAATTTTTCAAGATTAGTGTCCATTTTCAAATGAGAATTGGAAGACAGATTCAAAGAATTGCATAGATATATACACAGATATCAGTAATTGTGGGAAACTGAAAGAACCGACTTAAGTCACGGAGTACCGTTATCCGCCATTTGACCGGGGTGAAAGAAACTTGCAAAAATCACTCAAAAAGAAACAAAAATAAAATAAAATAAAATAAAATCAATCTTTATATACAGGATCACCCAATTCAATAGAGTTATGTTCAACTGAAAAATTGTCAAAGTAAACTTTCAGACGATGTCCATTTACCTTGAAAACATTGCCATTCTTTGGATTCTCGATGTCATAGGCCCCATATGGATACACATGTTTCACAATAAATGGACCGCTCCATCTTGATCTTAATTTTCCAGGAAATAAATGCAGTCGAGAATTATAAAGCAAGACTTTTTGACCAACATTGAAGGTTTTTCTCAGTATTTTCTTGTCATGAAACTCTTTAATTCTTGCTTTATGAATTCTTGAATTTTCATATGCATCATTTCTTATTTCCTCAAGCTCATTTATTTGTAATTTTCGCAGTTGACTAGCATCATCTAGATTTGAATTGAAAGCTTTAATAGCCCAATAAGCTTTATGTTCAAGTTCCACAGGCAAGTGACAAGGTTTTCCATAGACTAGTCTATAAGGTGACATACTTAATGATGTTTTATAAGCAGTTCGATAAGCCCAAAGTGCATCATTAAGTCTTAAAGACCAGTCTTTCCTATTAGGGTTCACTGTTTTCTCCAAAATATGTTTGATCTCCCTATTAGCAAGCTCTACTTGTCCACTTGTTTGAGGGTGATAAGGGGTGGCAAATTTGTGTGTGATTCCATATTTCTTCATTAAAGACTCAAATGGCTTGTTGCAGAAATGTGTTCCACCATCACTTATTATGGCTCGAGGGACTCCAAATCGACTCAAAATATTTTCTTTCAAAAACTTTATCACTATTTTGTGATCATTGTTTCGACTTGGAATTGCCTCTATCCATTTTGAAACATAATCTACTGCGACTAATATGTATAAGAAACCAAATGATGGAGGGAATGGGCCCATGAAATCTATACCCCAACAGTCAAAGATCTCAATGACAATAATAGGGTTTAAAGGCATCATGTGACGTTTTGAAATAGATCCCAACTTTTGACAATTTTCACAAGACTTGTAGAATGCATGTGAGTCTTTGAACATGATGGGCCAGTAAAATCCACTTTGTAAGATTTTTGCAGTTGTCTTTCTTGATGAGAAATGGCCCCCACATGCTTCAGAATGATAAAATTTAATGACACTACTTACCTCATTGTCAGGAATGCATCTTCGAAATATTTGATCAGGACAATATTTGAATAAATAAGGATCATCCCAATAAAAGTTCTTCACTTCGTTCAAGAACTCTCTTTTATCTTGGGTACTCCAATGAGCTGGCAGTTGTCCTGAAACAAGAAAATTAACAATATTAGCAAACCAAGGCATTGTAGAGACAAAAAGTAAAGATTCATCGGGAAAGTAGTCATCGATTGGTGTGATGTCAGTTTTCGAATCTGTTGTCAATCTTGACAAGTGATCTGCGACAACATTTTCGCTGCCTTTCTTATCTTTGATTGTGATATCAAATTCTTGAAGTAATAAAATCCACCGCACCAATCTAGCCTTGGAATCTTTCTTAGAAAGAAGATATTTCAATGCTGCATGATCACTAAAAACAACAACAGGTGAGCCAACAAGATAAGATCTGAATTTTTCACATGCAAATACTACTGCAAGTAATTCTTTTTCAGTGGTGGTATAATTCATTTGAGCACTATTTAAAGTTTTACTTGCATAGTAAATTACATAAGGTTTCTTATCTTTTCTTTGTCCCAAAACAGCACCTACGGCATAATCACTAGCATCACACATTATTTCAAAAGGTAATGACCAATCGGGAGGTTGAATGATAGGAGCACAAGTAAGCAAATTTTTAAGTTTAACAAAGGCTTCTTCACAATGTTCAGTCCATTCAAAAATAGTATCCTTTGTTAGAAGGTTACTTAAAGGCTTAGATATTACACTAAAATCTTTGATGAACCTTCTATAAAAACCAGCATGTCCCAAGAATTAACATCTTTAAGAGATTTTGGTGTTGACAGGTTTGCAATTAACTCGATTTTAGATTTGTCAACCTCAATTCCTTTTGATGAAACAATGTGACCAAGTACAATGTCGTTTGTTACCATAAAATGACATTTTTCCCAATTCAGCACAAGATTCTTCTCTTCACACCTGGTTAAAACCTTTCCTAAATTAGTCAAACAATCATCAAATGAATTGCCAAAAATAGAAAAATCATCCATGAAAATCTCAAGAAAATGTTCAACCATATCGCTAAATATACTAAGCATGCATCTTTGAAATGTGGCTGGTGCATTACATAATCCAAAAGGCATCCTTCGATATGCAAAAGTACCAAATGGACATGTGAAAGTAGTCTTTTCTTGATCTTCCAATGCAATTTCAATTTGGTTGTAACCCGAATAGCCATCTAGGAAACAATAAAATTCATGACCTGCAACTCTTTCTAGGATTTGATCCATGAAAGGTAAAGGAAAATGATCTTTTCTAGTCATTGAATTAAGTTTCCTATAGTCAATGCATATGCGCCAACCAGTAACAGTTCTAGTGGGAATTAACTCATTGTTCTCATTTGTTATCACAGTGACTTCAGACTTCTTAGATACAACTTGGGTAAGACTTACCCATTTGTTGTCAGAAATAGGATAAATGATTTCATTATCTAGAAGCTTAATGACTTCATTTTTCACTACTTTTTTCATATTAGGATTTAGCCTTCGTTACATTTCTCTAGAGGGTTTAGCATTTTCCTCTAAATAAATTCTGTGTGTACAAATCAAAGGACTAATTCCTTTTATATCAGCTATGGTCCATCCTAATGCATTTTTGTGCATTTTCAGAGTTTGTAATAACTTACCTTCTTGATATGCATTAAGTTTGGAAGAGATTATTACCGGAAAAGTTTCATTTTCTCCCAAAAATGAGTATTTGAGATTGGATGGCAACGACTTCAAATCAGGTTTTGGTGGTTGAACACTTGAAGGTATGGACTTAATTGGTCGTGGTGGCAATTCCTCAATTTGTGGCCTCCATTTACTTGTCTTTGATTCTTCCTGAAAATAAATCATTTTCAAATCATCAGATTCATCAATCTCAATTTCATTGGAAGTGGTTGGAAATTGATCATGAATTAATTTTTCAGTAAAGTCCACTTCCTGTAAATCATTATCATCTCTAGGTTGCTTGCAAATGTTGAAAATATTCATCTCCAATGTCATGTTTCCAAATGATAGCTTCATCAGTCCATTCCTACAATTAATCAATGCATTAGAAGTTGCAAGAAAGGGACGTCCTAAAATAACAGGAAATGAATTACATCCTTCAACAGGTTGTGTGTCCAAGACAATAAAATCCACAGGATAAATGAATTTATCGACTTGTACTAACACATCTTCAATTATTCCTCTAGGCACTTTTATAGATCTATCAGCAAGTAAAAGAGTTATAGAAGTTGGTTTTAACTCACCTAGATTGAGACTCTGAAAAACTGAATATGGAAGTAAATTCACACTAGCACCAAGATCAAGTAAGGCTCTTTCAATTTTATGCTCTCCAATAAAGCAAGAAATTGTAGGACAACCAGGGTCTTTATATTTCAAAGCATTATTGTTTTGAAGAATAGCACTTACTTGTTCGGCTAGAAAGGCTTTCTTTTTCACATTCAGTTTCCTCTTCACAGTGCATAGATCTTTCAAAACTTTAGCATAGGAAGGAACCTGTTTAATAACATCCAGCAAAGGTATATTGATCCTTACCTGTTTGAAAATTTCATAAATTTCAGAATTGTGATTGACTTTCCTTTGTTTGGTCATGGCTTGAGAAAATGGAAGTGCTGGCGGTGAGTCAGTCGTTTCTTTGCAATTTTCAGATTCATCCCCTTCCTTACCCTCAGAGATTGACTCATCATCTTTCTCATAAGGTTCAAGAGAGGGTTTTTCAATAACCTTACCACTGCGCAGAGTAGTGACTGATTTGACTTGATCCATGTGTTGGCTTCCGGAACTACTTGCATTTGCATTGTATTGCCCTTTGGGATTTTGTTGTGTTTGAGATGGAAACTTACCTTTCTCTTGGAAACTAAGAGCAGATGTTAATTTAGCAAGAGTATCTTTAAAATCTATCATGTTTTGAACAAGTTGAGTATTAATTGTCTCTTGCTTTTCAATGAATGCATGCAATGTTTTCTCAAGATTTCTTCTAGAAGGTGGAGCATAAGAAGGTGCATATCCATGAGAATTTTGGAAATTATGGTGTGCTTGAAACGGTGGTTGTGAAGTTTGTGCATTGTTGTTCTCACTCTTCCAACTGAAATTTGGGTGATTTCTCCAACCAGGGTTGTATGTTTGGGAGTATGGGTTGTGGTTGGCCCTTTGAAAACTGTTTAAAGCATGAGCTTCTTCATGGAGACATTCTTTAAAAGAAGGCAAGGTTGGACAATCGTTGGTTGAGTGTTCATTTGTTTCACAGATTTGACACACAATGTTTCAACAGATTTTAATTGACCACTCTTTTTCAATTCTAGTGCCTCGACTTTTCTAGCTAAAGATGCAAATTTGGCTTGAAGGTCATGATCTTCCCTAAGGTTGTACATACCTCCACTAGATGTATGAGGTTGAGTTTTACTCAGTGCCTCATATGTACCTGCAGTGTCCCAATTTTGAGCATTTTCAGCTAACAAGTCTAAGTACTCCATTGCTTCATCAGGGTCTTTATCTTCAAAAGTTCCATTACACATCAATTCAACCATTTGCCTATCTTTAGGTGTTAACCCTTTATAGAAATGTGAAACCAATCTCCATGTTTCAAAATCATGATGGGGGCAAGTACTAAGCAAGTCTCGATACCTATCCCAACATTTGTAAAATGTTTCTCCTGGTTTTTGAGTGAAAGTGGTGATTTGTCTCTTGAAAGAGTTTGTTCTATGAGATGGGAAAAACTTCTTTAAAAATTGTTGTTGCATTTCATCCCAAGCACGAATGGATCCTGGTCTCAAATTTTGTAGCCATGTTTTAGCTTTATCTTTTAATGAAAAAGGAAAAAGCTTTAATCTGATGGTGTTCATGCTATGATTTAAATTCTTATATGTGTTGCACACCTCCTCAAATTCCCTTAAATGCAAGTATGGATTTTCCAATTCTAAACCATGAAAAGAATGTAAAAGTTGAATAATACCTGGTTTAAAATTAAAATGAGATGCATCAGGAGGAAAAACTATGCATGATGGTGCACTTGTTCTTGTGGGATTCATGTGGTTTCTAAGTGTTCTAGCACGGTTATTCTCATTATTTTCATTATGAAGTGATTGATTATCTTCTTCGGCCATATTTTCTGAAAATGATGAGGACATCCTACAAAGTCTACCACTTGATGTACGTGACCACACTCTCATGCACGTGTTGGAATATAATAAAATGAAGAAGAAAACAAAAGAAGAAGGAAGAAAACAAAATAAGGAGAAACAAAATAAAAGAGACAAAGTTATATACAAGAAAAATGAAAAGAGAAAATAAAATAAATACTATAATTTATACAAGAACTTACCTCCCCGGCAACAGCGCCAAAAACTTGACACGACTAAAAGGTTGATGTCTTCTTCCAAGTGCACGAGTGTCGAAGTAATAAATAACCCGGCAAAACCGGGGTCGAACCATAGGGAGGTTAATTGTACAAATTATAAACAACAATTATAAAACAACAATAATAATAACAACAACAACAACAACAAGAATAATAATAATACTAATAATAATAATAGTAATACTAATAATAATAACAATAATAGTAGTAGTAATAATAATAATAATAAAGAAAGAGAAGAAGAAGAAGATGATGATAACTTGGAAATGGATAATTAATGTAAGGATTAAACAATAATAATAACAAATGTCAAGGTAAGAGGTTCTACTAATGGTATATCAAACAAGTATAATATAAAGTCTTATTATTCAATTGGAAACCACACATAAAGGAGGTTCCAATCAGATTATATATTGTTAACATGATTACATTAGTCATCTTATTCAATTAATGCTAATACTTGTAAATCTCGTCAAGCATTCATGATTATAACTTATGTTAACAACAAATCAAGTTCCTTTCATAGCTCAGGTGTCGGTTATACCATACATTATGGGCTATGAAAGTGCCAAGCATTTGTTGTACCAAGTGTTATACAACATAAATCAAGATTAGTCATTTAACAAGCAAAGTATTAAAGAGTGAACAAGATAACAAATATAAAACATGTTAGTATCAAACATTAAAGTCCATATTAAGTTTACATTATACTTATTCTTACACCATTAGTGTAACCTTTTCACCTTGACATAATTAACTTAGCTAGACATAATGAAAGAAAGAAAAATAGATAAACAAAATAAGAACATAAAAGCTAACTAAGTAAAGGAAAGGAAATGAAAAGCATAAACTTAATATTAATGAAAGCAAAGCATAAACATTACAAAAAATATAAAGAGAGAAAGGAAGAGCATGATCTTGATCTGAACACCCAAGATGCCTAAATGCATGGCAAATGCTTCCTTTTATAGGCCAAAATTGGGAACTATTGATTTGATGACTAATTGATAAATGGGTGGCCAACTTTTGACTTGGTGACAATCCTTATCTTCTCTTGTCTGCCCAAAACGTCATTGATAACGTCAAAATTGGAGCCAGTTGTAAACATGAAAGTTGTAGGCAATTGTCTCAGATTTCTTGTGTAAACACTTCAGCTCATTTGGACTTCTAGAACTCCAGATATGGCCAAAATACCGAATAGTGCTCGGGCTGGAAGACAGATTCGGGCTTCTTTGTTGTTGCTACAATTTGGACTTGATAATGGCCTTTTTAGATCTTGGGCTCCATATGAAAGTTGTAGGCCTATGTCTTACCTTTCCATCCATATAAATTGGACCTAAATCTGAGATCTGTAGCTCCAAATATGACCCAATGACCGAACAGTGTTCCGGTTTGGATTGCACCGACATCTCTTCTCTAAGATTGACCATCTCTTTATACTTGCAATTTAAGTTCTTCAAGTCATCAATCAATCCTTTCATATATGTGATAGGCCTGCATTAAAAATAGACATTTACCATAAATTATAGGTATCTTATATTATTAGATACATTATTATAAAACATGCTTTCATTAATATCAAGTTTATGCCTTTCATTTTCTTTCCTTTACTTAGTTAGCTTTTATGTTCTTATTTTGTTTATCTATTTTTCTTTCTTTCATTATGTCTAAATAAGTTAATTATGTCAAGGTGAAAAGGTTACACTAATGGTGTAAGAATAAGTATAATGTAAACTTAATATGGACTTTAATGTTTGATACTAACATGTTTTATATTTGTTATCTTGTTCACTCTTTAATACTTTGCTTGTTAAATAACTAATCTTGATTTATGTTGTATAACACTTGGTACAACAAATGCTTGGCACTTTCATAGCCCATAATGTATGGTATAACCGACACCTGAGCTATGAAAGGAACTTGATTTGTTGTTAACATAAAGTTATAATCATGAATGCTTGACGAGATTTACAAGTATTAGTATTAATTGAATAAGATGACTAATGTAATCATGTTAACAATCTATAATCCAATTGGAACCTTCTTTATGTGTGGTTTCAAATTGAATAATAAGAGTTTATATTATACTTGTTTGACATACCATTAGTGGAATCTCTAACCTTGATAATTTTTATTATCATTGTTTAATCGTTACATTAATATTCCTTCTCCAAGTTCTCATCATCATCCTCTTCTTCTCTTTCTTTATTATTATTATTATTATTATTACTACTACTACTACTACTACTATTATTATTATAGTTATTGTTGTTATTGCTATTATTGTTGTTTATAATGGTTGTTTATAATTTGTACAATTAACCTCCCTCTGGTTCGACCCCGGTCTTGCCGGGTTATTTATTACTTCGACACTCCTACACTTGGGAGAAGACATCAATCTTTTGGTTGTGTCAAGTTTTTTGCGTCGTTGCCAGGGAGGTAAGTTCTTGTATAAATTATAGTATTTATTTTATTCTCTTTTCACTTTTCTTGTATATAACTTTGTTTCTTTTCTTTTGTTTCCTTTTATTTTGTTTTCTTCCTCCTTCTTTTGCTTTCTTCTTCTTTTTTATTCTATTCCTAAACGTGCATGAGAGTGTGGTCACGCACATCAAGTGGTAGACTTTGTAGGATGTCCTCATCATTTTCAGAAAATATGGCCGAAGAAGATAATCAATCACTTCATAATGAGAATAATGAGAATAACCGGGCTAGAACACTTAGAGACCACATGAATCCCACAAGAACAAGTGCACCAGCATGCATAGTTTTTCCTCCTGATGCATCTCATTTTAATTTTAAACTAGGTATTATTCAACTTTTACCTTCTTTTCATGGTTTAGAATTGGAAAATCCATACTTGCATTTAAGGGAATTTGAGGAGGTCTGCAACACATATAATAATTTAAATTGTAGCATGAACACCATTAGATTAAAGCTTTTTCCTTTTTCATTAAAAGATAAAGCTAAAACATGGCTACAAAATTTGAGACCAGGATCCATTCGTGCTTGGGATGAAATGCAACAACAATTTTTAAAGAAGTTTTTCCCATCTCATAGAACAAACTTTTTCAAAAGACAAATCACCACTTTCAATTTAGGTGAGTTAAAACCAACTTCTATATCTCTTTTACTTGCCGATAGATCTGTAAAAGTGCCTAGAGGAATAATTGAAGATGTGTTAGTACAAGTCGATAAATTCATTTATCCTGTGGATTTTATTGTCTTGGACACAGAACCTGTTGAAGCATGTAATTCATTTCCTGTTATTTTAGGATGTCCGTTTTTTGCAACCTCTAACGCATTGATTAATTGTAGGAATGGACTGATGAAGCTATCATTTGGAAACATGACATTGGAGATGAATATTTTCAACATTTGCAAGCAACCTAGAGATGATAATGATTTACAAGAAGTAGATCATATTGACGAATTAGTTTATGATCAACTTGAATCTACTTTAAGTAAAAATAAGTTGGATGAATCTGAAGATTTGCAAATGATTTATTCTGAGGAAGAAATCACGGATAACAAACGCACAGAAAATGTTGATGTGAATCGTTTGTCAACAGTGACAACAGATTCGACATCTGGCATCACACCAATCGATGTTTACTTTCCTAATGAATCCTTACTTTCTCTTAGTCCAATGCCTTCGTATGATAAAAATATCAATTTTCTTTCTTTAGGAGATTTGCCAACTGATTGGAGTACTCAAGACAAAGAAAAGTTTTTGAACGAAGTGAAGAGCTTTTATTGTGATGACCCTAACTTATTCAAATATTGTCCTGATCAAATATTTCAAAGATTCATTCCTGACAATGAGGTAAGTAGTGTGATTAAACTTTGTCATTTTGAAGCATATGGAAGTTATTTCTCGTCAAAAAAGACTGTTGCAAAAATCTTTCAAAATGGATTTTATTGGCCCACCATGTTCAAGGACACACATGCATTCTGCAAAACTTGTGAAAATTGTCAAAAAATTGACACTGGTTAAAAAGTTTTGTTTTATGATTCTCAACTCTATACATTCCCTAAAGAGCTAAGATTAAGATGGACCAATCCTTATGGAGCCTGTGATATTGAGAATTCAATGAATGACAATGATTTTAAGGAAAATGGACATCGTTTGAAAGCTTACTTTGATAATTTTCCTAATGAAAATGAATCAGCTGGTTTGAATGATCTTGTAGATAAAGGTTGATTATTTTGTTTTTCTCAAATTTTTTTTATGTTTCTTTTTGAGTGATTTTTGCTAGTTTCTCTCATCCCGGTCAAATGGCGGACAACGGTACACCGTGACTTAAGTCGGTTCTTTCAGTTTCCCACAATAACTGATATTTGTGTATATATGTGTGCAATTCTTTGAATCTCTCCTCCAATTCTCATTTGATAATGGACACTAATCTTGAAAAATTGAAAAAGTATTTTCCTGCTCTGCCTCAGAATGCGATTACAAAAATTTACCGTGCTAGATGTGCAAGATTGAGATTGTTAATGAATCATGGAATTCCTGAACATATTCGCTGGTTGATTGAAGCAAAGGTCCGATTATCAGGTGAGTCCTCTAACTCCTTCATTTCACACATGCCTGGAACAGGTAAAAGCACTTTTGCGAAGAAGCGTCATGCAAAACGACTGAAAGTCTGTCATCGATGTTCTAGATGGACTTGTAACACACAATGTCGTTCTTTAGGAATGGTATCTATAAACCGTGAAGATAAAATACAATTCATTAAGGATGGCCTGAGTAAGGAGTCTTTAGATAATCTTCTATTAACTCTTGAGACGCATCCTAATGGAGATGTGCATCGTGCAATTCATGATTTATGGCCACTATTTCATAAAGAACATGATCGACTTAGTCTTGGAAATCTGACTAAAAAAGACCTTGTTTGCCAGTTTTTAAGAAAACTAGATGGGAAGCCTATCCCCGACCCATAAAGGGCGTTTAAGCTGTTCTTGGACGTAAAACCAAGGGAAGATGTGAGCCACAATCACAACTACCTGTACATACACATGCTTTTTCAAAAGTAAATAAATAAATAAATAAAGAGAGAGAGAGAGAGAGTGTGAGACTCCAGCTGGCCTACATATAGGTGTTATGATTGCCTTTCTAATTTCTCATCTATAAAACCCTCTTTTCCTTCCTTTCATTTCTACTCAACCCATACATTCAACAAATAGAGAAGTGTGTAGAAATGGCAAGTTCCTCAAGTCATCAAATAAGAAATATTTGTGTTTTCGGTGGATCTAGTCCTGGGAAAGAAAAGGAGTTTTTAGAATCAGCAAATCATCTTGGTCAGGTGTTAGCTGAGAGAAAGATTCATTTAATATATAGGGGAGGCAGTCCTAGGTTAATGGGAGGTGTGTCAATAGCTGTATTTTTAGGAGGTAGTCAAGTTTTGGGGGTCGTCCCTAAAGCTTTGGCACAAGGGGACATCATTGGAAAAACAATTGGAGAGGAACTTCAGCTCTCCACAATGTCAGCTCGAATGAATGCAATGTTTAACCATGCTGATGCCTTCATTGCTTTACTAGGTGGTCTAGGCACATTGGAAGAGATCTTTCATATTTCCTCTTGGGCTCAACTGCACATTCACCATAAACCCATAGGTTTGTTAAATGTTAATGGTTATTATGATAAATTGTTGTATTTTCTTGATCATGTTGTGGAACAGGAATTTCTTACATCTTCTGCACGACAAATCATAATCTCTACTGCTACTGTTGAATAATTGATTGACCAACTACAATCTTTCATTCTTGTGATTGATCCTTCCATGAGTCGCATAAATTGGTCATCTAAGGAAAGCCGTAAAAAGCTTAGATTGGATTTGAGCCTTCATTTGTGAATGTTTGTGTCTTTTGGTTTTATTATTGTGTTTTGTTATTTCTTATTTTTGTTTTAGTGTGTTTCAGGTTTGTCGGTGTTCGTTATTTCAGGTGATATCTTCTATACTCTATCTTTCTACCTTAGAACATTGAGGACAATGTCTCGTTTTGGTTGGGAGGAGAGGGTAGTAGTTGATAAAAAAAAATTGTTTTTCATTTCATAAAGCATGCGCATAATTGTTGTTACTAGGATGGCAGAGTAAAGGAGCTCTTTTGTTAAAGTGACTCTTGAGATGCATCTTAGTAACCATTCTTAGTGATTAGTACTTAAAAGTGCATTTTTATCATGGTTTTATATCATCATTTTGCACTTGAAGTATCAATAACTCCTTAACTAAAATATGTTTTATAATAATGTATCTAATAATATAAGATACCTATAATTTGTGGTAAATGTCTATTTTTAATGCAGGCCTATCACATAAATGAAAGGATTGATTGATGACTTGAAGAACTTAAATTGCAAGGATAAAGAGATGGTCAAACTTAGAGAAGAGATGTCGGTGCAATCCAAACCGGAACACTGTTCGGTAATTGGGTCATATCTGGAGATACAGATCTCATATTTAGGTCCAATTTATATGGATGGAAAGGTAAGAAATAGGCCTATAACTTTCATATGGAGCCCAAGATCTAAAAAGGTCATTATCAAGTCCAAATTGTAGCAACAACAAAGAAGCCCGAATCTGTCTTCCAGCCCGAGCGCTGTTTGGTATTTTGGCCATATCTGGAGTTGGTGACAATCCTTATCTTCTCTTGTCTGCCCAAAACGTCATTGATAACATCAAAATTGGAGCCAGTTGTAAACATGAAAGTTGTAGGCAATTGTCTCAGATTTCTTGTGTAAACACTTCAGCTCATTTGGACTTCTAGAACTCCAGATATGGCCAAAATACCGAATAGTGCTCGGGCTGGAAGACAGATTCGGGCTTCTTTGTTGTTGCTACAATTTGGACTTGATAATGGCCTTTTTAGATCTTGGGCTCCATATAAAAGTTGTAGGCCTATGTCTTACCTTTCCATCCATATAAATTGGACCTAAATCTGAGATCTGTAGCTCCAGATATGATCCAATTACCGAACAGTGTTCTGGTTGGGATTGCACCGACATCTCTTCTCTAAGTTTGACCATCTCTTTATCCTTGCAATTTAAGTTCTTCAAGTCATCAATCAATCCTTTCATTTATGTGATAGGCCTGCATTAAAAATAGATATTTACCACAAATTATAGGTATCTTATATTATTAGATACATTATTATAAAACATATTTTAGTTAAGGAGTTATTGATACTTCAAATGCAAAATGATGATATAAAACCATGATAAAAATGCACTTTTAAGTACTAATCACACCCCTCAACCAGCTTATTACTAGTCCCTAGTAATCAAAGCGTTACAACAATTTGCAAATTTCACAAAGCAAGGTATTCATCATTTAACTTCCATTAATCTATCCAGATAAACAAACTCTCATTAAATTTATATATCTGCTCAATACCTCTTAACAAGATATTAATAAACCTTTCTTTTGTGCTCAATATATCAACACATAATTATGGGGCTTTTCTTGGAAGAAAACAAAATTTTTGTTCTAATGTTTAAGGTTAACTTCCTTGGGTTGGGATTACTATTTTTGTCTTTTTTGTTTTGTTTTTTTGTTTTAAATCTATATACATATAATTTAAAAACATCATGCATCTTTAACCCATGTAACGAGCTTTCAGCTAATGACTCCCAGACCAGTTGGTTTTAGGGCATTAGGTGTTAAGACACCCCTACGAGCTTAGTAACTCGGGTCGCAGATACTGATATGTAGATAGTGCAATGTTTGATTCCCTTAAGCTTTTCTCCTTAACCCATGTAACAAGCGTTGGGCCAATAGCTCCCAAGTCAGTTGACTTTAGGGTATTAGGTGTTAAAACACCCCTTCGGACTTAATTGCTTAGGTTAGGGAGGCTACGAAACCAAACTTATCTACATTTTTATTATCATCATTTTTTTTCTTTTTTTCTTTTTTTTTAATTATATACAATCCCTTTCCCTTAGTTGTTACCTTTAACAAAAGAACATAAATAATGTAATAATCCAATATGCAACCCACAATCATATGTTAAAGTGTGTGTGTGTAAATTAAGGTTTAAGAATACATGTTAAATAAGTATATGAGCAGAATTAAGTGGTAACAATACGAGAGTTTGTAAACCTGAATATTTCAGGAAGTATTATAATAGACCTTGTTAAGAATGGTTACTAAGATGCGTCTCAAGAGTCAGTTTAACAAAAGAACTCCTTTACTCTGCCATCCTAGTAACAACAATTATGCACATGCTTTATGAAATGAAAAACAATTTTTTTTTATCAACTACTACCCTCTCCCCCCAACCAAAACGAGACATTGTCCTCAATGTTCTAAGGTAGAAAGATAGAGTATAGAAGTTATCACATGAACACTAACAAACCTGAAACACACTGAAACAAAAATAAGAAATAACAAAACACAATAATAAAACCAAAAGACACAAGTTTTTACAAACAAAAAAAATTCAAATCGCAGTTGTGATTGTGGCTCACATCTTCCCTTGGTTTTACATCCAAGAACAGCTTAAACGCCCTCAATGGGTCGGGGATAGGCTTCCCATCCAGTTTTCTTAAAAACTGGCAAACATGATCTTTTTAGTCAGATTTCCAAGACTATGCCAAGTATGTTCTTTATGAAAATGGGTTCATAAGTCATGAATTACACGATGCTTATCTCGACTATGATGAGACTTAAGAGTCAATAGAAGATTATCTAAAGACTCTCTGTGTTTTGAAATAAATCCCACCTTCTGACAATTTTCATAGTTTTTGCGGAATGCATCTGACTCCTTGAATATGATGGGCCAGTAAAATCCACTTTGTAAGATTTCTACAATTCTCTTTTTTGATGAGAAATGATCCCCACATGCCTTAGAGTAACAAAATTTAATGAAATTACTTACCTCATTGTCGAGAATGAATTTTTGAAATATTTGACCAGGACAATAATTGAATAAGTTAGGGTCATCCCAATAAAAATTTTGCTCGTTGCTCAAAAATTTTCTTTTGTCTTCAGTATTCCAATGAGCTGGCAAAAATCCTGAAGTAAGAAAATTGATATGTTTAGCAAACCAAGGCATTGAACTAAGAGAAAGTAGAGATTCATTAGGAAAGTAATAATTGATTGGTGTGATGTCGGGTGTCGAATTTGTTGTCACTTTTGATAAAAGATCCGCATCAACAATGTCGGTGCCTTTTTCATCATCGACTTCTTCCTGATTGGTCATGGCATGAGGAAATGAAAGTGCTGGCAGGGAATCAGTCTTTTCCTTGCAATATTCAGATTCAACCCCTTCCTTACCCTTAGAGATTGACTCATCATCTTTCTCACAAGGTTCAAGAGTGGGTTTTTTAATAACCTTACCATTGCGAAGAGTAATGACTGATTTGACTTGATCCATATGTTGACTTCCATAACTACTTGCATTGGCATTATATTGCTTCTTGAGATTTTGCTGTGGTTGAGATGGAAACTTACCTTTTTCTTGAAAATTAAGAGCAGATGTGAATTTTGCAAGAGTATCTTTAAAATCTATTATGCTTTGAGCAAGTTGAGTGTTGATTGTCTCTTGCTTTTCAATGAATGCATACAAAGTTTCCTCAAAATTACTTCTAAGAGGTGGAGCATAAGAAGGTGCATATCCATAAGAATTTTGGAAATTATGGTGTGCTTGAAACTGTGGTGGTGAAGTTTGTGCATTGTCACTCTTCCAACTGAAATTTAGGTGATTTCTCCAACCAGGATTGTATGTTTGTGAATATGGGTTGTGATTGGACGTTTCGAAACTGTTTAAAGCATGGGCTTGTTCATGGAGACATTCCTTAAAAGAAGGCAAGGTTGGACAATCGTTGGTTGAGTGTTCATTTGTTTCACAGATTTGACACACAATGTTTTCAACAGATTTTAATTGACCATTTTTTTTCAATTCTAGTGCCTCGACTTTTCTAGCTAAAGATGCAAACTTGGCTTGAAGGTCATGATCTTCCCTAAGGTTGTACATACCTCCACTAGATGTATGAGGTTGAGTTTTACTCGGTGCCTCATAAGTACCCGCGGTGTCCCAATTTTGAGTATTTTCAGCTAACAAGTCTAAGTACTCCATTGCTTCATCAGGGTTTTTATCTTCAAAAGTTCCATTGCACATCAATTCAACCATTTGCCTATCTTTAGGTGTTAACCCTTCATAAAAATGTGAAACCAATCTCCATGTTTCAAAACCATGATGAGGACAAGTACTAAGCAAGTCTCGATACCTATCCCAACATTTGTAAAATGTTTCTCCTGGTTTTTGAGTGAAAGTGGTGATTTGTCTCTTGAAAGAGTTTGTTCTATGAGATGGGAAAAACTTCTTTAAAAAATATTGTTGCATTTCATCCCAAGCACGAATGGATCCTGGTCTCAAATTTTGTAGCCATGTTTTAGCTTTATCTTTTAATGAAAAAGGAAAAAGCTTTAATCTGATGGTGTTCATGCTACAATTTAAATTATTATATGCGTTGCAGACCTCCTCAAATTCCCTTAAATGCAAGTATGGATTTTCCAATTCCAAACCATGAAAGAAGGTAAAAGTTGAATAATGCCTGGTTTAAAATTAAAATGAGATGCATCAGGAGAAAAAACTATGCATGATGGTGCACTTGTTCTTGTGGGATTCATGTGGTCTCTAAGTGTTGTAGCACGGTTATTCTCATTATTTTCATTATGAAGTGATTGATTATCTTCTTCGGCCATATTTTCTGAAAATGATGAGGATATCCTACAAAGTCTACCACTTGATGTACGTGACCACACTCTCATGCACGTGTTGGAATAAAATAAAAAAGAAGAAGAAAGCAAAAGAAGGAGGAAGAAAACAAAATAAAAAGAAACAAAGTATATACAAGAAAAGTGAAAAGAGAAAATAAAATAAATACTATAATTTATACAAGAACTTACCTCCCCGGCAACGGCGCCAAAAACTTGACACGACTAAAAGGTTGATGTCTTCTCCCAAGTGCAGGAGTGTCGAAGTAATAAATAACCCAGCAAGACCGGGGTCGAACCACAAGGAGGTTAATTGTACAAATTATAGACAACAATTATAAGCAACAATAATAGCAATAATAACAACAACAACTATAATAGTAGTAGAAGTAGTAGTAGTAGTAGTAGTAGTAGTAGTAATAGTAGTAGTAATAATAATAATAATAATAATAATAATAATAAAGAAAGAGAAGAAGAATAAGATGATGATAACTTGAAGATGGAAAATTAATGTAAGGATTAAACAATAATAATAACAAATGTCAAGGTTAGAGGTTCCACTAATGGTATATCAAACAAGTATAGTATAAACTCTTATTATTGAATTGAAAACCACACATAAAGGAGGTTCCAATCAGATTATATATTGTTAACATGATTACATTAGTCATCTTATTCAATTAATGCTAATACTTGTAAATCTCGTCAAGCATTCATGATTATAACTTATGTTAACAACAAATCAAGTTCCTTTCATAGCTCAGGTGTCGGTTATACCATACATTATGGGCTATGAAAGTGCCAAGCATTTGTTGTACCAAGTGTTATACAACATAAATCAAGATTAGTCATTTAACAAGCAAAGTATTAAAGAGTGAACAAGATAACAAATATAAAACATGTTAGTATCAAACATTAAAGTCCATATTAAGTTTACATTATACTTATTCTTACACCATTAGTGTAACCTTTTCACCTTGACATAACTAACTTAGCTAGACATAATGAAAGAAAGCAAAATAGATAAACAAAATAAGAACGTAAAAGTTAACTAAGTAAAGGAAAGGAAATGAAACGCATAGACTTAATATTACTGAAACTTAATATTAATGAAAGCAAAGCATAAACATTACAAAAAATACAAAGAGAGAAAGGAAGAGCATGATCTTGATCTAGAAACCAAGATGCCTAAATGCATGGTAAATGCCTCCTTTTATAGGCCAAAATTGGGAACTATTGATTTGATGACTAATTGATAAGTGGGTGGCCAACTTTTGACTTGGTGACAATCCTTATCTTCTCTTGTCTGCCCAAAACGTCATTGATAACATCAAAATTGGAGCCAGTTATAACATGAAAGTTGTAGGCAATTGTCTCATCTTTCTTGTGTAACAAATTCAGCTCATTTGGACTTCTAGAACTCCAGATATGGCCAAAATACCGAACAGTGCTCGGGCTGGAAGACAGATTCGGGCTTCTTTGTTGTTGCTATAATTTGGCCTTGATAATAGCCTTTTTAGATCTTGGGCTCCATATGAAAGTTGTAGGTCTATGTCTTACCTTTCCATCCATATAAATTGGACCTAAATCTGAGATCTGTAGCTCCAGATATGATCCAATTACCAAACAGTGTTCCGGTTGGGATTGCACCGACATCTCTTCTCTAAGTTTGACCATCTCTTTATCCTTTCATTTAAGTTCTTCAAGTCATCAATCAATCATCTCTTTATGCACTGTGAAGAGGAAACTGAATGTGAAAAAGAAAGCCTTTCTAGCCGAACAAGTAAGTGCTATTCTTCAAAACAATAATGTTTTGAAATATAAAGACCCTGGTTGTCCTACAATTTCTTGCTTTATTGGAGAGCATAAAATTGAAAGAGCCTTACTTGATCTTGGTGCTAGTGTGAATTTACTTCCATATTCAGTTTTTCAGAGTCTCAATCTAGGTGAGTTAAAACCAACTTCTATATCTCTTTTACTTGCCGATAGATCTGTAAAACTGCCTAGAGGAATAATTGAAGATGTGTTACTACAAGTCGATAAATTCATTTATCCTTTGGATTTTATTGTCTTGGACACAGAACCTGTTGAAGCATGTAATTCATTTCCTATTATTTTAGGACGTCCATTTCTTGCAACTTCTAACACATTGATTAATTGTAGGAATGGACTGATGAAGCTATCATTTGGAAACATGACACTGGAGATGAATATTTTCAACATTTGCAAGCAACCTGGAGATGATAATGATTTATAAGAAGTAGATCATATTGATGAATTAGTTTATGATCAACTTGAATCTACTTTAAGTAAAAATGAATTAGATGAAACTGAAGATTTCCAAATGGTTTATTCTAAGGAAGAAATCACGGATAAAACAAGCACCGAAAATGTTGATGCGAATCTTTTGTCAACAGTGACAACAGATTCGACATCTAACATCACACCAATCGATGATTACTTTCCTAACGAATCCTTACTTTCTCTTAGTCCAATGCCTTGGTATGATAAAAATATCAATTTTCTTACTTTAGGAGATTTGCCACCTGATTGGAGTATTCAAGACAAAGAAAAGTTTTTGAACGAAGTGAAGAGCTTTTATTGTGATGACCCTAACTTATTCAAATATTGTCCTGATCAAATATTTCAAAGATTCATTCCCGACAATGAGGTAAGTAGTGTCATTAAACTTTGTCATTCTGAAGCATGTGGAAGTTATTTCTCGTCAAAAAAGACAATTGCAAAAATCTTTCAAAATGGATTTTATTGGCCCACCATGTTCAAGGACACGCATGCATTCTGCAAAACTTGTGAAAATTGTCAAAAGATTGATACTGGTCAAAAAGTTTTGTTTTATGATTCTCAACTCTATGCAGTCCCTAGAGAGCTAAGATCAAGATGGAGCAATCCTTATGGGGCTTGTGATATTGAGAATTCAATGAATGACAATGATTTTAAGGAAAATGGACATCGTTTGAAAGCTTACTTTGATAATTTTCCTAGTGAAAATGAATCAGCTGGTTTGAATGATCTTGTAGATAAAGGTTGATTATTTTGTTTTTCTCACATTTTCTTTTTTGTGTTTCTTTTTGAGTGATTTTTGCTAGTTTCTCTCACCCCAATCAAATGGCGGATAACGGTACTCCGTGACTTAAGTCGGTTCTTTCAGTTTCCCACAATTACTGATATCTGTGTATATATCTGTGCAATTCTTTGAATCTCTCTTCCAATTCTCATTTGATAATGGACACTAATCTTGAAAAATTGAAAAAGTATTTTCCCGCTCTTCCTTAGAATGCGATTACAAAAATTTACCGTGCTAGATTTGCAAGATTGAGATTGTTAATGAATCATGGAATTCCTGAACATATTCGCTGGTTGATTGAAGCAAAGGTCCGATTATCAAGTGAGTCCTCTAATTTCTTTATTTCACACATGCCTGGAACAGGTAAAAGCACTTTTGCAAAGAAGCGTCGTGCAAAACGACTAGAAGTCTGTCATCGATGTGCTAGATGGACTTGTAATACACAATGTCGTTCTTTAGGAATGGTATCTATAAACCGTGAAGATAAAATACAATTCATTAAGGATGGCCTAAGTAAGGAGTCTTTAGATAATCTTCTATTGACTCTTGACACGCATCCTAGTGGAGATGTGCATCGTGCAATTCATGATTTATGGCCACTATTTCATAAAGAACATGATCGACTTAGTCTTGGGAATCTGACTAAAAAAGACCCTGTTTGCCAGTTTTTAAGAAAACTGGATGGGAAGCCTATCCCCGACCCATTGAGGGCGTTTAAGTTGTTCTTGGACGTAAAACCAAGGGAAGATGTGAGCCACATTCACAACTGCGATTTGAATTTTTTTTGTTTGTAAAAACTTGTGTCTTTTGGTTTTATTATTGTGTTTTGTTATTTCTTATTTTTGTTTTAGTGTGTTTCAGGTTTTGTCAGTGTTCGTTATTTCAGGTGATATCTTTTGTACTCTATCTTTCTACCTTAGAACATTGAGGACAATGTCTCGTTTTGGTTGGGGGGAGAGGGTAGTAGTTGATAAAAAAAAAAATTGTTTTTCATTTCATAAAGCGTGTATAATTGTTGTTACTAGGATGGCAGAGTAAAGGAGTTCTTTTGTTAAAGTGACTCTTGAGACGCATCTTAGTAACCATTGTTAACAAGGTCTATTATAATACTTCCTGAAATATTCTGGTTTACAAACTCTCGTATTGTTACCACTTAATTCTGCTTATATACTTATTTAACATGTATTCTTAAACCTTAATTTACACACACACACTTTAACATATGATTGTGGGTTGCATATTGGATTATTACATTATTTATGTTCTTTTGTTAAAGGTAACAACTAAGGGAAAGGGATTGTATATAATTAAAAAAAAAAGAAAAACATGAAAAAAAAAGAAAAAAAAAAGAAAAAAAGAAAAAAAATGATGATAATAAAAATGTAGATAAGTTTGGTTTCGTTGCCTCCCTAACCTAAGCAATTAAGCCCGAAGGGGTGTTTTAACACCTAATACCCTAAAGTCAACTAACTTGGGAGCTATTGGCCCAACGCTTGTTACATGGGTTGAGGAGAAAAGCTTAAGGGAATCAAGCATTGCACTATCTACATATCAGTATCTGCGACCCAAGGAAGTTAACCTTAAACATTAGAACAAAAATTTTGTTTTCTTCCAAGAAAAGCCCCATAATTATGTATTGATACATTGAGCACAAAAAAAAGGTTTATTAATATCTTGTTAAGAGGTATTGAGCAGATATATAAATTTAATTGGAAGTTAAATGATGAATACCTTGCTTTGTGAAATTTGCAAATTGTTGTAACGCTTTGATTACTTGGGACTAGTAATAAGCTGGTTGAGGGGTTTGATTAGTACTTAAAAGTGTATTTTTATCATGGTTTTATATCAACATTTTGCACTTGAAGTATCAATAACTCCTTAACTAAAATATGTTTTATAATAATGTATCTAATAATATAAGATACCTATAATTTATGGTAAATGTTTATTTTTAATGTAGGCCTATCACATAAATGAAAGGATTGATTGATGACTTTAAGAACTTAAATTGCAAGGATAAAGAAATGGTTAAACTTAGAGAAGAGATGTCGGTGCAATCCAAACCGGAACACTATTCGGTAATTGGGTCATATCTGGAGCTACAGATCTCAGATTTAGGTCCAATTTATATGGATGGAAAGGTAAGACATAGGCCTACAACTTTCATATGGAGCCCAAGATCTAAAAAGGTCATTATCAAGTCCAAATTGTAGCAACAATAAAGAAGCCCGAATCTGTCTTCCAGCCCGAGCACTATTTGGTATTTTGGCCATATCTGGAGTTCTAGAAGTCCAAATGAGCTGAAGTTTTTACACAAGAAAGATGAGACAATTGCCTACAACTTTCATGTTACAACTGGCTCCAATTTTGACGTTATCAATGACGTTTTGGGCAGACAAGAGAAGATAAGGATTGTCACCAAGTCAAAAGTTGGCCACCCACTTATCAATTAGTCATCAAATCAATAGTTCCCAATTTTGGCCTATAAAAGGAGGCATTTGCAATGCATTTAGGCATCTTGGTTTCCAGATCAAGATCATGCTCTTCCTTTCTCTCTTTGTATTTTTTGTAATGTTTATGCTTTGCTTTCATTAATATTAAGTATATGCTTTTCATTTCCTTTTCTTTACTTAGTTAGCTTTTATGTTCTTATTTTGTTTATCTATTTTTCTTTCTTTCATTATGTCTAGCTAAGTTAATTATGTCAAGGTGAAAAGGCTACACTAATGGTGTGAGAATAAATATAATGTAAACTTAATATGAACTTTAATGTTTGATACTAACATGTTTTATATTTGTTATCTTGTTCACTCTTTAATACTTTGCTTGTTAAATGACTAATCTTGATTTATGTTGTATAACACTTGGTACAACAAATGCTTGGCACTTTCATAGCCCATAATGTATGGTCTAACCGACACCTGAGCTATGAATGGAACTTGATTTGTTGTTAACATAAGTTATAATCATGAATGCTTGACGAGACTTACAAGTATTAGCATTAATTGAATAAGATGACTAATGTAATCATGTTAACAATATATAATCTGATTGGAACCTCCTTTGTGTGTGGTTTCCAATTCAATAATAAGAGTTTATACTATACTTGTTTGATATACCATTAGTGGAACCTCTAACCTTGACATTTGTTATTATTATTGTTTAATCCTTACATTAATATTTCATCTCTAAGTTCTCATCATCATCATCTTCTTCTTCTTCTTCTTCTTTTTCTTTATTATTATTATTATTATTATTATTATTATTATTATTACTACTACTACTAATACTATTATTATTATTATTATTATTATTATTATTATTATTATTATTATTATTATTATTATTATTACTATTGTTGTTGTTGTTGTTGTTGTTGTTTATAATTTGTACAATTAACCTCCCTGTGGTTCGACCTCGGTCGTGCCGGGTTATTTATTACTTCGACACTGCTGCACTTGGGAGAACACATCAACCTTTTAGTCGTGTCACTTAGCAAGGTCTATTATAATACTTCCTGAAATATTATGGTTTACAAACTCTCGTATTGTTATCACTTAATTCTGCTCATATACTTATTTAACATGTATTCTTAAACCTTAATTTACACACACACACTTTAACATATGATTATGGGTTGCATATTGGATTATTACATTATTTATGTTCTTTTGTTAAAGATAACAACTAAGGGAAAGGGATTGTATATAATTAAAAAAAAAGACATGAAAAAAAAATGAAAAATGAAAAAAAAATGAAAAATGAAAAAAGAAAAAAAATGATGATAATAAAAATGTAGATAAGTTTGGTTTCGTAGCCTCCCTAACCTAAGCAATTAAGCCTGAAGGGGTGTTTTAACACCTAATACCCTAAAGTCAACTGACTTGGGAGCTATCGGCCCAACGCTTGTTAGATGGGTTGAGGAGAAAAGCTTAAGGGAATCAAACATTGGACTATCTACATATCTGTATCTGCGACCCGAGTTACTAAGCTCGTAGGGGTGTCTTAACACCTAATACCGTAAGACCAACTGGTCTGGGAGTCATTAGTTGAAAGCTCGTTACATGGGTTAAAGATGCATGATGTTTTTAAATTATATGTATATATATTTAAAAAGAAAAAGAAAAAAAAAGAAGTAAAAAAAAAAGACAAAAATAATAATCTCATCCCAAGGAAGTTAACCTTAAACATTAGAACAAAAATTTTGTTTTCTTCCAAGAAAAGCCCTATAATTATGTGTTGATACATTGAGCACAAAAGAAAGGTTTATTAATATCTTGTTAAAAGGTATTGAGCAGATATATAAATTTAATGAGAGTTTGTTTATCTAGATAGACTAATGGAAGTTAAATGATAAATACCTTGCTTTGTGAAATTTGCAAATTTTTTTAACGCTTTAATTACTAGGGACTAGTAATAAGCTGGTTGGGGGGTGTGATTAGTACTTAAAAGTGTATTTTTGCCATGGTTTTATATCAGCATTTTGTACTTGAAGTATCAATAACTCCTTAACTAAAGCATGTTTTATAATAATATATCTAATAATATAAGATACCTATAATTTGTGGTAAATGTCTATTTTTAATGCAGGTCTATCACATAAATGAAAGGATTGATTGATGACTTGAAGAACTTAAATTGCAAGGATAAAGAGATGGTCAAACTTAGAAAAGAGATGTCGGTGTAATCCATACTGTTCGGTATGTTGGCCATATCTAGAGTTCTAGAAGTCCAAATGAGCTGAATGTTTTACACAAGAAAATTGAGACAATTGCCTACAACTTTCATGTTTTCAACTAGCTCCAATTATGACGTTATTAATGACGTTTTGGGCAGACAAGAGAAGATAAGGATTGTCACCAAGTCAAAAGTTGGCCACCCACTTATCAATTAGTCATCAAATCAATAGTTCCCAATTTTGGCCTATAAAAGGAGGCATTTGCCATGCATTTAGGCATCTTGGTTTCTAGATCAAGATCATGCTCTTCCTTTCTCTCTTTGTATTTTTTATAATGTTTATGCTTTGCTTTCATTAATATCAAGTTTATGCCTTTCATTTCCTTTCCTTTTCTTAGTTAGCTTTTATGTTCTTATTTTGTTTATCTATTTTTCTTTCTTTCATTATGTCTAACTAAGTTAATTATGTCAAGGTGAAAAGGTTACACTAATGGTGTAAGAATAAGTATAATGTAAACTTAATATGGACTTTAATGTTTGATACTAACATGTTTTATATTTGTTATCTTGTTCACTCTTTAATACTTTGCTTGTTAAATAACTAATCTTGATTTATGTTGTATAACACTTGGTACAACAAATGCTTGGCACTTTCATAGCCCATAATGTATGGTATAACCGACACCTGAGCTATGAAAGGAACTTGATTTGTTGTTAACATAAAGTTATAATCATGAATGCTTGTCAAGATTTACAAGTATTAGTATTAATTGAATAAGATGACTAATATAATCATGTTAACAATCTATAACCCAATTGGAACCTTCTTTATGTGTGGTTTCCAATTGAATAATAAGAGTTTATATTATACTTGTTTGACATACCATTAATGGAATCTCTAACCTTGACAATTTTTATTATCATTGTTTAATCGTTACATTAATATTCCTTCTCCAAGTTCTCATCATCATCCTCTTCTTCTCTTTCTTTATTATTATTATTATTAGTACTACTACTACTACAACTATTATTATTATTATTATAGTTATTGTTGTTATTGTTGTTTATAATTGTTGTTTATAATTTGTACAATTAACCTCCCTATGGTTCGACCCCGGTCTTGCCGGGTTATTTATTACTTCGACACTCCTATACTTGGGAGAAGACATCAATCTTTTGGTTGTGTCAAGTGGCTCCAATTTTGACATTATCAATGACGTTTTGGGCAAACAAGAGAAGATAAGGATTGTCACCAAGTCAAGAGTTGGTCACCCACTCATCAATTAGTCATCAAATCAATAGTTCCCAATTTTGACCTATAAAAGGAGGTATTTGCCATGCATTTAGGCATCTTGGTTTCCAGATCAAGATCATACTCTTGCTTTCTCTCTTTGTATTTTTTGTAATGTTTATGCTTTGCTTTCATTAATATCACCTACTACCCTCTCCCCCCAACCAAAACGAGA
Organism: Populus pruinosa; assembly: GCA_026413675.1. Taxonomy (NCBI): domain Eukaryota; kingdom Viridiplantae; phylum Streptophyta; class Magnoliopsida; order Malpighiales; family Salicaceae; genus Populus; species Populus pruinosa. The sequence goes on along the minus strand of CM048610.1, from coordinate 6,786,878 downwards.
CATTGTCCTCAATGTTCTAAGGTAGAAAGATAGAGTATAAAAGATATCACCTGAAATAACGAACACTGACAAAACCTGAAACACACTGAAACAAAAATAAAAATAACAAAACACAATAATAAAACTAAAATACATAAAAATTCACAAATGAAGGCTCAAATCCAATCTAAGCTTTTTACGGCTTTCCTTAGATGACCAATTTATGCGACTCATGGAAGGATCAATCACAGGAGTGAAAGATTGTAGTTGGTCAATCAATTGTTCAGCAGTAGTAGCAGAGATTATGATTTGTCGTGTAGAAGATGTTAGAAATTCCTGTTCCACAGCATGATCAAGAAAAGACAACAACTTATCATAATAACCATTAACATTTAACAAACCAATGGGTTTATGGTGAATGTGCAGTTGAGCCCAAGAGGAAATATGAAAGATCTCTTCCAATGTGCCTAGACCACCTGGTAAAGCAATGAAAGCATCAGCATGGTTAAACATTGCATTCATTCGAGCCGACATTGTGGAGACCTGAAGTTCCTCTCCAATTGTTTTTCCATTGATGTCCCCTTGTGCCAAAGCTTTAGGGACGACCCCCAAAACTTGACTACCTCCTAAAAATGCAGCTATTGACACACCTCCCATTAACCCAAGACTGCCTCCCCCATATACTAAATGAATCTTTCTCTCAGCTAGCACCTGACCAAGATGATTTGCTGATTCTAAAAACTCTTTTTCTTTCCCAGGACTAGATCCACCGAAAACACAAATATTTCTTATTTGATGACTTGAGGAACTTGCCATTTCTACACACTTCTGTATTTGTTGAATGTATGGGTTGAGTAGAAATGAAAGGAAGGAAAATAGGGTTTTATAGATGAGAAAGTAAAAAGGCAATCATAACATCTATATGGAGGCCAGCTGGAGTCTCACACACTCTCTCTCTCTTTTTATTTATTTATTTATTTACTTTTGAAAAAAAAAACATGTGTATGTACAGGTAGTTGTGATTGTGGCTCACATCTTCCCTTGGTTTTACGTCCAAGAACGGCTTAAACGCCCTCTATGGGTCGGGGATAGGCTTCCCATCCAGTTTTCTTAAAAACTGGCAAACAGAGTCTTTTTTAGTCAGATTCCCAAGACTAAGTCGATCATGTTCTTTATGAAATAGTAGCCATAAATCATGAATTGCACGATGCACATCTCCACTAGGATGCGTCTCAAGAGTCAATAGAAGATTATCTAAAGACTCCTTACTCAAGCCATCCTTAATGAATTGTATTTTATCTTCACGGTTTATAGATACCATTCCTAAAGAACGACATTGTGTATTACAAGTCCATCTAGCACATCGATGACAGACATCCAGTCGTTTTGCACGACGCTTCTTTGCAAAAGTGCTTTTACCTGTTCCAGGCATGTGTGAAATAAAGTAATTAGAGGACTCACCTGATAATCGGACCTTTGCTTCAATCAACCAACGAATATCTTCAGGAATTCCATGATTCATTAACAATCTCAATCTTGCACATCTAGCACGGTAAATTTTTGTAATTGCATTCTGAGGCAGAGCGGGAAAATACTTTTTCAATTTTTCAAGATTAGTGTCCATTTTCAAATGAGAATTGGAAGAGAAATTCAAAGAATTACACAGATATATACACAGATATCAGTAATTGTGGGAAACTGAAAGAACCGACTTAAGTCACGGAGTACCGTTATCCGCCATTTGACCGGGGTGAGAGAAACTAGCAAAAATCACTCAAAAAGAAACACAAAAACAATGTGAGAAAAAAAAAATCAACCTTTATCTACAAGATCATTCCAACCAGTTGATTCATTTTTACTAGGAAAATTATCAAAGTAAGTTTTCAAACGATGTCCATTTTCCTTAAAATCATTATCATTCATTGAATTCTCAATATCACAGGCCCCATAAGGATTGCTCCATCTTGGTCTTAGCTCTCTAGGGACTGCATAGATTTGAGAATCATAAAACAAAACTTTTTGACCAGTATCAATCTTTTGACAATTTTCACAAGTTTTGCAGAATGCATGCGTGTCCTTGAACATGGTGGGCCAATAAAATCCATTTTGCAAGATTTTTGCAATTGTCTTTTTTGACGAGAAATAACTTCCACATGCTTCAGAATGACAAAGTTTAATGACACTACTTACCTCATTGTCGGGAATGAATCTTTGAAATATTTGATCAGGACAATATTTGAATAAGTTAGGGTCATCACAGTAAAAGATCTTCACTTCGTTCAAAAACTTTTCTTTGTCTTGGGTACTCCAATCAGCTGGCAAATCTTCTAAGGCAAGAAAATTGATATTTTTATTATACCAAGGCATTGGACTAAGAGAAAGTAAGGATTCGTTAGGAAAGCAATCATCGATTGGTGTGATGTTAGATGTTGAATCTGTTGTCAATGTTGACAAAAGATTTGCATCAACATTTTCAGTGCTTGTTTCATTCGTGATTTCTTCCTCAGAATAAATCATTTGCAAATCTTCAGTTTCATCCAATTCATTTTTACTTAAAGTAGATTCAAGTTGATCATAAACTAATTCGTCAATATGATCTACTTCTTGTAAATCATTATCATCTCCAGGTTGCTTGCAAATGTTGAAAATATTCATCTCCAATGTCATGTTTCCAAATGATAGCTTCATCAGTCCATTCCTACAATTAATCAATGCGTTAGAGGTTGCAAGAAACGGACGTCCTAAAATAACAGGAAATGAATTACATGCTTCAACAGGTTCTGTGTCCAAGACAATAAAATCCACAGGATAAATGAATTTATCGACTTGTACTAACACATCTTCAATTATTCCTCTAGGCACTTTTACAGATCTATCGGCAAGTAAAAGAGATATAGAAGTTGGTTTTAACTCACCTAGATTGAGACTCTGAAAAACTGAATATGGAAGTAAATTCACACTAGCTCCAAGATCAAGTAAGGCTCTTTCAATTTTATGCTCTCCAATGAAGCAAGAAATTGTAGGACAACCAGGGTCTTTATATTTCAAAGCATTATTGTTTTGAAGAATAGCACTTACTTGTTCGGCTAGAAAGGCTTTCTTTTTCACATTCAGTTTCCTCTTCACAGTGCAAAGATCTTTCAAAAATTTAGCATAGGAAGGAACCTGTTTAATAGCATCCAGCAAAGGTATATTGATCCTTACCTGTTTGAAAATTTCATAAATTTCAGAATTGTGATTGACTTTCCTTTGTTTGGTCATGGCTTGAGGAAATGGAAGTGCTGGCGGTGAATCAGTCGTTTCTTTGCAATTTTCAGATTCATCCCCTTCCTTACCCTCAGAGATTGACTCATCATCTTTCTCATAACGTTCAAGAGAGGGTTTTTCAATAACCTTACCACTGCGCAGAGTAGTGACTGATTTGACTTGATCCATGTGTTGGCTTCCGGAACTACTTGCATTTGCATTGTATTGCCCCTTGGGATTTTGTTGTGTTTGAGATGGAAACTTACCTTTCTCTTGGAAACTAAGAGCAGATGTTAATTTAGCAAGAGTATCTTTAAAATCTGTCATGTTTTGAACAAGTTGAGTATTAATTATCTCTTGCTTTTTAATGAATGCTTGAACTGTTTCCTCAAAATTTCTTCTAGGAGGTGGAGCATAAGGAGGTGCATATCCATGAGAATTTTGGAAATTGTGGTGTGCTTGAAACGGTGGTTGTGAAGTTTGTGCATTGTTGTTCTCACTCTTCCAATTGAAATTTGGGTGATTTCTCCAACCAGGGTTGTATGTTTGGGAGTATAGGTTCTGGTTGGGCCTTTGGAAACTGTTTAAAGCATGGGCTTGTTCATGGAGACATTCCTTAAAACAAGGCAAGGTTGGACAATCGTTGGTTGAGTGTTCATTTGTTTCACAGATTTGACACACAATGTTTTCAACAGATTTTAATTGACCACTCTTTTTCAATTCTAGTGCCTCGACTTTTCTAGCTAAAGATGCAAATTTGGCTTGGAAGTCATGATCTTCCCTAAGGTTGTACATACCTCCACTAGATGTATGAGGTTGAGTTTTACTCGGTGCCTCATATGTACCCGCAGTGTCCCAATTTTGAGCATTTTCAGCTAACAAGTCTAAGTACTCCATTGCTTCATCAGGGTCTTTATCTTCAAAAGTTCCATTGCACATCAATTCAACCATTTGCCTATCTTTAGGTGTTAACCCTTCATAGAAATGTGAAACCAATCTCCATGTTTCAAAACCATGATGAGGGCAAGTACTAAGCAAGTCTCGATACCTATCCCAACATTTATAAAATGTTTCTCCTGGTTTTTGAGTGAAAGTGGTGATTTGTCTCTTGAAAGAGTTTGTTCTATGAGATGGGAAAAACTTCTTTAAAAATTGTTGTTGCATTTCATCCCAAGCACGAATGGATCCTAGTCTTAAATTTTGTAGCCATGTTTTAGCTTTATCTTTTAATGAAAAAGGAAAAAGCTTTAATCTGATGGTGTTCATGCTACAATTTAAGTTATTATATGTGTTGCAAACCTCCTCAAATTCCCTTAAATGCAAGTATGGATTTTCCAATTCCAAACCATGAAAAGATGGTAAAAGTTGAATAATACCTGGTTTAAAATTAAAATGAGATGCATCAGGAGGAAAAACTATACATGATGGTGCACTTGTTCTTGTGGGATTCATGTGGTCTCTAAGTGTTCTAGCACGGTTATTCTCATTATTCTCATTTTGAAGTGATTGATTATCTTCTTCGGCCATATTTTCTGAAAATGATGAGGATATCCTACAAAGTCTACCACTTGATGTACGTGACCACACTCTCATGCACGTGTAGGAATAAAATAAAAGGAAGAAGAAAACAAAATAAGGAGAAACAAAATAAAAGAGACAAAGTTATATATAAGAAAAGTGAAAAGAGAAAATAAAATAAATATTATAATTTATACAAGGACTTACCTCCCCGGCAACGGCGCCAAAAACTTGACACGACTAAAAGATTGATGTCTTCTCCCAAGTGCAGGAGTGTCGAAGTAATAAATAACCCGGTAAGACCGGGGTCGAACCACAGGGAGGTTAATTGTACAAATTATAAACAACAATTATAAACAATAGTAATAACGATAACAATAATAATAATAATAATAATAACAATAATAATAATAATAATAATACTACAAGTAGTAGTAGTAGTAATAATAATAATAATAATAATAAAGAAAGAGAAGAAGAAGAAGATGATGATGATGAGAACTTAGAGATGAAATATTAATGTAAGGATTAAACAATAATAATAACAAATGTCAAGGTTAGAGGTTCCACTAATGGTATATCAAACAAGTATAGTATAAACTCTTGTTATTGAATTGGAAACCACACACAAAGGAGGTTCCAATCAGATTATATATTGTTAACATGATTACATTAGTCATCTTATTCAATTAATGCTAATACTTGTAAATCTCGTCAAGCATTCATGATTATAACTTATGTTAACAACAAATCAAGTTCCTTTCATAGCTCAGGTGTCGGTTATACCATACATTATGGGCTATGAAAGTGCCAAGCATTTGTTGTACCAAGTGTTATACAACATAAATCAAGATTAGTCATTTAACAAGTAAAGTATTAAAGAGTGAACAAGATAACAAATATAAAACATGTTAGTATCAAACATTAAAGTCCATTTTAAGTTTACATTATACTTATTCTTACACCATTAGTGTAACCTTTTCACCTTGACATAAGTAACTTAGCTAGACATAATGAAAGAAAGGAAAACAAATAAACAAAATAAGAACATAAAAGCTAACTAAGTAAAGGAAAGAAAATGAAAAGCATAAACTTGATATTAATGAAAGCAAAGCATAAAAATTACAAAAAATACAAAGAGAGAAAGGAAGAGCATGATCTTGATCTGAACACCAAGATGCCTAAATGCATGGCAAATGCCTCCTTTTATAGGCCAAAATTGGGAACTATTGATTTGATGACTAATTGATAAGTGGGTGGCCAACTTTTGACTTGGTGACAATCCTTATCTTCTCTTGTCTGCCCAAAACGTCATTGATAACGTCAAAACTGGAGCCAGGTGCAAACATGAAAGTTGTAGGCAATTGTCTCAGCTTTCTTGTGTAAAAAATTCAGCTCATTTGGACTTCTAGAACTCCAGATATGGCCAAAATACCGAACAGTGCTCGGGCTGGAAGACAGATTCGGGCTTCTTTGTTGTTGCTACAATTTGGACTTGATAATGGCCTTTTTAGATCTTGGGCTCCATATGAAAGTTGTAGGCCTATGTCTTACCTTTCCATCCATATAAATTGGACCTAAATCTGAGATCTGTAGCTCCAGATATGACCCAATTACCGAACAGTGTTCCAGTTTGGATTGCACCGACATCTCTTCTCTAAGTTTGACCATCTCTTTATCCTTGCAATTTAAGTTCTTCAAGTCATCAATCAATCCTTTCATTTATGTGATAGACCTGCATTAAAAATAGACATTTACCACAAATTATAGGTATCTTATATTATTAGATACATTATTATAAAACATATTTTAGTTAAGGAGTTATTGATACTTCAAGTGCAAAATGATGATATAAAACCATGACAAAAATGAACTTTTAAGTACTAATCAGTGAACGCGCGCATGGTGCACCAGTGCGTCTGAACGCTATAAACCGTTGGATCGTGGATGAGCTGATCATGCGGCTGTGATTGACTTGATCTGCAAGTTGATCGGACGGTCTGGATGGGATATGATATGGTGTGTCGCGGTGTACCGAGTGTTTGGTACACCTGATGACGTGGTGTAACAGGATCAAAGGGAAGATTATTTTAAAGGCTGAGATGGATTTGAGTTTTAATCTGGTGTAGTAAAGCCTATTGTATCCAAAAAATCAAAGGCCCAGATTTAAACACTATTAGATTTAACAGTTGAGATATTTTTGGTATTTTTCAAATTGTTTTTTTTTTTGAAATCAATATGTTACTCGCGTGAAGAAAAAGTAGAAAATAAAATGAACAGTTGCGAATAGTAACCCAAATAGTAAGCTCTCGATTCAGATTACTCTTCTTTTTCTTTTTTCCTTCTTTGTTGGCTTGGTTTTATTGGCTATTTATAGCCAATGGATTGTGCAAGTAATCACGGATTGTGCAAAATTTTCAATGTACATCTGCACCGCCTACCATCGGCAGAAATCCTCCGTCTACTGTGACAAAATTGTATTATTTTTTTTTGTTTTATTATATATAATAATAATATTTATTTATAAGGGTAAAATTAAAAATTCAAATCAGTATTATAAAAAGCTTTTCAACTGCTAAAAATCAATTTTAATTACAAAAAAATCTTTATATGGGTATCAACTCGGTGGGCCGGGTTTTTTGATCAAAAATAGCCTGAAACTCATTTTTTATCCTGGTTGACATGGTGACACTCGTATTGACTTGGTGGACTCAGTTTTGACCGAAAATGACGGTTTTGACCCGAAATGGCCCAAAACTCATTTTTCATCCCGGTCGACATGGTGGGACCCGTATTGACCTTGTGGACTCGATTTTGACCGAAAATGATGGTTTTAACCCGAAAATGCCCGAAATTCATTTTTCATCCCGGTCGACATGGTTTAACCCGTATTGACCCGGTGGACTCGGTTTTGATCAAAAAAATACGTTGACTCGAGAAAATATATTTTACTTCTTTTTATTATTATTACTTTTTTTTTTTGTTATGAATAATCAAATAAAATAACATTCGAAAATCTTAATGAATCCAAAATTGGGTTACAACAAACTTCATCAAAATAGGCATGACAATACATCAAAGTATATGCATAAGAGGAAATCTCAATAAATCTAGCAAGAATAAGAACTCTTATAGAGGTGTTTAGAATGAGTATACCTCCTATAAAAGGGTACTTCCTAGTATATTAGACGCAACAACAAGCATAACCTAATCTAGTCATGTTAACTCATGACATGTCAACCATTTCTTAGGCATACTTATAACAACAAGCCAATTATCTAGCCTCGTATAATTACATTCTATCAACTTATTACTAGGTAATTATATGCCTCACAAAGTTGTGTTATAGTAAGGGAACCTCAATCTTATTGCCTAATAATTCTCTACTATAAAACAATAATATAAGGGTTGGACAAACCTAAACTATCACCAAACTTGAGAAAGAAAAAGCTAAAAGTAGGGTTAAACAACAAGACATGTTTAATATCGTTGATACCCTAAATTGATTAATAGACTACATATAACCATTAAAGAAATAATAATTTTTTATTTCAAGCAATTTTATGAGGAAGATAACTAGTTAATAAGGGAAAATCTCACCAAATTCGCATATCAATGTGAGAATTATGAAGCAAACCCTTTTGTAAAGCTAACGCTATTGGGTTCTTTATTAACCAAAATATTTTTTTTACTAATTCTCCATGCTACCACGTAACTCAATTAGAAATTAGAAAGATATGAAAACTCGTTTACCAATAACTACGGAGTTACGAACAAATATGAATTAAAAGAGTAAACATATTCTATGCTCAAAACATTTAAATAAAGACATTTTAAATAAAAAGATAATAGTTATACTGAGAAACGCATTACTAAAATGTTAAGTCATATCACATATAACTTTTATAATATTTAAAAGATCATGAAACGTTGCTAGGTATTGTACTTAATCTTTAATTATAAATCAATCAATTTGTTAAATTAATAATAATTTCAATTATTTAGTTTATTTAATCTTGTTTTATTTATGATTGTGATTTATATTTTGGCAAATATATTAAAAACTCAATGGATCTCACATATTAAAAATCATTAGTAAAAAATTGGACTAGGATGACTAATCAAGTATGATGTAATTGTAAATAAATTTTAGAAATTGAAGAATATAATATAATTTATATAAAAAATTATAATTTAAGACTTAGAAAAATCAAACAATTACTTAATTGCATAAATTTCTAAAAGCTTTTTATGAAATAAAATCTGCAATACTTTTCAAGAGATAAAGTTATATTTTTTCATTAATAAAGATATTAAGTTTTTTCTGTTATGCCTTATTTTTTTTTATATAAATAAGTTATAGAAATATACACAATAAAACATTTAAAAATAAAAGTTAATACTCAAAACATAGCAACCATCTCTCTTAAAAAGGATTTAAGATATTTTTAATGTAATAATTCATGTTGATTATTATTAAAAGGTAAACATTTAGATGATTTTTGATTTGCAATATCCTAACTTGAAAAATTAATTAAGCAATATATAGAAGGATTAATATTCTAGTAATTATTAGACAAACTCTAAACAATTTTATATCATCTAACAATATTCATAAGACTTGCGAAATTTTTTATAAATTATTATTTTTATTTTGTTTATATCTTTTGAGAAATCCAATAGTACTGATTTGGGTTATCTTGGAAACGTTCAAGTGGTAAACCGATAAAAATGTAAAGAAGATATCTTAGTAGAGGTCAATGAGTTGAGGGTGCCAACCCTCCACTAAAATGGTGGTAAGGTAATCAATAACCAGTAAAAGTGTTGCTTTATTGTAATTGAGAAACCTAGTTACAGAGTAATTAATAACTGCATGCAGATAGCACCATGTAAAGGAACTGGTTGGTCGTCTTATATAAAAGATATCCACATAGTTTGATATTATATCACCTAACAAGGACAACACCACATCACTATTATTATGGAAAGCCAAAATCAGCATATCAACAACACTATGTCCCTCTAATTTATTTATAAATAGCGTTACACCACATCAATTCTCTTTGTTATTTCATGAATGTGAAAACAAGGCTTAATTCAAAAATTAAAAATTGATTATTTTTACACAGCTTTATGAAAAAATATAAAAATATAAATGAGAAAATCATATAAAAATTTCAGAAATAGATATTTTATTCTCTTAATGTGAAAAGTACTTTAAAAAATTTATATATTAGATCTCTAAATAATTATTTATAAAAAAAAAATCACTAATTTCATCATAAAAACATCAAGAAACCTCAATAAACACATTTTATACCATATGAAATGCCATAAAAAGTAGTTTGGGTTATTCTTGTTTTCTGGGTTCGAGTCATCGACAGCATAGCAAATTTCACATAGCAACAAAATTCAATTCAATGCTAGTTGAAAAATATTGTTACAGCTAGATAAAAATATCCTTGGCCCATGGAAGATACCTAATAAACAATCTGTAGCATCATAACACATTCATTTCGGAGTTTCAAACTCCGCTGGCCTTCGCCTTACTACTAGCTGAACTCATACGGATCCATGACTTTTCAGTCATAAAATGAAAGAGCCAACAAAAGTTCTGGACTAGAAATTTTACACCTGAGCACACATGACAAGGCAAATAGGTCTCTACACTTATGTCCTCCAAAACACAGACCAGCTATTGTCATACCACAGCTTCCTCATATTTCTCATTCTGCCATGGCATCCACTGAAATTTCAGCAGCAGCTGGCTTGGGCTTTGTTTTGTTCTTACCTATGAATTGAGAAGCAAAAGAACACAGTGGTCAGAGAATTACACAACATCAAAGTATGAAAATAATAAATGACAGAAAAGTGCAAGATCACTCAGCATCAGCAATATGCAGCTTCGATTGCCAAACGGAGACTTACCTTTGCGCTTCAATTGCTTAAGCTTCAGGCCCTTCTTGTTAAATTTTGCTGGTGTCCTCTTGACATCTTTGGATGTGCCCTCACCTGAGAAATTAACTTGCATCAGCTTTATTATAATATCCTAAGTAGAAACCAATGCAAGCTTGAAGTCAGTAATACTTGCAAAAGCTTCAATATAGTTTCCATTAAATTAACATGCCATGGTTCAAATATTGCTACAAAAAAAAAATTACAGATCACATGGCAATAACTACAACACTTGTCAAGGGATTTTTAACAACTATGCTCTGCAGGGCCAAACGGGAACTTGACTTTATCCAGAATGGTAAATGTGGAGAAGCATTCACTTCATAAAACAGTCCAAGATTTTCTCGTATTGTTATTAAGCCAAATTTACCCCACTAGAAGAGGAGTTCTTAGGAATATCTTTGTTTTCTTTGTATTTTTTTTTTTTTAAGAACGGAACTTCTAAATTGCTTTTACGGGTAGCCAACATTGATATCAAAATTTTCCTACGTTTCTAATTGTATTTTACTTCCATGTACATTTCAACACCCCAATAAGTAATTACGAGCTATGAACAGAAAACTTTTAAATAGCTTCTAAAACCTGAAAAGGGATTGTGTTGCCCTCATTCGTATGGTTTTATCATTACGGATTAAAATAAATGGCCTAACTCTTAACAAGATTTAATTTCAAAAACTTCCATTTGATTAGCATAATTTTATTGTTATTTTATGCTCTTCAATCCAGTCTATTTTTCCTACTTATTGCTGAAGCACAGACACTACTTTACAAAAATTTACATCAAGACAACAAAACTATTGCATAGTAAATATTCCCACTAGAACCTAAACCCACTAAAACCCTCTAAATTTGTTTTTCACCTAACACCCCAGTAAATAAATAATTCGGTAGCAATATCATAGCCCCATGGGTTGTTACGCCAGTGGTGGCTTTAAATCTACAGACAAGAACGGAAAGGAAGCACGTAGAATCATTAAATACCAAAAAGAAATGCGCAATGCTTTGTTTATACGGGCAGAAGATACAATCAACTTCTTGAAAAAAAGTATAATTTGCTTTACTTTGAAAAATGCATAATCATCAAATATCATCTGATCGTTTTTCTCGGTCGATACTAAGTGTAATCTAAATATCCAAAAACATCACCACAAATTCCAGTTCCTTCAACTTGATGGAGTAATTAACCACAAAAAAAAAAATCAATATCACACAAAACTCAAAAAAGAAGAAAAACCTTGCGCAAAAGCCATTTCGACGTCTTGCATAGTGACCAAACCCTTGTCTACAGCCTCCTTCTGTTCCTGCAAACAATCACAAGAAAAAAACAAAAAATCCATACTATACAGAGAAAGTTGTTGAGAGTAACTGAAGAAAACGGAAAGAAAAGGAAAACATACTCGCCGCCAATTTTTTAAGAGCTTGCGCTTGCGCTTTCCAGAGACAGAGTGGGGCTGAGTTTTGATCTTAAGCTTTTTAGTTAATGCGTCTCCGTGTATTGCTCTTTTGCTCTCGGCTATTTGTGCTCTTCTTCTCTTCTGCACTACATTGAACTTCGCCATCTGATCCCTCTTTCCCTCTCTAGACCTAACCCAACCCTACTCAAACGCTCCGATATTTTCTTTTTATATATTTATTTTATGGGCTTCTGACCTGCGGTATTCCTCGGCCTGATTTTATTTTTTTGTTGATCCGATTTCTTTGCGCTCAATATGCTTTTAATATTGCCTGTTTTATTGTTCAACTATATTTTTAATACTTCTCATTTAAAACCAACAAAATAATAATAATTAATTCCATGGTTAATAATTTAGTACTCAAATCTCATATAATAACTCCGTACATTAAAAGAAAAGCTAACATGCCTCGTTTTCACGGTAAGTATATTTTTATTTATTATGAATTGAAATGGTAAAATAATGATTTTATCTTAATAAAAATTTTAGGTAATTTTTTTTTAGGGGTAAAATGATATATTTTTACTTGGTTAAATTACTTAATTGATAATTATTTAAGGTTTTATTGTTTTTTATAATGTTTATGCACAATAAAATAATATAGCTATTCTTAAAAGCAAAAAATAATTTAAAAAATAATTTAACTCTACTTAATAGATGATCTTTTCGGGCTTTTTATATTTTAATATACAATAAAATTAAAAATTTAAAGATGAAGTTAAAAATAGTAAGGTATTGGTATAGGCTATCATTATCTTTTTAAATTAGTTTATTTATTTATGAGTTTGTCACATCATAATTGACCATTTAATTATTATTATTTTAGTTGAAAAGGGTGTTGGCCCGTGTTGTAAATGCACTAGCATGTTGGAGTTGCCATGCATTTTAAATAACATGTGTAATATCTCTTAACAGTTAAAATTATGTTTTTATCATGTTATTTTGTTTTTTATCGTGTCCTCTTTTATTAAAGATGGCATGGTGACCTAAAAATAATTAGTTTATTCTCGGTGGTGTTTTTTTTTTTTTTGCTTCTTCATTCTTCTCTTTTACTCAAACAAATAAATTCATCCAAAATTTTTATTGGTATTTCAAAATCCATCTTCTTAGTTTTGATTTTTGATTTTATTTTTTTGTTAAAATTTTATTTGTTTTCAATGTAGTTTTTCAATTCTAATTTATTTGTTAAAATTTTATTTAATTATTCTAAATTCGTCCATAATTTTTTTTTTGTGTAAATTACTTTTGATTTCTTATTCCTTCCTTTGGTTTTTTTGTCAAATTTTTTATAATTTTTAATTTTATCCTTCAAATTCAATTTATGATTTTCTTCGATAGTAATAATATTTATTTCAGTTTGTATCTTTTCCTATTTTTTATTTATTTTCTTTTTTTTTGTCAAATTTGTTATGGTTTTTAATTTTATTCTTCAAATCAAGTTTATAATTTTTATAATAATAATAATGATGATGATGATGATAATAATACTAACAATATTATTAATAGCAATAATAATATTAATAATAATAAGAATAATAATAATATTTATAATAGTAATAGTAATAATAATGATATTGATAATTAATAGTTGATGGCAATAACTACATTGGTTGACGAAGTGGGGGAGCTTCTTGTTCAATATTATCAAGCACTACTTGGTTCTTCGAAGGCCACTATTCTGATAGATGTTGAGGATGCTCTCAATGGTCCTTGCCAGGATCGTAATTCCCATGCCATCCTATTAGCTCCAGTGTTTAATGCAGTTATCAAAGAATAAGCTCTCTACAACAATGAAAATGACAAGGCACCAGGTCCAATGACTATACTTCCCTTTTCTTCAAGAAAACTTGGCATGTGGTTGGAAATGATTTCTGTGCTGCTGTTAAAGATTTCTTCACTTCTGGAGAACTTCTAAAGTAAGTGAATAACTCAATCATAACTCCTGTGCCCAAATCGGCTAATGTTACTTCTGCTGCTGATTTTCGTCCTATCTCTTGATGTAATGTCATTTATAAAGTCATCTCCAAGATCCTAGTTGGTCGCATTGCTAATGTTCTTTAGAGTATAATTAGTCCAGTGCAGAATGCTTTCTTGGGTGAGAGAAACATAGTTGATAATATCAATCTCTTGCAGGAACTTCTTCAGGAGTGTGGAATGGAGAGGGCGTCTCCTAGATGCATCATCAAGATTAACTTCAAGAAGGCTTTTGATTATGTGCAGTGGCCTTTCCCTAGGCATCTGCTTATGTTGTTTGGATTTTCAGCTCGCTTTGTTCATTTAGGTTCCCTTTTTTTTCCCTTTTTTTGTAGGAAAGTTTTTTTTTTTTTTAAATGAATTTTGAGGAAAGTGAATTTCAGGAAAGTGAATTCCGGGGAAAATGAATTCATAAAAAGTAAAGTATTTTCCGATATTTGGTAATGTTATGGAAAATGAACTGGAAAACATTTTCCAGTATTTGGTTATATTATAGAAAATGAACTGGAAAATAATTTATTAATATTTTATTTTTCTTAAGTTTATTAAAATAATAAGGAATAAATCTTACAAATTAAAAAATTGAATAATAATGAAATTGAAAAAAAAATTCATAAATTATCTCAAATAAAATAAATACTAATCAAAATAATAAAGATCAAATCTAAAAAAAAAGATGAAGAAATTAAAATAATAATAATTAACATTTCATAAAGTATTTCAAATAAAATAAATAACAATCAAAAGAATGAGGACCAAATTTGGTAGAAAAAAATTTCAATAAAAAAATAATAGGAGAAAAGTAAATAACAATTATAAAAATGAGGACTAAAGTTAATATAAAAATTAAATTTTAAGAAATGAAATTAAAAAATAAATATTCAAAACAAAATATATATAACAAAAAAAAAAGTTTGAGGATCAAATTTGATATAATCAGCAAATAATGACATTTCTAAATTTTTCACAACTTCCGGAAAGTGTTTTCCTTCCAAATTTTTCTGGAAAACATTTCCCTGAAAATCAAGCCAAATTTTCCTTTGACTGAAAAGTGTTTTCCGTTGACCAACTTTACTAACAACAAACAAACACAAAAAAGTTTGAAAAGTGATTTCCCAGAAACTACTTTATGAAAAACAAACATAAAAAAGTTTGGAAAGTATTTTCTCGGAAACCACTTTCCGAAAAACAAACACAGCTAAAAAGAAAAACACTTTCCTGAAAATCAAGCCAAATTTTTCCGTTGACCAGAAAGTGTTTTCCGTTGACTAGAAAGTGTTTTTTGTTGACTGGAAAATGTTTTTCGTTGACTAACTTTTTTAATGACAAATAAACACAAGAAAATTTGGAAAGTGGTTTCTCGAAAACTATTTTCCAGAAAACAAACATGGCCTTAGTCATGAAGCGTGTCGAGACAACATCTTTTTTTGTGGCTGTGAATGGTGACTAGTTTGGCTTCTTCCCAGGTAAATGTGGTGTTAGGCAAGGTGATCCATTATCTCCTTACCTATTTTATCACATACATGGAATACTTTCTTAGGATGCTTTACTTGGCTGCAGAACAAGCTGGTTTCCGTTTCCACCCTAAATGTAGCTCCATTGGAATTTGTCACCTTGCCTTTGCAAATGATGCTCTTCTCTTATGTCATGGAGATATGTCCTCAGTTGATGTCCTATTTTAGCAGATTCCACCTTTTAGTAGAATGTCAGGGCTAGCTATAAATACTACTAAATCTTCCATTTTCTTTGGTGGTATTGGTGGTATTGGCAATGCAGCCAGACAAGTTATTCTACAACATACAGGGTTTTTTGAAGGTAGTTTCCCCTTCAAATATCTTAGAGTGTCGCTAAGCCCTCACCTTTTACTAGCCAGCCAATACTTGCCCCTTTAGCATAGGTTAGAGTCGTGCATCCAAAGCTGGCTTGGGAAACACCTTTCGCATGCTGATAGGCTGGAGCTCATTCGACCTGTTCTGCATGGAGTGGTACAATTCTGGATCAGTATCTTTTCGATGCCCAACCTTGTTATCAGTAAAATTACTTTTCTATGGAGGAATTTCTTCTGGAGTGGCAGCTTCACGAGCAATAAGTCTACTCTGGTAGCGTAGAAAAAAGTATGTATGCTAATGAGTGAAGGGGGTTTTGGCCTTTTAGATATCAAAGCCAGAAATAAAAGTTTTCTGGCCAAGCATCTGTAGAATATCCATTTTAAAACAGCTGTGAAGGGGGTTGAGGCCTTTTAGATATCAAAGCCAGGAATAAAAGTTTTCTGGCCAAGCATCTGTAGAATATCCATTTTAAAACAGATTCTCTATGGATTCGATGGATTCATGATTACTACTTACCTCATCATACACTTTCTTTATGGTCTTCAGAATATCAACGAACTTCCTCCTCGCTCTGGAAATCTATTCTCCTTGTAAAGTATCAGTTGCTAAGTGAATGTGGTGGCACTGCTGAAACAATCAGCTTCTTACAGTGCTGGTAAAACTCGCTGGGGGCCTTCTCTGCTACGGCCCATTAATTCATCTTTGGCTGTGTATTTGATTTGGGAAGAAAGGAACAGAAGGGTGTATGACAACTCTACCAGATCGGTTGACTGTTTATCCCGCAAGTTCCAAATTCTTTTCTACACAAACTTATATTTTCATGAAGCAAATCACTTGGCTTATTCTGTTGCAGACTGACAACTGGACTGTTCTACCATTTTAGATTCTATTTTCTCCCGTGTTAGTGCCCATTTAGGGTTACTTATGACCATTTAGGGTTACTTATAACTTCTCCCAAGTACAGGAGTGTCGAAGTAATAACCCGGCAAGATCGGAGTCGAACCACAGAGAAGTTAATTGTACAAATTATAAACAACAACAATAATAATAGTAGCAATAATAATACTAATAATACTAGTAGTGATAGTAGTAGTAGTAGTAATAATGATAACAACAACAACAACAACAACAACAACAACAATAATAAAGAAAAAGAAGAAGAAGAAGAAGAAGAAGAAGAAGAGTTGATGAAAACTTTAAGATGAAAAATTAACGTACGGATTAAATAATGATAACAAACAATGTCAAGGTTAGAGGATCCACTAATGGTATGTCAAACAAGTATAGTATAAACTCTTATTAGTCAATTGGAAACCACACACAAAGGAGATTCCAATCAGATTATAAATTGTTAACATGATTACATTAGTCATCTTATTCGATAAATGCTAATACTTGTAAATCTCGTCAAGCATTCATGATTATAACTTATGTTAACAACAAATCAAGTTCCTTTCATAGCTTAAGTGTCGGTTATACCATACAGTATGGGCTATGAAAGTGCCAAGCATTTGTTGTACCAAGTGTTATACAACATAAATCAAGATTAGTCATTTAACAAGCAAAGTATTAAAGAGTGAACAAGATAACAAATACAAAACATGTTAGTATCAAACATTAAAGTCCATATTAAGTTTACACTATATTTATTCTTACACCATTAGTGTAACCTTTTCACCTTGATATAATAAACTTAGCTAGACATAATGAAAGAAAGAAAAATAAATAAACAAAGTAATAACATGAATAAGATTAAAGTTAACTAAGTAAATGAAAGGAAATGAAAAGTATAAACTTGATATTAATGAAAGCAAAGCATAAACATTACAAAAAATACAAAGAGAGAAAGCAAGAGGCTGATCTTGATCTGGAAACCAAAACGCCTAAATGCATGGCAAATGCCTCCTTTTATAGGCCAAAATTAGGAACTATTGATTTGATGACTAATTGATAAGTGGGTGACCAACTCTTGACTTGGTGACAATCCTTATCTTCTCTTGTCTGTCCAAAACGTTATTGATAACGTTAAAATTGGAGCCACTTATGAAAGTTGTAGTAAATTGTCTCATCTTTCTTGTGTAAAAAATTCAGCTCATTTTGACTTTTAAACTCTAGATATGGCTAAAATACTAAACAGTGCTCAGGCTGGAGGACAGATTCGGGCTTCTTTGTTGTTGCAACAATTTGGACTTGAAAATAGCCTTTTTAGATCTTGGGATCCATATGAAAGTTGTAGGCCTATGTCTTTCCTTTCCATCCATATAAAGTAGACCTAAATCTATGATCTATAACTCTAGATATGATCCAATTACCAAATAGTGTTCTAGTTTGGATTGCACCGACATCTCTTTTCTAAGTTTGTTGATCTCTTTATCCTTTCAATTTCAATTCTTAAATTCATCAATCAATCCTTTCATTTATGTGATAGGCCTGCATTTAAAATAAATATTTACAATAAATTAAAGGTATCTTATATTATTAGATATATTATTATAAAACATGTTTTAGTTAAGGAGTTATTGATACTTCAAGTGCAAAATGATGATATAAAACCTTGATAAAAATACACTTTTAAATACTAATCACACCCCCCAACCAGCTTATTATTAGTCCCTAGTAATCAAAGCGTTAAAATAGAAAAACAATTTGCAAATTCCGCAAAGCAAGGTATTCATCATTTAACTTCCATTAATCTATCTAGATAAACAAACTTTCGTTAAATTTATATACTTGCTCAATACCTCTTAACAAGATATTCATAAACCTTTCTTTTGTGCTCAATGTATCAAGACATAATTATGGGGCTTTTCTTGGAAGAAAACAAAATTTTTCTTCTAATGTTTAAGGTTAACTTTCTTAGCTTGGGATTATTATTTTTTGTCTCTTTTTTTTTCTTTTTTTTTTTAAATATATATACATATAATTTAAAAACACCATGCATTTTTAACCCATGTAACGAGCTTTCAGCTAATGACTCCCAAACTAGTTGGTCTTAGGGCATTAGGTGTTAAGACACCCCTAGGAGCTTAGTAACTCAGGTCACAGATACTGATATGTAGATAGTACAATGTTTGATTCCTTTAAGCTTTTCTCCTTAACACATGTAACAAGCGTTGGGCCAATAGCTCCTAAGTCAGTTGACTTTAGGATATTAGGTGTTAAAACACCCCTTCGGGCTTAATTGCTTAGGTTAGGGAGGCTACGAAACCAAACTTATTTTCATTTTTATTATTATCATTTTTTTTTCATTTTTTTCATTTTTTTAATTATATATAATCCCTTTCCCTTAGTTGTAACCTTTAACAAAAGAACATAAATTATGTAATAATCCAATATGCAACCCACAATCATATGTTAAAGTGTATGTGTGTAAATTAAGGTTTAAGAATACATGTTAAATAAATATATGAGCAGAATTAAGTGATAACAATGCGAGAGTTTGTAAATCTGAATATTTCATGAAGTATTATAATAGACCTTGTTAAGAATGATTACTAAAATATGTCTCAAGAGTCATAAAAGTTCTCCTTACTCTACCGTCATAGTAACAACAATTTTGCACATGCTTTATGAAATAGAAAACACAGTTTTTTTTTTAGCTACTACCCTCTCCCCCCCAACTAAAACGAGACATTGTCCTCAATGTTTAAAGGTAGAAAGATAGAGTATAGAAGATATCACCTGAAATAACGAACATTGACAAACTTGAAACACACTGAAACAAATATAACTAACAACAAAACACAATAATAAAATCAAAAGACACAAAGATTCACAAATGAAGGCTCAAATCCAATCTAAGCTTTTTACGGCTTTCCTTAGTTGATCAATTTTTACGACTCATGGACGGAACAATTACAGGAATGAAAGATTGTAGTTGGTCAATCAATTGTTCAACAGTAGCAACAGAGATTATGATTTGTCGTGTAGAAGATAGAAATTCCTGTTCCACAACATGATCAAGAAAAGACAACAACTTATCATAATAACTATTAACATTTAACAAACCTATAGGTTTATGGTGAATGTGTAATTGGGCCCAAGAAGAAATATAAAAGATCTCTTTCAATGTGCCTAGACCACCTGGTAAAGCAATGAAGGCATCAACATGGTTAAACATTGCATTCATTCGAGCTGATATTGTGGAGACCTGAAGTTCCTCTCCAATTATTTTTCCAATGATGTCCCCTTGTGCTAAAGCTTTGGGGACGACCCCCAAAACTTGACTACCTCCTAAAAATACAGCTATTGACACACCTCCCATTAACCCAAGACTGCCTCCCCCATACACTAAATGAATCTTTCTCTCAACTAGCACTTGACCAAAATGATTGGCTGATTCAAAAAACTCCTTTTCTTTCCTAGGACTAGATCCACCGAAAACACAAATATTTCTTATATAATGACCTAAGGAACTTGCCATTTCTACACACTTCTGTATTTGTTGAATGTATGGATTGAGTAGAAATGAAAGGAAGGAAGAGAGGATTTTATAGATGAGAAATTAGAAAGACAATCATATCACCTATATGTAGGCTAGCTAGAGTCTCACTCTCTCTCTCTCTCTCTTTATTTATTTATTTGTTTACTTTTCAAAAAGCATGTGTATGTACAGGTAGTTGTGATTGTGGCTCACATCTTCCCTTGGTTTTACGTCCAAGAATGGCTTAAACGCCCTCTATGGGTTGGGGATAGGCTTCCCATCCAGTTTTCTTAAAAACTGGCAAACAAGTATAGTATAAACTCTTATTAGTCAATTGGAAACCACACACAAAGGAGGTTCCAATCAGATTATAAATTGTTAACATGATTACATTAGTCATCTTATTCGATAAATGCTAATACTTGTAAATCTCGTCAAGCATTCATGATTATAACTTATGTTAACAACAAATCAAGTTCCTTTCATAGCTCAAGTGTCGGTTATACCATACAGTATGGGCTATGAAAGTGCCAAGCATTTGTTGTACCAAGTGTTATACAACATAAATCAAGATTAGTCATTTAACAAGCAAAGTATTAAAGAGTGAACAAGATAACAAATACAAAACATGTTAGTATCAAACATTAAAGTCCATATTAAGTTTACACTATATTTATTCTTACACCATTAGTGTAACCTTTTCACCTTGACATAATAAACTTAGCTAGACATAATGAAAGAAAGAAAAATAAATAAACAAAGTAAGAACATGAATAAGATTAAAGTTAACTAAGTAAATGAAAGGAAATGAAAAGCATAAACTTGATATTAATGAAAGCAAAGCATAAACATTACAAAAAATACAAAGAGAGAAAGCAAGAGGCTGATCTTGATCTGGAAACCAAGATGTCTAAATGCATAGCAAATGCCTCCTTTTATAGGCCAAAATTAGGAACTATTAATTTGATGACTAATTGATGAGTGGGTGACCAACTCTTGACTTGGTGACAATCCTTATCTTTTCTTGTCTGTCCAAAACGTTATTGATAACGTCAAAATTGGAGCCACTTATGAAAGTTGTAGTAAATTGTCTCATCTTTCTTGTGTAAAAAATTCAGCTCATTTTGACTTCTAAAACTCTAGATATGGCCAAAATACTAAACAGTGCTCGGGCTGGAGGACAGATTCGGGCTTCTTTGTTGTTGCAACAATTTGGACTTGAAAATAACCTTTTTAGATCTTGGGCTCCAAATGAAAGTTGTAGGCCTATGTCTTACCTTTCCATCCATATAAAGTAGACCTAAATTTGAGATCTATAGCTCCAGATATGACCCAATTACCAAACAGTGTTCTAGTTTGGATTGCACCGACATCTCTTTTCTAAGTTTGACCATCTCT
Source organism: Populus pruinosa (assembly GCA_026413675.1). Taxonomy (NCBI): domain Eukaryota; kingdom Viridiplantae; phylum Streptophyta; class Magnoliopsida; order Malpighiales; family Salicaceae; genus Populus; species Populus pruinosa. The sequence continues at coordinate 6,765,102 of CM048610.1, read as the reverse complement.
TTATCCTTTCAATTTTAGTTCTTAAATTCATCAATCAATCCTTTCATTTATGTGATAGGCCTGCATTTAAAATGAACATTTACCATAAATTAAAGGTATCTTATATTATTATATATATTATTATAAAACATGCTTTAGTTAAGGAGTTATTGAAGTGCAACATGATGATATAAAACCTTGATAAAATTGCACTTTTAAGTACTAATCACTTCCATTCTTATAACAAGACTGAGACAGATTATTCTATTGTTTTCGTTATGATGGAATGCTTGGTATAGTTATTGACATAACCAAAAGATTGATGTTTTTTTTTAAGTACAGGAATGTCGAAGTAACAAATAACCCGACAAGACCAGGATCGAACTACATGGAGATTAGTTATATAAATTATAAATAACAACAACAATTGTAACGATAATAACAATAACAATAATAATAATAGTAATGGTAATAGTAGTAGTAGTACTAGTAATAATAATAATGAAGAAGAAGAAAAAGAAGTCAATGAGAACTTTGAGATGAAATATTAACGTAAGGATTAAACAATGATAACAACAAATGTTAAGGTTAGAGGATCCATTAATAGTATATCAAACAAGTATAGTATAAACTCTTATTACTCAAATGAAAACCACACATAAAGGAAGTTCTAATCAGATTATAAATTGTTAACATAATTACATTAGTTATCTTATTCGAATAATACTAATACTTGTAAATATTGTCAGACATTCATGATTATAACTTATGTTAACAATAAATCAAGTTCCTTTCATAGCACAGATGTAGGTTATACCATACAGTTAAGCTATGAAAGTACCAAGTATATATTGTACCAAGTGTTATACAACATAAATCTAGATTAATAATTTAACAAGTAAAGTATTAAAACTGAACAAGATAACAAATACAAAATATATTAGTATCAAACTTTAAGGATCATGTTGAGTTTACACTATACTTAATCTTACATTATTAGTGTAACCTTTTCACCTTGACATAATAAACTTAGGTAAACATAATAAAGAATAGAAACATAAATAAACAAGATAAAAATATAAATAAGATAAACGTTAACTAAGTAAAAGAAAGGAAATGAAAGACATAAACAAGATATTAATGAAAGCAAAAATTAAGCATTATAAAAATCGAAAGAGAGAAAGCTAGAGCATGATTTTGATCTGAAAACCAAGATACCATTCCATCCTTCAAGGAAGTGTTATATGGCCAAACTTCTGATTCAAATAATGTTAGAGCTCTCACACATAACACTTACCAACCATATCATAAGAGATCCCTAGAGGATACTCTTCAACAATTCATGCAAATGCAAGAAGGAATCAACAACCAAGCTTATAAATTTCATGACCAGACCAATAAAATCTTACATGACATTCTAAGTCAAAATCTCAATCACCAAGTGTTATAAACTAAGTTGACTCAATCACTAAGCATTCAAGAGAAGGAAAAATCTCAGCTCAACTAATGTCAAATCCTAGAGGTCAAGTACACATGAGTGAATCCTTACTTAGTGAACCTTTAAACCATGAGCAAGTCCAAGCCATCACCACCCTTAGAAGTGGAAAGATTGTTGACAAAGCTATAGGTTTTGGGATTCCTAAAGGTATTGTGGAGGAGAAATCTAGGGAAAGTGAAGAGGGAATCAAAACACAAGTGACAAATGAGAGTTTAAGTGAAAAACAAAAGTGAGATAAATGAGAAAGAGATGAGGGAGAAAGGAGATGATTTAAGAAAAATTAGAGTCAAAGTGAGTGATTTAGAATTTGTTCCTAGAGCACCATTTCCACAATGTTTAATGAAACCTAAACATGATCTTATGAACTCGGAAATCTATGAATTGTTCAAACAAGTGAAAGTCAATATTCCACTCCTTAATGCAATTAAACAAATCTCGTCCTATACAAAGTTTCTTAAGGATTTATGCATAGTCAAAAGGAGATTTAATGTGAAAAAAAGAGCCTTTCTAACTAAACATGCTAGTGCCATCATCCATTTTAAGACCTCTCCCAAATACAAAGATCTTGGTTGTCCTACCATTTCATGTATTATTGGAAGTCATAAGATAGATCAAGCTTCGTTGGATTTAGGAGCAAGTGTGAATTTATTACCTTACACTGTTTATGAATAATTAGGTTTAGGAGAAATCAAGCCTACTCGAATCCCCGTTTAATTAGTTGATAGGTCAATCAAGATTTCCAGGGATATTGTTAAGGATATGTTGGTCCAAGTAGATAAATTCTACTTTCCTGTTGATTTTGTAGTGTTAGACACCGCACCTATTTAAGGATCCAATGCTCTCATCCCAGTCATTTTAGGTAGACCTTTCCTTGTTACATCCAATGCTTTAATTAACTATAGGAATAGGGTGATGAAATTGTTTTTTGGGAATATGACTGTGGAGATGAACATATTCAATGTTTCCAAACAAATCGGTGAACATGAGGACATTAGAGAGGTAGATTTGATCTAAACAGTTTGTTAAGAACACTTTGAGAGTGTGTGGATAAAGGATCCATTGGAGAGAACTTTAATTCATTATGAAAGATTTTATTCTTTAGAATGTGATGATGAGGAAGTAAGAGAGCTCGAGACTTATCTAGATCCAATGTCTATTATGTCAATAGGTCAATGGACCCCATTGTTTAAGCCTTTGATTTTAGCCCAAGTGAAAGTTAAGGCATCTCTTGTCCTACCTTATAAACCAGAAAGGAAGCCTTTACCAAGTGATCTTAAGTATGAATTTCTAGGGGAAGATGAATCATATCCTATTATGATCTCATCAAAAATTAGCATAGAGTAAGAACAAAAACTTTTAAAAATGGTAAGAAAATATAATAATGCAATTGGGTGGATAATTACTGACTTGAAAGGAATTAGCCCTTTTTTATGTACACATAGAATCTATCTTGAAGAAGAGGCTAAATCTGTGAGGCAAATGCAAAGATGATTGAACCCAAACATGAAGGAAGTAGTGAGAGTTAAAGTGTTTAAGCTACTTGATGCAGGTATCATTTACACCATTTCAAACTCAAAATGGGTTAGTCCAACCCAAGTTGTCCCTAAAAAATCTAGAGTCGCGATAGTTAAGAATGAAAATAATGAGCTAGTGCCAACAAAAATCCAAATTGGATAGCGTATGTGCATTGATTATCATAAGTTGAACATGGTGACCGGGAAGGACCATTTTTCGCTTTTATTTTTAGACTAGGTGCTTGAAAGAGTAGCTGGAAGAGCTTTTTATTGTTTTCCTGATGGATACTTGGGTTACAACCAAATTGAGATTTCCTTAGAAGACTAATAAAAAACCACTTTCACTTGTCCTTTTGGTACTTATGCATATAGAAAAATGCCATTTGGCTTGTGTAATGCACCAGCCACTTTCAAAGTTGTATGATGAGTATCTTTAGTGACATGGTGGAAATTTTTTTGGAAGTTTTCATGGATGATTTTTCAGTTTATGGACATTCTTATGAGTTGTGTCTAATTGATTAGTACTTAAAAGTGCATTTTTATCATGGTTTTATATCATCATTTTGCACTTGAAGTATCAATAACTCCTTAACCAAAGCATATTTTATAATAATATATTTAATAATATAAGATACCTATAATTTGTGGTAAATGTTCATTTTAAATGCAGGCCTATCACATAAATGAAAATATTGATTGATGACTTTAAGAACTTAAATTGCAAAGGCAAAGAGATGACCAAACTTAGAAAAGAGATGTCGGTGCGATCCAAACCGGAATACTGTTCTGTAATTGGGTCATATCTGGAGCTACAGATCTCAGATTTAGGTCCACTTTATATGGATGGAAAGGTAAGACATAGGCCTACAACTTTCATATGAAGCCCAAGATCTAAAAAGGCCATTATCAAGTCCAAATTGTAGCAACCACAAAGAAGCCCGAATCTGTCTTCCAGCCCGAGCACTGTTCAGTATTTTGGCCATATCTGGAGTTCTAGAAGTCCAAATGAGCTGAATGTTTTACACAAGAAAGCTGAGACAATTGCCTACAACTTTCATGTTTTCAGCTGGCTCCAATTTTGACGTTATCAATGACGTTTTGGGCAGACAAGAGAAGATAAGGATTGTCACCAAGTCAAAAGTTGGCCACCCACTTATCAATTAGTCATCAAATCAATAGTTCCCAATTTTGGCCTATAAAAGGAGGCATTTGCCATTCATTTAGGCATCTTGGTATTCAGATCAAGATCATGCTCTTCCTTTCTCTCTTTGTATTTTTTGTAATGTTTATGCTTTGCTTTCATTAATATTAAGTTTATGCCTTTCATTTCCTTTCCTTTACTTAGTTAACTTTTATGTTCTTATTTTGTTTATCTATTTTGCTTTCTTTCATTATGTCTAGCTAAGTTAATTATGTCAAGGTGAAAAGGTTACACTAATGGTGTGAGAATAAGTATAATGTAAACTTAATATGGACTTTAATGTGTGATACTAACATGTTTTATATTTGTTATCTTGTTCACTCTTTAATACTTTGCTTGTTAAATGACTAATCTTGATTTATGTTGTATAACACTTGGTACAACAAATGCTTGGCACTTTCATAGCCCATAATGTATGGTATAACCGACACCTGAGCTATGAAAGGAACTTGATTTGTTGTTAACATAAGTTATAATCATGAATGCTTGACGAGATTTACAAGTATTAGCATTAATCGAATAAGATGACTAATGTAATCATGTTAACAATTTATAATCTGATTGGAATCTCCTTTGTGTGTGGTTTCCAATTGAATAATAAGAGTTTATACTATACTTGTTTGATATACCATTAGTGGAACCTCTAACCTTGACATTTGTTATTATTATTGATTAATCCTTACATTAATTTTCCATCTTCAAGTTATCATCATCATCATCTTCTTCTCTTTCTTTATTATTATTATTATTATTATGATTACTACTACTACTACTACTACTACTATTATTATTATTATTATTATTATTATTATTATTATTATTATTATTATTACTATTATTATTATAGTTGTTGTTATTATTGTTATTGTTGTTGTTATTATTGCTATTATTGTTGTTTATAATTGTTGTCTATAATTTGTACAATTAACCTCCCTGTGGTTCGACCCCGGTCTTGCCGGGTTATTTATTACTTCGACACTCCTGCACTTGGGAGAAGACATCAACCTTTTAGTCGTGTCACTAATGCATTTAGAAAAAGTTCTTGAAAGGTATGAAAAGGACAATCTTGTACTCAATTAGGAGAAGTATCATTTTATGGTGATACATGGTATTGTCTTAGGTCACATTGTCTCTTCAAAAGGGATAGAGGTATATAAGTTAAAAGTTGAAATCATTCAAAAATTACTTACCCCTATGACTATGAAAGATGTGAGATCCTTTTTAGAACACGCTGGTTTTTACCAAAGATTCATTCATTCTTTTAGTACCATTACCAAACCATTGTGTAACTTGTTGTCACAAGATGTTGACACGACTAAAAGATTGATGTCTTCTTTCAAGTGCAAGAGTATTAAAGTAATAAATAACCCGACAAGACCGGGGTTGAACCATAGGAATGTTAATTGTATAAATTATAGATAACAATAATATAACAATAATAACAAAAACAATAGTAACAATAATAATAATAAAAAATAGTAGTAGTAGTAGTAGTAGTAGTAGTAATAATAATAATAATACAGAAGAAGAAGAAGAAGTTGATGAGAATTTTGATATAGAAGATTATCGTAAGGATTAAACAATGATAACAACAAATCTCAAGGTTAGAGGATCCACTAATGGTATGTCTAACAAGTATAGTATAAACTGTTATTATTCAATTGGAAACCACACATAAAGGAGGTTCCAATTAGATTATAAATTGTTAACATAATTACATTAGTTATCTTATTCGATTAATGCTAATACTTATAAATCTCCTTAGGCATTCATGATTATAACTTATGTTAACAACAAATCAAGTTTCTTTCATAGTTGAGGTGTCGGTTATACCATACAATATAGGTTATGAAAGTATTAAATATTTATTGTACCAAGTGTTATACAACATAAATTTAGATTAGTCATTTAACAAGCAAAATATTAAAGAGTGAACAGCATAATAAATATAAAATATGTTAGTATCACATATTAAAGTCCATATTGAGTTTACACTATACTTATTTTTACACCATTAGTATAACCTTTTCACTCTAAAATAATAAATTTAACTAAACATAATGAAAGAGAGAAACATAAATAAACAATATAAGAACATAAATAAGATAAAAATTAACTAAGTAAAGAAAAGGAAATGAAAGGCATAAACAAGATATTAAAGAAAATAAAACTTAAGCATTACAAAAATACAAAGAGAGGAAGCAAAAATATGATTTTGATCTGGAAACAAAGATGCCTAAATACATGGCAAATGCCTCTTTTTATTGGCCAAAATTAGGGACTATTGATTTGATGATTAATTGATGAGTGGGTGGCCACATCTTGACTTGGTGACAATCCTTATCTTCTTGTTTGAATAAAATGTATTGATAACGTAAGAATTAGAACCACTTAAAAACATGAAAGTTGTAGGAAATTGTCTCAGCTTCCAAATAAAAAAAAAGTAGAGATCATTTGAACTTCTAGAACTCTAGCTATAGGCCAAACACTGAACAGTGTTTGGGTTGCAGGACAGATTCAAACTTCTTCATTATTGCTACAATTTGAATTTGAAAATGGCCTTATTAAATCTTGGGCTCCATATGAAAGTTGTAGTCCTATGTCTTACCTTTCTATCCATATAATGTAGACCTAAATCCGAGATCTACAACTCTAGAAATGACCCAATTATTGAATAGTGTTCCGGTTTGGACTGCACCAACATCTCTTTTCTAAGTTTGGCCATCTCTTTGTCCTTTCAATCTCAGTTCTTAAACTCGTCAATCAATCTTTTCATTTATGTGTTAGGCCTACATGTAAAATGAACATTTATCACAAATTAAAAACATCTTATATTATTAGATATGTTATTATAAAACATGCTTTAGTTAAGGAGTTATTGATACTTCAAGTGCAAAATGATGATTTAAAACCTTGATAAAAATGCACTTTTAAGTACTAATCAGATGTCCAATTTGATTGGATATCAAAATGTAAAGAAGCTTTTCAAAAGCTTAAAGGGTTGTTGACCACAACACCAATCATGCAAGCTCTTTATTGGTCTTTACCATTTGAACTAATGTGTGATGTTAGTGATTTTGCAGTAGGGGCTATTTTAAGGCAAAAAAAAGATAAGAAGCCTCATGTCATTTATTATGCTAGCAAGACTTTAAATAATGCTCAATTGAATTACACTACAACTGAAAAAGAACTCTTAGTTGTGGTCTTTGCATTAAGCAAGTTTAGTTCTTATTTGGTTAGATCTCTTGTTATTGTTTTCACTGATCATGCAGCATTGAAATACTTGCTCACAAAACAAGATGCCAAGCCACGTTTGTTTCAATGGATTCTCCTACTCCAACAGTTTAACCTTGAAATTCTAGATAAAAAGGGAGTAGAGAATGTAGGGGTTGATCATTTGTCTCGTCTTTCAAGCAATGAGACTATAATTGATGAATCTTTAATAAATGAACTCTTTCCTTATAAAAATTTATTTTGTGTAGGTATTGTCTCCTACATTGGCTCTCCATGGTATGCTGACATAGCAAATTACCTAGCCACAAGTTAGATTCCTTCTTATTAGTCTAAACTTGATAAACAAAAATTCTTGCGCAATGTGCATACTTTTTTTGGGGATGACCCCTACCTATTTAAATACTGCCTTGAACAAATTATTAGGCGTTGCATCCCAGATCATGAAATTCCAATTGTCACTAATTTTTATCATGAATTGGCCTTTGGTAGGCATTTCTCTTCTAAGAAAACCATCGCCAAGATCTTGTAGTGTGGTTTTTATTGGCCACCATTTTTAAAGATATTCATGCCTTTTATGTTGTATATGACCGATGCCAATGACTATATAACCTCACTAGGCGTAACATGATGCCCGTTAACCCCATTCTTGTTTTAGAAATATTTGATTGTTGGGGGAATTGATTTTTCATAGGACCTTTTCCAAGTTCATGTGGCTACCAATTCATCTTTGTAGCTGTTGATTATGTGTCTAAATGGGTGAAAGTCATTGCATCTCGAAACAATGACCGTTGAGTTGTGACCAAATTCTTGAAAGAAAATATTTTCTCTCATTTTGGCATTCCCTGAGTTATGATTAGTGATGGGGGAAAGCATTTTTGTAATAAGCTTGTTGGGATGTTGATGAGAAAATATGGTGTAATTCACAAGGTCGGTGCCCTTATCACCCACAGATTAGTGGCCAAACTAAGTTGGCAAATAGGGAAATCAAGAACATTTTAAAGAAAATAGTCAATCCAAACTGTAAAGATTGGTCCTTACGACTGGTTGATACTTTGTGGGCATATCGTACTACTTACAAGACCTCTTTAGGAATGTCTCCTTATGGGCTAGTTTATGGAAAGCCTTATCATCTCCTTGTTGAAATTGAGCACCGTACATATTGGGCCATCTGACAATTCAATGACAATGAAAAAGAGGTTGGCAAAAATAGAAAGCTTCAATTGGATGAATTAGAGGAGCTGAGAAATGATGCATTTGAAAATGCAAAAATTTCAAAACATAAGATGAAAACTTTGCTTATTCTTACACCATTAGTGTAACCTTTTTACCTTGACATAATAAACTTAGCTAGACATAATGAAAGAAAGAAAAATAGATAAACAAAATAAGAACATAAATAAGATAAGAGTTAACTAAGCAAAGAAAAGAAATTGAAAGGCATAAACTTGATATTAATGAAAGCAAAATATAAACATTACAAAAAATACAAAGCAAAAGCAAGAGCATGATATTGATCTGGAAACCAAGCCTAAATGTTTGCAAATGTTGAAAATATTCATCTCCAATGTCATGTTTCCAAATGATAGCTTCATCAGTCCATTCCTAGAATTAATCAATGCGTTAGAGGTTGCAAGAAACAAACATCCTAAAATAACAAGAAATAAATTACATGCTTCAATAGGTTGTGTGTCCAAGACAATAAAATCCACAGGATAAATGAATTTATTGACTTGTACTAACACATCTTCAATTATTCCTCTAGGCACTTTTACAGATCTATCGGCAAGTAAAAGACATATAGAAGTTGGTTTTAACTTACCTAGATTGAGACTTTGAAAAATTGAATATGAAAGTAAATTCACACTAGCACCAAGATCAAGTAAGGCTCTTTTAATTTTTTGTTCTCCAATAAAGCAAGAAATTGTAGGACAACCAGGGTTTTTATATTTCAAAGCATTATTGTTCTGAAGAATGACACTTATTTGTTCAACTAGAAAGACTTTCTTTTTCACATTCAGTTTCCTCTTCACAGTGCATAGATCTTTCAAAAATTTAGTGATTATGCATCAAAAGTGTCATTAAGTCTCTTATTTTACATATGTATTTATTGTTTTTATTTGGTTTCTTTTATAATAATGGATGTGCTTTTCTGTAATGAAGTTTATTTTAATGTTTTGATAGGTTTTTAGAGCTTAAATGAATTAATTCAGGAAATTCAATGTCGGAATTCAGAACAAAGAATTAAAGAGACATTTAGTTGAAGATTGAAGCAAATCTTGGTTCAAATAAGTGCTCCAAATTTGTCCCAAAAATCAATTCTATTCCAATTCTAGAAAAGAATATCATATGATCTATTTTAAGCCGAAACTTGTCTTATGTTGTGTGCAAACTTCAACCATTAAACACTCAAGGTTTCAATGTCAATCTTAGCCCAAATAATAGGTATATTTGTATACTTATTTGATACTTAAATTCAGCCCCAAATCAGCCCCAAATCAGCTCCAAATCAACCTTCAAATCAACCCAACACAATCCATGATCTTACATGTCCACACAACAATAATTGATTTATTTTGCGTAATCCATTGATCCCAAAAGGCAAGCACATGGATGGAAAGCTGGAGGGGACATTTTTACATTGTTTTGGGTCAAAAAGAAGAAAGAGATAGCTCATAAATGAGGAAGAAAAACGTGCACCAAAGTGGTTGTAAAGCTGTCCTGATTTGATTTTTCAGAACATATTTCGGTGTTTTGTCCATAACTTTTGACTCAGGTGTCCAAATAAGCTGTTCTTTAATGATCTGGAAAGGTGACAGAAGTTCCTATAAATATGTCTCTAATAGACATTTCGAGAGGAGGCTTCTAAGAGGGTCACATTTCTGTCCAAAGTTAGAGTTAGATTTGTATCTGAATTTTTTCTGAAATGATATTGTGTTCTTCTTTATAGATTTTGGTTTTTTAGTTTGTAAAACTTATTATTTCAGTTTGATTCAAGTTATTTCATGTTTATTGAAGTGTTTTTATATATAATCATGGTTGGCTAAAGTCTTTCTTGGATCCAAATCAAGGATAATGGTGATTGAGGTGAGTTCTTTAGGATATGAATGAATCTTAATGTTTATCTTCTCATTTTCTTCATGAATGATTTATTATTGCAAAGAAATTTTAGAAATCATTTAGGTAATGTTATAATCTTGAATTTTTATGCACAAACTTTAGTTTTTGTATAGAGATTACTTGATTCAATGTCTTACTTAATATGAAAGTACTTGTTCATTCTTCTTAAGCAATAATCAATCTTTATCTTTCTAAACTTCATTGTAATATCTTCCGATCTAATATCACCATCGTTGATATTAGGTTGAGTTATCTTATATATGTTGAAGAAATCACCAATACATCAACATTAAAATTGATTTGGACCAAGACTTACTTTTTCTTGTCATTTAAAATCTATTTACACTTTTTCATCTTTGAAAACAAATCCATCAATTATTTTCAACCAAGTTATTGTTAATTTAATTTCTCTTGAGTTTTTTTTTTGTTACCTAGCTTAATTTCCAGATCTAGCTCTTTGTGGATATGATCTCGATCTTACCGAGTTAATTTCTACATCGCACACTCATGCACTTGCGAGTTAAAACAAGCCGATCATAAAAAGCGGTCAAGCAATTTTGGCGCCGTTGCCGGGGCGCTAGCAAGCAAAGGTAACAAATTTAGATTTGATTATTGGAAAAAACAAAAAAAAAAAATCATATATAAAAAATCAATTGGCTGGTTTTACAGCCTCAAAAAAATTGAAAAAAAAATCAAATGGCTGGTTTTACCGCCTAAAAACAAATTGACCTCAACTTTTCAGATATTGGACTGTTAGACTACTAATTGTTAGCTTTTGGTTGGTTCAACCATTTTTCTTTTGATGTTTATTCTAATTAGTTTATAATATTTATTGTTTATATTATAAGGCTGGTTTTACCGCCTCTTGTTTATTTTATTTTATCTTGTTGTATTGTTGTTGTTGTTTTTTTTTTTGAAGTACTTGACTGGTATTACCGCCTTTTGTTTATTTTATTTTATTGTTTTATTGTGATTATTTTTCTTATATTTATTATTTGAAGTACTTGGCTGGTATTACCACCTCTTTATTCATGCTTGTTATAATTGTCTTTTAATGTTTATTATTGTTAATATTGCTTATTAGTTGAAGTGTGAATTTTCTAATTTGTTGTATTTTTTTTTTGAGCTATTACTTTATCTTTTACATTTCATTTACTTTTATTTGCAATCTTCTTTTTCTTTTTTCCTTTCTTTTCATATTTATATAATTGTTATATTATTATTATTTTTTCATCATGGCCAATGTTGAAGATATAGAGGGTGAAGGGAGTGTTCAAGGTAATGGACCTCCACAATTCAATGATCAACCTAATTTTCGAACTCTTAGAGAATATCTTCACCCAGCTAGACAAAGTACACAGCTTGACCGCTTTTTATGATCGGCTTGTTTTAACTCGCAAGTGCACGAGTGTGCGATGTAGCAATTAACTTGGTAAGATCGAGGTCATATCCACAGAGAGCTAGATCTGAAAATTAAGCTAGGTAACAAGAAAAAAACTCAAGAGAAATTAAATTAAGAATAACTTGGTTGAAAATAATTGATGGATTTGTTTTCAAAGATGAAAAAGTGTAAATAGATTTTAAATGACAAGAAAAAGTAAGTCTTGGTCCAAATCAATTTTAATGGTGATGTATTGGTGATTTCTTCAACATATATAAGATAACTCAACCTAATATCAACGATAGTGATATTAGATCGGAAGATATTACAATGAAGTTTAGAAAGATGAAGATTGATTATTGCTTAAGAATGAACAAATACTTTCATATTAAGTAAGACATTGAATCAAGTAATCTCTATACCAAAACTAAAGTTTGTGCATAAAAATTCAAGATTATAACATTACCTAAATGATTTCTAAAATTTCTTTGCAATAATAAATCATTCATGAAGAAAATGAGAATATAAACATTAAGATTCATTCATATCCTAAAGAACTCACCTCAATTACCATTATCCTTGATTTGGATCCAAGAAAGAGTTTAGCCAACCATGATTATATATAAGAACACTTCAATAAACATGAAATAACTTGAATTAAACTAAAATAATAAGTTTTACAAACTAAAGAACCAAAATCTATAAAGAAGAACACAACACAATTTCAGAAAAAATTCGGACACAAATCTAACTCTAACTTTGGACAGCAATTGGACCCTCTTAGAAGCCTCCTCTCAAGATGTCTATCAGAGACATATTTATAGGAAATTCTGTCACCTTTCCAGATCATTAAAGAACAGCTCATTTGGACACTTGAGTCAAATGTTATCGGCAAAACACCGAAAGGTGTTCTGAACAATCAAATCAGGACAGCTTTACAACCACTTTGGTGCACGTTTTTCTTCCTCATTTATGAGCTATCTCTTTCTTCTTTTTGACCCAAAATAATGTAAAAATATCCCCTCCAACTTTCCATCCATGTTCTTGCCTTCTTGGATCAATGGATTACCCAAAATAAATCAATTGTTGTTGTGTGGACATGTAAGATCATGAATTGTGTTTGGGCTGATTTGAAGGTTGATTTGGGGTTGATTTGGGGCTGAATTTAAGCATCAAATAAGTATACAAATATACCTATTATTTGGGCTAAGATTGACATTGAAACCTTGAGTGTTTAATGGTTGAAGTTTGCACACAACATAAGGCAAGTTTGGGCTTAAAATAGATCATATGATATTCTTTTCTAGAATTGGAATAGAATTGATTTTTGGGACAAATTTGGAGCACTTATTATAACCAAGATTTGCTTCACAATCAATTATTATAAAAAAACCAAATAATAACAATAAATACATATGTAAAATAAGAGACTTAATGACACTTTTGATGCACAATCACACCCTTCAACTTAGATTTTGCTAGTCCTCAAGCAAAACAAAACATAAAACCTTTGAAATAAAAAGAATAATAACAATCCTAATTAGGCTCGATTCATCACACTTGAAGGACCTATCATGCAAACATTGATATCTTTAACTTAGTGTACACAATAGCAAATAAAGAAAAATAAGCATACTCACATTCTCTAAATCAAACATCCATACAAAATTTCCAAATTTAGTCATATTTATCGTGCAACCAACATAATTGATTCATACGAAAACTCAACTTGTAATCTTCCCTTCTCACCAATACAAACAAGGTAGCAAACTAGAGAAATATCTATATATTTTCTTTCTTTCTTTTTTCTTTGTTTCTTTGTTTTTTTTTTTTGAAGATATGATTTATTCTTTGTCTTTAAGTAGTCACTTCCCTTTCGATGCGAATACAAACATTTGTGATGAATGCACCCAGTTACTCATAAAGTCACAAACTTAAAGTGCTTTGTATACTTATATTTTAAGCTGACGTTTGACGTAAAGATAAATATTTGTGATGAATACCCTTAGTTACTGAGCAACTCAAAACATTGGAGTAGATAGAACTTTGTATACATTTATTTATTTATTTGTGTAATAATTATTACTCTATTTACTTAAACCTTGTTTAGGACTGGATCAAAAGGGATAATCACAAGTAAAGCATCATACTCATCTTTCATGCATGATCACACAACTCACACAACGTTTACAAGGAAAGATGTACTTCAGTAATCTTAAAAAAAAAATATGTTATATCTTGCTTTATAAGATATTATCTATCCCAAAAATGTAATGATATCCTAAACAAGTCTCATTCACATACGAATGCAAGTTTTTATTATTATTTTTTTCAACAAGCCTGGTTATCTCAAGCATTCAACATAATGAAATATCTAAAATTAAGTTTTACATTATCCTCAATGTAAAAGAGAAAGAGAAGAAAAGTATAAAGATTAGAAAATTGTTACTCCCTTTCTCTTTTCAAGGATGAATGTCTGATTGAATTGGGCATGAGCTGACTTCTTACTTGATTTTTTTTTTAACCTGCATATCACAACTAAAAGAAAACATTGATGTTTTTTTTTTAAAATAAAGAACCTCACACCCCCCAACTTAAAATAATGCATTGTCCCAAATGCATGAACAAGAAAATATAAGAGATGGAAGAAAGAAGAAAAAAATGAAAATGAAAAAAATAATAAAAATGAAAAATAAAAACAAAAATAAAAATAAAAATAAAAACTCATTAGGCTAGTCCTCAAGCAAAACAAAACATAAAACCTTTGAAATAAAAAGAATAATAACAATCTTAATTAGGCTCGATTCATCACACTTGAAGGACCTATCATGCAAACATTGGTATCTTTAACTTAGTGTACACAATAGCAAATAAAGAAAAATAAGCATACTCACATTCTCTAAATCAAACATCCATACAAAATTTCCAAATTCAGTCATATTTATCGTGCAACCAACATAATTGATTCATACGAAAACTCAACTTGTAATCTTCCCTTCTCACCAACACAAACAAGGTAGCAAACTAGAGAAATATCTATATATTTTTTTTCTTTCTTTTTTCTTTGTTTGCTTGTTTTTTTTTTTTTGAAGATATGACATATTCTTTGAAGAATGACAGTAATGAGCTGGTACCAACTAGAATCCAAACTGGATGGCGTATGTGCATTGATTATTGTAAATTGAACATGGTGACTAGGAAGGACCATTTTCCGCTTCCATTTACAGAC
This sequence comes from Populus pruinosa, assembly GCA_026413675.1. Classification (NCBI taxonomy): domain Eukaryota; kingdom Viridiplantae; phylum Streptophyta; class Magnoliopsida; order Malpighiales; family Salicaceae; genus Populus; species Populus pruinosa. The sequence goes on along the minus strand of CM048610.1, from coordinate 6,749,949 downwards.
CAAGTACTGAAAGAGTAGCTGGAAGAGCTTTCTATTGTTTTCTTGATGGATACTCAGGTTACAACCAAATTGAGATTTCTTTAGAAGACCAAGAAAAAACCACTTTCACTTGTCTTTTTGGTACATATGCTTATAGAAGAATGCCTTTTGGTTTGTGTAATGCACCAGCCACTTTTCAAAGGTGTATGCTGAGTATCTTTAGTGACATGGTGGAAAATTTTTTGGAAGTTTTCATGGATGATTTTTCAGTTTATGGGGATTCTTATGAGTTGTGTCTAATGCATTTAGAAAAAGTCCTTGAAAGATGTGAAGAGAGCAATCTTGTACTCAATTGGGAGAAGTGTCATTTTATGGTGACACATGGCATTGTCTTAGGTCACATTGTCTCTTCAAAAGGAATAGAGGTAGATAAGTCAAAAGTGGAAATCATTCAAAAATTACCTACCCCTAAGACTGTGAAAGATGTGAGATCCTTTTTAGGACATGCTGGTTTTTATCGAAGATTCATTCATTCTTTTAGTACCATTGCCAAACCATTGTGTAACTTGTTGTCACAAGATGTCCAATTTGATTGGACATCAAAATGTCAAGAAGCTTTTGAAAAGCTTAAAGGGTTGTTGACAACTGCACCAATCATGCAAGCTCCTGATCGGTCTTTACCATTTGAACTGATGTGTGATGCTAGTGATTTTGCGGTTGGGGCTGTTTTAGGGCAAAGAAAAGACAAGAAACCTCATGTCATATATTATGCTAGCAAGACTTTGAATGATGCTCAATTGAATTACACTACAACTGAAAAAGAACTCTTAGCTGTGGTCTTTGCATTAGACAAGTTTAGATCTTATTTGGTTGGATCTCTTGTTATTGTTTTCACTTATCATGCAGCATTGAAATATTTGCTCACAAAACAAGATGCCAAACCACGTTTGATTTGATGGATCCTCCTACTCCAAGAGTTTAACCTTGAAGTTCGAGATAAAAAGGGAGTAGAGAATGTAGTGGCTGATTATTTGTCTCGTCTTTCAAGCTATGAGACCATAATTGATGAATCTCCAATAAATGAACTCTTTGCTGATGAAAATTTATTTTGTGCAGGTACTATCTCCTACATTGGTTCTCCATGGTATGCTGACATAGCAAATTACCTAGCTAGAAGTCAGATTCCTTCTCATTGGTCTAAACTTGACAAACAAAAATTCTTGCGCAATGTGCGCACCTTTTTTTGGGATGACCCCTACCTATTTAAATACTGTCCTGACCAAATTATTAGGCGGTGCATCCCTGATCATGAAATTCCAAGTGTCATTAATTTTTGTCATGCATTAGCCTGTGGTGGGCATTTCTCTTCCAAGAAAACCATTGCCAAAATCTTGCAGTGTGGTTTTTATTGGCCCACCATGTTTAAAGATGTTCATGCCTTCTGTGTTGCATGTGACCGATGCCAATGACTAGGTAGCCTCACTAGGCATAACATGATGCCCCTTAACCCCATCCTTGTTTTGGAAATATTTGATTGTTGGGGGATTGATTTCATGGGACCTTTTCCAAGTTCATTTGGTTACCAATTCATCCTTGTAGCTGTTGATTATAAGTCTAAATGGGCGGAGGCCATTGCATCTCGAACCAATGACCATCGAATTGTGGTCAAATTTTTGAAAGAAAATATTCTCTCTTTTTGGCATGCCCCGAGCTATGATTAGTGATGGGGGAAAACATTTTTGTAACAAACCTGTTGGGATTTTGATGAGAAAATATGGTGTAATTCACAAGGTCAGTACCCCCTATCACCCATAGACTAGTGGCCAAGCTGAGTTGGCAAATAGGAAGATCAAGAAAATTTTAGAGAAAAAAGTCAATCCAAACCGTAAAGATTGGTCCCTACGACTAGTTGATGCTTTGTGGGCATATCGCACTGCTTATAAGACCTCTTTAGGAATGTCTCCTTATAGGCTAGTTTATGGAAAGCCTTGTCATCTCCCTGTTGAGATTGAACACCGTGCATATTGGGCCATTCGGCAATTCATTGACAATGAAAATGAGGTTGGAAAAAATAGAAAGCTTCAATTGGATGAATTAGAGCAGCTGAGAAATGATGCATTTGAAAATGCAAAAATTTCAAAACATAAGATGAAAACTTTGCATGATAAACATATTCTTAGAAAATCCTTTCATGTTGGTCAAAAGGTTCTCTTGTATAATTCACGATTACATCTCTTTCTTGGGAAGTTGAGGACAAAATGGATTGGTCCATTTGTGATTAAATCCATCTCTGAGCATGGTGCATTTGAGGTAGAAAATCCCAAGAATGGAAATATTTTCAAAGTAAATAGTCATCGATTGAAATCTTATCTTGAAAACGTTGTGGCTGAAGTTGAGACATTGGATCTTCAAGATCCAATACCATTATAGTATTAGAAGTAATGAGTTTTTATTTTTATTTTATTTTTATTTTTATTTTTATTTTTATTGTTTTTTTTTCATTTTTTTTCTTCTTTCTTCCATCTCTTATATTTTCTTGTTCATGCAATTGGGACAATGCATTATTTTAAGTTGGGGGGGTGTGAGGTTCTTTATTTTCAAAAAAAAAAACATCAATGTTTTCTTTTAGTTGTGATATGGAGGTTAAAAAAAAAATCAAGCAAGAAGTCAGCTCATGCCCAATTCAATCAGACATTCATCCTTGAAAACAGAAGGGGAGTAACAATTTTCTAATCTTTATACTTTTCTTCTCTTTCTCTTTTACATTGAGGATAATGTAAAACTTAATTTTAGATATTTCATTATGTTGAATGCTTGAGATAACCATGCTTGTTGAAAAAAATAAAAATAAATAAAAACTTGCATTCGTATGTGAATGAGACTTGTTTAAGATATCATTACATTTTTGGGATAGATAATATCTTATAAAGCAAGATATAACATATTTTTTTTAAGATTACTGAAGTACATCTTTCCTTGTAAAAGTTGTGTGAGTTGTGTGATTATGCATGAAAGATGAGTATGATGCTTTACTTGTGATTATCCCTTTTGATCCAGTCCTAAACAAGGTTTAAGTAAATAGTGTAATAATTATTACACAAATAAATAAATAAATGTGTACAAAGTTATATCTACTCCAATGTTTTGAGTTGCTCAGTAACTAGGGGTATTCATCACAAATGTTTATCTTTACGTCAAACTGCAGCTTAAAACATGAGTTTGCAAAGCACTTTAAGTTTGTGACTTTGTGGGTAACCGGGTGCATTCATCACAAATGTTTGTATTCGTGTCAAAAGGGAAGTGACTACTTAAAGACAAAGAATAAATCATATCTTCAAAAAAAAATATATATATATATATAGATATTTCTCTAGTTTGCTACCTTGTTTGTGTTGGTGAGAAAGGAAGATTACAAGTTGAGTTTTCGTATGAATCAATTATGTTGGTTGCACGATAAATATGACTAAATTTGGAAATTTTGTATGGATGTTTGATTTAGAGAATGTGAGTATGTTTATTTTTCTTTATTTGCTATTGTGTACACTAAGTTAAAGATACCAATGTTTGCATGATAGGTCCTTCAAGTGTGATAAATCAAGTCTAATTATGATTGTTATTATTCTTTTTATTTTAAAGGTTTTATGTTTTGTTTTGTTTGAGGACTAGCAAAATCTAAGTTGGGGGGTGTGATTGTGCATCAAAAGTGTCATTAAGTCTCTTATTTTACATATGTATTTATTGTTTTTATTTGGTTTCTTTTATAATAATTGATGTGCTTTTCAGTAATGAAGTTTATTTTAATGTTTCGATTGGTTTTTGGAGCTTAAATGAATTAATTCAGGAAATTCAACATCGAAATTCAGAACAAAGAATTGAAGAGACATTTAGTTGAAGATTGAAGCAAATCTTGGTTCAAAAAAGTGCTCCAAATTTGTCCCAAATATCAATTCTATTCCAATTATAGAAAAGAATATCATATGATCTATTTTAAGCCCAAACTTGCCTTATGTTGTGTGCAAACTTCAACCATTAAACACTCAAGGTTTCAATGTCAATCTTTCCCCAAATAATAGGTATATTTGTATAATTATTTGATACTTAAATTCAGCCCCAAATCAGCCCCAAATCAACCTCAAATCAACCTTCAAATCAACCCAAACACAATCCATAATGTTACATGTCCACACAACAACAATTGATTTATTTTGGGTAATCCATTGATCCAAGAAGGCAAGCACATGGATGGAAAGCTGGAAGGGACATTTTTACATTATTTTTGGTCAAAAAGAAGAAAGATATAGCTTATAAATGAGAAAGAAAAACGTGCACCGAAGTGGTTGTAAAGTTGTCCTGATTTGATTTTTCAGAACACCTTTCGGTGTTTTGCCCATAACTTTTGACGTAGGTGTTTAAATGAGCTGTTCGTTAATGATCTGGAAAGGTGACAGAATTTCCTATAAATATGTCTCTAATAGACATCTCGAGAGGAGGCTTCTAAGAGGGTCAAATTGCTATCCAAAGTTAGGGTCAGATTTGTGTCCGAATTTTTTCTGAAATTATATTGTGTTCTTCTTTATAGATTTCGGTTCTTTAGTTTGTAAAACTTATTATTTCAGTTTGATTCAAGTTATTTCATGTTTATTGAAGTGTTCTTATATACAATCATGGTTGGCTAAACTCTTTCTTGGATCCAAATCAAGGATAATGGTGATTGAGGTGAGTTCTTTAGGATATGAATGAATCTTAATGTTTATCTTCTCATGTTCTTCATGAATGATTTATTATTGCAAAGAAATTTTAGAAATCATTTAGGTAATGTTATAATCTTGAATTTTTATGCACAAACTTTAGTTTTGGTATAGAGATTGCTTGATTCAATGTCTTACTTAATATGAAAGTACTTGTTCATTCTTAAGCAATAATCAATCTTCATCTTTCTAAACTTCATTGTAATATCTTCCTATCTAATATCACCATCGTTGATATTAGGTTGAGTTATCTTATATATGTTGAAGAAATCACTAATACATCACCATTAAAATTGATTTGGACCAAGACTTACTTTTTCTTGTCATTTAAAATCTATTTACACTTTTTCATCTTTGAAAACAAATCCATCAATTATTTTCAACCAAGTTATTGTTAATTTAATTTCTCTTGAGTTTTTTTTTGTTACCTAGCTTAATTTCCAAATCTAGCTCTCTGTGGATATGACCTCGATCTTACCGAGTTAATTGCTACATCGCACACTCGTGCACTTGCGAGTTAAAACAAGTCGATCATAAAAAGCGGTCAAGCATTTAGCATAGGAAGGAACCTGTTTAATAGCATCCAACAAAGGTATATTGATTCTTACCTGTTTGAAAGTTTCAAAAAATTCAGAGTTGTGATTGACTTTTCTTTGTTTGGTCATGGCTTGAGGAAATGGAAGTGCTGGCGGAGAATCAGTCTTTTCTTTGCAATTTTCAGATTCAAACCCTTCCTTACCCTCAGAGATTGACTCATAATCTTTCTCATAAGGTTCAAGAGAGGGTTTTTCAATAACCTTACCACTGCGAAGAGTAGTGACTGATTTGACTTGATCCATATGTTGGCTTCCGAAACTACTTGCATTTGCATTGTATTGCCCCTTGGGATTTTGTTGTGGGTGAGATGGAAACTTACCTTTCTCTTGGAAACTGAGAGCATATGTTAATTTTGCAAGAGTATCTTTAAAATCTATCATGTTTTGAGCAAGTTGAGTATTGATTGTCTCTTGCTTTTTAATGAATGCATGCAATGTTTCCTCAAGATTTCTTCTAGGAGGTGGAGCATAAGGAGGTGCATATCCATGAGAATTTTGGAAATTATGGTGTGCTTGAAACAGTGGTTATGAAGTTTGTGCATTGTTGTTCTCACTCTTCCAACTAAAATTTGGGTGATTTCTACAACCAGGGTTGTATGTTTGGGAGTATGGGTTGTGGGTGGCCCTTTGGAAACTATTTAAAGCTTGGCATGTTTATGGAGACATTCCTTAAAAGAAGGCAAGGTTGGACAATCGTTGGTTGAATGTTCATTTTTTTCACAGATTTGACACACAATGTTTTCAACAAATTTTAATTGACCACTCCTTTTCAATTCTAGTGCCTCGACTTTTCTAGCTAAAGATGCAACCTTGGCTTAAAGGTCATAATCCTTCCTAAGGTTGTACATACCTCCACTAGATGTATGAGGTTGAGTTTTACTCAATGCCTCATAAGTACCCGCGGCGTCCCAATTTTGAGCATTTTCAGCTAACAAGTCTAAGTACTCCATTGCTTCATCAGGATCTTTATCTTCAAAAGTTCCATTGCACATCAATTCAACCATTTGCCTATCTCTAGGTGTTAATCCTTCATAAAAATATGAAACCAATCTCCATGTTTCAAAACCATGATAAGGGTAAGTACTAAGTAAGTCTCGATACCTATCCCAACATTGGTAAAATGTTTCTCCTGATTTTTGAGTGAAAGTAGTGATTTGTCTTTTGAAAGAGTTTATTCTATGGGATGGGAAAAACTTCTTCAAAAACTGTTGTTGCATTTCATCCCAAGCACGAATGGATCTTGGTTTTAAATTTTGTAGCCATGTTTTAGCTTTATCTTTTAATGAAAAAGGAAAAAGCTTCAATCTGATGGTATTCATGCTACAATTTAAATTATTATATGTGTTGCAGACCTCCTCAAATTCTCTTAAATGCAAGTATGGATTTTCCAATTCTAAGCCATGAAAAGAAGGTAAAAGTTGAATAATGCCTGGCTTAAAATTAAAATGAGATGCACCGGGAGGAAAAACTATACATGATGGTGCACTTGTTCTTGTGGGATTCATGTGGTCTCTAAGTGTTTTAGCACGGTTATTCTCATTATTATCATTATGAAGAGATTGATTATCTTCTTCGGTCATATTTTCTAAAAATGATGAGGATACCCTACAAAGTATACCACTTGATATACGTGACCACACTCTCATGCATGTGTAGGAATAGAATAAAAGGAAAAAGAAAACAAAAGAAGAAGAAACAAGAGAAAAGAAACAAATTTATATACAAGAAAAGTGAAAAGAGAAAATAAAATTAATATTATAATTTATACAAAACTTACCTCCCCGGCAACGGCGCCAAAAACTTGACAAAACCGGGGTCGAACCACAGGGAGGTTAATTGTACAAATTATAAACAATAATTATAAACAACAACAATAGTAACGACAACAACAATAACAATAACAATAATAGTAGTAGTAATAGTAAAAATAATAATAATAATAATAATAATAACAGTAGTAGTAGTAGTAGTAGTAATAATAATAATAATAATAATAGAAGAAGAAGAAAACGAAGAAGTTGATGAGAACTTTGAGATGGAAGATTAACGTATGGATTAAACAATGATAATAACAAATGTCAAGGTCAGAGGATCCACTAACGGTATGTCAAACAAGTATAGTATAAACTCTTATTATTCAATTGGAAACCACACACAAAGGAGGTTCCAATTAGATTATAGATTGTTAACATGATTACATTAGTCTTCTTATTCGATTAATGCTAATACTTGTAAATCTTGTCAAACATTCATGATTATAACTTATGTTAACAACAAATCAAGTTCCTTCCATAGCTCAAGTGTCAATTATACCATACAGTATGGGCTATGAAAGTGTCAAGCATTTGTTGTACCAAGTGTTATACAACATAAATTAAGATTAGTCATTTAACAAGCAAAGTATTAAAGAGTGAACAAGATAACAAATATAAAACATGTTAGTATCAAACATTAAAGTCCATATTAAGTTTATACTATACTTATTCTTACACCATTAGTGTAGCCTTTTCACCTTAACATAATAAACTTAGCTAGACATAATGAAAGAAAGAAAAATAAATAAACAAAATAAAAACATAAATAAGATAAAAGTTAGCTAAGTAAATGAAAGGAAATGAATGGCATAAACTTGATATTAATGAAAGCAAAACATAAACATTACAAAAAATACAAAGAGAGAAAGCAAGAGCATGATCTTGATCTGGAAACCAAGATGCCTAAATACATGGCAAATGCCTCCTTTTATAGGCCAAAATTGGGAACTATTGATTTGGTGACTAATTGATGAGTGGGTGACCAACTCTTGACTTGGTGACAATCCTTATCTTTCCTTGTCTGCCCAAAATGTCATTAATAATGTCAAAATTAGAGCCACTTTCAACATGAACGTTGTAGGAAATTGTCTCAGCTTTCTTGTGTAAAAAATTCAGTTCATTTGGACTTCTAGAACTCTAGATATGACTAAAATACTGAACAGTGCTCGGGCTGGAGGATAGATTCGGGCTTCTTTGTTGTTGCTACAATTTGGACTTGAAAATAGCCTTTTTAGATCCTGGGCTCCTATGAAAGTTGTAGGCCTATGTCTTACCTTTTCATCCATATAAAGGAGACCTAAATCTGAGATCTATAGCTCCAGATATGATCCAATTACCGAACAGTGTTCCGGTTTGGATTGCACCGACATCTCTTTTCTAAGTTTGGCCATCTCTTTATCCTTTCAATTTCAGTTCTTAAATTCATCAATCAATCCTTTCATTTATATGATAGGCCTGCATTTAAAATGAACATTTACCATAAATTAAAGGTATCTTGTATTATTAGATATATTATTATAAAACATGTTTTAGTTAAGGAGTTATTGATATTTCAAGTGCAAAATGATGATATAAAACCTTGATAAAAATGCACTTTTAAGTTCTAATCAATAATACAATAACAACAATAATAGTAATAATAATAACAACAACACAACAACAACAACAACAATAATTGTAATAATAGTAATAGTAATAGTAGTAGTAGTAGTGGTACTAATAAAGAAGAAGAAGAAGTTGATAAGAAACTTGAGATGGAAGATTAACATAAGGATTAAACAATGATAACAATAAATGTCAAGGTTAGAAGATCCACTAATAGTATGGATATGTCAAACAAGTATAGTATAAAATCTTATTACTTAAATGAAAACTACATATAAAAAGGGTTCCAATCAGATTATAAATTGTTAACATGATTACATTAGTTATGTTATTCGAATAATGTTAATACTTGTAAATAACTTATGTTAACAATAAATCAAGTTCCTTTCATAGCATAAGTGTAGGTTATATCATACGGTTGGGTTATAAAAGTGTCAAGTATTTGTGGTACCAAGTGTTATACAACATAAATCTAGATTAATAATTTAACAAGCAAAGTATTAAAACTGAACAAGATAACAAATGTAAAACATGTTAGTATCAAACATTAAGGTCCATGTTGAGTTTACACTATACTTATTCTTAAACCATTAGTGTAAGCTTATCACCTTGACACAATAAACTTAGCTAAACATAATGAAGAATGGAAACATAAATAAACAAGATAAAAAAATAAATAAGATAAAAGTTAACTAAGTAAAGGAAAGGAAATGAAAGGCATAAACAAGATATTAATAAAAGCAAAAAATAAGCATTACAAAAATACAAAGAGAGAAAGCAAGAGCATGATCTTGATCTGGAAACTAAGATGCCTAAATACATGATAAATGCCTCCTTTTATAGGCTAAAATTGGGAACTATTGATTTGATGACTAATTGATGAGTGGGTGACCAACTCTTGACTTGGTGACAATCCTTATCTTCTTATCTGAATAAAATATCATTAATAACGTAAGAATTAAAACCACTTATACTATGAAAGTTCTAGAAAATTGTCTCAGCTTTCCAGAAAAAAAAAAAGGTCATTTGGACTTCTAGAACTCCAGATATAGGGCAAACACTGAACAGTGTTCAGGCTGTAAAACAGATTCAGACTTCTTTATTGTTATTACAATTTGGACTTGAAAATGACCTTTTTAAATGTGGGCTCCACATGAAAGTTATAGGCCTATGTCTTACCTTTCCATCCATATAAAGTGGACCTAAATTTGAGATCTATAGCTCTAAATATGACTCAATTACTGAACAGTGTTCCAGTTTAGACTACACCAGCATCTCTTTTTTAAGTTTGACCATCTCTTTGCCCTTTCAATTTCAGTACCTAAACTCATCAATCAATTCTTTTATTTATGTGATAGGCCTGCATTTAAGATGAACATTTACTATAAATTAAAGGTATATTATATTATTAGATGTGTTATTATAAAATATATTTTAGTTAAGGAGTTATTGATACTTCAAATGCAAAATAATGATATAAAACCATAATAAAAATACACTTTTAAATACTAATTAGTTGGTTTATTTTGAATATCTAGTTTGGGTTAACTCTGACACCACCACCTTCATGGTTTAATGTCCTAGTTAACCTTTTGTTTTTCTTTGCTTCTTAGCCCTACATGGTGTTCTTATTAGGGAGCTTGTTCCCTTTATGTATTTATTTGTTTTGACTTTATTTTAAGCTTTACCCTGGGTGGCTGACTCTCTAAGTCATCTCTAGCAAGCTCTCTTAAGAGCTTGCTAGTTTTTTAATTGTAAATATCATTGTAATTGCTGAATTTTCATCTTTGTCACTTTTGATCTTAATATATACTTATATTTTCATTAAGAAATAATTTATTATAATGTTTGTAGTGGTTATGATATCAATAATTATGGTGATGATAGGAATAATTGTGATAATAATATTAATAATAATAAAAATAATTATAATAATGGTATTAGTGTTAATAATAATAATGATAATGATAATAATAATAGTGATAAGAATAAAAATAATAATAATATTAGTTCTAGTGGTGGTGATAATAATAAAATAATAGTATTGACAAAAATAATAATATCAATGATAATAATAATGGTAATAATGATAGTGATTATGATAATAATACTAACATAATAATAATGATATTACTTATTAATAATAGTAGTAATAGTGATAATTATAATGATAATGATAGTAGCAACAATGATAATAGTAACGACAAGAATGATAATAGTTACAATAATAATAGTTGATACAACCATATTATTCGATAATTTCATCTATATTTAACTAGTATTTTGCCTATTTTTTATATATAAAATGCCTTGATATTCTTTATATATGTTTTGAAGGCATTTTTGGATGAAAGATACAAAAAGGAGTAAATTTGTGGTAATTGGCAGATTTGACCTTCAGTTGATGTTTTGTGCAGAGCGTGAGCTCTAGAGGTCAAAATGAAGTGATTCTAGTGATATTAAAAATTTAACATCCATACCTTTATGGACATCTAAGGTAAGAAAATAAAATATGATAGAGCATGGAAATTACAGTTTTCAAAGTCAAATCTCGTAATCTGCTAGTGTTGACCTTCGACCATTCTAACTTGAATATCTAGAGCTACAACAGTCCAATTGATGTAAACTCAATTTTTTTGGATTTTTGACTCAAAGGCATATAAACACTAAATGTGCAGCAAAAAACGATGTCATATGAGGGAGATATGATTTTTTAAAGATGACAACTGAATTCTGTCAGCAAACAGGTTTCGTGAAGAAACGAGTCCAAATTACGTTCCGAAGCATCTCAACTGATATCGAAGTTTTTATTTCAGTAATTTAGCTCCTCCAAGTCAAAGCTTAAAGATTTCATGCAAGGCTATTTCTTTTTTGTTTTAGAAAAATAGTTATTGAAGTACTTAAATGTAAACGGTCTACTTAAGAGGACTGTTTTGTAAAATAGAGACTGTGGTTTTCTAGGATATAAAAAGAATGAGAGAAGAGAAGGGAGGAGCCACCAAAGAAGAGAAAAATTCCCCCCTCCTCTAAGAAACTCAAAATTATGCATTATTCCTTCTTATTGATTAGTTGTTCAACAAACATATAAGATTAAACACTTTTTCCTAATTGCAAGAACATGAAAACCTTCAGATTTCAATAACTGTGAGATTTATTTTATTTTTCTTTTTATTTTATATGATGAATATATTTTCTCACATGCTTATTTTTCCTATGATTATTTATTTTAATTGTTAGAGCGGACTCTAAGTTATTATTGTAGACAATCTCTTGCTAAGTTTGATATCAAAACCGGAGTTGGGGTATATGAACTTGTGAAGCAACTAAGTTTAATAAATGTTGTAGATTTACATTATTAATCTAAGGAAGAGCATTCAATCAAATTGACACGACTAAAAGATTGATGTCTTCTCCCAAGTGCAAGAGTGTCGAAGTAATAAATAACCCGGTGACACGACTAAAAGGTTGATGTCTTCTCCCAAGTGCAGGAGTGTCGAAGTAATAAATAACCCGGCAAAACCGGGGTCGAACCACAGGGAGGTTAATTGTACAAATTATAATAACAATAATACAACAACAATAACAATAACAATAACAACAATAGTAATAGTAATAATAATATTATTAATAGTAGTAGTAGTAGTAGTAGTAGTAGTAGTAGTAGTAGTAGTAATAATAATAATAAAGAAAGAGAAGAAGAAGAAGATGATGATGATGAGAACTTAGAGATGAAATATTAATGTAAGGATTAAACAATAATAATAACAAATGTCAAGGTTAGAGGTTCCACTAATGGTATATCAAACAAGTATAGTATAAACTCTTATTATTGAATTGGAAACCACACACAAAGGAGGTTCCAATCAGATTATATATTGTTAACATGATTATATTAGTCATCTTATTCAATTAATGCTAATACTTGTAAATCTCGTCAAGCATTCATGATTATAACTTATGTTAACAACAAATCAAGTTCCTTTCATAGCTCAGGTGTCGGTTATACCATACATTATGGGCTATGAAAGTGCCAAGCATTTGTTGTACCAAGTGTTATACAACATAAATCAAGATTAGTCATTTAACAAGCAAAGTATTAAAGAGTGAACAAGATAACAAATATAAAACATGTTAGTATCAAACATTAAAGTCCATATTAAGTTTACACTATACTTATTCTTACACCATTAGTGTAACCTTTTCACCTTGACATAATTAACTTAGCTAGACATAATGAAAGAAAGGAAAATAAATAAACAAAATAAGAACATAAAAGTTAACTAAGTAAAGGAAAGGAAATGAAAGGCATAAACTTAATATTAATGAAAACAAAGCATAAAAAATACAAAGAGAGAAAGGAAGAGCATGATCTTGATCTGGAAACCAAGATGCCTAAATGCATGGCAAATGCCTCCTTTTATAGGCCAAAATTGGGAACTATTGATTTGATGACTAATTGATAAGTGGGTGGCCAACTTTTGACTTGGTGACAATCCTTATCTTTTCTTGTCTGCCCAAAACGTCATTGATAACGTCAAAACTGGAGCTAGTTGTAAACATGAAAGTTGTAGGCAATTGGATGGAAAGGTAAGACATAGGCCTACAACTTTCATATGGAGCCCAAGATCTAAAAAGGCCATTATCAAGTCCAAATTGTAGCAACAACAAAGAAGCCCGAATCTGTCTTCCAGCCCGAGCACTGTTCGGTATTTTGGCCATATCTGGAGTTCTAGAAGTCCAAATGAGCTGAATGTTTTACACAACAAAGCTGAGACAATTGCCTACAACTTTCATGTTTGCACCTGGCTCCAGTTTTGATGTTATCAATGACGTTTTGGGCAAACAAGAGAAGATAAGGATTGTCACCAAGTCAAAAGTTGGCCACCCACTTATCAATTAGTCATCAAATCAATAGTTCCCAATTTTGGCCTATAAAAGGAGGCATTTGCCATGCATTTAGGCATCTTGGTTTCCAGATCAAGATCATGCTCTTCCTTTCTCTCTTTGTATTTTTTGTAATGTTTATGCTTTACTTTCATTAATATTAAGTTTATGCCTTTCATTTCATTTCCTTTACTTAGTTAACTTCTATGTTCTTATTTTGTTTATTTATTTTTCTTTCTTTCATTATGTCTAGCTAAGTTAATGATGTCAAGGTGAAAAAGTTACAATAATGGTGTCAGAATAAGTATAATGTAAACTTAATATGGACTTTAATGTTTGATACTAACATGTTTTATATTTGTTATCTTGTTCACTCTTTAATACTTTGCTTGTTAAATGACTAATCTTGATTTATGTTGTATAACACTTGGTACAACAAATGCTTGGCACTTTCATAGCCCATAATGTATGGTATAACCGACACCTGAGCTATGAAAGGAACTTGATTTGTTGTTAACATAAGTTATAATCATGAATGCTTGACGAGATTTACAAGTATTAGCATTAATTGAATAAGATGACTAATGTAATCATGTTAACAATATATAATCTGATTGGAACCTCCTTTGTGTGTGGTTTCCAATTGAATAATAAGAGTTTATACTATACTTGTTTGATATACCATTAGTGGAACCTCTAACCTTGACATTTGTTATTATTATTGTTTAATCCTTACATTAATATTTCATCTCTAAGTTCTCATCATCATCATCTTCTTCTTCTTCTCTTTCTTTATTATTATTATTATTATTATTACTACTACTACTACTACTACTACTACTACTACTAGTATTATTATTATTATTATTATTATTATTATTATTGTTATTATTATTACTATAATTGTTGTTTATAATTTGTACAATTAACCTCCCTGTGGTTCGACCCCGGTCTTGCTGGGTTATTTATTACTTCGACACTCCTGCACTTGGGAGAAGACATCAATCTTTTAGTCGTGTCAAGTTTTTGGCGCCGTTGCCGGGGAGGTAAGTCCTTGTATAAATTATAATATTTATTTTATTTTCTCTTTTCACTTTTCTTGTATATAACTTTGTTTCCTTTCTCTTGTTTCTTCTTCTTTTATTTTCTTCTTCCTTTTATTTTATTCCTACACGTGCATGAGAGTGTGGTCACGTACATCAAGTGGTAGACTTTGTAGGGTATCCTCATCATTTTCAGAAAATATGGCCGAAGAAGATAATCAATCACTTCATAATGAGAATAATGAGAATAACCGTGCTAGAACACTTAGAGACCACATGAATCCCACAAGAATAAGTGCACCATCATGCATAGTTTTTCCTCCCGATGCATCTCATTTTAATTTTAAGCCAGGCATTATGCAACTTTTACCTTCATTTCATGGCTTGGAATTGGAAAATCCATACTTGCATTTAAGGGAATTTGAGGAGGTGTGCAACACATATAATAACTTAAATTGTAGCATGAACACCATCAGATTAAAGCTTTTTCCTTTTTCATTAAAAGATAAAGCTAAAACATGGCTACAAAATTTAAGACCAGGATCCATTCGTGCTTGGGATAAAATGCAACAACAATTTTTAAAGAAGTTTTTCCCATCTCATAGAACAAACTCTTTCAAGAGACAAATCACCACTTTCACTCAAAAACCAGGAGAAACATTTTATAAATGTTGGGATAGGTATCGAGAGTTGCTTAGTACTTGCCCTCATCATGGTTTTGAAACATGGAGATTGGTTTCACATTTCTATGAAGGGTTAACACCTAAAGATAGGCAAATGGTTGAATTGATGTGCAATGGAACTTTTGAAGATAAAGACCCTGATGAAGCAATGGAGTACTTAGACTTGTTAGCTGAAAATGCTCAAAATTGGGACATTGCGGGTACATATGAGGCACCGAGTAAAACTCAACCTCATACATCTAGTGGAGGTATGTACAACCTTAGGGAAGATCATGACCTTCAAGCCAAGTTTGCATCTTTAACTAGAAAAGTCGAGGCACTAGAATTAAAAAAGAGTGGTCAATTAAAATCTGTTGAAAACATTGTGTGTCAAATCTGTGAAACAAATGAACACTCAACCAACGATTGTCCAACCTTGCCTTCTTTTAAGGAATGTCTCCATGAACAAGCCCATGCTTTAAACAGTTTCCAAAGGCCTTACCACAACCCATACTCCCAAACATACAACCCTGGTTGGAGAAATCACCCAAATTTCAGTTGGAAGAGTGAGAACAACAATGCACAAACTTCACAACCACCATTTCAAGCACACTACAATTTCCAAAATTCTCATGGATATGCACCTCCTTATGCTCCACCTCTTAGAAGTAATTTTGAGGAAACTTTGTATGCATTCATTGAAAAGCAAGAGACAATCAATACTCAACTTGCTCGAAACATGACAGATTTTAAAGATACTCTTATAAAATTAACATCTACTCTCAGTTTCCAAGAGAAAGGTAAGTTTCCATCTCAACCACAACAAAATCTCAAGGGGCAATACAATGCAAATGCAAGTAGTTTCGGAAGCCAACACATGGATCAAGTCAAATCAGTCACTACTCTACGCAGTGGTAAGGTTATTGAAAAACCCTCTCTTGAACCTTATGAGAAAGATGATGAGTCAATCTCTGAGGGTAAGGAAGGGGTTGAATCTAAAAATTGCAAAGAAATGACTGATTCTCCGCCAGCACTTCCATTTTCTCATGCCATGACCAATCAGGAAGAAATCGAGGATGAAAAAGGCATCGAAAAGGTTGATGCAGATCTTTTGTCAAAAGTGACAACAGATTCGACACCCGACATCACACCAATCGATGATTACTTTCCTGATAAATCTCTACTTTCTCTTAGTTCAATGCCTTGGTTTGCTAAAAATATCAATTTTCTTACTTTAGGATTTTTGCCAGCTCACTGGAGTATTGAAGACAAAAGAAAATTTTTGAGCAACGAGCAAAATTTTTGTTGGGATGACCCTTACTTATTCAATTATTGTCCTGATCAAATATTTCAAAAATGCATTTTCGACAATGAGGTAAGTAATTTCACTAAATTTTGTCACTCTAAGGCATGTGTGGATCATTTCTCTTCAAAAACGAAGATTGTAGAAATCTTACAAAGTGGATTTTCCTGGCCAACCATATTCAAGGAGTCATATGCATTTTGCAAAAACTGTGAAAATTATCAAAAGGTGGGATTTATTTCAAAACACAGAGAGTCTTTAGATAATCTTCTATTGACTCTTAAGTCTCATCATAGTCAAGATAAGCATCGTGCAATTCATAACTTAGGAACCCATTTTCATAAAAAACATGCTTCGCATAGTCTTGGGAATCTGACTAAAAAAAGACCTTGCTTGCTAGTTTTTAAGAAAACTGGATGGGAAGCCTATCCCCGACCCATAGAGGGCGTTTAAGTCGTTCTTGGACGTAAAACCAAGGGAAGATGTGAGCCACAATCACAACTGCGATTTGAGTCTTAGCTTGTAAAAATTTGTGTCTTTTCTTTTTATTAATAGCATAATATTTGTGTTTTGTCATTTCTTATTTTTGTTTCAGTGTGTTTCAGGTTTGTTAATGTTCATTATTTCAAGTGATATCTTCTATACTCTATCTTTCTACCTTAGAACATTGAGGACAATGTCTCGTTTTGGTTGGGGGGAGAGGGTGGTAGTTGATAAAAAAAAAAATTGTTTTTCATTTCATAAAGCATGTGCATAATTGTTGTTACTAGGATGGCAGAGTAAAGGAGTTCTTTTGTTAAAGTGATTCTTAAGACGCATCTTAGTAACCATTCTTAATAAGGTCTATTATAATACTTCCTGAAATATTCAGGTTTACAAACTCTCGTATTGTTACCACTTAATTCTGCTCATATACTTATTTAACATGTATTTTTAAACCTTAATTTACACACACACACTTTAACATATGATTGTGGGTTGCATATTGGATTATTACATTATTTATGTTCTTTTGTTAAGGTAACAACTAAGGGAAAGGGATTGTATATAATTAAAAAAAAAAACATGAAAAAAAAATAAATAAAAAAATAAAAAATGATGATAATAAAAATGTAGATAAGTTTGATTTCGTAGCCTCCCTAACCTAAGCAATTAAGCCCGAAGGGGTGTTTTAACACCTAATACCCTAAAGTCAACTGACTTGGGAGCTATTGGCCCAACGCTTGTTACATGGGTTGAGGAGAAAAGCTTAAGGCAATCAAACATTGCACTATCTACATATCAGTATCTGCGACCCGAGTTACTAAGCTCGTAAGGGTGTCTTAACACCTAATGCCCTAAGACCAACTGGTCTCGGAGTCATTAGCTGAAAGCTCGTTACATGGGTTAAAGATGCATGATGTTTTTAAAGTATATGTATATAGAGTTAAAAAAAAAAGACAAAAATAGTAATCCCAACCCAAGGAAGTTAACCTTAAACATTAGAATAAAAATTTTGTTTTCTTCCAAGAAAAGCCCCATAATTATGTGTTGATACATTGAGCACAAAAGAAAGGTTTATTAATATCTTGTTAAGAGGTATTGAGCAGATATATAAATTTAATGAGAGTTTGTTTATCTGGATAGATTAATGGAAGTTAAATGATGAATACCTTGCTTTGTGAAATTTGCAAATTGTTTTAACGCTTTGATTACTAGGGACTAGTAATAAGCTGGTTGAGGGGTGTGATTAGTACTTAAAAGTGCATTTTTATCATGGTTTTATATCATCATTTTGCACTTGAAGTATCAATAACTCCTTAACTAAAGCATGTTTTATAATAATATATCTAATAATATAAGATACCTTTAATTTATGGTAAATATTCATTTTAAATGCAGGCCTATCACATAAATGAAAATATTGATTGATGACTTTAAGAACTTAAATTGCAAAGGCAAAGAGATGGTCAAACTTAGAAAAGAGATGTCGGTGCAATCCAAACCGAAACACTGTTCGGTAATTAGGTCATATCTAGAGCTACAGATCTCAGATTTAGGTCCAATTTATATGGATGGAAAGGTAAGACATAGGCCTACAACTTTTATATGGAGCCCAAGATCTAAAAAGGCCATTATCAAGTCCAAATTGTAGCAACAACAAAGAAGCCCGAATCTGTCTTCCAGCCCGAGCACTGTTCGGTATTTTGGCCATATCTGGAGTTCTAGAAGTCCAAATGAGCTGAATGTTTTACACAACAAATCTGAGACAATTGCCTACAACTTTCATGTTTGCACCTGGCTCCAGTTTTGACGTTATCAATGACGTTTTGGGCAGACAAGAGAAGATAAGGATTGTCACCAAGTCAAAAGTTGGCCACCCACTTATCAATTAGTCATCAAATCAATAGTTCCCAATTTTGGCCTATAAAAGGAGGCATTTGCCATGCATTTAGGCATCTTGGTTTCCAGATCAAGATCATGCTCTTCCTTTCTCTCTTTGTATTTTTTGTAATGTTTATGCTTTACTTTCATTAATATTAAGTTTATGCCTTTCATTTCATTTCCTTTACTTAGTTAACTTCTATGTTCTTATTTTGTTTATTTATTTTTCTTTCTTTCATTATGTCTAGCTAAGTTAATGATGTCAAGGTGAAAAGGTTACAATAATGGTGTCAGAATAAGTATAATGTAAACTTAATATGGACTTTAATGTTTGATACTAACATGTTTTATATTTGTTATCTTGTTCACTCTTTAATACTTTGCTTGTTAAATGACTAATCTTGATTTATGTTGTATAACACTTGGTACAACAAATGCTTGGCACTTTCATAGCCCATAATGTATGGTATAACCGACACCTGAGCTATGAAAGGAACTTGATTTGTTGTTAACATAAGTTATAATCATGAATGCTTGACGAGATTTACAAGTATTAGCATTAATTGAATAAGATGACTAATGTAATCATGTTAACAATATATAATCTGATTGGAACCTCCTTTGTGTGTGGTTTCCAATTGAATAATAAGAGTTTATACTATACTTGTTTGATATACCATTAGTGGAACCTCTAACCTTGACATTTGTTATTATTATTGTTTAATCCTTACATTAATATTTCATCTCTAAGTTCTCATCATCATCATCTTCTTCTTCTTCTCTTTCTTTATTATTATTATTACTACTACTACTACTACTACTACTACTACTACTACTACTACTACTACTACTAGTATTATTATTATTATTATTATTATTATTATTATTATTATTATTATTGTTGTTGTTATTATTATTATTACTATAATTGTTGTTTATAATTTGTACAATTAACCTCCCTGTGGTTCGACCCCGGTCTTGCTGGGTTATTTATTACTTCGACACTCCTGCACTTGGGAGAAGACATCAATCTTTTAGTCGTGTCACCGGGGTCGAACTACAAGGAGGTTAATTGTACAAATTATAAACGACAATAGTACAACAACAACAATAATAATACAAATAACAATAATAACAATAATGACAATAACAATAATAATAATAATAATAATAATAATAATAATAATAATAATAATAATAATAATAATAATAATAATAATAATAATAAAGAAAGAGAAGAAAAAGATGATGATGAGAACTTGGAGATGGAAAATCAATGTAAGGATTAAACAATAAGAATAATAAATGTCAAGGTTAGAGGTTCCACTAATGGTATTTCAAACAAGTATAGTATAAACTCTTATTATTCAATTGGAAACCACACACAAAGGAGGTTCCAATCAAATTATAGATTGTTAACATGATTACATTAGTCATCTTATTTGATTAATGCTAGTATTTGTAAATCTCGTCAAGCATTCATGATTATAACTTATGTTAACAACAAATCAAGTTCCTTTCATAGCTCACGTGTTGGTTATACCATATAGTATGAACTATGAAAGTGCCAAGCATTTGTTGTACCAAGTGTTATACAACATAAATCAAGATTAGTCATTTATCAAGCAAAATATTAAAGAGTGAACAAGATAACAAATACAAAACATGTTAGTATCAAACATTAAAGTCCATATTAAGTTTACACTATACTTATTCTTACAACATTAGTGTAGCCTTTTCACCTTAACATAATAAACTTAGCTAGACATAATGAAAGAAAGAAAAATAAATAAACAAAATAAAAACATAAATAAGATAAAAGTTAGCTAAGTAAATGAAAGGAAATGAAAGGTATAAACTTGATATTAATGAAAGCAAAACATAAACATTACAAAAAATACAAAGAGAGAAAGCAAGAGCATGATCTTGATCTGGAAACCAAGATGCCTAAATGCATGGCAAATGCCTCCTTTTATAGGCCAAAATTGGGAACTATTGATTTGATGACTAATTGATGAGTGGGTGGCCAACTCTTGACTTTGTAACAATCCTTATCTTCTCTTGTTTGTCCAAAACGTTATTGATAACGTCAAAATTGGAGCCACTCAAAAACATGAAAGTTGTAGCCAATTGCCTCAGCTTTCTTGTGTACAAAATTTAGCTTATTTGGACTTCTAGAACTCCAGATATGGTCACAATACTAAACAGTGCTCGGGCTGGAGGACAGATTTGGGCGTCTTTGTTGTTGCTACAATTTGGACTTGAAAATGGCCTTTTCAGATCTTGGGTTCCATATGAAAGTTGTAGACCTATGTCTTACCTTTCCATCCATATAAAGTGGACCTAAATTTGAGATCTATAACTCTAGATATGATCCAATTACTGAATAGTGTTCTGGTTTGGATTACACCAACATCTCTTTTCTAATTTTGGTCATCTCTTTGCCCTTGCAATTTAAGTTCTTAAAGTCATCAATCAATCCTTTCATTTATGTGATAGGCCTGTGACACGACTAAAAGATTGATGTCTTCTTCCAAGTGCAGGAGTGTCGAAGCAATAAATAACCCGACAAGACCGGGGTCGAACCACAGGCAGGTTAATTGTACAAATTATAAACAATAATAATACAATAACAATAATAACAACAACAACAACAACAATAATAGTAATAACAATAATAATAATAACAATAACAACAACAACAACAACAACAACAACAACAACAACAATACTAGTAGTAGTAGTAGTAGTAATAATAATAATAATAATAATAAAGAAGAAGAAGAAGATGAGAACTTTGAGATGGAATATTAATGTAACGATCAAACAATGATAATAACAAATATCAAGGTTAGAGGATCCACTAATGGTATGTCAAACAAGTATAGTATAACTCTTATTATTCAATTGGAAACCACACACAAAGGAGGTTCCAATCAGATTATAGATTGTTAACATGATTACATTAGTCATCTTATTCGATTAATGCTAATACTTGTAAATCTCGTCAAGCATTCATGATTATAACTTATGTTAACAACAAATCAAGTTCCTTTCATAGCTCAAGTGTCGGTTATACCATACAGTATCAATTGCTCCTTAACTAAAGCATTTTTTATAATAACATATCTAATAATACAAGATATTTTAATTTGTGGTAAATGTTCATTTTAAATGCAAGCCTATCACATAAATGAAAGGATTGATTGATGAATTTAAGAAGTGAAATTGAAAGGACGAAGAGATGGCCAAACTTAGAAAAGAGATGTTAGTGCAGTCCAAACCGGAACACTCTTCGGTAATTGAGCCATATTTGGAGCTGTAGATCTTGGATTTGGTAAATGTTCATTATTTTTTTTATTATTATTACTATTATTACTACTGCTGCTGCTGCTGCTTGACACGACTAAAAAATTGATGTCTTTTCCCAAGTGCAGAAGTGTCGAAGTAATAAATAACCCGACAAGATAAGGGTTGAACCACAGAGAGGTTAATTGTATAAATTATAAATAACAATAATACAACAATAACAACAACAATAATAATAATAGTAATAACAACAACAACAACAACAACAACAATAATAATAATAATAATAATAATAATAATAGTACTAATAATAGTAATAGTAGTAGTAGTAGTAATAATAATAATAATAATAAAGAAAAAGAAGGAGAAGAAGAAGAAGAAGAAGATGAGAACTTTGAGATGGAATATTAACGTAAAGATTTAACAACGATAACAATAAATGTCAAGGTTAGAGGATCCACTAATGGTATGTCAAACAAGTATAGTATAAACTCTAATTAGTCAATTAGAAATCACACACAAAGGAGATTCCAATTAAATTATAAATTATTAACATGATTACATTAGTCATCTTATTCGATTAATGCTAATACTTGTAAATCTCGTCAAGCATTCATGATTATAACTTATGTTAACAACAAATCAAGTTCCTTTCATAGCTCAAGTGTCGGTTATACCATATAGTATGAACTATGAAAGTGTGAAGCATTTGTTGTACCAAGTGTTATACAACATAAATCAAGATTAGTCATTTAACAAGCAAAGTATTAAAGAGTGAACAAGATAACAAATAGAAAACATGTTACTATCAAACATTAAAGTCCATATTAAGTTTACACTATACTTATTCTTACACCATTAGTGTAACCTTTTCACCTTGACATAATAAACTTAGCTAGACATAATGAAAGAAAGAAAGAAAAATAAATAAACAAAATAAGAACATAAATAAGATAAAAGTTAACTAAGTAAAGGCAAGGAAATGAAAGGCATAAACTTGATATTAATGAAAGCAAAGCATAAACATTACAAAAAATACAAAGAGAGAAAGGAAAAGCATGATCTTGATCTGGAGACCAAGATGCCTAAATGCATGACAAATGCCTCCTTTAATATGCCAAAATTAGGAACTATTGATTTGCTGACTAATTGATGAGTAGGTGACCAACTCTTGACTTAGTGACAATCCTTATCTTCTTTTGTCTGCCCAAAACATTATTGATAACGTTAAAATTTGAGCTACTTGAAAATATGAAAGTTGTAGGAAATTGTCTCAGCTTTCTTGTGTAAAAACTTCAGCTCATTTCGACTTCTAGAACTCCAAATATCGCCAAAATACTGAATAGTACTCGGGCTGGAGAACAGATTCGGGATTCTTTGTTGTTGCTACAATTTGGATTTGAAAATGGCTTTTTTAGATCTTGGACTCCATATAAAAGTTGTAGGTCTATGTCTTACCTTTCCATCCATATAAAGTAGACCTAAATCTGAGATCTACAACTCTAGATATGATCCAATTACGGAACAGTGTTCCGGTTTGGATTGCAGTGACAACTCTTTTCTAAGTTTGGCCATCTCTTTGTCCTTCCAATTTCAGTTCTTAAATTCATCAATCAATCCTTTCATTTATGTGATAGGCCTACATTTAAAATGAACATTTACTATAAATTAAAGGTATCTTATATTATTAGATATATTATTATAAAACATGCTTTAGTTAAGGAGTTATTGATAGTTCAAGTGCAAAATTATGATATAAAACCTTGATAAAAATACACTTTTAAGTATCAATCACACCCCCCAACTAGCTTATTACTAGTCCCTAGTAATCAAAGCGTTAAAATAAATCAAAGCGTTAAAATAGAAAAATACTTTGCAAATTCCACAAAGTAAGGTAATCATCATTTAACTTCCATTAATCTATCCAGTTAAACAAACTCTCATTAAATTTATATGCCTGCTCAATATCTCTTAACAAGATATTCATAAACCTTTCTTTTGTGCTCAATGTATCAACACATAATTACGGGGCTTTTCTTGGAAGAAAACAAAATTTTTGTTCTATTGTTTAAGGTTAACTTCCTTGGGTTGGGATTATTATTTTTATCTTTTTTTTAATATATATACATATAATTTAAAACACCATGCATCTTTAACCCATGTAACGAGCTTTCAGCTAATGACTCCCAGACCAGTTGGTTTTAGGGCATTAGGTGTTAAGACACCCCTACGAGCTTAGTAACTTGGGTCGCAGATACTAATATGTAGATAGTGCAATGTTTGATTCCCTTAAGCTTTTCTCCTCAACCCATGTAACAAGCGTTGGGCTAATAGCTCCCAAGTCAGTTGACTTTAGGGTATTAGGTGTTAAAACACCCATTCGGGCTTAATTGCTTAGGTCAGGGAGGCTACAAAACCAAACTTATCTACATTTTTATTATTATCATTTTTTTCTTTTTTCTTTTTTTTCTTTTTTTCTTTTTTTCTTTTGTTTTTTTCTTTTTTTTTTAATTATATACTATCCATTTCCCTTAGTGGTTACCTTTAACAAAAGAACATAAATAATGTAATAATCCAATATGCAACCCACAATCATATGTTAAAGTGTGTGTATGTGTAAATTAAGGTTTAAGAATACATGTTAAATAAGTATATGAGTAGAATTAAGTGATAACAATGCAAGAGTTTGTAAATCTGAATATTTCAAGAAGTATTATAATAGACCTTGTTAAGAATGGTTACTAAGATGCGTCTCAAGAGTCACTTTAACAAAAGAGCTCCTTTACTCTGCCATCCTAGTAACAACAATTATGAATATGCTTTATGAAATAGAAAACAATTTTTTTTTATCAACTACTACTCTCTCCCCCCAACTAAAACGAGACATTGTCCTCAATGTTCTAAGGTAGAAAGATAGAGTATAGAAGATATCACCTGAAATAACGAACATTGACAAACCTGAAACACATTTAAACAAATATAAGAAACAACAAAACACAAATATTATGCTATTAATGAAACCAAAAGACACAAGTTTACAAACAAAAATTCAAATCGCAGTTGTGATTGTGACTCACATCTTCCCTTGGTTTTACGTCCAAGAACAACTTAAACACCTTCTATAGGTTGGGGATAGGCTTCCCATCCAGTTTTCTTAAAAACCAGCAAACAGGGTCTTTTTTAGTCAGATTCCCAAAACTATGTCGAGCATGTTCCTTATAGAATATTGACCATAAATCATGAATTGCACAATGCTTATCTCGACTATGATGAGACTTAAGAGTTAATAGAAGATTATCTAAAAACTCTTTATGTTTTGAAATAAATCCCACTTTTTGATAATTTTCACAGGTTTTGCGGAATGCATGTGATTCCTTGAATATGGTGGGCTAATAAAATCCGCTTTGTAAGATTTCTACAATCCTCTTTTTTGACAAGAAATGATCCCCACGTGCCTTAGAGTAACAAAATTTAATGAAATTACTTACCTCATTGTCGAGAATGTATTTTTGAAATATTTGATCAGGACAATAATTGAATAAGTAAGGGTCATCCCAATAAAAATTTTACACGTTGCTAAAAAATTTTCTTTTGTCTTCGGTATTCCAGTGAGCTGGCAAAAATCCTGAAGCAAGAAAATAGATATTTTTAGCAAACCAAGGCATTGAACTAAGAGAAAGTAGAGATTCATCAGGAAAGTAATCATCAATTGATGTGATGTCGGGTGTCGAATCTATTGTCACTTTTGATAAAAGATCCGCATCAACATTTTCGATGCCTTTTTCATCCTTAATTTCTTCTTGATTGGTCATGGCATGAGAAAATGAATTGGTGGAGGGGAATCAGTCTTTTCTTTGCAATGTTCAGATTCAACCCCTTCCTTACCCTTAGAGATTGAATCATCAACTTTCTCACAAGGTTCATGAATTTGTTCTTTGAGATGGGAAAAACTTCTTTAAAAACTGTTGTTGCATTTCATCCCAAGTATGAATGGATCAGGTCTTATATTTTGTAGCCATGTTTTAGCTTTATCTTTTAATGAAAAAGGAAAAAGCTTTAATCTGATGGTGTTCATGCTACAATTTAAATTATTATATGTGTTGCAGACCTCCTCGAATTCCCTTAAATGCAAGTATGGATTTTCCAATTCTAAGCTATGAAAAGAAGGTAAAAGTTGAATAATACCTGGTTTAAAATTAAAATGAGATGCATCGGGAGGAAAAACTATGCATGATGGTGCACTTGTTCTTGTGGGATTCATGTGGTCTCTAAGTGTTCTAGCACGGTTATTCTCATTATCCTCATTATGAAGTGATTGATTATCTTCTTCGACCATATTTTCTGAAAATGATGAGAATACCCTAGAAAGTCTACCACTTGATGTACGTGACCACACTCTCATGCACGTGTAGGAATAGAATAAAAGGAAGAAGAAAACAAAAGAAGAAGAAACAAGAGAAAAGAAACAAAGTTATATACAAGAAAAGTGAAAAGAGACAAAGTTATAAACAAGAAAAGTGAAAAGAGAAAATAAAATAAATATTATAATTTATACAAAACTTACCTCCCCGGCAACGACGCGAAAAACTTGACACGACTAAAAGATTGATGTCTTCTCCTAAGTGCAGGAGTGTCGAAGTAATAAATAACCCGGCAAGACCGGGGTCGAACCATAGGGAGGCTAATTGTACAAAGTATAAATAACAATAATAATACAACAACAACAACAACAACAACAACAACAAGAATAATAATAATAATAATAATAATAGTAGTAGTAGTAGTAGTAGTAGTAGTAGTAGTATTAGTACTAATAATAATAATAATAATAATAATAATAATAATAATAATAATAATAGTATAAACTCTTATTTTTCAATCGGAAACCACACATAAAGGAGGTTCCAATTAGATTATAGATTGTTAACATGATTACATTAGTCATCTTATTCGATTACTGCTAGTACTTGTAAATCTCGTCAAGCATTCATGATTATAACTTATGTTAACAACAAATCAAGTTCCTTTCATAGCTCAAGTGTCGGTTATACCATACAGTATAGGCTATGAAAGTGTCAAGCATTTGTTGTACCAAGTGTTATACAACATAAATCAAGATTAGTCATTTAACAAGCAAAGTATTAAAGAGTGAACAAGATAACAAATATAAAACATGTTAGTATCAAACATTAAAGTCCATATTAAGTTTACATTATACTTATTCTTACACCATTAGTGTAACCTTTTCACCTTGACATAATTAACTTAGCTAGACATAATGAAAGAAAGCAAAATAAATAAACAAAATAAGAACATAAAAGTTAACTAAGTAAAGGAAAGGAAATGAAAGGCATAAACTTGATATTAATGAAAGCAAAACATAAACATTACAAAAAATACAAAGGGAGAAAGCAAAAACATGATCTTGATCTGGATACTAAGATACCTAAATGCATGGAAAATGCCTCCTTTTATAGGCCAAAATTGGGAACTATTGATTTGATGACTAATTGATGAGTGGGTGGCCAACTCTTGACTTGGTGACAATCCTTATCTTCTCTTGTCTGCCCAAAACATCATTGATAACGTCAAAATTGGAGCCATTTAAAAACATAAAAGTTGTAGACAATTGTCTCAGCTTTCTTGTGTAAAAAGTTCAGCTCATTTGGACTTCTAGAACTCCAGATATGGCTAAAATACTGAATAGTGCTCGGGCTGGAGGACAGATTCGGGCTTCTTTGTTGTTACTACAATTTGGACTTGCAAATGACCTTTTTAGGTCTTGGGCTCTATAAAACCATGATAAAAATGCACTTTTAAGTACTAATCAGTTATTTTCATTATTCTCATTATGAAGTGATTGATTATCTTCTTCAGCCATATTTCTTAAAATGATGAGGATACCCTACAAAGTCTACCACTTGATGTACGTGACCACACTCTCATGCACATGTAGGAATAGAATAAAAGGAAAAAGAAAACAAAAGAAGAAGAAACAAGAGAAAACAAGCAAAGTTATATACAAGAAAAGTGAAAAGAGAAAATAAAATAAATATTATAATTTATACAAAACTTACCTCCTCGACAACGGCGCCAAAAACTTGACACGACTAAAAGATTGATGTCTTCTCGCAAGTCCAGAAGTGTCGAAGTAATAAATAACCCGGCAAGACCGGAGTCGAACCATAGAGATGTTAATTGTACAAATTATAAACAACAACAATAGTAACAACAACAACAATAGTAACAACAACAACAATTACAATAGTAGTAGTAGTAGTAGTAGTAGTAGTAATAAAGAAACAGAATAAGAAGAAGAAGATGAGAACTTGGAGATGGAATATTAATGTAAGGATTAAACAATGATAATAACAAATGTCAAGGTTAGAGGTTTGACTAATGGTATGTCAAACAAGTATAGTATAAACTCTTATTATTGAATTGGAAACCACACATAAAGAAGGTTCCAATCTGATTATAGATTGTTAACATGATTACATTAGTCATCTTATTCAATTAATACTAATACTTGTAAATTTCATCAAGCATTCATGATTATAATTTATGTTAATAACAAATCAAGTTCCTTTCATAGCTCAAGTGTCGGTTATACCATACAGTATAGGCTATGAAAGTGTCAAGCATTTGTTGTACTAAGTGTTATACAACATAAATCAAGATTAGTTATTTAACAAGCAAAGTATTAAAGAGTGAACAAGATAACAAATATAAAACATGTTAGTATCAAACATTAAAGTCCATATTAAGTTTATACTATACTTTTTCTTACACCATTAGTGTAACCTTTTCACCTTGACATAATAAACTTAGCTAGACATAATGAAAGAAATAAAAATAAATGAACAAAATAAGAACATGAATAAAATTAAAGTTAACTAAGTAAATGAAAGGAAATGAAAGACATAAACTTGATATTAATGAAAGCAAAGCATAAGCAATACAAAAAATACATAGAGAGAAAGCAAAAACATGATCTTGATCTGGATACTAAGATACCTAAATGCATGGCAAATGCCTCCTTTTATAGGCCAAAATTGGGAACTATTGATTTGATGACTAATTGATGAGTGGGTGGCCAACTCTTGACTTGGTGACAATCCTTATCTTCTCTTGTCTGCCCAAAACGTCATTGATAATGTCAAAATTGGAGCCACTTCAAAACATGAAAGTTGTAGTCAATTGTCTCAGCTTTCTTGTGTAAAAATGTCAGCTCATTTGGACTTCTAGAATTCCAGATATGGCCAAAATATTGAACACTGCTTGGGCTGGAGGACTTGAAAATGGCCTTTTTAGATCTTGGGCTCCATGAAAGTTGTAGGTCTATGTCTTACATTTCCATCCATATAAAGTAGACCTAAATCTGAGATCTATAGCTCCAGATATGGCCCAATTACCAACCAGTGTTCCGGTTTGGATTGCACCGACATCTCTTTTCTAATTTTTGGTCATCTCTTTGCCCTTGCAATTTAAGTTCTTAAAATCATCAATCAATCCTTTCATTTATGTGATAGGTCTGCATTTAAAATGAACATTTACCACAAATTAAAGGTATCTTATATTATTAGATATATTATTATAAAACATGCTTTAGTTAAGGAGTTATTGATACTTCAAGTGCAAAATGATGATATAAAATCTTAATAAAAATACACTTTTAATTACTAATCATCCTTCCATCCAATTTTCTATCTAAATTAATAGAAAAGTCATGTAACTGGTCTATGATATGTTTTTACGCTAAAAACCTCCTTTACTTTAAGTAAGGTAAGTAGCTTATCATTTCTTATATTTTAAACATTGTCTTTAATAAATGTACGTATATGTCCTTAGTTTCTAGATCTTCAATCAGTCGTTATACTGCTATTCATTTTAATAACATTTATGCATTTTAACTATACAAGGTATATAAAATAATGTTAAAAACCACATAGTTCTCCTCTTGATACCTTAAGAATGATACACAATAATTTATACAATTCGGTTTTTTCTTGTATTTTTAGTTAATACCTAATAAACATTTTAGATAATTCATTAATTTCAATAATACATATTTATCTCATGGTTTTTAAATATTATATGATAATTTGCTAAAAATTAATTGAAGTTTTACAAGCGAATCGTATAAAAATGAGAGGGTTTTTTATATAATAAACCACCCTCCTTTTGATATCTTAACTAATAATTAAGGACACAATTGATATTATATATGTAAAGAATTTATTTAAATGAAATTTAAAATACAAGGAAAAATGATTAACTTACCCTGTTTAGAATAAGAGATATTTTTTATATCAAAATATGTCATGCGACTTTATTTTCACTAATTTAGATGAAAAGGTAGATGAAACTTAAAAGGAAGGATTAAAGAAATATACTTTATTAAATGATTAAATATACACACTTTAGAAATATAAGGAAAAATTAGAGAATTGTATCATTATATAAGAACATATTTAGTCATTTATCCTAAAATTTAATATATCCTAATAAAAAATTTATTCACATCATATATATTATATATAAACTTTTATTTCAGTAAATAGCTATTTTAGACATAACTTATTCATGAATATTGTAATATAATAGCAAATTTTGGCATGAAAAGATATTTTAATTTTATAGGATTAAAACTAGATTACTGGTCTTTGCTATGTTGGGATTTTTTTAAGGTAAAAAAAAAAAAACTTAAGCATTGCTAATATTATTCCAGTAGAAATGCCTTTTAAAACCATGTAGGGATTTACTCGATAGAACCTGATCAACTTGTGGGTCTAACAACAACCCAGTTAACCAATAAAAATATAATTTGACTTAAAATAAACATTCAAAATAACATTTGTTTATAAATATTAAGACGATAATATATTAGATTGATTCATATTAAACTGTCAATCAGCAATTGGAGTCATAAAATCATGATAACTTCATATAAAATAAATAAAAATAAATTATAAAATTAAATTTTCAATAAACCTAATGTTGAAAGATGAAATTAAAAATAAAAATAAACAATTACTCGAGTCAACCTAAGTTAACTTGCCAAACATGTGACTCGGGTCAAGAGACCGAAATAACCCCATAAAAAAATTTAAAAAAATTATAAAGTTTAATTTTCAATCAACTTAGTATTGAAAGATAAAATTGAAATTGGTTCAATTGAGTTAATTCGTCAAACTTGTAGTTTAGGCCATGAGATTAAGATAACCTCATAAAAATAAATTATAAAATTATAAAATCCAATCTCTAATAAATCTAATATTGCAGGCTAAAATTGGAATTGAAAAAAATATATATATTAAAAAAAACAAAGGAGAAAAAAAAACTACTCTAGTGAATAATATTTTGTTAGAAGAGATGGAGTCAAATCCGCTTCTCTTTTAGTTTTTATATATTGTAATTTTATAGCAATAAAATATTAATATTAATATTAATATTAATATTAATATATGAGATCTAATGTCTTGGAACATTTTTAAAGAAATTTTAATTATAGATATCATTGAATATAATCACTCAAAATAAAAATTAAAAAAAAAGTTTAGATAAAGATTTACCATATATTTAATTTTTGTATTTTTTATGATAAAATAAAACTAACTTTATTTTTAAATGTATTTTTTCTTGGTTTTATATTTTGAAAAACAATGTGAAACTTTGTTATAAATCATGATTTTAAGAATATTATTTTTAATTTTAACTA
Organism: Populus pruinosa; assembly: GCA_026413675.1. Lineage (NCBI taxonomy): Eukaryota > Viridiplantae > Streptophyta > Magnoliopsida > Malpighiales > Salicaceae > Populus > Populus pruinosa. Next base: position 6,717,921 of record CM048610.1, on the reverse strand, counting down.
TATTATAAAGAAAATTATATAAAAGTTTTAAATATTACTAGTTTATTTGTCTGTGCTTTACCGTAGGCTAAACCATATTTTAAAAACATAAAATAAAAAATCATCAAGAGTGCAGGGATTTTTTCGCAATGCTTTAAAACTTGAAATAAATATTTAAATCTCTTATCTTGGATATATGTTTGACATAATTTTCCAATAAAATATGTAAGAGTTGACTCGAAATGAATTGGTTTATTTAAAAGATTTAAAGGAAACTTGAATGACTATTTTATATTTTAACTGATGTTGAACAATAAAACTAGGAAAGAAAAAAACAATAAGGAAAAAAACAAAAGAGGATGTCGAGCCATTTAAAATTCTCAAACTAGTAATCCAAGATATTAGATCGAAAACACCATACTTAGAAAAGTAGTGAAACTTAATTTCTAGCAAATATAATATTAAATGATGAATTATCACTATTGTTGTGATGTTGCAGTCGCACCAATTAATTATCATAGCTTAAAACATAACACATAAGATAATATAGAGCAAGCAAAGGGTCAATCTCACGAGGAAGGTTCAAGTCAGATTTTTATGCTAGATGATGTGCAACTTGGGGGGGTTTAGACGCTATCTAACCTAAATCAAAAGAAATTAGAAAACTATCAAGAGAAATTAAATAAAATCAAAAAAATATTAAGAGAACAAACCTTAGTCGCAAGTACATATCCACCTACAGAAATCAGAACTGATCATGGAAATGAAACATCAACTTATATTCTGAATATTTATCTCTTCTTAACATTGATTAGTTAATGGATCCACCATAGAACTAACCCTAACCATCAAACAACCACAATGGTTGCACTAGTAATTTAATTCAATGTAGCTTTAAGAACTAGATAAGTTGATTAACAAGAAAACATAATTGTTCATAGTCTATGTTTGATTTGTGATTAGTACTTAAAAGTGCATTTTTATCATGGTTTTATATCATCATTTTGCACTTGAAGTATCAATAACTCCTTAACTTAAGCATGTTTTATAATAATATATCTAATAATTTAAGATACCTTTAATTTATGGTAAATGTTCATTTTAAATGCAGGCCTATCACATAAATGAAAGGATTGATTGATGACTTTAACTTAAATTGCAAGGGCAAAGAGATGACCAAAATTAGAAAAGAGATGTCGGTGCAAACCAAATCGGAACACTGTTCGGTAATTGGGTCATATCTGGAGTTGTAGATCTCAGATTTAGGTCCACTTTATATGGATGGAAAGGTAAGACATAGGCCTACAACTTTCATATGGAGCCCAAGATCTACAAAGGTCATTTTCAAGTCCAAATTGTAGCAACAACAAAGAAGCCCGAATCTGTCCTCCAGCCCAAGCACTGTTCAGTATTGTGGCCATATCTGGAGTTCTAGAAGTCCAAACGAGCTGAAGGTTTTACACAAGAAAGCTGAGGCAATTGCCTACAACTTTCATGTTTGAAAGTGGTTCCAATGTTGACATTATCAATGATTTTTTAGGTAGACAAGAGAAGATAAAGATTGTCACCAAGTCAAGAGTTGGCCACCTACTCATCAATAAGTCATCAAATCAATAGTTCCTAATTTTGGCCTATAAAAGGAGGCATTTGCCATGCATTTAGGCATCTTGGTCTCCAGAGCAAGATCATGCTCTTACTTTCTCTCTTTGTATTTTTTGTATTGCTTATGCTTTGCTTTCATTAATATCAAGTTTATGCCTTTCATTTCCTTTCCTTTCCTTTGTTAACTCTTATCTTATTTATGTTCTTATTTTATTTATTTATTTTTCTTTCTTTCATTATGTTTAGCTAAGTTTATTATGTCAAGGTGAAAAGGTTACACTAATGGTATAAGAATAAGTATAGTGTAAACTTAATATGGAGTTTAATGTTTGATACTAACATGTTTTCTATTTGTTATCTTGTTCACTCTTTAATACTTTGCTTGTTAAATGACTAATCTTGATTTATGTTGTATAACACTTGGTACAATGATTAGTACTTAAAAGTGCATTTTTATCATGGTTTTATATCATCATTTTGCACTTGAAGTATCAATAACTCCTTAACTAAAATATGTTTTATAATAATGTATGTAATAATATAAGATACCTATAATTTATGGTAAATGTCTATTTTTAATGCAGGCCTATCCCATAAATGAAAGGATTGATTGATGACTTGAAGAACTTAAATTGCAAGGATAAAGAGATGACCAAACTTAGAAAAGAGATGTCGGTGCAATCCAAACCGGAGCACTGTTCTGTAATTGGGTCATATCTAGAGCTACAGATCTCAGATTTAGATTCAATTTATATGGATGGAAAGGTAAGACATAGGCCTACAACTTTCATATGGAGCCCAAGATCTAAAAAGGCCATTATCAAGTTCAAATTATAGCAACAACAAAGAAGCCTGAATCTGTCTTCCAGCCCGAGCACTGTTCAGTATTTTGGCCATATCTGGAGTTCTAGAAGTCCAAATGAGCTGAATGTTTTACACAAGAAAGCTGAGACAATTACCTACAACTTTCATGTTTTCAGCTGGCTCCAATTTTGACGTTATCAATGACGTTTTGGGCAGACAAGAGAAGATAAGGATTGTCACCAAGTCAAAAGTTGGCCACCCACTTATCAATTAGTCATCAAATCAATAGTTCCCAATTTTGGCCTATAAAAGGAGGCATTTGCCATTCATTTAGGCATCTTGGTGTTCAGATCAAGATCATGCTCTTCCTTTCTCTCTTTGTATTTTTTGTAATGTTTATGTTTTGCTTTCATTAATATCAAGTTTATGCCTTTCATTTCCTTTCCTTTACTTAGTTAACTTTTATGTTCTTATTTTGTTTATTTATTTTGCTTTCTTTCATTATGTCTAGCTAAGTTAATTATGTCAAGGTGAAAAGGGTACACTAATGGTGTAAGAATAAGTATAATGTAAACTTAATATGGACTTTAATGTTTGATACTAACATGTTTTATATTTGTTATCTTGTTCACTCTTTAATACTTTGCTTGTTAAATAACTAATCTTGATTTATGTTGTATAATACTTGGTACAACAAATGCTTGGCACTTTCATAGCCCATAATGTATGGTATAACCGACATCTGAGCTATGAAAGGAACTTGATTTGTTGTTAACATAAGTTATAATCATGAATGCTTGACGAGATTTACAAGTATTAGCATTAATCGAATAAGATGACTAATGTAATCATGTTAACAATCTATAATCTGATTGGAACCTCCTTTATGTGTGGTTTCTAATTGAATAATAAGAGTTTATACTATACTTGTTTGACATACCATTAGTGGAACCTCTAACCTTGACATTTGTTATTATCATTGTTTAATCGTTACATTAATATTCCATCTCAAACTTCTCATCATCTTCTTCTTCTTCTTCTCCTTCTTTTTCTTTATTATTATTATTATTAGTATTACTACTACTATTGTTATTATTATTATTATTATTATTATTATTATTATTGTTATTACTATTATTATTATTATTATTATTATTATTGTTATTACTATTATTATTGTTATTGTTGTTATTATTGTTGTTGTTGTTGTTCTTATTATTATTGTTGTTGTTGTATTATTGTTATTTATAATTTGTACAATTAACCTCCCTGTGGTTCGACCCCGGTCTTACCGGGTTATTTATTACTTCGACACTCCTGCACTTGGGAGAAGACATCAATCTTTTAGTCGTGTCAAGTTTTTGACGCCGTTGCCGGGGAGGTAAGTTCTTGTATAAATTATAGTATTTATTTTATTTTCTCTTTTCACTTTTCTTGTATATAACTTTGTTTCTTTTCTTTTGTTTCTTTTTATTTTGTTTTCTTCCTCCTTCTTTTGCTTTCTTCTTCTTTTTTATTTTATTCCTACACGTGCATGAGAGTGTGGTCACGTACATCAAGTGGTAGACTTTGTAGGATATCCCCATCATTTTCAGAAAATATGGCTGAAGAAGATAATCAATCACTTCATAATGAAAATAATGAGAATAACCGTGCTAGAACACTTAGAGACCACATGAATCCCACAAGAACAAGTGCACCATCATGCATAGTTTTTCCTCCTGATGCATCTCAAGTGCAGGAGTGTCAAAGTAAAATAACCCGGCAAGAGTGTGGTCGAACCACAGAGAGGTGAATTATATAAATTACAAATAAAGAAAAAGAGTTGATGTCTTATCCCAAGTGCAGGAGTGTCAAAGTAAAATAACCCGGCAAGACCGGGGTCGAACCACAGAGAGGTGAATTATATAAATTACAAATAAAGAAAAAGAGTTGAAGAGAATAATAACAGAAAAAGAGTTGAAGAGAATTTTGGGATGTGATATTGATGTAAGGATTAAACAATAACAAAACATATGTCAAGGTTATAGGATTTACTAATAGTATTTCAAATAAATATAATATAAACTCTTTTTATTGCTCAACTAGAAACCACACACAAAGGAGGTTCTAATCGGATGATTTCTCGTTATTAGCTCATTATAAATTACTAACATGATCATATTAATTATCTTATATAAGTAATACCATACTTATAAATATCATCAAGCATTCATGTTGCTAGTTTATGTTAACAACAAATCAAGTTTCTATCATAATAACGATTTCGGCCGAAAACTATGAAAGATCAAGCATTTGATGTACCAAATATTATACAACACAAATCTAAATTAAACATTTAATAAGCAAGGTATTAAGAATTAGTAAGATAAAAAGATAAAACATGTTAATAACAATCTTTCTTAGATATAAACATTTAAAGCTCATGTTGAGTTTATATTATACCTATTCTAACACCATTAGAAAAACCTTTTCACCTTGACATAATTAACTTAGCTAAACATTAAGAAGGAGAAAAACACAAATAAACAATATAAGAATATAAACATAATATAAGCTAACTAAGTATAGGAAAGGAAATGAAAGAGCATAAACAAGAGATTACTATAGCATAAAAGAAAACTTGAACATTACAAAGATGTAGAGAGAAAGCAAGAAGATAACTTTGATCTGAAAATTAATATATGACTAAATACATGGACAATGCCTCCTTTTATAGGCTAAGTTTCAGAACTATTGATTGATTGAAGAATTGGTGGGCATCCATTGATTTGGTGGCTGGTTTTTGACATTAATGGCTGCTGGTTTTTTGATATTGTGGGCTGATTTTTGATATTGTTGGCTGGCTAAAACGTCATTGCTCACATCATAATTATAGCCAACTGAATTGTGGAAGCTGTGGGCAATTGTCTCAGCTTTCCATAAAAAAAAACCAGAGCTCATTTGGACTTCTAGAACTCAAGATATGAGCCAAAAACCGAATAGTGCTTGAGATGCAGGACAGCTTCCGACGTCTTCGTTGTTGCTAAGATTTGGGCTTGAAAACGGCAGAACTGAGTCTTTGACTTCATATGAAAGTTGTAGGTCTATGTCTTACCTTTCCATCGATATAAAATGGACCTAAATCTGATATCTACAGCTCCAGATATGATCAAATTACTGAACGGTGTTCGAGTTTGGAATGCACCAGCAACACTTTGCTAAGTTTGGCCTTCTTTTTATCCTTTCAATTTCAATCCTTAAACTCATCAATCAATCTTTTTATTTATGTGATATACCTGCATTTAGGATGAACATTTACCATGAATTAAAGGTATATTATATTTTTAGACTTGCTAATATAAAACATGCTTTTGTTAGGGAATTTAATGATACTTTAGGTGCAATATGATGACATAAATCCTTAATGAGAATGCACTTTTAAGTACTAATCACACCCCCCAACCAGCTTATTACTAGTCCCTAGTAATCAAAGCATTAAAATAGAAAAATAATTTGCAAATACCACAAAGTAAGGCATTCATCATTTAACTTCTATTAATCTATCCAGATAAACAAACTCTCATTAAATTTATATATCTGCTTAATAACTCTTAAACAAGATATTAGTAAACCTTCTTTCGGTGCTCAATAAATCAAAACATAGCTATGGAGCTTTTCATGGAAGAAAACAAAATTTTTGTTCTAATGTTTAAAGTTAACTTCCTTGGGTTGGGATTGTTATCTTTTTTTTTTCTTTTTTTTTTTTTTAAAAAAGCAAGAATTTATAGCACAATGTATCTTGAACCCATGTAACGAGCTTTCGGCTAATGACTCCCAGACCAGTTGGTCTTAGGGCATCAGGTGTTGAGACACCCCTACGAGCTTAGTAACTCGGGTTGCAAATACTGATATGTAGATAGTGCAGTGTTTGATTCCCTTAAGCTTTCTCCTTAACCCATATAACAAGCACTGGGCCAATAACTCCCAAGTCAGTTGACTTTAGGGTACTAGGTGTTCAAACACCCCTTCGGGCTTATTTGCTTAAGTCAAGGAGGCTACGAAACCAAACTTATCTACTTTGTTTTTATTTTCTTTTTTTTATTGTTTTTTTTTTGGTTTTTTTTTTTTGCATATTATATATTATCCCTTTCCCTTAGTTGTTACCTTTAACAAAAGAACACAAATAATGTTATAATCCAATATGCAACCCACAATCATATGTTCGAGTGTGTGTGTGAAAATGAAGGTTTAAAAATACTTGTTAGATGGGCATATAAACAGAATCTATAGATAGCAATCCAAGAGTTTGTAAACCTGAATATTTCAAGAAGTATTATAATAGATCTTGTTAAGAATGTTTACTAAGATGCGTCTCAAGAGTCACTAAAGTTCCTCCATTACTCTGTCATCCTAGTAACAATAGTTTTGCAAATGGTTTAAATAATAGAAATTTTTTTTTTTTAATATCAACTACTACCCTCTCCCCCCAACCAAAACAAGACATTGTCCTCAATGTTCTAAGCAAAAAGATAGAGTGTAGAAGATATCACCTGAAACAGCGACTATTGACAAACCTGAAACATACTAAAACAAATATAAGAAACAACAAAACACAAATATTATGCTATTAATAAAACCAAAAGACACAATTTTTCACAAACTAAGGCTCAAATCCAATTTAAGCTTTTTATGGCGTTTCATGGTTGACCAATTGAGTTGACTCATGGAGGGATTAATTACAGGGATGAAAGATTGTAGTTGGTCAATCAATTGTTCAGCAGTAGCAGCAGAGATTATGATTTGTCGTGCCGAAGATGTTAGAAATTCCTGTTCCACAGCTTGATCAAGAAAAGACAACAAATTATTATAAAAACCATTAACATTTAACAAACCTATAGGTTTATGGTGAATGTGCAGTTGGGCCCAAGAGGAAATATGAAAGATCTCTTCCAATGTACCCAGACCACCTGGTAAGGCAATGAAGGCATCGGCATGGTTAAACATTGTATTCATTCTATCAGACATTGTAGAGACCTGTAATTCCTCTCCAATTGTTTTTCCAATGATGTCCCCTTCGGCTAAAGCTTTGGGGACAACCCCCAAAACTTGACTGCCTCCTACAAATGCAGCTATTGAAACACCCCCCATTAACCCAAGACTGCCTCCCCCATACACTAAATGAATCTTTCTCTCAGCTAGTATCCGACCAAGATGATTTGCTGATTCTAAAAACTCTTTTTCTTTCCCAGGACTAGATCCACCAAAAACACAAATAGTTTTTATTTTAGAAACAGAAGAACTCGCCATTTCTACACACTTATATATATGCTGAATGAATGGGTTCAGTAGAAATGATGGGAAGGAAGAGAAGATTTTATAGATGAACAATTGAAAATGCAAAGCATACCACCTATATGTAGGCTAGCTGAAGTCTTACTCTCTCTCTCTTTCTTATTTATTTATTGGTATTATTTTATTATTATATATATATATATTAAAAAAAAATGTATGTACAAGCAGTTGTGATTGTAGCTCACAGCTTTCCCTTGGTTTTACGTCCAAGAACGGCTTAAACGCCCTCTATGGGTCGGGGATAGGCTTCCCATCCAGTTTTCTTAAAAACTGGCAAACAGGGTCTTTTTCAATCAGATTCCCAAGACTAAGTCGATCATGTTCTTTATGAAAATGAGGCCATAAATCATGAATTGCACGATGCACATCTCCACTAGGATGCGTCTCAAGAGTCAATAGAAGATTATCTAAAGACTCCTTACTCAGGCCATCCTTAATGAATTGTATTTTATCTTCACGGTTTATAGATACCATTCCTAAAGAACGACATTTTGTATTACAAGTCCATCTGGCACATCGGTGACAGACTTTTAGTCGTTTTGCACGACGTTTCTTTGCAAAAGTGCTTTTACCTGTCCCAGGCATGTATGAAATCAAAGAGTTGGAAGACTCACCTGATAATCGGATCTTTGCTTCAATTATCCAGCGAATATCTTCAGGAATTCCATGGTTCATTAACAACCTCAATCTTTCACACCTAGCACGGTAAATTTTTGTAATCGCATTCTGAGGCAGAGCAGGAAAATACTTTTTCATTTTTTCAAGAGCGATGTCCATTTTTGTTTTATTTTTAAAGAGAAGTGGAGAAGAGATGTAAAGAAAAGAGAAGGAACAAGGAATTGAACAAATATATACAGAGATATCAATTATCATGGGAAACTGAAAGAACCGACTTAAGAGTCACGGAGTACCGTTATCCGCCATTTGACCGGGGTTGGAGAAAGACTAGCAAAACAAAAGTCACACCAAAAAGAAACACAAAAAAAAATATGAGAAAAACAAAATAATCAACCTTCATATACAGGATCATTCAAACCAATGGATTCATTTTCACTAGGAAAATTATCAAAGTAAGCTTTCAAACGATGTCCATTGACCTTGAAAACATTACCATTCTTTGGATTCTCAATATCAAAGGCCCCATAAGGATATACATGTTTCACAACAAATGGACCGCTCCATCTTGATCTTAACTTTCCAGGAAATAAATGGAGTCGAGAATTATAAAGCAAAACTTTTTGACCAACATCAAATGTTTTTCTCAAGATTCTTTTATCATGAAAGTCTTTGATTCTTGCTTTATGAATTTTTGAATTCTCATATGCATCATTTCTTATTTCTTCAAGCTCATTTATTTGTAACTTACGCAACTGACTCGCATCATCCAGGTTTGAATTGAAAGCTTTAATAGCCCAATAAGCTTTGTATTCAAGTTCCACAGGCAAATGACAAGGTTTTCCATAAACCAACCTATAAGGTGACATACCTAATGATGTTTTAAAAGCAGTTCGATAGGCCCAAAGTGCATCATTAAGTCTTAAAGACCAGTCCTTTCGATTAGGGTTCACTGTTTTTTCCAAGATTTGTTTGATCTCCCTATTAGCAAGTTCTACTTGTCCATTTGTCTGGGGGTGATAAGGGGTGGCAACTTTGTGTGTGATTCCATATTTTTTCATTAAAGACTCAAATGGCTTGTTACAGAAATGTGTTCCACCATCACTTATCATGGCCCGAGGGATTCCAAATCGACTCAAAATGTTTTCTTTCAAAAACTTAATGACTGTTTTATGATCGTTGTTACGACTTGGAATTGCTTCTATCCATTTTGAAACATAGTCTACTGCGACTAATATGTACACAAAACCAAATGATGGAGGAAATGGACCCATAAAATCTATACCCCAACAGTCAAAGATTTCAATGACAAGAATAGTGCTTAAAGGCATCATGTGACGTTTTGAAAGAGATCCTAACTTTTGACAATTTTCACAAGATTTGCAGAATGCATGCGTGTCCTTGAACATGGTGGGCCAATAAAATCCACATTGTAAGATTTTTGCGGCTGTCTTTTTTGACGAAAAATGACCCCCACATGCCTCAGAATGACAAAATTTAATGACATTACTTACCTCATTGTCAGGAATGCATCTTCGAAATATTTGATCAGGACAATATTTGAATAAATAAGGGTCATCCCAATAAAAGTTCTTCACTTCGTTCAAGAACTTTCTTTTGTCTTGAGTGCCCCAATGCGCTGGCAAATGTCCTGAAACAAGAAAATTAACAATATTAGCAAACCAAGGCATTGTAGTGACAGAAAGTAAAGATTCATCAGGAAAGTAGTCATCGATTGGCGTGATGTCAGATTTCGAATCAGTTGTCAATCTTGACAAATGATCCGCGACAACATTTTCGGTGCCTTTCTTATCCTTGATTGTGATATCAAATTCTTGAAGTAACAAAATCCACCTCACCAATCTAGCTTTAGAATCCTTCTTAGAAAGAAGATATTTCAACGCTGCATGATCGCTAAAAACAATAACAGGTGAGCCAACAAGATAAGATCTGAATTTTTCACATGCAAATACTACAGCAAGTAATTCCTTTTCAGTGGTTGTGTAATTTATTTGAGCACTATTTAAAGTTTTACTTGCATAGTAAATCACATAGGGTTTCTTATCTTTTCTTTGTCCTAAAACAGCACCCACGGCATAATCACTAGCATCACACATTATTTCAAAAGGTAATGACCAATCAGGAGGTTGAATGACAGGAGCAGATGTAAGCAGGTTTTTAAGTTTAACAAAGGCTTCTTCACAATATTCAGTCCATTCAAAAACATTATCCTTTGTTAGAAGGTTACACAATGGCTTAGATATTATACTAAAATCTTTGATAAACCTTCTATAAAAACCAGCATGTCCTAAAAATGATCTAACATTTTTAACAGATTTTGGTGTTGGCAAGTTGGCAATTAACTCAATTTTAGATTTATCAACCTCAATTCCTATTGATGAAACAATGTGACCAAGTACAATGCCGTTTGTTACCATAAAATGACATTTTTCCCAATTCAACACAAGATTCTTCTCTTCACACCTGTTCAAAACCTTTTCCAAATTAGTTAAACAATTATCAAATGAATCACCAAAAACAGAAAAATCATCCATAAATATCTCAAGAAAACGTTCAACCATATCACTGAATATGCTAAGCATGCATCTTTGAAACGTGGCTGGTGCATTACATAATCCAAAAGGCATCCTTCGGTATGCAAATGTACCAAATGGACATGTGAAAGTAGTTTTCTCTTGATCTTCAAATGCAATTTCAATTTGGTTGTAACCTGAATAACCATCTAGAAAACAATAAAATTCATGACCTGCAACTCTTTCTAGAATTTGATCCATGAAAGGTAAAGGAAAGTGATCTTTTCTAGTCATTGAATTAAGTTTCCTATAGTCAATGCACATACGCCAACCAGTAATAGTCCTCGTTGGAATTAACTCATTTTTCTCATTTGTTATCACAGTAACTCCAGACTTTTTAGGTACAACTTGGGTAGGACTTACCCATTTGCTGTCAGAAATAGGATAAATGATTCCATTATCTAGAAGTTTAATGACTTCATTTCTCACTACTTCTTTCATATTAGGATTAAGCCTTCGTTGCATTTCTCTAGAGGGTTTAGCATTTTCCTCCAAATAAATCTTGTGTGTGCAAATCAAAGGACTAATTCCTTTTATGTCAGCTATGGTCCATCCTAATGCATTTTTGTGCATTTTAAGAGTTTGTAATAACTTACCTTCTTGATGAACATTAAGTTTGGAAGAAATTATTACCGGAAAAGTTTCATTTTCTCCCAAAAATGAGTATTTGAGATTACATGGTAATGGCTTCAAATCGGGTTTTGGTGGTTGAACACTTGAAGGTATGGACCCAATTGATCGTGGTGGCAATTCCTCAATTTTTGGTCTCCAAATATTTGTCTTTGATTCTTCCTGAAAACAAACCATTTGCAAATCTTCAGATTCATTAAACTCAATTTCATTGGAAAAATTTTCAAATTGATCATAAATTATTTTTTCAATAAAATCGACTTCCTGTAAATCATTATCATCTCCAGGTTGCTTGCAAATGTTAAAAACATTCATTTTTAATGTCATGTTTCCAAAAGATAACTTCATCACTCCATTCCTACAATTAATCAATGCATTAGAAGTTGCAAGAAATGGACGTCCTAAAATAACAGGAATTGAATTGCATGCTTCAACAGGTTGTGTATCCAAGACAATAAAATCCACAGGAAAGATGAATTTATCAACTTGTACTAACACATCTTCAACTATTCCTCTAGGCATTTTTATAGATCTATTAGCAAGTAAAAGAGTAACAGAAGTAGGTTTTAACTCACCAAGATTTAGACTTTGAAAAACTGAATATGGAAGTAAATTCACACTAGCTCCAAGATCAAGTAAAGCTCTGTCAATTTTATGTTCTCCAATAAAGCAAGAAATTGTAGGACAACCAGGGTCTTTATATTTAAAAGCATTATTGTTTTGAAGAATGACACTTACTTGTTCGGCTAAGAAGGCTTTCTTTTTCACATTCAATTTTCTCTTTATAGTGCATAGATCTTTCAAAAATTTAGCATAAGATGGTACCTGTTTAATAGCATCTAGCAAAGGTATATTAATCCTTACCTGTTTGAAAGTTTCAAAGATTTCAGAATTGTGATTGACTTTCCTTTGTTTGGTCATGGCATGAGGAAATGGAAGTGCTGGTGGGGAATCAGTCTCTTCCTTGCAATGATCAGGTTCAACCATTTCCTTACCCTTGGAGACTAACTCATCTTCTTTCTCACAAGGTTCAAGAATAGGTTTTTTAATAACCTTACCACTGCGGAGAGTAGTGACTGATTTGACTTGATCCAGATGTTGGCTTCCAGAACTGCTTGTACTTGAATTGTATTGCCCTTTGGGATTTTGCTGGGGTTGAGATGGAAACTTACCTTTCTCCTGAAAACTGAGAGCAGATGTGAACTTTGCAAGAGTATCTTTCAAATCAGCCATGGTTTGAGCATTTTGAGTGTTGATTGTCTCTTGCTTTTCAATGAATGCATGTAATGTTTCCTCAAGATTTCTTCTAGGAGGGGGAATATAAGGAGGTGTATATCCATGAGAATTTTGAAAATTATGTTGTGTTTGAAATGGTGGCTGTGAAGTTTGTGCATTATTGTTACCACTCTTCCAACTGAAATTTGGGTGATTTCTCCAACCAGGGTTGTACGTTTGTGAGTACGGGTTATGACTTGGTCTTTGGAAACTATTTAAAGCATTGGCTTGTTCATGGAGACATTCCTTAAAAGAAGGCAACGTGGGACAATCATTGGTTGAGTGTTCATTGGTTTCACAAATTTGGCACACAATTTCTTGAACAGATTTTAATTGACCACTCTTTTTTAATTCTAGTGCCTCAACTTTTCTAGCTAAAGATGCAAATTTAGCTTGAAGGTCATGATCTTCCCTAAGGCTATACATGCCTCCATTAGATGTATGAGGTTGAGTTTTACCTGGTGCCTCACAAGTACCTGTGGTGTCCCAATTTTGAGCATTTTCAGCTAGCAAGTCTAAGTACTCCATTGCTTCATCAGGGTCTTTATTTTCAAAAGTTCCATTGCACATCAATTCCACCATTTGCCTATCTTTAGATGTTAACCCTTCATAAAATTGTGAAACCAATCTCCATGTTTCAAAACCATGATGAGGACAGGTATTAAGCAAGTCTTTATATCTATCCCAACATTTATAAAATGTTTCTCCTGGTTTTTGAGTAAAAGTGGTGATTTGTCTTTTGAAAGAGTTTGTTCTATGAGAAGGGAAAAATTTCTTTAAAAACTGTTGTTGCATTTCATCCCAAGCATGAATGGATCCTGACCTAATATTTTGTAGCCATGTTTTAGCTTTATCTTTTAACGAAAAAGGAAAAAGCTTTAATCTGATGGTGTTCATGCTACAATTTAAGTCATTATAAGTGTTACAAACTTCTTCAAATTCTCTTAAGTGCAAGTATGGATTTTCTAATTCTAAGCCATGAAAAGTGGGTAAAAGTTGAATAATACCTGGCTTAAAATTAAAATGAGATGCATCAGGAGGAAAAACAATACATGATGGTGCACTTGTTCTTGTTGGATTCATATGATCTCTAAGTGTTCTAACACGATTATTCTCATTATTTTCATTATTCTCATTATGAATTGATTGATTATCTTCTTCGGCCATGTTTTCTAAAGAAAATGATGATTTTCTAGAAAGTCTACCACTTAATGTACGTGTCCAAACTCTCATGCAAATACAAAAGAAAAGAAAAGAAAAAAAGAAAAAGAAAAAGAAACAACAATTAGAAAAACAAATAAAAGTGAAAATAAAATAAAATAAAATATTTAATTTATACAATAACTTACCTCCCCGGCAACGGCGCCAAAAACTTGACACGATCAAAGAGTTGATGTCTTATCCCAAGTGCAGGAGTGTCAAAGTAAAATAACCCGGCAAGACCGGGGTCGAACCACAGAGAGGTGAATTATATAAATTACAAATAAAGAAAAAGAGTTGAAGAGAATAATAACAGAAAAAGAGTTGAAGAGAATTTTGGGATGTGATATTGATGTAAGGATTAAACAATAACAAAACATATGTCAAGGTTATAGGATTTACTAATAGTATTTCAAATAAATATAATATAAACTCTTTTTATTACTCAACTAGAAACCACACACAAAGGAGGTTCTAATCGGATGATTTCTCGTTATTAGCTCATTATAAATTACTAACATGATCATATTAATTATCTTATATAAGTAATACCATACTTATAAATATCATCAAGCATTCATGTTGCTAGTTTATGTTAACAACAAATCAAGTTTCTATCATAATAACGATTTCGGCCGAAAACTATGAAAGATCAAGCATTTGATGTACCAAATATTATACAACACAAATCTAAATTAAACATTTAATAAGCAAGGTATTAAGAATTAGTAAGATAAAAAGATAAAACATGTTAATAACAATCTTTCTTAGATATAAACATTTAAAGCTCATGTTGAGTTTATATTATACCTATTCTAACACCATTAGAAAAACCTTTTCACCTTGACATAATTAACTTAGCTAAACATTAAGAAGGAGAAAAACACAAATAAACAATATAAGAATATAAACATAATATAAGCTAACTAAGTATAGGAAAGGAAATGAAAGAGCATAAACAAGAGATTACTATAGCATAAAAGAAAACTTGAACATTACAAAGATGTAGAGAGAAAGCAAGAAGATAACTTTGATCTGAAAATTAATATATGACTAAATACATGGACAATGCCTCCTTTTATAGGCTAAGTTTCAGAACTATTGATTGATTGAAGAATTGGTGGGCATCCATTGATTTGGTGGCTGGTTTTTGACATTAATGGCTGCTGGTTTTTTGATATTGTGGGCTGATTTTTGATATTGTTGGCTGGCCAAAACGTCATTGCTCACATCAGAATTATAGCCAACTGAATTGTGGAAGCTGTGGGCAATTGTCTCAGCTTTCCATAAAAAAAAACCAGAGCTCATTTGGACTTCTAGAACTCAAGATATGAGCCAAAAACCGAATAGTGCTTGAGCTGCAGGACAGCTTCCGACGTCTTCGTTGTTGCTAAGATTTGGGCTTGAAAACGGCAGAACTGAGTCTTTGACTTCATATAAAAGTTGTAGGTCTATGTCTTACCTTTCCATCGATATAAAATGGACCTAAATCTGATATCTACAGCTCCAGATATGATCAAATTACTGAACGGTGTTCGAGTTTGGAATGCACCAGCAACACTTTGCTAAGTTTGGCCTTCTTTTTATCCTTTCAATTTCAATCCTTAAACTCATCAATCAATCTTTTTATTTATGTGATATACCTGCATTTAGGATGAACATTTACCATGAATTAAAGGTATATTATATTTTTAGACTTGCTAATATAAAACATGCTTTTGTTAGGGAATTTAATGATACTTTAGGTGCAATATGATGACATAAATCCTTAATGAGAATGCACTTTTAAGTACTAATCAGGAGAAGACATTAATCTTTTAGTCGTGTCAAGTTTTTGACGCCGTTGCCGGGGAGGTAAGTTCTTGTATAAATTATAGTATTTATTTTATTTTCTCTTTTCACTTTTCTTGTATATAACTTTGTTTCTTTTCTTTTGTTTCTTTTTATTTTGTTTTCTTCCTCCTTCTTTTGCTTTCTTCTTCTTTTTTATTTTATTCCTACACGTGCATGAGAGTGTGGTCACGTACATCAAGTGGTAGACTTTGTAGGATATCCCCATCATTTTCAGAAAATATGGCTGAAGAAGATAATCAATCACTTCATAATGAAAATAATGAGAATAACCGTGCTAGAACACTTAGAGACCACATGAATCCCACAAGAACAAGTGCACCATCATGCATAGTTTTTCCTCCTGATGCATCTCATTTTAATTTTAAACCAGGTGTTATTCAACTTTTACCTTCTTGTCATGGTTTAGAATTGGAAAATCCATACTTGCATTTAAGGGAATTTGAGGAGGTGTGCAACACATATAATAACTTAAATTGTAGCATGAACACCATCAGATTAAAGCTTTTTCCTTTTTCATTTAAAGATAAAGCTAAAACATGGCTACAAAATTTAAGACCAGGATCCATTCGTGCGTGGGATGAAATGCAACAACAATTTTTAAAGAAGTTTTTCCCATCTTATAGAACAAACTCTTTCAAGAGACAAATCACCACTTTCACTCAAAAACCAGGAGAAACATTTTACAAATGTTGGGATAGGTATCGAGACTTGCTTAGTACTTGCCCTCATCATGGTTTTGAAACGTGGAGATTGGTTTCACATTTCTATGAAGGTTTAACACCTAAAGATAGGCAAATGGTTGAGTTGATGTGTAATGGAACTTTTGAAGATAAAGACCCTGATGAAGCAATGGAGTACTTAGACTTGTTAGCTGAAAATGCTCAAAATTGGGACACCGCGGGTACTTATGAGGCACTGAGTAAAACTCAACCTCATACATCTAGTGGAGGTATGTACAACCTTAGGGAAGATCATGACCTTCAAGCCAAGTTTGCATCTTTAGCTAGAAAAGTCGAGGCACTAGAATTAAAAAAGAGTGGTCAATTAAAATCTGTTGAGAACATTGTGTGTCAAATCAAAGAAACACATGAACACTCAACCAACGATTGTCCAACCTTGCCTTCTTTTAAAGAATGTCTCCATGAACAAGCCCATGCTTTAAACAGTTTCCACAGGCCCAACCACAACCCATACTCCTAAACATACAACCTTGGTTGGAGAAATCACCCAAATTTCAATTGGAAGAGTGAGAACAACAATGCACAAACTTCACAACCACCATTTCAAGCAAACCACAATTTCCAAAATTCTCATGGATATCCACCTCCTTATGCTCTACCTCGTAGAAGAAATCTTGAGGAAACAGTGCATGTATTCATTGAAAAGCAAGAGACAATCAATACTTAACTTGCTCAAAACATGACAGATTTTAAAGATACTCTTGCTAAATTAACATCTGCTCTCAGTTTCCAAGACAAAGGTAAGTTTCCATCTCAACCGCAACAAAATCCCAAGGGGCAATACAATGCAAATGCAAGTAGTTCCGGAAGCCAACACATGGATCAAGTCAAATCAGTCACTACTCTGCGCAGTGGTAAGGTTATTGAAAAACCCTCTCTTGAACCTTATGAGAAAGATGATGAGTCAATCTCTGAGGGTAAGGAAGGGGATGAAACTGAAAATTGCAAAGAAACGACTGATTCACCGCCAGCACTTCCATTTCCTCAAGCGATGACCAAATAAAGGAAAGTTAATCACAACTCTGAAATTTTTGAAATTTTCAAACAGGTAAGGATCAATATACCATTGTTGGATGCTATTAAACAGGTTCCTTCCTATGCTAAATTTTTGAAAGATCTATGCACTGTGAAGAGGAAACTAAATGTGAAAAAGAAAGCCTTTCTAGCCGAACAAGTGCTATTCTTCAAAATAATAATGCTTTGAAATATAAAGACCCTGGTTGTCCTACAATTTCTTGCTTTATTGGAGAGCATAAAATTGAAAGAGCCTTACTTGATCTTGGTGCTAGTGTGAATTTACTTCCATATTCAGTTTTTCAGAGTCTCAATCTAGGTGAGTTAAAACCAACTTCTATATCTCTTTTACTTGCCGATAGATCTGTAAAAGTGCCTAGAGGAATAATTGAAGATGTGTTACTACAAGTCGATAAATTCATTTATCCTGTGGATTTTATTGTCTTGGACACAGAACCTGTTAAAGCATGTAATTCATTTCCTGTTATTTTAGGACGTCCGTTTCTTGCAACTTCTAACGCATTGATTAATTGTAGGAATGGACTGATGAAGCTATCATTCGGAAACATGACATTGGAGATGAATATTTTCAACATTTGCAAGCAACCTGGAGATGATAATGATTTACAAGAAGTAGATCATATTGATGAATTAGTTTATGATCAACTTGAATCTACTTTAAGTAAAAATGAATTGGATGAAACTGAAGATTTGCAAATGGTTTATTCTGAGGAAGAAATCACGGATGAAACAAGCACCGAAAATGTTGATGCGAATCTTTTGTCAACAGTAACAACAGATTTGACATCTAACATTGCACCAATTGATGATTACTTTCCTAACGAATCCTTACTTTCTCTTAGTCCAATGCCTTGGTATAATAAAAATATCAATTTTCTTGCTTTAGGAGATTTGCCAGCTGATTGGAGTACCCAAGACAAAGAAAAGTTTTTGAACGAAGTGAAGAGCTTTTATTGTGATGACCCTAACTTATTCAAATATTGTCCTGATCAAATATTTCAAAGATTCATTCGCGACAATGAGGTAAGTAGTGTCATTAAACTTTGTCATTCTGAAGCATGTGGAAGTTGTTTCTCGTCAAAAAAGACAATTGCAAAAATCTTTCAAAGTGGATTTTATTGGTCCACCATGTTCAAGGACACGCATGCATTCTGCAAAACTTGTGAAAATTGTCAAAAGATTGATACTGGTCAAAAAGTTTTATTTTATAATTCTCAACTCTATGCAGTCCCTAGAGAGCTAAGACCAAGATGGAGCAATCCTTATGGGGCCTGTGATATTGAGAATTCAATGAATGACAATGATTTTAAAGAAAATGGACATCGTTTGAAAGCTTACTTTGATAATTTTCCTAGTGAAAATGAATCAACTGGTTGGAATGATCTTGTAGATAAAGGTTGATTATTTTTTTCTCACATTGTTTTTGTGTTTCTTTTTTAGTGATTTTTGCTAGTTTATCTCACCCCGGTCAAATGGCGGATAACGGTACTCCGTGACTTAAGTCGGTTCTTTCAGTTTCCCATAATTACTGATATTTGTGTATATATCTGTGCAATTCTTTGAAGCTCTCTTCCAATTCTCATTTGAAAATGGACACTAATCTTGAAAAATTGAAAAAGTATTTTCCCGCTCTGCCTCAGAATGCGATTACAAAAATTTACTGTGCTAGATGTGCAAGATTGAGATTGTTAATGAATCATGGAATTCCTGAAGATATTCACTGGTTGATTGAAGCAAAGGTCCGATTATCAGGTGAGTCCTCTAACTTCATTTCACACATGCCTGGAACAGGTAAAAGCACTTTTGCAAAGAAGCGTCGTGCAAAACGACTGGATGTCTGTCATCGATATGCTAGATAGACTTGTAATACACAATGTCGTTCTTTAGGAATGGTATCTATAAACCGTGAAGATAAAATACAATTCATTAAGGATGGCCTGAGTAAGGAGTCTTTAGATAATCTTCTATTGACTCTTGAGACGCATCCTAGTGGAGATGTGCATCGTGCAATTCATGATTTATGGCCACTATTTCATAAAGAACATGATCGACTTAGTCTTGGGAATCTGACTAAAAAAGACCCTGTTTGCCAGTTTTTAAGAAAACTGGATGGGAAGCCTATCCCCGACCCATAGAGGGCGTTTAAGCCGTTCTTGGACGTAAAACCAAGGGAAGATGTGAGCCACAATCACAACTACTTGTACATACACATGCTTTTTTTTTTTCAAAAGTAAATAAATAAATAAATAAAAAGAGAGAGAGAGAGTGTGTGAGACTCCAGCTGGCCTACATATAGATGTTATGATTGCCTTTTCAATTTCTCATCTATAAAACCCTCTTTTCCTTCCTTTCATTTCTACTCAACCCATACATTCAACAAATACAGAAGTGTGTAGAAATGGCAAGTTCCTCAAGTCATCAAATAAGAAATATTTGTGTTTTGGGTGGATCTAGTCCTGGGAAAGAAAAGGAGTTTTTAGAATCAGCAAATCATCTTGGTCAGGTGCTAGCTGAGAGAAAGATTCATTTAGTGTATGGGGGAGGCAGTCTTGGGTTAATGGGAGGTGTGTCAATAGCTGCATTTTTAGGAGGTAGTCAAGTTTTAGGAGTCGTCCCTAAAGCTTTGGCACAAGGGGACATCATTGGAAAAACAATTGGAGAGGAACTTCAGGTCTCTACAATGTCGGCTCGAATGAATGCAATGTTTAACCATGCTGATGCTTTCATTGCTTTACCAGGTGGTCTAGGCACATTGGAAGAGATCTTTCATATTTCCTCTTGGGCTCAATTGCACATTCACCATAAACCCATTGGTTTGTTAAATGTTAATGGTTATTATGATAAGTTGTTGTCTTTTCTTGATCATGCTGTGGAATAGGAATTTCTAACATTTTCTGCACGCCAAATCATAATCTCTGCTACTACTGCTGAACAATTGATTGACCAACTACAATCTTTCACTCCTGTGATTGATCCTTCCATGAGTTGCATAAATTGGTCATCTAAGGGAAGCCATAAAAAGCTTAGATTGGATTTGAGCCTTCATTTGTGAATTTTTGTGTCTTTTGGTTTTATTATTGTGTTTTGTTATTTCTTATTTTTGTTTCAGTGTGTTTCAGGTTTTGTCGGTGTTCGTTATTTCAGGTGATATCTTCTATACTCTATCTTTCTACCTTAGAACATTGAGGCCAATGTCTCGTTTTGGTTAGGGGGAGAGGGTAGTAGTTGATAAAAAAAAAAATTGTTTTTCATTTCATAAAGCATGTGCATAATTGTTGTTACTAGGATGGCAGAGTAAAGGAGTTCTTTTGTTAAAGTGACTCTTGAGACGCATCTTAGTAACCATTCTTAACAAGGTCTATTATAATACTTCCTGAAATATTCAGGTTTACAAACTCTCGTATTGTTATCACTTAATTCTGCTCATATACTTATTTAACATGTATTCTTAAACCTTAATTTACACACACACACTTTAACATATGATTGTGGGTTGCATATTGGATTATTACCTTATTTATGTTCTTTTGTTAAAGGTAACAACTAAGGGAAAGGGATTGTATATAATTAAAAAAAGAAAGAAAAACATGGAAAAAAAAAGGAAAAAAATAATGATAATAAAAATGTAGATAAGTTTGGTTTCGTAGCCTCCCTAACCTAAGCAATTAAGCCCGAAGGGGTGTTTTAACACCTAATACCCTAAAGTCAACTGACTTGGGAGCTATTGGCCCAACGCTTGTTACATGGGTTGAGGAGAAAAGCTTAAGGGAATCAAACATTGCACTATCTACATATCAGTATCTGCGACCCGAGTTACTAAGCTCGTAGGGGTGTCTTAACACCTAATGCCCTGAGACCAACTGGTCTGGGAGTCATTAGCTGAAAGCTCGTTACATGGGTTAAAGATGCATGATGTTTTTAAATTATATGTATATAGATTTTTTTTTTTAAAAAAAAGAAAGCAAAAAAAAAGAAGACAAAAATAATAATCCCAACCCAAGGAAGTTAACCTTAAACATTAGAACAAAAATTTTGTTTTCTTCCAAGAAAAGCCCCATAATTATGTGTTGATACATTGAGCACAAAAGAAAGGTTTATTAATATCTTGTTAAGTGGTATTGAGCAGATATATAAATTTAATGAGAGTTTGTTTATCTGGATAGATTAATGGAAGTTAAATGATGAATACCTTGCTTTGTGAAATTTGCAAATTGTTTTAACGCTTTGATTACTAGGGACTAGTAATAAGCTGGTTGGGGGGTGTGATTAGTGATTAGTACTTAAAAGTGCATTTTTATCATGGTTTTATATCATCATTTTGCACTTGAAGTATCAATAACTCCTTAACTGAAATATGTTTTATAATAATGTATCTAATAATATAAGATACCTATAATTTGTGGTAAATGTCTATTTTTAATGCAGGCCTATCACATAAATGAAAGGATTGATTGATGACTTGAAGAACTTAAATTGCAAAGGCAAAGAGATGGCCAAACTTAGAAAAGAGATGTCGGTGCGATCCAAACCGGAACACTGTTCGATAATTGGGTCATATTTGGAGCTACAGATCTCAGATTTAGGTCCAATTTATATGGATGGGAAGGTAAGACATAGGCCTACAACTTTCATATGGAGCCCAAGATCTAAAAAGGCCATTATCAAGTCCAAATTGTAGCAACAACAAAGAAGCCCGAATCTGTCTTCCAGCCCGAGCACTGTTTGGTATTTTGGCCATATCTGGAGTTCTAGAAGTCCAAATGAGCTGAATGTTTTACACAAGAAAGCTGAGACAATTGCCTACAACTTTCATGTTTACAACTGGCTCCAATTTTGACGTTATCAATGACGTTTTAGGTAGACAAGAGAAGATAAGGATTGTCACCAAGTCAAAAGTTGGCCACCCACTTATCAATTAGTCACCAAATCAATAGTTCCCAATTTTGGCCTATAAAAGGAGGCATTTGCCATGCATTTAGGCATCTTGGTGTTCAGATCAAGATCATGCTCTTCCTTTCTCTCTTTGTATTTTTTGTAATGTTTATGCTTTGCTTTCATTAATATTAAGTTTATGCTTTTCATTTCCTTTCCTTTACTTAGTTAGCTTTTATGTTCTTATTTTGTTTATCTATTTTTCTTTCTTTCATTATGTCTAGCTAAGTTAATTATGTCAAGGTGAAAAGGTTACACTAATGGTGTAAGAATAAGTATAATGTAAACTTAATATGGACTTTAATGTTTGATACTAACATGTTTTATATTTTTTATCTTGTTCACTCTTTAATACTTTGCTTGTTAAATGACTAATCTTGATTTATGTTGTATAACACTTGGTACAACAAATGCTTGGCACTTTTATAGCCCATAATGTATGGTATAACCGACACCTGAGCTATGAAAGGAACTTGATTTGTTGTTAACATAAGTTATAATCATGAATGCTTGACAAGATTTACAAGTATTAGCATTAATTGAATAAGATGACTAATGTAATCATGTTAACAATATATAATCTGATTGGAACCTCCTTTGTGTGTGGTTTCCAATTCAATAATAAGAGTTTATACTATACTTGTTTGATATACCATTAGTGGAACCTCTAACCTTGACATTTGTTATTATTATTGCTTAATTCTTACATTAATATTTCATCTCTAAGTTCTCATCATCATCATCTTCTTCTTCTTCTCTTTCTTTAATATTATTATTATTATTATTATTATTAGTAATACTACTACTACTACTACTACTAGTATTATTATTATTATTATTATTATTATTATTATTATTATTATTATTATTACTATTGTTGTTGTTGTTATTGTTGTTTTATAATTATTGTTTATAATTTGTACAATTAACCTCCCTGTGGTTCGACCCTGGTCTTGCCGGGTTATTTATTACTTCGACACTCCTGCACTTGGGAGAAGACATCAACCTTTTAGTCGTGTCAAGTTTTTGGCGCCGTTGCCAGGGAGGTAAGTTCTTGTATAAATTATAGTATTTATTTTATTTTCTCTTTTCACTTTTCTTGAATATAACTTTGTTTCTTTTCTTTTGTTTCTTTTTATTTTGTTTTCTTCCTCCTTCTTTTGCTTTCTTCTTCTTCTTTTTTTATTTTATTCCTACACGTGCATGAGAGTGTGGTCACGTACATCAAGTGGTAGACTTTATAGGGTATCCTCATCATTTTTAGAAAATATGGCTGAAGAAGATAATCAATCACTTCATAATAAAAATAATGAGAATAACCGTGCTAGGACACTTAGAGACCACATGAATCCCACAAGAACAAGTGCACCATCATGCATAGTTTTTCCTCCCGATGCATCTCATTTTAATTTTAAACCAGGCATTATTCAACTTTTACCTTCTTTTCATGGTTTAGAATTGGAAAATCCATACTTGCATTTAAGGGAATTTGAGGAGGTGTGCAACACATATAATAACTTAAATTGTAGCATGAACACCATCAAATTAAAGCTTTTTCCTTTTTCATTAAAAGATAAAGCTAAAACATGGCTACAAAATTTAAGACCAGGATCCATTCGTGCTTGGGAAGAAATGCAACAACAGTTTTTAAAGAAGTTTTTCCCATCGTATAGAACAAACTCTTTCAAAAGAAAAATCACCACTTTCACTCAAAAACTAGGAGAAACATTTTACAAATATTGGGATAGGTATCGAGACTTGCTTAGTACTTGCCCTCATCATGGTTTTGAAACATGGAGATTGGTTTCACATTTCTATGAAGGGTTAACACCAAAAGATAGGCAAATGGTTGAATTGATGTGCAATGGAACTTTTAAAGATAAAGACCCTGATGAAGCAATGGAGTACTTAGACTTGTTAGCTGAAAATGCTCAAAATTGGGACACCGCGGGTACTTATGAGGCACCGAGTAAAACTCAACCTCATACATCTAATGGAGGTATGTACAACCTTAAGGAAGATCATGACCTTCAAGCCAAGTTTGCATTTTTAGCTAGAAAAGTCGAGGCACTAGAATTGAAAAAGAGTGGTCAATTAAAATCTGTTGAAATCATTGTGTGTCAAATCTGTGAAACAAATGAACACTCAACAAACGATTGTCCAACCTTGCTTTCTTTTAAGGAATGTCTCCATGAACAAGCCCATGCTTTAAACAGTTTCCAAAGGCCCAACCACAACTCATACTTCCAAACATACAACCCTGGTTGGAGAAATCACCAAAATTTTAGTTGGAAGAGTGACAATGCACAAACTTCACAACCACAGTTTCAAGCACACCATAATTTCCAAAATTATCATGGATATGCACCTCCTTATGCTCCACCTCCTACAAGAAATTTTGAGGAAACTTTGTATGCATTCATTGAAAAGCAAGAGACAATCAACACTCAACTTGCTCAAAGCATAACAGATTTTAAAGATACTCTTGCAAAATTCACATCTGCTTTCAGTTTCTAAGAGAAAGGTAAGTTTCCATCTCAACCACAACAAAATCCTAAGGGGCAATACAATGCAAATGCAAGTAGTTCCAGAAGCCAACACATGGATCAAGTCAAATCAGTCACTACTCTACGCAGTGGTAAGGTTATTGAAAAACCCTCTCTTGAACCTTATGAGAAAGATGATGAGTCAATTTCTAAGGGAAAGGAAGGGGTTGAATCTGAAAATTGCAAAGAAACGACTGATTCTCTGCCAGCACTTCCATTTTCTCATGCCATGACCAATCAGGAAGAAATCGAGGATGAAAAAGGCATCGAAAAGGTTGATGCGAATCTTTTATCACAAGTGACAACAGATTCGACACCCGACATCACACCAATCGATGATTACTTTCCTGATGAATCTCTACTTTCTCTTAATTCAATGCCTTGGTTTGCTAAAAATATCAATTTTCTTGCTTCAGGATTTTTGCCAACTCATTGGAGTATTGAAGACAAAAGAAAATTTTTGAGCAACGAGCAAAATTTTTATTGGGATGACCCTTACTTATTCAATTATTGTCTTGATCAAATATTTCAAAAATGCATTCTCGACAATGAGGTAAGTAATTTCATTAAATTTTGTTACTCTAAGGCATGTGGGGATCATTTCTCATCAAAAAAGAGGATTGTAGAAATCTTACAAAGTGAATTTTATTGGCCCATCATATTCAAGGAGTCAGATGCATTCCGCAAAAACTGTGAAAATTGTCAGAAGGTGGGATTTATTTCAAAACATAGAGAGTCTTTAGATAATCTTCTATTGACTCTTAAGTCTCATCATAGTCGAGATAAGTATCGTGTAATTCATGACTTATGAACCCATTTTCATAAAGAACATACTTGACTTAGTCTTGGGAATCTGACTAAAAAAGACCCTATTTGCCAGTTTTTAAGAAAACTGGATGGGAAGCATATCCCCGACCCATTGAGGGCGTTTAAGCTGTTCTTGGACGTAAAACCAAGGGAAGATGTGAGCCACATTCACAACTGCGATTTGAATTTTTTTTGTTTGTAAAAACTTGTGTCTTTTGGTTTTATTATTGTGTTTTGTTATTTCTTATTTTTGTTTTAGTGTATTTCAGGTTTTGTCAGTGTTCGTTATTTCAGGTGATATCTTCTATACTCTATCTTTCTACCTTAGAACATTGAGGACAATGTCTCGTTTTGGTTGGGGGGAGAGGGTAGTAGTTGATAAAAAAAAAATTGTTTTTCATTTCATAAAGCATGTGCATAATTGTTGTTACTAGGATGGCAGAGTAAAGGAGTTCTTTTGTTAAAGTGACTCTTGAGACGCATCTTAGTAATCATTCTTAATAAGGTCTATTATAATACTTCCTGAAATATTCAGGTTTACAAACTCTCGTATTATTAGCACTTAATTCTGCTCATATACTTATTTAACATGTATTCTTAAACCTTAATTTACACACACACACTTTAACATATGATTGTGGGTTGCATATTGGATTATTACATTATTTATGTTCTTTTGTTAAAGGTAACAACTAAGGGAAAGGGATTGTATATAATTAAGAAAAAAAAACATGAAAAAAAAGAAAAAAAATGATGATAATAAAAATGTAGATAAGTTTGGTTTCGTAGCCTCCCTAACCTAAGCAATTAAGCCCGAAGGGGTGTTTTAACACCTAATACCCTAAAGTCAACTGACTTGGGAGCTATTGGCCCAACGCTTGTTTCATGGGTTGAGGAGAAAAGCTTAAGGGAATCAAACATTGCACTATCTACATATCAGTATCTGCGACCCGAGTTACTAAGCTCGTAGGGGTGTCTTAACACCTAATGCCCTCAGACCAACTGGTCTGGGAGTCATTAGCTGAAAGCTCGTTATATGGGTTAAAGATGCATGATGTTTTTAAATTATATGTATATAGAGTTAAAAAAAAAAAGAAAAAAAAGAAAAAAATAATAATCCCAACCCAAGGAAGTTAACCTTAAACATTAGAACAAAAATTTTGTTTTCTTCCAAGAAAAGCCCCATAATTATGTGTTGATACATTGAGCACAAAAGAAAGGTTTATTAATATCTTGTTAAGTGGTATTGAGCAGATATATAAATTTAATGAGAGTTTGTTTATCTGGATAGATTAATGGAAGTTAAATGATGAATACCTTGCTTTGTGAAATTTGCAAATTGTTTTAACGCTTTGATTACTAGGGACTAGTAATAAGCTGGTTGGGGGGTGTGATTAGTACTTAAAAGTGCATTTTTATCATGGTTTTATATCATCATTTTGCACTTGAAGTATTAATAACTCCTTAACTGAAATATGTTTTATAATAATGTATCTAATAATATAAGATACCTATAATTTGTGGTAAATGTCTATTTTTAATGCAGGCCTATCACATAAATGAAAGGATTGATTGATGACTTGAAGAACTTAAATTGCAAAGGCAAAGAGATGGCCAAACTTAGAAAAGAGATGTCGGTGCGATCCAAACCGGAACACTGTTCGATAATTGGGTCATATCTGGAGCTACAAATCTCAGATTTAGGTCCAATTTATATGGATGGAAAGGTAAGACATAGGCCTACAACTTTCATATGGAGCCCAAGATCTAAAAAGGCCATTATCAAGTCCAAATTGTAGCAACAACAAAGAAGCCCGAATCTGTCTTCCAGCCCGAGCACTATTCGGTATTTTGGCCATATCTGGAGTTCTAGAAGTCCAAATGAGCTGAATGTTTTACACAAGAAATCGGAGACAATTGCCTATAACTTTCATGTTTACAACTGGCTCCAATTTTGACGTTATCAATGACGTTTTAGGCAGACAAGAGAAGATAAGGATTGTCACCAAGTCAAAAGTTGGCCACCCACTTATCAATTAGTCATCAAATCAATAGTTCCCAATTTGGGCCTATAAAAGGAGGCATTTGCCATGCATTTAGGCATCTTGGTGTTTAGATCAAGATCATGCTCTTCCTTTCTCTCTTTGTATTTTTTGTAATGTTTATGCTTTGCTTTCATTAATATTAGGTTTATGCTTTTCATTTCCTTTCCTTTACTTAGTTAGCTTTTATGTTCTTATTTTGTTTATCTATTTTTCTTTCTTTCATTATGTCTAGCTAAGTTAATTATGTCAAGGTGAAAAGGTTACACTAATGGTGTAAGAATAAGTATACTGTAAACTTAATATGGACTTTAATGTTTGATACTAACATGTTTTATATTTGTTATCTTGTTCACTCTTTAATACTTTGCTTGTTAAATGACTAATCTTGATTTATGTTGTATAACACTTGGTACAACAAATGCTTGGCACTTTCATAGCCCATAATGTATGGTATAACCGACACCTGAGCTATGAAAGGAACTTGATTTGTTGTTAACATAAGTTATAATCATGAATGCTTGACGAGATTTACAAGTATTAGCATTAATTGAATAAGATGACTAATGTAATCATGTTAACAATATATAATCTGATTGGAACCTCCTTTGTGTGTGGTTTCCAATTCAATAATAAGAGTTTATACTATACTTGTTTGATATACCATTAGTGGAACCTCTAACCTTGACATTTGTTATTATTATTGCTTAATTCTTACATTAATATTTCATCTCTAAGTTCTCATCATCATCATCTTCTTCTTCTTCTCTTTCTTTATTATTATTATTATTATTATTATTAGTAATACTACTACTACTACTACTAGTATTATTATTATTATTATTATTACTACTATTGTTGTTGTTGTTATTGTTGTTTTATATTTATTATTTATAATTTGTACAATTAACCTCCTTGTGGTTCGACCCCGGTCTTGCCGGGTTATTTATTACTTCGACACTCCTGCACTTGGGAGAAGACATCAACCTTTTAGTCGTGTTAATTAGTACTTAAAAGTGCATTTTTATCATGGTTTTATATCATCATTTTGCACTTGAAGTATCAATAACTCCTTAACTAAAATATGTTTTATAATAATGTATGTAATAATATAAGATACCTATAATTTATGGTAAATGTCTATTTTTAATGCAGGCCTATCCCATAAATGAAAGGATTGATTGATGACTTGAAGAACTTAAATTGCAAGGATAAAGAGATGGCCAAACTTAGAAAAGAGATGTCGGTGCAATCTAAACCGGAACACTGTTCTGTAATTGGGTCATATCTAGAGCTACAGATCTCAGATTTAGGTCCAATTTATATGGATGGAAAGGTAAGACATAGACCTACAACTTTCATATGGAGCCCAAGATCTAAAAAGGCCATTATCAAGTTCAAATTATAGCAACAACAAAGAAGCTCGAATCTGTCTTCCAGCCCGAGCACTGTTCAGTATTTTGGCCATCTCTGGAGTTCTAGAAGTCCAAATGAGCTGAATGTTTTACACAAGAAAGCTGAGACAATTGCCTACAACTTTCATGCTTTCAGCTGGCTCCAATTTTGACGTTATCAATGACGTTTTGGGCAGACAAGAGAAGATAAGGATTGTCACTAAGTCAAAAGTTGGCCACCCACTTATCAATTAGTCATCAAATCAATAGTTCCCAATTTTTGACCTATAAAAGGAGGCATTTGCCATTCATTTAGGCATCTTGGTGTTCAGATCAAGATCATGCTTTTCCTTTCTCTCTTTGTATTTTTTGTAATGTTTATGTTTTACTTTCATTAATATCAAGTTTATGCCTTTCATTTCCTTTCCTTTACTTAGTTAACTTTTATGTTCTTATTTTGTTTATTTATTTTGCTTTCTTTCATTATGTCTAGCTAAGTTAATTATGTCAAGGTGAAAAGGTTACACTAATGGTGTAAGAATAAGTATAATGTAAACTTAATATGGACTTTAATGTTTGCTACTAACATGTTTTATATTTGTTATCTTGTTCACTCTTTAATACTTTGCTTGTTAAATGACTAATCTTGATTTATGTTGTATAACACTTGGTACAACAAATGCTTGGCACTTTCATAGCCCATAATGTATGGTATAAACGACACCTGAGCTATGAAAGGAACTTGATTTGTTGTTAACATAAGTTATAATCATGAATGCTTGACGAGATTTACAAGTATTAGCATTAATTGAATAAGATGACTAATGTAATCATGTTAACAATCTATAATCTGATTGCAACCTCCTTTATGTGTGGTTTCCAATTGAATAATAAGAGTTTATACTATACTTGTTTGACATACCATTAGTGGAACCTCTAACCTTGACATTTGTTATTATCATTGTTTAATCGTTACATTAATATTCCATCTCAAACTTCTCATCATCATCTTCTTCTTCTTCTCCTTCTTTTTCTTTATTATTATTATTATTATTATTATTATTATTATTATTATTGTTATTACTATTATTATTATTATTATTATTGTTATTACTATTATTACTGTTATTGTTGTTATTATTGTTGTTGTTGTTGTTATTATTGTTGTTGTTGTTGTATTATTGTTATTTATAATTTGTACAATTAACCTCCCTGTGGTTCGACCCCGGTCTTGCAGGGTTATTTATTATTTCGACACTCCTGCACTTGGGAGAAGACATCAATCTTTTAGTCGTGTCAAGTTTTTGGCGCCGTTGCCGGGGAGGTAAGTTCTTGTATAAATTATAGTATTTATTTTATTTTCTCTTTTCACTTTTCTTGTATATAACTTTGTTTCTTTTCTTTTGTTTCTTTTTATTTTGATTGGAACCTCCTTTGTGTGTGGTTTCCAATTGAATAATAAGAGTTTATACTATACTTGGTTGACATACCATTAGTGGATCCTCTAACCTTGACATTTGTTATTATCATTGTTTGATCGTTACATTAATATTCCATCTCAAAGTTCTCATCATCATCTTCTTCTTCTTTTTCTTTATTATTATTATTATTATTATTATTATTATTATTATTATTATTACTAGTATTGTTGTTGTTGTTGTTGTTGTTGTTATTGTTATTATTATTATTGTTATTACTATTATTATTGTTGTTGTTGTTATTATTATTGTTATTGTATTATTGTTGTTTATAATTTGTACTATTAACCTCCCTGTGGTTCGACCCCGGTCTTGCCGGGTTATTTATTACTTCGACACTCCTGCACTTGGGAGAAGACATCAATCTTTTAGTCGTGTCATAGGCCTATCACATAAATGAAAGGATTGATTGATGACTTTAAGAATTTAAATTGCAAGGGCAAAGAGATGACCAAAATTAGAAAAGAGATGTCGGTGCAATCCAAACCAGAACACTGTTCGGTAATTGGGTCATATCTGGAGTTTTAGATCTCAGATTTAGGTCCACTTTATATGGATGGAAAGGTAAGACATAGGCCTACAACTTTCATATGGAGCCCAAGATCTAGAAAGGCCATTTTCAAGTCCAAATTGTAGCAACAACAAAGAAGCCCGAATCTGTCCTCCAGCCCGAGCACTGTTCAGTATTTTGGCCATATCTGGAGTTCTAGAAGTCCAAACCAGCTTGATTAGTACTTAAAAGTGCATTCTCATTAAGGATTTATGTCATCATATTGCACCTAAAGTATCATTAAATTCCCTAACAAAAGCATGTTTTATATTAGCAAGTCTAAAAATATAATATACCTTTAATTCATGGTAAATGTTCATCCTAAATGCAGGTATATCACATAAATAAAAGGATTGATTGATGAGTTTAAGGATTGAAATTGAAAGGATAAAAAGAAGGCCAAACTTAGCAAAGTGTTGCTGGTGCATTCCAAACTCGAATACCGTTCAGTAATTTGATCATATCTGGAGCTGTAGATATCAGATTTAGGTCCATTTTATATCGATGGAAAGGTAAGACATAGACCAACAACTTTCATATGAAGTCAAAGACTCAGTTCTGCCGTTTTCAAGCCCAAATCTTAGCAACAACGAAGATGTCGGAAGCTGTCCTGCAGCTCAAGCACTATTCGGTTTTTGGCTCATATCTTGAGTTCTAGAAGTCCAAATGAGCTCTGGTTTTTTTTTATGGAAAGCTGAGACAATTGCCCACAGCTTCCACAATTTAGTTGGCTATAATTCTGATGTGAGCAATGACGTTTTGGCCAGCCAACAATATCAAAAATCAGCCCACAATATCAAAAAACCAGCAGCCATTAATGTCAAAAACCAGCCACCAAATCAATGGATGCCCACCAATTCTTCAATCAATCAATAGTTCTGAAACTTAGACTATAAAAAGAGGCATTGTCCATGTATTTAGTCATATTAATTTTCAGATCAAAGTTATCTTCTTGCTTTCTCTCTACATCTTTGTAATGTTCAAGTTTTCTTTTATGCTATAGTAATCTCTTGTTTATGCTCTTTCATTTCCTTTCCTATACTTAGTTAGCTTATATTATGTTTATATTCTTATATTGTTTATTTGTGTTTTTCTCCTTCTTAATGTTTAGCTAAGTTAATTATGTCAAGGTGAAAAGGTTTTTCTAATGGTGTTAGAATAGGTATAATATAAACTCAACATGAGCTTTAAATGTTTATATCTAAGAAAGATTGTTATTAACATGTTTTATCCTTTTATCTTACTAATTCTTAATACCTTGCTTATGAAATGTTTAATTTAGATTTGTGTTGTATAATATTTGGTACATCAAATGCTTGATCTTTCATAGTTTTCGGCCGAAATCGTTATTATGATAGAAACTTGATTTGTTGTTAACATAAACTAGCAACATGAATGCTTGATGATATTTATAAGTATGGTATTACTTATATAAGATAATTAATATGATCATGTTAGTAATTTATAATGAGCTAATAACGAGAAATCATCCGATTAGAACCTCCTTTGTGTGTGGTTTCTAGTTGAGTAATAAAAAGAGTTTATATTATATTTATTTGAAATACTATTAGTAAATCCTATAACCTTGACATATGTTTTGTTATTGTTTAATCCTTACATCAATATCACATCCCAAAATTCTCTTCAACTCTTTTTCTGTTATTATTCTCTTCAACTCTTTTTCTTTATTTGTAATTTATATAACTCACCTCTCTGTGGTTCGACCCCGGTCTTGCCGGGTTATTTTACTTTGACACTCCTGCACTTGGGATAAGACATCAACTCTTTGATCGTGTCAAGTTTTTGGCGCCGTTGCCGGGGAGGTAAGTTATTGTATAAATTAAATATTTTATTTTATTTTATTTTATTTTCACTTTTATTTGTTTTTCTAATTGTTGTTTCCTTTTCTTTTTCTTTTTTTTTTCTTTTCTTTTCTTTTGTATTTGCATGAGAGTTTGGACACGTACATTAAGTGGTAGACTTTCTAGAAAATCATCATTTTCTTTAGAAAACATGGCCGAAGAAGATAACCAATCAATTCATAATGAGAATAATGAGAATAATCGTGTTAGAACACTTAGAGATCATATGAATCCAACAAGAACAAGTGCACCATCATGTATTGTTTTTCCTCCTGATGCATCTCATTTTAATTTTAAGCCAGGTATTATTCAACTTCTACCCACTTTTCATGGCTTAGAATTAGAAAATCCACACTTGCACTTAAGAGAATTTGAAGAAGTTTGTAACACTTATAATGACTTAAATTGTAGCATGAATACCATCAGATTAAAGCTTTTTCCTTTTTCGTTAAAAGATAAAGCTAAAACATGGCTACAAAATATTAGGTCAGGATCCATTCATGCTTGGGATGAAATGCAACAACAGTTTTTAAAGAAATTTTTCCCTTCTCATAGAACAAACTCTTTCAAAAGACAAATCACCACTTTTACTCAAAAACCAGGAGAAACATTTTATAAATGTTGGGATAGATATAAAGACTTGCTTAATACCTGTCCTCATCATGGTTTTGAAACATGGAGATTGGTTTCACAATTTTATGAAGGGTTAACACCTAAAGATAGACAAATGGTAGAATTGATGTGCAATGGAACTTTTGAAAATAAAGACCCTGATGAAGCAATGGAGTACCTAGAGTTGCTAGCTGAAAATGCTCAAAATTGGGACACCATAGGTACTTGTGAGGCACCAGGTAAAACTCAACCTCATACATCTAATGGAGGCATGTATAGCCTTAGGGAAGATCATGACCTCCAAGCCAAATTTGCATCTTTAGCTAGAAAAGTTGAGGCACTAGAATTAAAAAAGAGTGGTCAATTAAAATCTGTTCAAGAAATTGTGTGTCAAATTTGTGAAACCAATGAACACTCAACCAATGATTGTCCCACGTTGCCTTCTTTTAAGGAAGAGTTGTAGGTCATGAATTTTATTGTTTCCTAGATGGTTATTCAGGTTACAACCAAATTGAAATTGCATTTGAAGATCAAGAGAAAACTACTTTCACATGTCCATTTGGTACATTTGCATATCGAAGGATGCCTTTTGGATTATGTAATGCACCAGCCACGTTTCAAAGATGCATTCTTAGCATATTTAGTGATATGGTTGAACGCTTTCTTGAGATATTTATGGATGATTTTTCTGTTTTTGGTGATTCATTTGATAATTGTTTAACTAATTTGGAAAATGTTTTGAACAGGTGTGAAGAGAAGAATCTTGTGTTGAATTGGGAAAAATGTCATTTTATGGTAACAAACGGCATTGTACTTGGTCACATTGTTTCATCAATAGGAATTGAGGTTGATAAATCTAAAATTGAGTTAATTGCCAACTTGCCAACACCAAAATCTGTTAAAAATGTTAGATCATTTTTAGGACATGCTGGTTTTTATAGAAGGTTTATCAAAGATTTTAGTATAATATCTAAGCCACTGTGTAACCTTCTAACAAAGGATAATGTTTTTGAATGGACTGAATATTGTGAAGAAGCCTTTGTTAAACTTAAAAACCTGCTTACATCTGCTCCTGTTATTCAACCTCTTGATTGGTCATTACCTTTTGAAATAATGTGTGATGCTAGTGATTATACCGTGGGTGCTGTTTTAGGACAAAGAAAAGATAAGAAACCCTATGTCATTTACTATGCAAGTAAAACTTTAAATAGTGCTCAAATAAATTACACAACCACTGAAAAAGAATTACTTGCTGTAGTATTTGCGTGTGAAAAATTCAGATCTTATCTTGTTGGCTCACCTGTTATTGTTTTTAGCGATCATACAGCGTTGAAATATCTTCTTTCCAAGAAGGATTCTAAAGCTAGATTGGTGCGGTGGATTTTGTTACTTCAAGAATTTGATATCACAATCAAGGATAAGAAAGGCACCGAAAATGTTGTCGCGGATCATTTATCAAGATTGACAATTGATTCGAAATCTGACATCACGCCAATCGATGACTACTTTCCTGATGAATCTTTACTTTCTGTCACTACAATGCCTTGGTTTGCTAATATTGTTAATTTTCTTGTTTCAGGACATTTGCCAGCGCATTGGGGCACTCAACACAAAAGAAAGTTCTTGAACGAAGTGAAGAACTTTTATTGGGATGACCCTTATTTATTCAAATATTGTCCTGATCAAATATTTCGAAGATGCATTCCTGACAATGAGGTAAGTAATGTCATTAAATTTTGTCATTCTGAGGCATGTGGGGGTCATTTTTCGTCAAAAAAGACAGCCGCAAAAATCTTACAATGTGGATTTTATTGGCCCACCATGTTCAAGGACACGCATGCATTCTGCAAATCTTGTGAAAATTGTCAAAAGTTAGGATCTCTTTCAAAACGTCACATGATGCCTTTAAGCACTATTCTTGTCATTGAAATCTTTGACTGTTGGGGTATAGATTTTATGGGTCCATTTCCTCCATCATTTGGTTTTGTGTACATATTAGTCGCAGTAGACTATGTTTCAAAATGGATAGAAGCAATTCCAAGTCGTAACAACGATCATAAAACAGTCATTAAGTTTTTGAAAGAAAACATTTTGAGTCGATTTGGAATCCCTCGGGCCATGATAAGTGATGGTGGAACACATTTCTGTAACAAGCCATTTGAGTCTTTAATGAAAAAATATGGAATCACACACAAAGTTGCCACCCCTTATCACCCCCAGACAAATGGACAAGTAGAACTTGCTAATAGGGAGATCAAACAAATCTTGGAAAAAACAGTGAACCCTAATCGAAAGGACTGGTCTTTAAGACTTAATGATGCACTTTGGGCCTATCGAACTGCTTTTAAAACATCATTAGGTATGTCACCTTATAGGTTGGTTTATGGAAAACCTTGTCATTTGCCTGTGGAACTTGAATACAAAGCTTATTGGGCTATTAAAGCTTTCAATTCAAACCTGGATGATGCGAGTCAGTTGCGTAAGTTACAAATAAATGAGCTTGAAGAAATAAGAAATGATGCATATGAGAATTCAAAAATTCATAAAGCAAGAATCAAAGACTTTCATGATAAAAGAATCTTGAGAAAAACATTTGATGTTGGTCAAAAAGTTTTGCTTTATAATTCTCGACTCCATTTATTTCCTGGAAAGTTAAGATCAAGATGGAGCGGTCCATTTGTTGTGAAACATGTATATCCTTATGGGGCCTTTGATATTGAGAATCCAAAGAATGGTAATGTTTTCAAG
This sequence comes from Populus pruinosa, assembly GCA_026413675.1. Classification (NCBI taxonomy): domain Eukaryota; kingdom Viridiplantae; phylum Streptophyta; class Magnoliopsida; order Malpighiales; family Salicaceae; genus Populus; species Populus pruinosa. Next base: position 6,681,288 of record CM048610.1, on the reverse strand, counting down.
GTCAATGGACATCGTTTGAAAGCTTACTTTGATAATTTTCCTAGTGAAAATGAATCCATTGGTTTGAATGATCCTGTATATGAAGGTTGATTATTTTGTTTTTCTCATATTTTTTTTTTGTGTTTCTTTTTGGTGTGACTTTTGTTTTGCTAGTCTTTCTCCAACCCCGGTCAAATGGCGGATAACGGTACTCCGTGACTCTTAAGTCGGTTCTTTCAGTTTCCCATGATAATTGATATCTCTGTATATATTTGTTCAATTCCTTGTTCCTTCTCTTTTCTTTACATCTCTTCTCCACTTCTCTTTAAAAATAAAACAAAAATGGACACCGCTCTTGAAAAAATGAAAAAGTATTTTCCTGCTCTGCCTCAGAATGCGATTACAAAAATTTACCGTGCTAGGTGTGAAAGATTGAGGTTGTTAATGAACCATGGAATTCCTGAAGATATTCGCTGGATAATTGAAGCAAAGATCCGATTATCAGGTGAGTCTTCCAACTCTTTGATTTCATACATGCCTGGGACAGGTAAAAGCACTTTTGCAAAGAAACGTCGTGCAAAACGACTAAAAGTCTGTCACCGATGTGCCAGATGGACTTGTAATACAAAATGTCGTTCTTTAGGAATGGTATCTATAAACCGTGAAGATAAAATACAATTCATTAAGGATGGCCTGAGTAAGGAGTCTTTAGATAATCTTCTATTGACTCTTGAGACGCATCCTAGTGGAGATGTGCATCGTGTAATTCATGATTTATGGCCACTATTTCATAAAGAACATGATCGACTTAGTCTTATGAATCTGACTGAAAAAGACCCTGTTTGCCAGTTTTTAAGAAAACTGGATGGGAAGCCTATCCCCGACCCATAGAGGGCGTTTAAGCCGTTCTTGGACGTAAAACCAAGGGAAAGCTGTGAGCCACAATCACAACTGCTTGTACATACATTTTTTTTTTTAATATATATATATATAATAATAAAATAATACCAATAAATAAATAAATAAATAAGAAAGAGAGAGAGAGTAAGACTTCAGCTAGCCTACATATAGGTGGTATGCTTTGCATTTTCAATTGTTCATCTATAAAATCTTCTCTTCCTTCCGATCATTTCTACTCAACCCATTCATTCAGCATATATATAAGTGTGTAGAAATGGCGAGTTCTTCTGTTTCTAAAATAAAAACTATTTGTGTTTTTGGTGGATCTAGTCCTGGGAAAGAAAAAGAGTTTTTAGAATCAGCAAATCATCTTGGTCGGATACTAGCTGAGAGAAAGATTCATTTAGTGTATGGGGGAGGCAGTCTTGGGTTAATGGGGGGTGTTTCAATAGCTGCATTTGTAGGAGGTAGTCAAGTTTTGGGGGTTGTCCCCAAAGCTTTAGCCGAAGGGGACATCATTGGAAAAACAATTGGAGAGGAATTACAGGTCTCTACAATGTCTGATAGAATGAATACAATGTTTAACCATGCCGATGCCTTCATTGCCTTACCAGGTGGTCTGGGTACATTGGAAGAGATCTTTCATATTTCCTCTTGGGCCCAACTACACATTCACCATAAACCTATAGGTTTGTTAAATGTTAATGGTTTTTATAATAATTTGTTGTCTTTTCTTGATCAAGCTATGGAACAGGAATTTCTAACATCTTCGGCACGACAAATCATAATCTCTACTACTACTGCTGAACAATTGATTGACCAACTACAATCTTTCATCCCTGTAATTGATCCCTCCATGAGTCAACTCAATTGGTCAACCATGAAACGCCATAAAAAGCTTAAATTGGATTTGAGCCTTAGTTTGTGAAAAATTGTGTCTTTTGGTTTTATTAATAGCATAATATTTGTGTTTTGTTGTTTCTTATATTTGTTTTAGTATGTTTCAGGTTTGTCAATAGTCGCTGTTTCAGGTGATATCTTCTACACTCTATCTTTTTGCTTAGAACATTGAGGACAATGTCTTGTTTTGGTTGGGGGGAGAGGGTAGTAGTTGATATTAAAAAAAAAAAAATTTCTATTATTTAAACCATTTGCAAAACTATTGTTACTAGGATGGCAGAGTAATGGAGGAACTTTAGTGACTCTTGAGACGCATCTTAGTAAACATTCTTAACAAGGTCTATTATAATACTTCTTGAAATATTCAGGTTTACAAACTCTTGGATTGCTATCTATAGATTCTGTTTATATGCCCATCTAACAAGTATTTTTAAACCTTCATTTTCACACACACACTCGAACATATGATTGTGGGTTGCATATTGGATTATAACATTATTTGTGTTCTTTTGTTAAAGGTAACAACTAAGGGAAATGGATAATATATAATATGCAAAAAAAAAAACCAAAAAAAAAAAACAATAAAAAAAAGAAAATAAAAACAAAGTAGATAAGTTTGGTTTCGTAGCCTCCTTGACTTAAGCAAATAAGCCCGAAGGGGTGTTTGAACACCTAGTACCCTAAAGTCAACTGACTTGGGAGTTATTGGCCCAGTGCTTGTTATATGGGTTGAGGAGAAAGCTTAAGGGAATCAAACACTGCACTATCTACATATCAGTATCTGCGACCCGAGTTACTAAGCTCGTAGGGGTGTCTTAACACTTAATGCCCTAAGACCAACTGGTCTGGGAGTCATTAGCTGAAAGCTCGTTATATGGGTTAAAGATGCATGATGTTTTTAAATTATATGTATATAGAGTTAAAAAAAAAAAAGAAGACAAAAATAGTAATCCCAACCCAAGGAAGTTAACCTTAAACATTAGAAGAAAAATTTTGTTTTCTTCCAAGAAAAGCCCCATAATTATGTGTTGATACATTGAGCACAAAAGAAAGGTTTATTAATATCTTGTTAAGTGGTATTGAGCAGATATATAAATTTAATGAGAGTTTGTTTATCTGGATAAATTAATGGAAGTTAAATGATAAATACCTTGCTTTGTGAAATTTGCAAATTGTTTTAACGCTTTGATTACTAGGGACTAGTAATAAGCTGGTTGAGGGGTGTGATCATATCTGGAGCTGTAGATATCAGATTTAGGTCCATTTTATATCGATGGAAAGGTAAGACATAGACCTACAACTTTCATATGAAGTCAAAGACTCAGTTCTGCCGTTTTCAAGCCCAAATCTTAGCAACAACGAAGATGTCGGAAGCTGTCCTGCAGCTCAAGCACTATTCGGTTTTTGGCTCATATCTTGAGTTCTAGAAGTCCAAATGAGCTCTGGTTTTTTTTGATGGAAAGCTGAGACAATTGCCCACAGCTTCCACAATTCATTTGGCTATAATTCTGATGTGAGCAATGACGTTTTGGCCAGCCAACAATATCAAAAATCAGCCCACAATATCAAAAAACCAGCAGCCATTAATGTCAAAAACCAGCCACCAAATCAATGGATGCCCACCAATTCTTCAATCAATCAATAGTTCTGAAACTTAGCCTATAAAAGGAGGCATTGTCCATGTATTTAGTCATATTAATTTTCAGATCAAAGTTATCTTCTTGCTTTCTCTCTACATCTTTGTAATGTTCAAGTTTTCTTTTATGCTATAGTAATCTCTTGTTTATGCTCTTTCATTTCCTTTCCTATACTTAGTTAGCTTATATTATGTTTATATTCTTATATTGTTTATTTGTGTTTTTCTCCTTCTTAATGTTTAGCTAAGTTAATTATGTCAAGGTGAAAAGGTTTTTCTAATGGTGTTAGAATAGGTATAATATAAACTCAACATGAGCTTTAAATGTTTATATCTAAGAAAGATTGTTATTAACATGTTTTATCCTTTTATCTTACTAATTCTTAATACCTTGCTTATTAAATGTTTAATTTAGATTTGTGTTGTATAATATTTGGTACATCAAATGCTTGATCTTTCATAGTTTTCGGCCGAAATCGTTATTATGATAGAAACTTGATTTGTTGTTAACATAAACTAGCAACATGAATGCTTGATGATATTTATAAGTATGGTATTACTTATATAAGATAATTAATATGATCATGTTAGTAATTTATAATGAGCTAATAACGAGAAATCATCCGATTAGAACCTCCTTTGTGTGTGGTTTCTAGTTGAGCAATAAAAAGAGTTTATATTATATTTATTTGAAATACTATTAGTAAATCCTATAACCTTGACATATGTTTTGTTATTGTTTAATCCTTACATCAATATCACATCCCAAAATTCTCTTCAACTCTTTTTCTGTTATTATTCTCTTCAACTCTTTTTCTTTATTTGTAATTTATATAATTCACCTCTCTGTGGTTCGACCCCGGTCTTGCCGGGTTATTTTACTTTGACACTCCTGCACTTGGGATAAGACATCAACTCTTTGATCGTGTCACAGCTTATTACTAGTCCCTAGTAATCAAAACATTAAAATAGAAAAATAATTTACAAATTCCACAAAGCAAGGTATTCATCATTCAACTTCCATTAATCTATCCAGAGAAACAAACTCTCATTAAATTTATATATCTACTCAATACCTCTTAAACAAGATATTAATAAACCTTCCTTTTGTGCTCAATATATCAACACATAGTTATGAGGCTTTACGTGGAAGAAAATAAAATTCTTGTTCTAATGTTTAAGGTAAACTTCCTTGGGTTGGAATTTTTTTTTCTTTTTAAAAAATAATATATATACATGTAACATAAAACACAATGCATCTTTAACCCATGTAATGAGCGTTCGGATAATGACTCTTTGACTAGTTGGTCTTAGGGCATTAGGTGTTGAGACACCCCTACAAGCTTAGTAACTTGGTCGCAGATACTGATATGTAGATAGTGCAATGTTTGATTTCCTTAAGCTTTTTTCCTCAACTCATGTAACAAGCGTTGGACCAATAGCTCCCAAGTCAATTGACTTTAGGGTATTAGGTGTTAAAACACCTCTTTGAGCTTAATTGCTTAGGTTAGGGAGGCTATGAAACCAAACTTATCTACATTTTTATTATCATCATTTTTTTTGCTCTTTTTTTTGTTTTTTTTTCAAATTATATACTATCCATTTTTCTTAGTTGTTACCTTTAACAAAAGAACATAAATAATGTAATAATCTAATATGCAACCCACAATCATATGTTAAAGTGTGTGTGTGAAAATTAAGGTTTAAGAATGCATGTTAAATGAGTATATGAGCATAATTAAGTGATAATAATGTGAGCATTTGTAAACCTAAATATTTTAAGAAGTATTATGATAGACCTTGTTAAAAATGGTTACTAAAATGCGTCTCAAGAGTCACTTTAACAAAAGAGCTCATTTACTCTGTCATCCTAATAACAAAAATTTTACACATGCTTTATGATATAGAAAACACAGTTAGTTAATTTATTTTTGTCAACTACTACCCTTTCGCCCCAACCAAAGTGAGACATTGTCCTCAATGTCCTATAATAGAAAGATAAAGTATAGAAAACATCACCTGAAATAATGATCACTAACAAACCTGAAACACACTTAAACAAATATAAGAAATGACAAAACACAATAATAAAAGCAAAAGACACAAAAATTCACAAATTAAGACTCAAATCTAATATAAGCTTTCTATGGCTTTTCTTAGATTACCAATTTATACGACTCATGGAGGGATTAATTACAGGAATGAAAGATTATAGTTGGTCAATCAATTATTCAGCAGTAGTAGTAGAGATTATGATTTGTCGTGTAGAAGATGTTAGAAATTCCTGTTCCATAGCATGATCAAGAAAAGACAACAACTTATCATAATAACCATTAACATTTAATAGACCTATGGGTTTATGGTGAATGTGCAGTTAGGTCCAAAAAGAAACATGAAAGATCTCTTTCAATGTGCATGGACCACCTGGTAAGGCAATGAAGGCATTAACATGGTTAAACATTATATTCATTCGAGCAGACATTATGGAGACCTATAGTTCCTCTCCAATTGTTTTTCTAATGATGTCCCCTTGTGCTAAAGTTTTGGGGACGACCCCCAAAACTTGACTACCTCCTAAAAATATAGTTATTGACACACCTCCCATTAACCCAAGACTGCCTTCTTCATACATTAAATGAATCTTTCTCTTAGCTAGTGATTAGTACTTAAAAGTGCATTTTTATCATGGTTTTATATCATCATTTTGCACTTGAAGTATCAATAACTCCTTAACTAAAGCATGTTTTATAATAATATATCTAATAATATAAGATACCTTTAATTTATGGTAAATGTTCATTTTAAATGCAGGCCTATCACATAAATGAAAATATTGATTGATGACTTTAAGAACTTAAATTGCAAAGGCAAAGAGATGGCCAAACTTAGAAAAGAGATGTCGGTGCGATCCAAACTGGAACACTGTTCGGTAATTAGGTCATATATGAAGCTATATATCTCAGATTTAGGTCCAATTTATATGGATGGAAAGGTAAGACATAGACTTACAACTTTCATATGGAGCCCAAGATCTAAAAAGGCCATTATCAAGTCCAAATTATAGCAACAACAAAGAAGCCCGAATCTATCTTCCAGCCCGAGCACTGTTCGGTATTTTGGCCATATCTGAAGTTCTAGAAGTCCAAATGAGCTGAATGTTTTACACAAGAAAGCTGAGACAATTTCCTACAACTTTTATGTCAACTGGCTCCAATTTTGACGTTATCAATGACGTTTTGGGCAGACAAGAGAAGATAAGGATTGTCACCAAGTCAAAAGTTGGCCACCCACTTATCAATTAGTCATCAAATCAATTGTTCCCAATTTTGACCTATAAAAGGAGGCATTTGCCATGCATTTAGGCATCTTGGTGTTCAGATCAAGATCATGCTCTTCCTTTCTCTATTTGTATTTTTTGTAATGTTTATGCTTTACTTTCATTAATATCAAGTTTATGCCTTTCATTTCCTTTCCTTTACTTAGTTAACTTTTATGTTCTTATTTTGTTTATTTGTTTTCCTTTCTTTCATTATGTCTAGCTAAGTTAATTATGTCAAGGTGAAAAGGTTACACTAATGGTTGAAGAATAAGTATAGTGTAAACTTAATATGGACCTTAATGTTTGATACTAACATGTTTTATATTTGTTATCTTGTTCACTCTTTAATACTTTGCTTGTTAAATGACTAATCTTGATTTATGTTGTATAACACTTGGTACAACAAATGCTTGGCACTTTCATAGCCCATAATAGTATAACCGACACCTGAGCTATGAAAGGAACTTGATTTGTTGTTAACATAAGTTATAATCATGAATGCTTGACGAGATTTACAAGTATTAGCATTAATTGAATAAGATAACTAATGTAATCATGTTAACAATATATAATCTGATTGGAACTTCCTTTGTGTGTGGTTTCCAATTCAATAATAAGAGTTTATACTATATTTGTTTGATATACTATTAGTGGAACCTCTAACCTTGACATTTGTTATTATTATTGTTTAATCCTTACATTAATTTTCCATCTTCAAGTTCTCATCATCTTCTTCTTCTTCTCTTTCTTTATTACTACTACTACTATTACTACTACTACTACTACTACTACTACTACTACTACTATTATTATTATTATTATTATTATTACTACTACTACTAGTGTTGTTGTTGTTATTGTTGTTTATAATTATTGTCTATAATTTGTACAATTAACCTCCCTGTGGTTCGACCCCGGTCTTGCCGGGTTATTTATTACTTCGACACTCCTGCACTTGGGAGAAGACATCAACCTTTTAGTCGTGTCAGCTAGCACCTAACCAAGATGATTTGCTGATTCTAAAAGCTCACTTTCTTTTCCAAGACTAGATTCACAAAAAATACAAATATTTCATATGTGATGACCTAAGGAACTTGTCATTTCTACACACTTCTATACTTGTTGAATGTATGTGTTGAGTAAAAATGAAAGGAAGGAAGAGAGGATTTTATAGATGAGAAATTAAAAAGGCAATCATACCACCTATATGTAGGCTAGTTGGAGTCTCACTCTCTCTCTCTCTCTTTCTCTATTTATTTATTTATTTATTTTTGAAAAAGCATGTGTATATACAGGTAGTTATGATTGTGGCTCATATCTTCCCTTGGTTTTACGTCCAAGAATGGCTTAAACGCCCTCTATGGGTCGGGGATAGGCTTCCTATCTAGTTTTCTTAAAAACTGGCAAATAGGGTCTTTTTTGGTCAGATTCCCAAGACTAAGTTGATCATGTTCTTTATAAAAATGGAGCCATCCTTAATAGAAGATTATCTAAAGACTCCTTACTAATGTCATCCTTAATGAATTGTATTTTATCTTCACGGTTTATAGATACCATTCCTAAAGAACGACATTATACATTACAAGTCCATCTAGCACATCGATGACAGACTTTCAGTCATTTTGCATGATGTTTTTTTTTTGCAAAAGTGCTTTTACCTATTCTAGTCATGTGTGAAATGAAGAAATTAGAAGACTCACCTAATAATCGAACCTTTGCAAAAGACTTTTTGACCAACATTGAATGTTTTTCTCAGTATTTTCTTATCATGAAACTCTTTGATTCTTGCTTTATGAATTCTTAAATTTTCATATGCATCATTTCTTATTTCCTCAAGCTTAGTTATTTGTAATTTTCTCAGTTGACTAGCTTCATCAAGATTTGAATTGAAAGCTTTAATAACCCTTCATCAAGATTTGAATTGAAAGCTTTAATAGCCCAACAAGCTTTATATTCAAGTTCCACATGTATGTAACAAGGTTTTCCATAGATTAGTTTATAAGTTGATATACCTAATGATGTTTTATAAGCCGTTTGATAAGCCCAAAGTGCATCATTAAGCCTTAAAGACCAATCTTTCCTATTAGGGTTCACTGTTTTCTCCAAAATATGTTTGATCTCCCTATTAGCAAGCTCTCCCTGTCCATTTATTTGAGGATGATAAGGGGTGGCAACTTTGTGTGTGATTCTATATTTCTTCATTGAAGACTCAAATAGTGACACGACTAAAAGATTGATGTCTTCTTCCAAGTGCAGGAGTGTCGAAGTAATAAATAACCCGGCAAGACCGGGGTCGAACCACAGAGAGCTTAATTGTACAAATTATAAATAACAATAATACAACAACAATAACAATAACAACAAAAACAACAACAACAACAACAACAACAACAACAATAATAATAATAATAATACTAGTAGTAGTAGTAATATTAGTAGTAGTAATAATAATAATAATAATAATAATAATAAAGAAAGAGAAGAAGAAGAAGATGATGATGATGATGAGAACTTAGAGATGAAATATTAATGTAAGGATTAAGCAATAATAATAACAAATGTCAAGGTTAGAGGTTCCACTAATGGTATATCAAACAAGTATAGTATAAACTCTTATTATTGAATTGGAAACCACACACAAAGGAGGTTCCAATCAAATTATATATTGTTAACATGATTACATTAGTCATCTTATTCAATTAATGCTAATACTTGTAAATCTCGTCAAACATTCATGATTATAACTTATGTTAACAACAAATCAAGTTCCTTTCATAGCTCAAGTGTCGGTTATACCATACATTATGGGCTATGAAAGTGCCAAGCATTTGTTGTACCAAGTGTTATACAACATAAATCAAGATTAGTCATTTAACAAGCAAAGTATTAAAGAGTGAACAAGATAACAAATATAAAACATGTTAGTATCAAACATTAAAGTCCATATTAAGTTTACATTATACTTGTTCTTACACCATTAGTGTAACCTTTTCACCTTGACATAACTAACTTAGCTAGACATAATGAAAGAAAGCAAAATAGATAAACAAAATAAGAACATAAAAGATAACTAAGTAAAGGAAAGGAAATGAAAGGCATAAACTTAATATTAATGAAAGCAAAGCATAAACATTACAAAAAATACAAAGAGAGAAAGGAAGAGCATGATCTTGATCTGGAAACCAAGATGCCTAAATGAATGGCAAATGCCTCCTTTTATAGGCCAAAATTGGGAACTATTGATTTGATGACTAATTGATAAGTGGGTGGCCAACTTTTGACTTGGTGACAATCCTTATCTTCTCTTGTCTGCCCAAAACGTCATTGATAACGTTAAAATTGGAGCCAGTTGTAAACATGAAAGTTGTAGGAAATTGTCTCAGCTTTCTTGTGTAAGACATTCAGCTCATTTGGACTTCTAGAACTCCAGATATGGCCAAAATACTGAACAGTGCTCGGGCTGGAAGACAGATTCAGGCTTCTTTGTTGTTGCTACAATTTGGACTTGATAATGGCCTTTTTAGATCTTGGGCTCCATATGAAAGTTGTCGGCCTATGTCTTACCTTTCTATCCATATAAATTGGACCTAAATCTGAGATCTGTAGCTCCAGATATGGCCCAATTACCGAACAGTGTTCCGGTTTGGATCGCACCGACATCTCTTTTCTAAGTTTGGCCATCTCTTTGCCTTTGCAATTTAAGTTCTTAAAGTGATCAATCAATATTTTTATTTATGTGATAGGCCTGCATTTAAAATGAACATTTACCATAAATTAAAGGTATCTTATATTATTAGATATATTATTATAAAACATGCTTTAGTTAAGGAGTTATTGATACTTCAAGTGCAAAATGATGATATAAAACCATGATAAAAATGCACTTTTAAGTACTAATCACACCCCCGAACCAGCTTATTACTAGTCCCTAGTAATGAAAGCGTAAAATAGAAAAACAATTTGCAAATTTCACAAAGCAAGGTATTCATCATTTAACTTCCATTAATCTATCTAGATAAACAAACTCTCATTAAATTTATATATCTGCTCAATACCACTTAACAAGATATTAATAAACGTTTCTTTTGTGCTCAATGTATCAACACATAATTATGGGACTTTTCTTGGAAGAAAACAAAATGTTTATTCTAATGTTTAAGGTTAACTTCCTTGGGTTGGGATTATTATTTTTGTCTTTTTTTCTTTCTTTCTTTCTTTTTTTTTATTTTAAAAAAATCTCTATACATATAATTTAAAAACATCATGCATCTTTAACCCATGTAACGAGCTTTCAGCTAATGACTCCCAGACCAGTTGATCTTAGGGCATTAGGTGTTAAGACACCCCTACGAGCAGAATTAAGTGGTAACAATACAATAGTTTGTAAACCTGAATATTTTAGGAAGTATTATAATAGACCTTGTTAAGAATGGTTACTAAGATGCATCTCAAGAGTCACTTTAACAAAAGAACTCCTTTACTCTGCCATCCTAGTAACAACAATTATGCACATGCTTTATGAAATGAAAAATAATTTTTTTTTATCAACTACTACCCTCTCCTCCCAACCAAAACGAGACATTGTCCTCAATGTTCTAAAGTAGAAAGATAGAGTATAGAAGATATCACCTGAAATAATGAACACTAAGAAAACCTGAAACACACAGAAATAAAAATAAGAAATAACAAAACACAATAATAAAACCAAAAGACATAAAAATTCACAAATGAAGGCTCAAATCCAATCTAAGCTTTTTACGGCTTCCCGTAGATGACCAATTTATGCGACTCATGGAAGGATCAATCACAGGAATGAAAGATTGTAGTTGGTCAATCAATTGTTCAGCAGTAGTAGCAGAGATTATGATTTGGCGTGCAGAAGATATTAGAAATTCCTGTTCCACAGCATGATCAAGAAAAGACAACAACTTATCATAATAACCATTAACATTTAACAATGGGTTTATGGTGAATGTGCAATTGAGCCCAAGAGGAAATATGAAAGATCTCTTCCAATGTGCCTAGACCACCTGGTAAAGCAATGAAAGCATCAGCATGGTTAAACATTGCATTCATTCGAGCCGACATTGTGGAGATCTGAAGTTCCTCTCCAATTGTTTTTCCAATGATGTCCCCTTGTGCCAAAGCTTCAGGGATGACTCCTAAAACTTGACTACCTCCGAAAAATGCAGCTATTGACACACCTCCCATTAACCCAAAACTGCCTCCCTCATACACTAAATGAATCTTTCTCTCAGCTAGCACCTGACCAAGATGATTTGTTGATTCTAAAAACTCCTTTTCTTTCCCAGGACTAGATCCACCGAAAACACAAATATTTCTTATATGATGACTTGAGGAACTTGCCATTTCTACACACTTCTATATTTGTTGAATGTATGGGTTGAGTAGAAATGAAAGGAAGGAAGAGAGGGTTTTATAGATGAGAAACGAGAAAGGCAATCATAACACCTATATGTAGGCCAGCTGGAGTCTCACTCTCTCTCTCTCTCTCTCTCTTTATTTGTTTATTTATTTACTTTTGAAAAAAAAACATGTGTATGTACAGGTAGTTGTGATTGTGGCTCACATCTTCCCTTGGTTTTACGTCCAAGAACGGCTTAAACACCCTCTATGGGTCGGGGATAGGCTTCCCATCCAGTTTTCTTAAAAACTGGAAAACAGGGTCTTTTTTAGTCAGATTCCCAAGACTAAGTCGATCATGTTCTTTATGAAATAGTGGCCATAAATCATGAATTACACGATGCACATCTCCACTAGGATGCGTTTCAAGAGTCAATAGAAGATTATCTAAAGACTCCTTACTCAGGCCATCCTTAATGAATTGTATTTTATCTTCACGGTTTATAGATACCATTCCTAAAGAACAACATTGTGTATTATAAGTCCATCTAGCACATCGATGATAGACTTTCAGTCGTTTTGCATGACGCTTCTTCGTAAAAGTACTTTTACCTGTTCCAGGCATGTGTGAAATGAAGGAGTTAGAGGACTCACCTGATAATCGGACCTTTGCTTCAATCAACCAACAAATATGTTCAGGAATTCCATGATTCATTAACAATCTCAATCTTGCACATCTAGCACGGTAAATTTTTGTAATCGCATTCTGAGGCAGAGCGAGAAAATAATTTTTCAATTTTTCAAGATTAGTGTCCATTTTCAAATGAGAATTGGAAGAGAGCTTCAAAGAATTGCACAGATATATACACAGATATCAGTAATTGTGGGAAACTGAAAGAACCGACTTAAGTTACGGAGTACCGTTATTCGCCATTTGACCAGGGTGAAAGAAACTTGCAAAAATCACTCAAAAAGAAACAAAAAAAAATATAAGAAAAACAACATAATCAACCTTTATCTACAAGATCATTCCAACCAGTTGATTCATTTTCACTAGGAATCTTATCATAGTAAGCTTTCAAACGATGTTCATTTTCCTTAAAATCATTGTCATTCATTGAATTCTCAATATCATAGGCCCCATAAGGATTGTTTCATCTTAATCTTATCTTTTTAGGGAATGCATAGAATTGAGAATTATAAAACAAAACTTTTTGACCAGTATCAACTTTTTGACAATTTGCACAAGTTTTGCAGAATGCATGTGTGTCCTTGAACATGGTGGGCCAATAAAATCCATTTTGAAATATTTTTGCACTTATCTTTTTTGACGAGAAACAACTTCCACATGCTTTAGAATGACAAAGTTTAATGACACTACTTACCTCATTGTCGGGAATGAATCTTTGAAATATTTGATCAGGACAATATTTGAATAAGTTAGGGTCATCACAATAAAAATTCTTCACTTCGTTCAAAAACTTTTCTTTTTCTTGGGTACTCCAATCAGCTGGCAAATCTCCTAAAGTAAGAAAATTGATATTTTTATCATACCAAGGCATTGGACTAAGAGAAAGTAAGGATTCGTTAGGAAAGTAATCATCCTTTGGTGTGATGTCAGATGTCAAATCTGTTGTCACTGTTGACAAAAGATTCGCATCAACATTTTCGGTGCTTGTTTCATCCGTGATTTCTTTCTCAGAATAAATCATTTGCAAATCTTCAGTTTCATCCAATTCATTTTTACTTAAAGTAGATTCAAGTTGATCATAAACTAATTCCTCAATATGATCTACTTCTTGTAAATCATTATCATCTCCAGGTTGCTTGCAAATGTTGAAAATATTCATCTCCAATGTCATGTTTCCAAATGATAGCTTCATCAGTCCATTCCTACAATTAATCAATGCATTAGAAGTTGCAAGAAATGGACGTCCTAAAATAACAGGAACTGAATTACATGCTTCAACAGGTTCTGTGTCCAAGATAATAAAATCCACAGGATAAATGAATTTATCGACTTGTACTAACACATCTTCAATTATTCCTCTCGGCACTTTTACAGATCTATCGGCAAGTAAAAGAGATATAGAAGTTGGTTTTAACTCACCTAGATTGAGACTCTGAAAAACTGAATATGGAAGTAAATTCATACTAGCACCAAGATCAAGTAAGGCTCTTTTAATTTTATGCTCTCCAATAAAGCAAGAAATTGTAGGACAACCAGGATCTTTATATTTCAAAGCATTATTGTTTTGAAGAATAGCACTTACTTGTTCGGCTAGAAAGGCTTTCTTTTTCACATTCAGTTTCCTCTTCACAGTGCATAGATCTTTCAAAAATTTAGCATAGGAAGGAACCTGTTTAATAGCATCCAGCAAAGGTATATTGATCCTTACCTGTTTGAAAATTTCATAAATTTCAGAATTGTGATTGACTTTCCTTTGTTTGGTCATGGCTTGAGGAAATGGAAGTGCTGGTGGTGAATCAGTCGTTTCTTTGCAATTTTCAGATTCAACCCCTTCCTTACCCTCAGAGATTGACTCATCATCTTTCTCATAAGGTTCAAGAGAGGGTTTTTCAATAATCTTACCACTGTGTAGAGTAGTGACTGATTTGACTTGATCCATATGTTGGCTTCCGGAACTACTTGCATTTGCATTGTATTGCCCCTTAGGATTTTGTTGCGGTTGAGATGGAAACTTACCTTTCTCTTGGAAACTAAGAGCAGATGTTAATTTAGCAAGAGTATCTTTAAAATCTGTCATGTTTTGAGCAAGTTAAGTATTGATTGTCTCTTGCTTTTCAATGAATGCATGCAATGTTTCCTCAAGATTTCTTCTAGGAGGTGGAGCATAAGGAGGTGCATATCCATGAGAATTTTGGAAATTGTGGTGTGCTTGAAATGGTGGTTGTGAAGTTTGTTGATTAGTACTTAAAAGTGCATTTTTGTCATGATTTTATATCATCATTTTGCACTTGAAGTATCAATAACTCCTTAACTAAAGCATGTTTTATAATAATATATCTAATAATATAAGATACCTTTAATTTATGGTAAATGTTCATTTTAAATGCAGGCCTATCACATAAATGAAAATATTGATTGATGACTTTAAGAACTTAAATTGCAAAGGCAAAGAAATGGTCAAACTTAGAAAAGAGATGTCGGTGTAATCCAAACCGGAACACTATTCGGTAATTGGGTCATATCTAGAGCTACAGATCTTGGATTTAGGTCCAATTTATATGGATGGAAAGGTAAGACATAGGCCTACAACTTTCATATGGAGCCCAAGATCTAAAAAGGCCATTATCAAGTCCAAATTGTAGCAACAACAAAGAAGCCCGAATCTGTCTTCCAGCCCGAGCACTGTTCGGTATTTTGGCCATATCTGGAGTTCTAGAAGTCCAAATGAGCTGAATGTCTTACACAAGAAAGCTGAGACAATTGCCTACAACTTTCATGTTTACAACTGGCTCCAATTTGGACGTTATCAATGACGTTTTGGGCAGACAAGAGAAGATAAGGATTGTCACCAAGTCAAAAGTTGGCCACCCACTTATCAATTAGTCATCAAATCAATAGTTCCCAATTTTGGCCTATAAAAGGAGGCATTTGCCATGTATTTAGGCATCTTGGTTTCCAGATCAAGATCATGCTCTTCCTTTCTCTCTTTGTATTTTTTATAATGTTTATGCTTTGCTTTCATTAATATTAAGTTTATGCTTTTCATTTCCTTTCCTTTACTTAGTTAGCTTTTATGTTCTTATTTTGTTTATCTATTTTTCTTTCTTTCATTATGTCTAGCTAAGTAAATTATGTCAAGGTGAAAAGGTTACACTAATGGAGTGAGAATAAGTATAATGTAAACTTAATATGGACCTTAATGTTTGATACTAACATGTTTTATATTTGTTATCTTGTTCACTCTTTAATACTTTGCTTGTTAAATGACTAATCTTGATTTATGTTGTATAACACTTGGTACAACAAATGCTTGGCACTTTCATAGCCCATAATAGTATAACCGACACCTGAGCTATGAAAGGAACTTGATTTGTTGTTAACATAAGTTATAATCATGAATGCTTGATGAGATTTACAAGTATTTGCATTAATTGAATAAGATGACTAATGTAATCATGTTAACAATATATAATCTGATTGGAACCTCCTTTGTGTGTGGTTTCCAATTCAATAATAAAAGTTTATACTATACTTGTTTCATATACCATTAGTGGAACCTCTAACCTTGACATTTGTTATTATTGTTTAATCCTTACATTAATTTTTTATCTCCAAGTTATCATCATCATCTTCTTCTTATTCTCTTTCTTTATTATTATTATTATTATTATTACTACTACTACTACTACTACTACTACTATTATTACTATTATTATTATAGTTGTTGTTGTTATTGTTATTGTTGTTGTTATTATTGCTATTATTGTTGCTTATAATTGTTGTCTATAATTTGTACAATTAACCTCCCTGTGGTTCGACCCCGGTCTTGCCTGGTTATTTATTACTTCGACACTCCTGCACTTGGGAGAAGACATCAACCTTTTAGTCGTGTCATTTGTGCATTGTTGTTCTCACTCTTCCAATTGAAATTTGGGTGATTTCTCCAACCAGGGTTGTATGTTTGGGAGTATGGGTTGTGGTTGGGCCTTTGGAAACTGTTTAAAGCATGGGTTGCTCATGGATACATTCCTTAAAAGAAGGCAAGGTTGGACAATCGTTTGTTGAGTGTTCATTTGTTTCACAGATTTGACACACAATGTTTTCAACAGATTTTAATTCACCACTCTTTTTCAATTCTAGTGCCTCGACTTTTCTAGCTAAAGATGCAAACTTGGCTTGAAGGTCATGATCTTCCCTAAGGTTGTACATACCTCCACTAGATGTATGAGGTTGAGTTTTACTCGGTGCCTCATAAGTACCCGCGGTGTCCCAATTTTGAGCATTTTCAGCTAACAAGTCTAAGTACTCCATTGCTTCATCAGGGTCTTTATCTTTAAAAGTTCCATTGCACATCAATTCAACCATTTGCCTATCTTTTGGTGTTAACCCTTCATAGAAATGTGAAACCAATCTCCATGTTTCAAAACCATGATGAGGGCAAGTACTAAGCAAGTCTCGATACCTATCCCAACATTTGTAAAATGTTTCTCCTGGTTTTTGAGTGAAAGTGGTGATTTGTCTTTTGAAAGAGTTTGTTCTATGAGATGGGAAAAACTTCTTTAAAAACTGTTGTTGCATTTCATCCTAAGCACGAATGGATCCTGGTCTCAAATTTTGTAGCCATGTTTTAGCTTTATCTTTTAATGAAAAAGGAAAAAGCTTTAATCTGATGGTGTTCATGCTACAATTTAAATTATTATATGTGTTGCAGACCTCCTCAAATTCCCTTAAATGCAAGTATGGATTTTCCAATTCCAAACCATGAAAAGAAGGTAAAAGTTGAATAATACCTGGTTTAAAATTAAAATGAGATGCATCGGGAGGAAAAACTATGCATGATGGTGCACTTGTTCTTGTGGGATTCATGTGGTCTCTAAGTGTTCTAGCACGGTTATTCTCATTATTCTCATTATAATGTGATTGATTATCTTCTTCGGCCATATTTTCTGAAAATGATGAGGATATCCTACAAAGTCTACCACTTGAAGTACGTGACCACACTCTCATGCACGTGTAGGAACAAAATAAAAAGAAGAAGAAAACAAAAGAAGAAGAAACAAGAGAAAAGAAATAAAGTTATATACAAGAAAAGTGAAAAGTGAAAATAAAATAAATATTATAATTTATACAAGGACTTACCTCCCCGGCAACGGCGCCAAAAACTTGACACGACTAAAAGATTGATGTCTTCTTCCAAGTGCAGGAGTGTCGAAGTAATAAATAACCCGGCAAGACCGGGGTCGAACCACAGGGAGGTTAATTGTACAAATTATAAATAACAATAATACAACAACAATAACAATAACAACAACAACAACAACAACAACAACAACAACAACAACAATAACAATAATAATAATAATAATAATAATAATAATAATAATAATAATAATAATAATACTAGTAGTAGTAATATTAGTAGTAGTAATAATAATAATAATAATAAAGAAAGAGAAGAAGAAGAAGAAGATGATGATGATGAGAACTTAGAGATGAAATATTAATGTAAGGATTAAGCAATAATAATAACAAATGTCAAGGTTAGAGGTTCCACTAATGGTATATCAAACAAGTATAGTATAAACTCTTATTATTGAATTGGAAACCACACACAAAGGAGGTTCCAATCAAATTATATATTGTTAACATGATTACATTAGTCATCTTATTCAATTAATGCTAATACTTGTAAATCTCATCAAGCATTCATGATTATAACTTATGTTAACAACAAATCAAGTTCCTTTCATAGCTCAAGTGTCGGTTATACCATACATTATGGGCTATGAAAGTGCCAAGCATTTGTTGTACCAAGTGTTATACAACATAAATCAAGATTAGTCATTTAACAAGCAAAGTATTAAAGAGTGAACAAGATAACAAATATAAAACATGTTAGTATCAAACATTAAGGTCCATATTAAGTTTACATTATACTTATTCTCACTCCATTAGTGTAACCTTTTCACCTTGACATAATTTACTTAGCTAGACATAATGAAAGAAAGAAAAATAGATAAACAAAATAAGAACATAAAAGCTAACTAAGTAAAGGAAAGGAAATGAAAAGCATAAACTTAATATTAATGAAAGCAAAGCATAAACATTATAAAAAATACAAAGAGAGAAAGGAAGAGCATGATCTTGATCTGGAAACCAAGATGCCTAAATGAATGGCAAATGCCTCCTTTTATAGGCCAAAATTGGGAACTATTGATTTGATGACTAATTGATAAGTGGGTGGCCAACTTTTGACTTGGTGACAATCCTTATCTTCTCTTGTCTGCCCAAAACGTCATTGATAACGTCCAAATTGGAGCCAGTTGTAAACATGAAAGTTGTAGGCAATTGTCTCAGCTTTCTTGTGTAAGACATTCAGCTCATTTGGACTTCTAGAACTCCAGATATGGCCAAAATACCGAACAGTGCTCGGGCTGGAAGACAGATTCGGGCTTCTTTGTTGTTGCTACAATTTGGACTTGATAATGGCCTTTTTAGATCTTGGGCTCCATATGAAAGTTGTAGGCCTATGTCTTACCTTTCCATCCATATAAATTGGACCTAAATCCAAGATCTGTAGCTCCAGATATGGCCCAATTACCGAATAGTGTTCCGGTTTGGATCGCACCGACATCTCTTTTCTAAGTTTGGCCATCTCTTTGCCTTTGCAATTTAAGTTCTTAAAGTCATCAATCAATATTTTTATTTATGTGATAGGCCTGCATTTAAAATGAACATTTACCATAAATTAAAGGTATCTTATATTATTAGATATATTATTATAAAACATGCTTTAGTTAAGGAGTTATTGATACTTCAAGTGCAAAATGATGATATAAAACCATGATAAAAATGCACTTTTAAGTACTAATAAAATAGCTTGTTGCAAAAATGTGTTCCACCATCACTTATCATGGCTCGAGGGATTCCAAATCGACTCAAAATATTTTCTTTCGAAAACTTTATCACTATTTTGTGATCATTGTTTCGACTTGAAATTGCCTCTATCCATTTTGAAACATAATCTAATATGACTAATATGTACAAGAAACCAAATGATGGAGGAAATGGACCCATGAAATCTATACCCCAACCATCAAAGATCTCAATGATAAGAATAGGATTTAAAGGCATCATATGACATTTTGAAATAGATCCCAACTTTTGACAATTTTCACAAGACTTACAGAATGCATGTGAGTCCTTGAACATGGTGGGCTAGTAAAATCCACTTTGTAAGATTTTTGCAGTTGTCTTTCTTGATGAGAAATAGCCCCCATATGCCTTAGAATGACAAAATTTAATGACAATACTTACCTTATTGTCTGAAATGCATCTTCAAAATATTTGATAAAGACAATATTTAAATAAATATAGGTCATCCCAATAAAAGTTCTTAACTTTGTTTAAGAACTTTCTTTTATTTTTGGTACTCCAATGAGCTGGTAATTGTCATAAAACAAGAAAATTAACAATATTAGCAAACCAAGGCATTATAGAGACAGAAAGTAAAGATTCATCTGGAAAGTACTCATCGATTGGTGTGATGTCTGTCTTCGAATCTATTGTCAATCTTGACAAATGATCTGCAAGAACATTTTCAGTGCCTTTCTTATCTTTGATTGTGATATCAAATTCTTGAAGTAACAACATCCACCACACTAATCTAGCCTTAGAATCTTTCTTAGAAAAAAGATATTTCACTACTGCATGATCACTAAAAACAACAAGTAAGCTAACAAGATAAAACTGAATTTTTTTCATGCAAATACTCCTGCAAGTAATTCTTTTTCAGTGGTGGTGTTATTCATTTGAACACTATTTAAAGTTTTACTTGCATAGTAAATCACATAAGGTTTCTTATCTTTTCTTTGTCCCAAAACAGCACTTACTACATAATCACTAGTGTCACCCATTATTTCAAAAGGTACCAATCAGGAGGTTGAATGACAGGAGCACAAGTAAGCAAGTTTTTAAGTTTAACAAAGGTTTCTTCACAATATTTAGTCCATTCAAAAATATTATCATTTGTTAGAAGGTTATTTAAGGGCTTAGGTATTACACTAAAATCTTTGATGAACCTTCTATAAAAACCAGCATGTCCTAAGATTGATCTAACATCTTTAATAGATTTTGGTGTTGGCAAGTTAGTAATTAACTCGATTTTAGATTCGTCAATCTTAATTCCTTTTGATGAAATAATGTGACCAAGTACAATGCCTTTTGTTATCATAAAGTAACATTTTTCCCAATTCAGAACAAGATTCTTCTCTTCACAACTACTCAAAACCTTTTCTAAGTTAGTCAAATATTCATCAAATGAATTGTCAAAAACAAAAAAATCATCCATAAAAATCTCAAGAAAATGTTCAACCATATCATTAAATATACTGAGCATGCATTTTTGAAATGTGGCTGGTGCATTACATAATCCAAAAGGCATCCTTCGATATACAAAAGTACCAAAAAGACATGTGAAAGTAGTCTTCTCTTGATCTTCCAATGCAATTTCAATTTGGTTATAACCTGAATAGTCATCTAGGAAACAATAAAATTCATGACCTGCAACTTTTTCTAGGATTTGATCTTTAAAAGGTAAAGGAAAATGATCTTTTCTAGTCATTAAATTAAGTTTTCTATAGTCAATGCACATGCGCCAACTAGTAACAGTCCTAGTGATTATTAAGTCCTTGTTCTTATTTGTTATCACAGTGACTCCAGACTTCTTGGGTACAACTTGGGTAGGACTTACCCATTTGCTGTCAAAAATAGGATAAATGATTCCATTATTTAGAAGCTTAATGACTTGATTTTTCACAACTTCTTTCATATTAGGATTGAGCCTTCGTTGCATTTCCCTAAAGGGTTTAGCATTTTCCTCCAAATAAATTCTCTGTGTAGAAATCAAAGGATTAATTCCTTTTATGTTAGCTATAGTCCATCCTAATGTATTTTTGTACGTTTTCAGATTTTGTAATAACTTATCTTATTGATATGCATTATGTTTGGAAGAGATTATTACCGGAAAAGTTTCATTTTCTCCAAAAAATGAGTATTTGAGATTGAATGGTAATGGCTTCTCATCAGGTTTGGGTGGTTTAACACTTGAAGGTATGGACTTAATTGATCGTGGTGGCAATTCCTCAATTTATGGTCTCCAATTACTTGCCTTTGATTCTTGCTGATAATAAATCATTTGCAAATCATCAGATTCATCAATCTCAATTTCACTAGAAGTGGTTTGAAATTGATCATGAATTAATTTTTCAGTAAAGTCCACTTCCTGTAAATCATTATCTCCAGATTACTTGCAAATGTTGAAATTATCCATCTCCAATGTCATGTTTCTAAATGATAGCTTTATTAGTCCATTCCTACAATTAATTAATGCATTAGAAGTTGCAAGAAATAAACGTCCTAAAATAACAAGAAATACATTACATGCTTCAACAGGTTGTGTGTGCAAGATAATAAAATCCACAAGATAAATGAATTTATTGACTTGTACCAACACATCTTCAATTATTCCTCTAGACACTTTTATAGATCTATCGACAAGTAAAATAGATACAGAAGTTGGTTTTAACTCACCTAGATTGAGACTCTGAAAAACTAAATATGGAAGTAAATTCACACTAACTCCAAGATCAAGTACGTCATTTTCAATTTTATGTTCTCTAATAAAGCAAGAAATTGTAGGACAACCAGGGTCTTTATATTTCAAAGCATTATTGTTTTGAAGAATGACAGTTACTTATTCGGCTAAAAAGGTTTTCTTTTTCACATTCAATTTTCTCTTCATAGTGCACAAATCTTTCAAAAATTTAGCATAAGAAGGAACCTGTTTAAAAGCATCCAGCAAAGGTATATTGATCATTACATATTTGAAAGTTTCAAAGATTTCAAAGTTGTGATTGACTTTTCTTTGTTTGGTCATGGCATGAGGAAATGGAAGTGCTGGTGGGGAATCAGTTATTTTTTTGTAATTTTCACATTCAACCCTTTCCTTACCCTAAGAGATTGACTCATCATCTTTCTCACAAGGTTCAAGAGTGGGTTTTTCAATAACCTTACCACTGAGAAGAGTAGTGATTGATTTGACTTGATCCATGTGTTGGCCTCCGAAACTACTTGCATTTGCATTATATTGCCCCCTGAGATTTTGTTGTGGTTGAGATGGAAACTTACCTTTCTCTTGGAAACTAAGAGCAGATGTTAATTTTGCAAGAGTATCTTTAAAATCTGTCATGTTTTGAGCAAGTTGAGTATTGATTGTCTCTTGCTTTTCAATGAATGCATGCAATGTTTCCTCAAGATTTCTTCTAGGAGGTGGAGCATAAGGAGGTGCATATCCATTAGAATTTTGCAAATTATGGTGTGCTTGACACAATGGTTGTGAAGTTTGTATATTGTTATTATCACTCTTCCAACTGAAATCTAGGTGATTTCTCCAACCAGGGTTGTATGTTTGCGAGTACGGGTTATGGTAGGCCCTTTGGAAACTATTTAAGGCATGGGCTTGTTCATAGAGACATTTCTTAAAAGAAGGCAAGGTCAGACAGTTATTGGTTAATTGTTTATTTGTTTCACATATTTGACACACAATGTTTTCAACAGATTTTAATAAACTACTCTTTTTTAATTCTAGTGCCTTGACTTTTCTAGCTAAAGATGCAAACTTGGCTTGAAGTTCATGATCTTCTCTAAGGTTGTACATACCTCCACTAGATGTATGAGGTTGAGTTTTACTCAATGCCGCACAAGTACTTGCAGTGTCCTAATTTTGAGCATTTTCAGCTAATAAGTCTAAATACTTCATTGCTTCATCAGGTTCTTTATCATCAAAAGTTTCACTGCACATTAATTCAACCATTTGCCTATCTCTAGGTATTAACCCTTCATAAAAATGTGAAACCAATCTCCATGTTTCAAAACCATGATGAGGGCAAGTATTAAGCAAGTCTCGATACCTATCCCAATATTGGTAAAATATTTCTCCTGGTTTTCTAGTGAAAGTGGTGATTTGTCTTTTAAAAGAGTTTGTTTTGTGAGATGGAAAAAACTTCTTTAAAAACTGTTGTTGCATTTCATCCCAAGCACGAATGGATCCTAGTCTTAAATTTTATAGCCATGTTTTAGCTTTATCTTTTAATGAAAAGGGAAAAAGCTTTAATCTGATGGTGTTCATGCTACAATTTGAGTCATTATAGATGTTATAGACCTCTTCACATTCCATTAAATGCAAGTATGGATTTTCCAAATCTAAGCCATGAAAAGAAGGTAAAAGTTGAATAATGTCTAGCTTAAAATTAAAATGAGATGCATCAAAAGGAAAAACTATGCATGATGGTGCATTTGTTCTTGTAGGATTCATGTGGTCTCTAAGTGTTCTAACACAATTATTCTCATTATTCTTATTATGAAGTGATTGATTATCTTCTTCGCCCATATTTTCTGAAAATAATAAGGATACCCTACAAAGTCTACCACTTAATGTATGTGACCATGCTTTTATGCACGTGTAGAAATAGAACTAAAGGAAGAAGAAAACAAAAGAAGGAGAAACAAAACAAAATAAACAAAGTTATATACAAGAAAAGTGAAAAGAGAAAATAAAATAAATAATATAATTTGTACAAGAACTTACCTCCTCGGCAAGGGTACCAAAAACTTGACACAACTAAAAGATTCATGTCTTCTCCTAAGTGTAGGAGTGTCAAAGTAATAAATAACCCGACAAAACCGAGGTCGAACCACAGGGAGGTAAATTGTATAAATTATAGATAACAATAATACAACAACAACAATAACAACAACAATAGTAATAATAACAATAACAATAATAATAATAATAATAATAATAATAATAATAATAATAATAATAATAATACTAGTATTAGTAATTGTAGTAGTAGTAGTAATAATAAAGAAGAAAAAGTTGATGAGAACTTTGAGATGAAAGATTAACGTAGGGATTAAACAATGATAACAATAAAAGTCAAGGTTGGAGGATCCACTAATAGTATGTCAAACAAGTATAGTATAAAATCTTATTATTCAATTGGAAACCACACATAAAGAAAGTTCTAATCAGATTATAAATTCTTAACATGATTACATTAGTCATCTTATTCGATTAATGCTAATACTTGTAAATCTCGTTAGACATTTATGATTATAACTTATGTTAACAACAAATCAAGTTCCTTTTATAGCTCAATTGTCGGTTATACCATACAGTATAGGCTATGAAAGTGTCAAGCACTTGTTGTATCAAGTGTTATACAACATAACTCTAGATTAGTTCTTTAACAAGCAAAATATTTAAAAGTGAACAAGATAACAAAATACAAAACATGTTAGTATCAAACATTAAAGTCCATATTAAGTTTACACTATACTTATTCTTACACCATTAGTGTAACCCTTTCACCTTGACATAATAAACTTAGCTAAACGTAATGAATGAAAGAAAAATAAATAAACAAAATAAGAACATAAATAAGATAAAAGTTAACTAAGTAAAGGAAAGGAATTGAAAGGCATAAACTTGATATTAATGAAAGCAAAACTTAAGCATTAAAAAAATACAAAAAGAGAAAGGAAGAGCATGATCTTGATCATGTTTTTTTTTATGAAAATCAGGTCATAAATCATAAATTGCACGATGTACATCTCCACTAGAATGCATCTCAAAAGTTAATAGAAGATTATCTAAAGACTCCTTACTCAGGCCATCCTTAATGAATTATATTTTATCTTCACAGTTTATAGATACCATTTCTAAAAAACAACTTTGTGCATTTCAAGTCCATTTGGCACATCGATGACAGACTTTCAGTCGTTTTGTACGACAGTTCTTTGCAAAACTGCTTTTACCTGTTCCAGGCATGTGTGAAATGAAGGAATTAGAGGACTCATCTGATAATCGGACCTTTGCTTCAATCAACCAGCGAATATCTCAGGAATTTCATGATTCATTAAGAACCTCAATCTTGCACATCTAGCACGGTAATGTTTTGTAATCGTATTCTGAGGCTGAGCGAGAAAATACTTTTTTATTTTTTCAAGATTAAAGTCCATTTTCAAATGAGAATTGGAAGAGAGATTCAAAGAATTGTACAAATATATACATAAATATTAGTTATTATGGGAAAATGAAAGAACCGACTTAAGTCACGAAGTACCGTTGTTCGTCATTTTGACTGGAGTGAGAGAAACTAGCAAAAACAACTAAAAAAAAACACAAAAACAATGTGAGGATAAAAAAATCAATCTTTATATACAGGATCATCCAATTCAATAAAGTCATTTTCAATTGAAAAATTGTCAAAGTAAACTTTCAAATGATGTCCATTTACCTTGAAAACATTGTCATTCTTTAGATTCTCGATATCACAAGCCCCCATATGGATACATATGTTTCACAATAAAAGGATCGCTCCATCTTGATCTTAGTTTTCCAGGAAATAAATGGAGTCGAGAATCACAAAGCAAGACTTTTTGACCAACATTGAATGTTTTTCTCAGTATTTTCTTGTCATGAAACTCTTTGATTCTTGCTTTATGAATTCTTGAATTTTCATATACATCATTTTTTATTTCCTCAAGCTCATTTATTTATAATTTTCTAAGCTGACTAGCTTCATCAAGATTTGAATTGAAAGCTTTAATAGCCCAATAAGCTTTATGTTTAAGTTCCACAACCATGTGACAAGGTTTTGTATAGACTAGTCTATAACGTGACATACCTAATGATGTTTTATAAGCAGTTCGATAAGCCCAAAGTGAACATTAAGCTTTAAAGACTAATCTTTCCAATTAGGGTTCACTATTTTCTCCAAAATGTGTTTAATCTCCCTATTAGCAAGCTTTGTTTGTCCACTTGTTTGAGGGTGATAAGGGGTGGCAACTTTGTGTGTGATTCCATATTTCTTCATTAAAGACTCAAATGGCTTGTTGTAGAAATGTGTTCCACCATCACTGTGTTCCACCATCACTTATCATGGCTCAAGGGATTCTATATCGACTTAAAATATTTTCTTTCAAAAACTTTATCATTGTTTTGTGATCATTGTTTCGAATTCGAATTGTCTTTATCCATTTTAAAACATAATCTACTGCAACTAATATGTACAAGAAACCAAATAATGGAGAAAATGGACCTAGAAAATCTATACCCCAACAGTCAAAAATCTCAATGACAAGAATAAGATTTAAAGGCATCATATGATGTTTTGAAATAGATCCTAACTTTTGACAATTTTCATCAGACTGGTAGAATGCATGTGAGTCCTTCAAACATGGTGGGCTAGTAAAATCCACTTTGTAAGATTTTTTTAGTTGTCTTTCTTGATGAGAAATGACCCCCACATGCTTTAGAATGATAAAATTTAATGACACTACTTACCTTATATTGTGAATTCATCTTCAAAATATTTGATCAGGATAATATTTGAATAAATATGGGTCATCCCAATAAAAGTTCTTCACTTTGTTCAAGAACTTTCTTTTATCTTAGGTACTCTAACAAGATGGAAATTTTTATGAAACAAGAAAATTGATAATATTAGCAAACCAAGGCATTGGAGAGACAAAAAGTAAAGATTCATCTGGAAAGTAGTCATCGATTGGTGTGATGTTAGTTTTCGAATCTATTGTCATTCTTGACAAATGATCTGCGATAATATTTTCAGTGCCTTTCCTATCTTTGATTGTGATATCAAATTCTTGAAGTAACAAATTCTAGCCTTAAAATCTTTCTTAGAAAAAAAATATTTCAATGTTACATGATCACTATAAACAACAATAGGTGAGCCAATAAGATAAGACTTGAATTTTTCACATGCAAATACTACTGCAAGTAATTCTTTTTCAGTGGTGGTGTAATTCATTTGAGCACTATTTAAAATTTTACTTGCATAGTAAATCACATAAGGTTTCTTATCTTTTCTTTGTTCCAAAACAACACCTACAACATAATCACTAGCGTCACACATTATTTCAAAAGATAATGACCAATTAGGTGGTTGAATGACAAGAGGACAAGTAAGCAAGTTTTTAAGTTTATCAAAGGCTTCTTCACAATGTTCAGTCCATTCAAAAATATTATCCATTGTTAAAAGGTTATTTAAGGGCTTAGATATTATACTAAAATCTTTGATGAACCTTCTATAAAAACCAGCATGTCCTAAGAATGATGTTAGATTTTGGTGTTGGCAAGTTAGCAATTAACTCAATTTTGAATTTGTCAACCTCAATTCCTTTTGATGAAACAATGTGACCAAGTACAATGTCGTTTGTTACCTTAAAGTGACATTTTTCCCAGTTCAGTACAAGATTCTTCTCTTCACATCTGCTCAAAACCTTTTCTAAATTAGTTAAACAATCATCAAATGAATCACCAAAAACAAAAAAATCATCCATAAAAATCTCAAGACAATGTTCAACCATATCACTAAATATATTCAGCACGCATCTTTGAAACGTGGCTAGTGCATTACATAATCCAAAAGGCATCCTTCGATATGTAAAGGTACCAAATGGACATATGAATGTAGTCTTCTCTTGATCTTCCAATGCAATTTCAATTTGGTAGTAACCTGAATAGCCATCTAGGAAACAATAAAATTCATGACCTGCAACTCTTTCTAGGATTTGATCCATGAAAGGTAAAGGAAAATTATCTTTCCTAGTCATTGAATTAAGTTTCCTATAGTCAATGCATATGCGCCAACTAGTAACAGTCCTAGTAGGAATTAAGTCATTGTTCTCATTTATTATCATAATGACTCTAGACTTCTTGGGTACAACTTGGTTAAGACTTATCCATTTGCTGTCAGAAATAGGATAAATGATTCTATTATCTAGAAGCTCAATGACTTTATTTTTCACTACTTCTTTCATATTAGGATTGAGCCTTCGTTTCATTTCCCTAAAGGGTTTAGCATTTTCCTTCAAATATATTCTCTGTGTACAAATCAAAGGATTAATTCCTTTTATGTTAGCTAGGGTCCATCCTAATGCATTTTTGTGTGTTTTCAAAGTTTGTAATAACTTACCTTCTTGATGTGCATTAAGTTTGGAAGAGATTATAACTCGAAAAGTGTCATTTTCTCTTAAAAATGAATATTTTAGATTGAATGGCAACGACTTCAAATCAGGTTTGGGTGGTTGAACACTTGAAGGTATGGACTTAATTGATCGTGGTGGCAACTCTTTAATTTATGGTATCTAATTACTTGTCTTTGATTCTTCTTGAAAATAAATGATTTGCAAATCATTAGATTCATCAATCTCAATTTCATTGGAAGTGGTTTGAAATTGATCATGAATTAGTTTTTTAGTAAAGTCCACTTCTTATAAATCATTATCATCTATAGGTTGCTTGCAAATATTGAAAATATTCATCTCCAATGTCATGTTTCCAAATGACAACTTCATCAGTCCATTCCTATAATTAATCAATGCATTAGAAGTTCCAAGAAACAGACGTCCTAAAATAACAGGAAATGAATTACATGCTTCAACAGGTTGTGTGTCCAAGACAATAAAATCTATAGGATAAATCAATTTATAAACTTTTACTAACACATCTTCAATTATTCCTCTAGGCACTTTTACAGATCTATCGACAGGTAAAAGAGTTACAGAATTTGGTTTTAACTGACCTAGATTGAGACTTTGAGAAACTAAACATGGAAGTAAATTCACATTGGCTCCAAGATCAAGTAAGGCTCTTTCAATTTTATATTCTCTAATAAAGCAAGAAATTATAAGACAACCAGGGTCTTTATATTTCAAAGCATTATTGTTCTGAAGAATGAAACTTGTTCGGCTAAAAAGGCTTTCTTTTTCACATTCAGTTTCCTCTTCACAATGCATAGATCTTTCAAAAATTTAGCATAGGAAGGAACCTACTTAATAGCATCCAACAAAGGTATATTGATTCTTCCCTGTTTGAAAGTTTCAAGGATTTTAGAGTTGTGATTGACTTTTCTATGTTTGGTCATGTCATAAGGAAATGGAAGTGCTGGCGGGGAATCAGTGTTTTCTTTGTAAATTTCAGATTCAACCCCTTCCTTACCCTAAGAGATTGACTCATCATCTTTCTTACAAGGTTTAAGAGTGGGTTTTTCAATAATCTTACCATTACGAATAGTAGTGACTGATTTGACTTGATCTATGTGTTGGCTTCCAAAACTACTTGCATTTGCATGGTATTGCCCATTGTGATTTTATTGTGGTTGAGATGAAAACTTACCTTTCTCTTGGAGAGCAGATGTCAATTTTGCAAGAGTATCTTTAAAATCTGTCATGTTTTGAGCAAGTTGAGTATTTATTGTCTCTTGCTTTTCAATGAATGCATGCAATGTTTCCTCAAGATTTCTTCTAGGAGGTGGAGCATAAGGAGGTGTATATCCATGAGAATTTTGAAAATTATGGTGTACATGAAACCATGGTTGTGAAGTTTGTCCATTGTTATTTTCACTCTTACAACTAAAACTTGGATGATTTCTCCAACTATTGTTATTATTGTTATTATTGTTGTTGTTATTGTTGTTGTGTTATTGTTATCTATAATTTATACAATTAACCTCCCTATGGTTCGACCTCGGTCTTGTCGGGTTATTTATTACTTCGACCCTCTTGCACTTGGGAGAAGACATCACTCTTTTGATCGTGTCATACAAAAAATACTTGGCACTCTTATAACCCATACTATAAGGTATAACCAACACCTAAGCTATGAAAGGAACTTGATTTGTTGTTAACATAAGTTATAATCATGAATGCTTGACAATATTTACAAATATTAGTATTAATTGAATAAGATAACTAATATAATCATGTTAACAATTTATAATATGATTGGAACCTCCTTTGTGTGTGTTTTCCAATTGAATAATAAGAGTTTATGAAATATCATTAATGGATCCTCTAACCTTGACATTTGTTATTATCATTGTTTAATTCTCACATTGATCTTCCATATCAAAGTTCTTATCAACTTCTTCTTCTATTATTATTATTATTATTATTATTATTCTTGTTATTGTTGTTGTTGTTGTTATTTATAATTTATACAGGTAACCTTCTTATGGTTCGACCCCAGTCTTGCTGGGTTATTTATTATTTCGACACTCCTGCAATTGAGAGAAGACATCTTTTAGTCATGTCACTTGCAAAGCCAATACTAATTCATGCATGTTTTAGGGAACATATATGTGCCTCTCCATCTCTTTTATCTCAGTAAAATCATAGTCATAGCTCAAAGCTACGCTTAATGCATCCTCACAATCAAAATAAAAAACTTGCTACACACACATATCAACTTGATCATAGCATGTGATAGAATAAACATTGTTATAAGGATATTTCATTACATCATGAAAATTAAATTCAATCTTTTCATCTTCTATTTTCATAGATAAAGATAAAGTATCCTTACCACAATCAATCTTTGTATTAGTAGTTTTCAAAAATGGTCTCCCAAACAATATAGGAGTGTTGTTTGATTAACCACAAGAATCATATTCCATATCAAGAATATAAATGTCACATGGAATGATCAAACTATCAATCTTGACTAGGACATCTTCTATCACACCAAGCGGGTAAACAAAACTACGATCCGCAAATTTTATTACAATGCTAGTTTTATTCAAAGGCTCAAGACTAAGAGAATAATAAACATGTTTAGGCATAACACTAATGGATGCACCTAAATCGCACAAGGCCTTTTTGAAACTAGGTTTACCAATAACATATGAGATAGTAAAGATGACACGACTAAAAGGTTGATGTCTTCTCCCAAGTGCAGGAGTGCCAAGCATTTATTGTACCAACTGTTATACAACATAAATCAAGATTAGTCATTTAACAAGCAAAGTATTAAAGAGTGAACAAGATAACAAATATAAAACATGTTAGTATCAAACATTAAAGTCCATATTAAGTTTGCATTATACTTATTCTTATACCATTAGTGTAACCTTTTCACCTTGACATAATTAACTTAGCTAGACATAATGAAAGAAAGAAAAATAGATAAACAAAATAAGAACATAAAAGTTAACTAAATAAAGGAAAGGAAATGAAAGGCATAAACTTAATATTAATGAAAGCAAAGCATAAACGTTACAAAAAATACAAAGAGAGAAAGGAAGAGCATGATCTTGATCTGGAAACCAAGATGCCTAAATGCATGGCAAATGCCTCTTTTTATAGGCCAAAATTGGGAACTATTGATTTGATGACTAATTGATAAGTGGGTGGCCAACTTTTGACTTGGTGACAATCCTTATCTTCTCTTGTCTGCCCAAAACGTCATTGATAACATCCAAATTGGAGCCAGTTGCAATCATGAAAGTTGTAGGAAAGTGTCTCAGCTTTCTTGTGTAAAACCTTGAGCTCATTTGGACTTCTAGAACTCTAGATATGGCCAAAATACTGAACAGTGCTCGGGGTGGAAGACAGATTCGGGCTTCTTTGTTGTTGCTACAATTTGGACTTGACAATGGCCTTTTTAGATCTTGGGCTCCATATGAAAGTTGTAGGCCTATGTCTTACCTTTCCATCCATATAAATTGGACCTAAATCTGAGATATATAGCTCCAGATATGACCTAATTACCGAACAGTGTTCTGATTTGGATCGCACCGACATCTCTTTTCTAAGTTTGGCCATCTCTTTGCCTTTGCAATTTAAGTTCTTAAAGTCATCAATCAATATTTTTAGTTATACATTTAAAATGAACATTTACCATAAATTAAAGGTATCTTATATTATTAGATATATTATTATAAAACATGCTTTAGTTAAGGAGTTATTAATACTTCAAGTGCAAAATGATGATATAAAACCATAATAAAAATGCACTTTTAAGTACTAATCAAAAGACACCTAGATCTTTTTGCTTCAAAGGCATATTCTTTTGAACAATAGGAGATACAACTTCACCCATACTTACCATTTCATGACCTTTCAATTTGAAAGCTCTCTTGGTAGTACACAACTCTTTCAAGAATTTGACATGCTTGGGAATTTGCTTTGATAGCATCAAGAACTCACAAGAAAGGGTGGGATTATTTGAATGTTGAGTTATACTTTCTTGAAAACATCTAAAATCTCTTTTTCTTTGTCCTTTTTCTTTGACCTATAAGAACTCACAAGAAAGGGTGCGATTATTTTAAAACTGGAATTCATTGATTGATGACTTACCTTTTGAGTGTTGGTTGTGGTTTGAATTTGTGAAGGAGAAGGATGTTTCTTCTTTATATTCAATTCAGTTTCTATCTCATCTTCTTCCTCCATCTCAATTTGTTTCGACCTTTGTTCTTCAAGTTCTTTCCCACCTCACAGCATGATTGCACTAACATTCTCTTTTGGATTCAAAGTTTGGGAGGGCAATTTTCCATTCATTTGTGCTTCCATTTTCCCTACACTTGAAGCTACTTACCCTATTTGCTTCTCCAAGTTGTGAATACTTAACCTAGTTTCCTATTGAAAAGACATGATATTTTGTTGTAAGGTCATAGTGTTAGAAGCCAAAGTTTTCATCATCTCACGAAGATCATCACTAGATGACGACTCCATAACATTAGAGTTTGTGAATGGAGGGAGTCGTCTTACTTGATTATTCTGTTGGGGCTGAAATCGATGGGGATGGAACTGTCAGCCTTGATTGCCTTGTTGAGGCTGGTTTTCATAACATAGATTGGGATGATCTCTCTATCTAGGATTGTACATGTGGGAAAAAGAATCATATTTACGTTGAGGCTATCCATTGAATGCTCCATCAATTGTATTAGCTTGTTCAATATAATCTTCTTACATTGTTGGGCACATATCTGAAGCATGTTCTTGTAAGGAGCATATGCTACAAACTTTCACCTGTTATACATAGCCATAAGCCAAAGAACACACAAGAGAAGTAAGATCATTAACTTTATTCTCAAGGTTAGAAATACTTACCTCATACTTATTTGTTTGCAAAGTCTTCATGGGTGCCAAACTGTTTTTAGTTAGCTGCCATGTTTGAGATCAATTAGCATGCAGCCTCGGCTATCTTATCTATTAATACCCCTCCACTTGCAACATCAATGATACAACAGTTATTAGGCATCAATCCTTCATAGAAATATTAAATGAGCAGTTGATCAGGTATTGGATGATGAGGGCATTACATACTCAGTTTCTCAAATCTTTCCCAATACTCAAAAAGTGTCTCTTCATGAGATTGTCGAATCCCACATATTTCTTTCCTTATGTTGGCAACTCTAGATGCTAGGAAATACTTCTCAAGAAAGATCTTCTTCATACCATTCCAAGTTCCAATTGAACGAAGAAGAATGAAGAAAAAGCATCCTTTGCTACCCCTTTTAAAGAGAAAGGGAAAGCTTTCAACTTAACCTGTTTTTCATAAACTCCATTCGGTTTCATGCCAACGTAAACCATATGGAACTCCTTAAGATGAGTATGAGGATCTTCACCTACAAGACCATTGAATGTTGGTAGCAAATGTATAAAACCAAATTTAAGCTCAAAGTTTACATTATTGTTGATGTTTATACATAATGATTGATTTTCCACGTTAGGAGCAGCAAGCCCCTTGAGTGTTTGTTGTCATGCAACAACTATGGTGTTAAGGCAAGCTTCCTTCCATAACCTACGTAAAGTTTTTTTTATTTTGAGATCCAACTATACTTGAGTATGATTAGTAGAACGGGTTATTGGCATAAATCATAAAAAAAAACTCAAAAGAAACCAATCACATTAGAGATTGAAAACAATGCAAATTATACAAAAATCCTGCGCTAGAAAACTAAAACTACCTAAAAACCCTAGAAAACAAAGGAATTTGGCTCGATAGGGTGGGGCTAGTGGTTTACCACTAGTCCTTTTTAGAACATTATTTTCCTTTAGAAAACAAAAGGTCATACCTAATTCCATAAAACAATACGTTTTGAACAGTACCGTTGCCATAAATGAACAGTACCACAAGCAAAAATTCTATTTATCTTTTTTTCTTTGTTTCAGAAAAATAAATAACAATCACATCAAATAAAAATAATAGCACAAGAATCAACTATAATTACTTCTCCAGCAATGGCGCCAAAATTTTTTGCGATGTTGCGGTCGCACAAATTAATTACCCTAGCTTCAAACACAACACACAAGATAGTATAGAGTAAGCAAGAGCTCGATCCCATGAGGAAGGTTCAAATCAGTTTTTTGTGCTAGATGATATGAAACTTGGGAGGGTTTGGACGTTATCTAGGCTTAAGCAAAAGAAAAGAGAAAATTATCAAACAAAATTTAATAAAATTAGAAAATTATTAAGAGAAAAAACTTTGGTCGCAACCACACATCCACCTACAATAATCATAACTGATCATGGAAAAAAAAAACATCAATTTATATTATGAATATTTATGCTTCCTTAACATTGGTTAGTTAATGGATCCGTCATATAACTAACCCTAACCATTAAATAACCACAGTGTCCGTACTAGTAATTTAATTTAATGGCAACCTTAAGAACTAGATAAATTGATTAATTAAGAAAACATAATTGTCCGTAGTCTATTTTTGATTTGATTGAATGTTTAAGATTAATAACATAGATCCACCACAATTACTAAACTCAGTTGCTTCACAAGTTCATATACCACAACCCCGGTTTTGATATTAAACTTAGTAATAGATTGTCTATAATAATAACTTAGAGTCCGCTCTAGCAATTAAAATAAACAATCATAAAAAAAAATAAGCATGGGAGAATAAACATATTCATCATATAAACTGAAAAGAAAAGGTAAAATAAATCTTACAGTTCTTGAAATCCAAAGGTTTCCATGTCCTTAAAACAAAGAAAACAAGTTTAGCCTTGCATATCTGTTGAACAACGAATAAAAAAAAAATGAGGAATGCATGATTTTGGTTTTCTTAGAGGAGGGGAGTGTTTTTCTCCTCCTGGCTGGCTACCCCCCTTCTTTTCTCTCATTCTTTTTATATCCTAGAAAACCCTAGTCTCTATTCTACAAAATAGTCCTGCCTTAAATAGATAATTTACATTTAAGTACTTCAATAACTATTTTTCTAAAAAAAAATAGCCTTATATGTAATCTTTAAGCTTTGACTTAAGAGGACCTAAATTTCTAAAATAAAAACTTGGATATCGGTTTAGATGCTTCAAAATGTAATTTGGACTTGTTTCTTCATGAAATATGTTTCTTGGTAGAATTCAATTGTTATCTTTAAAAAATCATATCTCCATCATATGACATCTTTTGTGGTTGAAATTTGGAGAGTTTATAGGCCTTTACGTTAGGAATCTAAAAAAATAAGTTTGCATCAATTGGACTTTTGTAACTCAACATATTCAAGTCGGAATGGTTGAAGGTCAACATTGACAGATTGCAAGATTTGATTTTGAAGGCTATGATTTCCATGCTTTTTCTTATTTTATTTTCTTTCCTTAGAATTACAGAAAGGTATGGATGTTATCTTTTTGATGTCACTGGAATCACTTCAATTTGACTTCTAGAGCTCATACTCTACACAAATCATCGAATGAATGTCAAATCTGTCAATTATCTTGGATTTCCTCCTTTTTGCATCTTTCATCCAAAAGTGCCACTAAAACATAAAACAAGGCACTACAAGATTTCATAGTTTTACCGACGAAAATATTCCGTGGGTGTATGATTAGAAGTTCATTGGTGATTTTTTTACCGACGGATTACGTTTGTTGGGTTACCTTTTGTCGATGATTCAACATTCCGTCGCTATATCGGTCGGAAAAACAAAAAAACCATTTGTCGATGGTTTTACAGATGGAAATTGCGTGCCAAAAAAAAAGGATTCCTGCTTGAATATACCGATGGATTTGTATTCTGCTGGTTATATCATGATTTACCGACAAAAACTAACTCTCGGTAGGGCTGTTGGTGGGTGTATGAAATACCGACCGAATATATCCGTCTGTAAATTCATCGGTAATATCTGTCTGTAAATTCATCGGTAAGTGTGGCAGCTACTGTCAAATGCTGACAGAGTTGTTCTGATGGTAAGTCGGTCGGTGAGGTATGAAATACTGACCGAATATATCCGTCTGTAAATTAGTCGGTAAGTGTGGCGGCCACTGTTAAATGCCAACAGAGTAATTTCGTCAGCAATTCGGTCAGTGAGTGTATGAAATCATGTAATTGTTTTTTTTTTTCTAAATTTTTTTTTGAAAACTTATTTAGGATATATAATATAAAACTATGTCAATTAATTGTAATGCAAATCAATTATGCAAATAAAATTTATATTAAAGAAAAAAACAAAGTTAAATAATATTCATTACAAACTGAGTATGTTTAAAAAAAACTATTAAATGAAGTTTTAAAGTTAAATAATATTTATTACAAATTAATATAAAGGTGGAGCTGGAGGAGGAGGAGGAGATCCTGGAGGAGGCTGGTGGTTATATGGCCAAAAAGAATTAGGTGCACATGTTCCACTATGGCCAAAAACCATTTCGCGGAGCTATTTGTAAGCCGCTTTTTGTTGCGCATACTCCACTATTTGTTGCTCTTAAGACTCTTTGAGGTGCGTGTACTCCGCTGATAGCTGGTCGTATTTCTCGATGAGCTGAGCCATGTATTGCTGCAAGGCCTCGAACTCCTTAGATTTGGAGCTCGATATTGATTAGGAGCTCCCAACGGTTGAAACACTACGGGTCGACCGCAAGTTGTCGGCCCTAGTGTTGGAGAGCCCATAAACTTGATTTTTATTGGGTCCACCTGAGGAGTCAACCTCCATCCACAAATCCGGATCGAATTCCGGATGGTTCAAAATATCATCCCAATATCTCTCCCTCAATCGATTATTATAGGTCTCCTGAAAATAAAAATAAAAAACAAGTAATCATCATATTCAATTCAATAAACATAATAACTTATCTAATAACTTACAAAATGAAATGGTTGAACAAACATACCACGAAATGTTGAGCACAGTTATCAACGAACTGTTGCACCCCCTTCTAGCGGTCTTGACTCCGCACGTGCGTCTCCACAAACAGCTCCATCGGGCTCGGCTCACATCCAAGAGACGCAGCCTATAATGAAAAAAGATATATTAACAACAACTGAATTTAATGATATATTTCATTTAAATTAATCTTACCATCCATTTCGCATCTGCAGTAAACGGAACGGAGCCGCTAGTATGCGTTGTCACCCCGCCATGAATTGGCTGATTCCGGTTGCCAGCACCAAACCATAAGTGTCGTGTGAACCGCTCAGACGTCACATGCTCAATATAGTGCGGCCATATATCTTTCGAGATGTATGTCGGTTTGAAATCCCTCCAAATCGCAACGTCGTCCCAGCCTTAGAAACCTCTATCCCTTGCGGCTTTTTTTGCCTTTCTTTGTACTTCATACCAAAAATCATGCAACCTACGTCACGCAACCAAAAATTACATTTCAAAACATAATTTTTTTTCTAAAAAAAATCTTGTATTGTTTTCGATCTTACCTAGTTGCCACGTGATTTTCCCACACCCTCCTCACAACAGTGTTATGCTCACTGTCCTAGTAGAATTTATACTGTGTATAAATGAACAACTTTAGATAAAATAATAATTTATTTATAATTAAATTAATAAGCTAAAAATTATAAATTAATACCAACCTCAAACATATTAAACCATGCATTGATTTGAGGCATCCATTTCGAATGCTTTGATATCTAACTCCACTGAAATAATGGAATCTCCATCGATGATTTAAACGTCGATGATATTACTCGGGCAACTTCAATGTTTGGGAACTTGAAAATAAATGAAATAAATTCAATAATGATTATTTCATAAATTATGTTGTAAAATAAAAAATAAAAAACTAAAACCTTAACAAACTTACATTGAAAGGTCATCCTTCCACTGGAGGGTAAATTGATTTCGCTGTGAAGGCACACCGCCTCTGTGCTGTGAAGTAGCGCTGGAAGAGGCAGCATCGATTGACGGCGTAGGTGGTGTAGGTGCCTCTTCTTCAGAGGCACCTAAGAACATATCATCATCGCTGCTAGATGAACTAGCTACGACCTTACATGAGCGACCAACTCTGGTTTTCAATCTACGCATCTACACAATTTTATACAAATAATTATATAATTAAATTCAAATGTTAAAAAAAAAAATCGATAGCACCTCCTCTATACTGGATACTACCCAAATCCACAAATCTACACATATTAACAATAGCCACAACCAATTTACCCAATCTATACTAATTATTCCAACATATTCAATTCCTAATCCTAAGGTAAATTCAACATTAAAAATTACAATTCCACAAATTATTCAATAATTATGCCAATACAACAAAACAATAAATTAAAAAAAACTCTAAAATAACAATCAAAATAAATGGAAAAAAATTAAACCCAAATCATGCCAAAACAACAATAAAAAATATTCAATAAATTCAAAAAAAAAACTATAGACTTTAGCAATGAATTATGCAAACAAAAACTATGGATTTTATCTATATTACAAAAAATACACCAAAATAAAAAAGTTAACAAAAAAATAGCAAAAAAAAAAACCATTAAAGTAAAATGAAAAAGAAGAAACACTAACCTTTTCAATTGTTGGAGATTCACCATAAAAAAAGCTTGATATCGCTGGTGAAGAAGGGAGATCAGCACGGAGAGGGAAAGAAAGGTGAAGAACTTTGGAGGAGAGAAAATGAACTAAAGAGGCGGTCGGGGGCACTTATATGGCAGTTTTACCGATGGACATATGCTAGTTTTACCGATGGACTAACTAATGGATAGAAAATTAATTATTATTTTTAATTTATTTTGTCGGTGAGGTGTAAAAATTTGTTAGTAAATTTTAAATTTCGCACCAAAATTTTTAATGTCCCTCCATATTTTTCGTGGTTCGTCGGTAAATCCATCAGCAATATGACGTGGTCAGAGATGCATTTAATGCACAACGCTTTGAAATGTGCGCGGTCTGTCGGTAAGTTTGTCGATAAAATTGATCCGCCGCCAAATTTCCGATGGACTCAATTCCATCGCTCTTGCCGTAGGTGATGTGGTGGTATTTCGAGTAATTATTTTCAAACTCTCTGTGAAATGTCGACGGCCTTAGGGCCGTCGCTGTTGCCGTTGGTGATGTGGTGACATTTTCAATAATTATTTTTGGACTCTCTGTGAAATGTTGACGGACTCAACTCTGTTGGTGTGGCTATTGGTGATGTGGTGGCATTTCAAGTAATTATTTTCAAACTCTCTATGAAATACCAACGGACTCAACTCCGTTGGTGTGGCCGTCGGTGATGTGGTGGCATTTCGAGTAATTATTTTGGAACTCTTTATGAAATGTCGACGGCCTCAACTCCGTCAGTGTGGCCGTCGGTGATGTGGTGGCATTTCAAGTAATTATTTTCAAACTCTCTATGAAATGCTGATGGCCTCAACTTCGTCGGTGTGGCTGTCGGTGATGTGGTGGCATTTCGAGTAATTATTTCATGTTACAAAATATATCATCCATGATCAATAATTATTTCAAGTAATTATTTCATAATTGTGACATTTCAACTAATTATTTCAAGTAATAAATATTTTGTGTTTCAAAATATATCATCCATAATCTAAATTACATGAAAAAAAGGGTTTTACATAGGGTTTCATTTTAGTAGTTAGTCAGAATTTTCTTCTTCATCGTCATCAATTGAATTGTCATCACTTTCATCGCAATCTTCAATATGAATATCATCTTCTTCATCGATAGTTGCTTGTCCGCTGGAGCTTAAAACAAAAATCAACTCCTCTGCGTCAACATCAACAAGACTATCATCGAAAACATGAAAATTTGAATTTTCTTCTAATTCAATCGAAGGAGCAACTTGATATGGTTCAACCACCTCACTAACTTGAAAAACTTCATCTCGCACACTTGTGTCTTCGTTCTCATCCTGAACAACCTCAACACGACCCCGGGGTTTCGTTTTTAAAATGGACAACCAATCCACTCTTGATCGATCCTTTCTAAATGAAGGGGTGTATGTGTAATAAACTTGTTAACATTGCTTTGCGAGAACAAAGATATCGTTTATGTTGCGGAGTCTAGCTTTTGAGTTGATTTAGACCAGACCATAGTGCGGATCAACTTTGATTCCTCTACTAGTCATGTCATACCAATAACATTCGAATAAAAACACTCTATTCTGCTCGTTATGATATTGTAGTTCGACGACCTCTTCTAATCTATATTGCAGTTCAACGGTCGAAGACAAACATCTATATTCCATCCCGGGCTACTTGGACCGGGTATGACAGTAGATAAAAACATGAACTCTAGCCTCATACACATTCCTGGTGGCAAGTTATAAACTATGAGTATGATTGGCCAACAAGAATAAGGAGTAGCAAATGACCCAAATGGGTTGAATTAGTCTATATACACAACCCAAGACGCACATTCCTTGATTCAGCCGAAAAGTGTGAATGAACACTGTTAAAGCGTTTCCACGCTTCGCCATCAACAGGATGAACCATCACTCCATCAACCGCATGGTGTGCTTGGTGCCATATCATGTGCTCAGTAGTCCATGGTGACATGAATAACCTCTGCAGTCTAAGTGTGATCGAGAAGTATGTAAGTTTTTTATATGCCATTAGAGTCTTTCCCCTACTAGTTCTAGGTTTGTAACAGGAATGCTCGCATGTCATGCACTTAGTCATCTTAGCATTTTCAAGGTAGTATAACATGCAGAAGTTAGGGCACATGTCAATTTTCTGGTATCCTAAACTAAGGGGTTTCATCATGGACTTCGCATTATAGAAGTTCTCTTTCAGCCTATTCTCTTTAGGTAAAATGCTTCTTGCACATTCAATAATCTTTTCATACCCAGCCTCACTCAACTCGTGCTCTGACTTGGTGGTGAACACTTGTGCTACAGCCGATAATTTACTATGGTTCGTGTAGCCATCCCATAATGGTTCGTTAAAATCTTTCAACAAATAAAAAAACCTAGTTGCATCTATATTAGGTTCTTCTTCTATGATTGGACATTGACTGACATTACCTTGATTCATTCTCATTACATCCATAACCATGTTTCTGTAAGGATTAGTGTTGTCATTCTCGTTGCTAGCACTAGAAGTAGACCCAACCACCGTTTCGTCCATTCTCCTCTCACTAATATATACTTCTCCATATGTATACCAACACTGGTAATTCTCTATAAACCCTTTGTGTAGAAGATGCATCATTACAACATCTGGATGTAGATACATTTTATTTTGACACTTCCTGCATGGACAACTAACTCCATTAAAATTTCTAGGAATAGATGTTGCGAAATTAATAAAACCCTGAACCCCGTTACAATAATCCATCCTCCGCAATCCTTGGGGTGAATCTCGATATATCCATGAACGATCATCCATGATTTATATCGAACCTCTATAAAATTATGATGACATAATATATTAATTAACTAAGTTAGGTAAATAAACTTGCAAAAATATTACTTTACCTCAAGATTATCTGATTAGTATTTAAAAGTGTATTTTTATCAAAGTTTTATATCATCATTTTGCACTTGAAATGTCAATAACTCCTTAACTAAAGCATGTTTTATAATAATATATCTAATAATATAAGATACCTTTAATTTGTGGTAAATGTTTATTTTATATACAGGCCTATCACATAAATGAAAGGATTGATTGATGAATTTAAGAACTGAAATTGAAAGGATAAAGAGATGGCCAAATTTAGAAAAGAGATGTCGGTGCAATCCAAACCAGAACACTATTCGGTAATTGGGTCATATGTAGAGCTATAGATCTTAGATTTAGGTCTACTTTATATGGATGGAAAGGTAAGACATAGGCCAACAACTTTGATTTGGAGCCCAAGATCTAAAAATGCCATTTTCAAGTCCAAATTGTAGCAACAACAAAGAAGCCTGAATCTGTCCTCAAGCCTGAGCACTATTTAGTATTTTGGCCATATCTGGAGTTCTAGAAGTCGAAATGAGCTGAATGTTTTACACAAGAAAGCTGATACAATTGCCTATAACTTTCATGTTTTCGAGTGGCTCCAATTTTGACGTTATCGATGACATGTTGGGCAGACAAAAGAAGATAAGGATTGTCACCAAGTCAAGAGTTGGTCATGCTTTAAATAGTTTCCAAAGGGCCAACCACAACCCATACTCACAAACATACAACCCTGGTTGGAGAAATCACCCAAATTTTAGTTGGAAGAGTGAGAACAACAATGCATAAACTTCACAACCACCATTTCAAGCACACCATAATTTCCAAAATTCTCATGGATATGCACCTCCTTATGCTCTACCTCCTAGAAGAAATCTTGAGGAAACATTGCAAGAGACAATCAATACTCAACTTGCTCAAAACATGATAGATTTTAAAGATACTCTTGCAAAATTAACATCTGCTCTTAGTTTCCAAGAGAAAGGTAAGTTTCCATCTCAACCACAACAAAATCCCAAGGGACAATACAATGCAAATGCAAGTAGTTCCGGAAGCCAACACATGGATCAAGTCAAATCAGTCACTACTCTGCGCAGTCGTAAGGTTATTGAAAAACCCTCTCTTGAACCTTATGAGAAAGATGGTGAGTCAATCTCTGAGGGTAAGGAAGGGGTTGAATCTTAAAATTGCAAAGAAAAGACTGATTCTCCGGCAGCACTTTCATTTTCTCAAGCCATGACCAAACAAAGAAAAGTCAATCACAACTCTGAAATTTTTAAAACTTTCAAATAGGTAAGAATCAATATACCTTTGCTGGATGATATTAAACAGGTTCCTTCCTATGCTAAATTTTTAAAAGATCTATGCACTGTGAAGAGGAAACTGAATGTGAAAAAGAAAGTCTTTTTAGCTGAACAAGTAAGTGTTATTCTTCAGAACAATAATGCTTTGAAATATAAAAACGCTGGTTGTCCTACAATTTCTTGCTTTATTGGAGAACATAAAATTGAAAGAGCTTTACTTGATCTTGGAGCTAGTGTGAATTTACTTCCATATTCAGTTTTTCAAAGTCTCAATCTAGGAGAGTTAAAACCAACTTCTATATCTCTTTTACTTGCCGATAGATCTGAAAGTGCCTAAAATGTTGATGCGAATCTTTTGTCAATAGTGACAACAGATTTGACATCTGATATCACACCAATTGATGATTACTTTCCTAACGAATCTTTACTTTCTCTTAGTCCAATACCTTGGTATGATAAAATATCAATTTTCTTGCTTTAGGAGATTTGCCAGTTGATTGGAGTACCCAAGACAAAGAAAAGTTTTTGAACGAAGTGAAGAGCTTTTATTGTGATGACCCTAACTTATTCAAATATTATCCTGATCAAATATTTCAAAGATTCATTCTCGACAATGAGGTAAGTAGTGTCATTAAACTTTGTCATTCTGAAGCATGTGGAAGTTATTTCTTGTCAAAAAAGACAGCTGCAAAAATCTTTCAAAATAGATTTTATTGGCCCACTATGTTCAAAAACTCACATGCATTCTGCAAAACTTAGTCTTGGGAATCTGACTAAAAAAGACCCTATTTACCAGTTTTTAAGAAAACTGGATGGGAAGCCTATCCCCGACCCATAGAGGGCGTTTAAGCCGTTCTTGGACGTAAAACCAAGGGAAGATGTGAGCCACAATCACAACTACCTGTACATATACATGCTTTTTCAAAAGTACATAAATAAATAAATAAAGAGATAGAGAGTGTGTGAGACTCTAGCTGGCCTACATATAGGTGGTATGATTGTCTTTCTAATTTCTCATATATAAAACCCTCTCTT
The DNA here is from genome assembly GCA_026413675.1 of Populus pruinosa. Classification (NCBI taxonomy): domain Eukaryota; kingdom Viridiplantae; phylum Streptophyta; class Magnoliopsida; order Malpighiales; family Salicaceae; genus Populus; species Populus pruinosa. Next base: position 6,636,644 of record CM048610.1, on the reverse strand, counting down.
CCTTCCTTTCATTTCTACTCAACCCATACATTCAACAAATACAGAAGTGTGTAGAAATGGCAAGTTCCTCAAGTCATCATATAAGAAATATTTGTGTTTTTGGTGGATCTAGTCCTGGGAAAGAAAAGGAGTTTTTAGAATCAACAAATCATCTTGGTCAAGTGCTAGCTGAGAGAAAGATTCATTTAGTGTATGGGGGAGGCAGTCTTGGATTAATGGGAGGTGTGTCAATAGCTGTATTTTTAGGAGGTAGTCAAGTTTTGGGGGTCGTCCCCGAAGCTTTAGCACAAGGGGACATCATTGGAAAAACAATTGGAGAGGAACTTCAGGTCTCCACAATGTCAGCTCGAATGAATGCAATGTTTAACCATGCTGATGCCTTCATTGCTTTACCAGGTGGTCTAGGCACATTGGAAGAGATGTCTCATATTTCCTCTTGGGCCCAACTGCACATTCACCATAAACCCATAGGTTTGTTAAATGTTAATGGTTATTATGATAAGTTGTTGTCTCTTCTTCATCATGCTGTGGAACAAGAATTTCTAACATCTTCTGCACGACAAATCATAATCTCTACTGCTACTGCTGAACAATTAATTGACCAACTACAATCCTTCATTCCTGTATGGATGATAAAGTATTTTCCCGCTCTGCCTCAAAATGCGATTACAAAAATTTATCGTGCTAGATGTGCAAGATTGAGATTGTTAAAGAATCATGGAATTCCTGAAGATATTCGCTGGTTGATTGAAGCAAAAGTCTGATTATCAGGTGAGTCCTCTAACTCCATCTCACACATGCCTAGAACAGGTAAAAGCACTTTTGCAAATAAACATCGTGCAAAATGACTGAAAGTCTGTCATCGATGTGCTAGATGGACTTGTAATACACAATGTCGTTCTTTAGGAATGGTATCTATAAACCATGAGGATAAAATACAATTCATTAAGGATGGCCTCAGTAAGGAGTCTTTAGATAATCTTCTATTGACTCTTGAGATGCATCCTAGTGCAGATGTGCATCGTGCAATTCATGATTTATGGCCACTATTTTATAAAGCACATGATCGACTTAGTCTTGGAAATCTGACTAAAAAAGACCCTATTTGCCAGTTTTTAAGAAAACTGGATGGGAAGCCTATCCCCGACCTATAGAGAGCATTTAAGCCGTTCTTGGACGTAAAACTAAGGGAAGATGTGAGCCACATCACAACTACCTGTACATATACATGCTTTTTCAAAAGTAAATAAATAAATAAATAAAGAGAGAGAGAGTGTGTGAGACTCTAGCTGGCCTACATATAGGTGGTATGATTGCCTTTCTAATTTCTCATATATAAAACCCTCTCTTCCTTCCTTTCATTTCTACTCAACCCATACATTCAACAAATACAGAAGTGTGTAGAAATGGCAAGTTCCTCAAGTCATCATATAAGAAATATTTGTGTTTTTGGTGGATCTAGTCCTGGGAAAGAAAAGGAGTTTTTAGAATCAGCAAATCATCTTAGTCAAGTGCTAGCTGAGAGAAAGATTCATTTAGTGTATGCGGGAGGCAGTCTAGGGTTAATGGGAGGTGTGTCAATAGCTGTATTTTTAGGAGGTAGTCAAGTTTTAGGGGTCGTCCCCGAAGCTTTAGCACAAGGGGACATCATTGGAAAAACAATTGGAGAGGAACTTCAGGTCTCCACAATGTCGGCTTGAATGAATGCAATGTTTAACCATGCTGATGGCTTCATTGCTTTACCAGGTGGTCTACGTACATTGGAAGAGATCTTTCATATTTCCTCTTGGGCTCAACTGCACATTCACCTTAAACCCATAAGTTTGTTAAATGTTAATGGTTATTATGATAAGTTGTTGTCTTTTCTTGATCATGCTATGGAACAGGAATTTCTAACATCTTCTGCATGACAAATCATAATCTCTACTGCTACTGCTGAACAATTAATTGACCAACTACAATCTTTCATTCCTGTAATTGATCCTTCCATGAGTCGCATAAATTGGTCAACTAAGGAAAGCCGTAAAAAGCTTAGATTGGATTTGAGCCTTTATTTGTGAATCTTTATGTCTTTTGGTTTTATTATTGTGTTTTGTTGTTGCATATATTTGTTTCAGTGTGTTTCAGTTTTGTCAGTGTTCGTTATTTTAAGTGATATCTTCTATACTCTATCTTTCTACCTTTAAACATTGAGGATAATGTCTCGTTTTAGTTGGGGGAGAGGGTAATAGCTAAAACAAAAGAACTGTGTTTTCTATTTCATAAAGCATGTGCAAAATTGTTGTTATTATGATGACAGAGTAAGGAGAATTTTTTTATAACTCTTGAGACGCATCTTAGTAATCACTCGTTACAAGGTCTATCATAATACTTCTTTAAATATTCAAATTTACAAACTCTCGCATTGTTATCAATTAATTCTGCTCAGCTCATATACTTATTTAACATGTATTCTTAAACTTTAATTTACACACACACACTTTAACATATGATTGTGGGTTGCATATTGGATTATTATATTATTTATGTTCTTTTGTTAAAGGTAACAACTAAGGGAAAGGGATTGTATATAATTAAAAAAAAATGATAATAATAAAAATATAGATAAGTTTGGTTTCGTAGCCTCCCTAACCTCAGCAATTAAGCCCAAAGGGGTGTTTTAACACCTAATACCCTAAAGTCAACTGACTTGGGAGTTATTGGCCCAACGCTTGTTACATGGGTTAAGGAGAAAAGCTTAAGGGAATCAAACATTGCATTATCTACATATCAGTATCTGCGACCCGAGTTACTAAGCTCGTAGGGTAGTCTTAACACCTAATGCCCTAAGACCAACTGGTCTAGGAGTCATTAGCTGAAAGCTCGTTACATGGGTTAAAGATGCATGATGTTTTTAAATTATATGTACATATATTTAAGTAAAAATGAGTTGGATGAATCTGAAGATTTGCAAATGATTTATTCTGAGGAAGAAATCACGGATGAAAAATGCACCGAAAATGTTGATGTGAATCTTTTGTCAATAGTGACAATAGATTTGACATCTGACATCACACCAATCGATGATTACTTTCCTAACGAATCCTTACTTTCTCTTAGTCCAATGCCTTGGTATGATAAAAATATCAATTTTCTTGCTTTAGAAGATTTGCCAGCTGATTGGAGTACTCAAGACAAAGAAAAGTTTTTAAACGAAGTGAAGAACTTTTATTGTGATGACCCTAACTTATTCAAATATTATCCTGATCAAATATTTCAAAGATTCATTCCCGACAATGAGGTAAGTAGTGTCATTAAAATTTGTCATTCTGAAGCATATGAAAGTTATTTCTCATCAAAAAAGACAACTATAAAAATCTTTAAAAATGGATTTTATTGGCCCACCATGTTCAAGGACACGCATGCATTTTGCAAAACTTGTGAAAATTGTCAAAAAGTTGATACTAGTTAAAAAAATTTGTTTTATAATTCTCAACTCAATGCATTCCCTAAAGAGTTAAGATTAAGATGGAGCAATCCTTATGGGCCTGTGATATTGAGAATTCAATGAATGACAATGATTTTAAGGAAAATGGACATCGTTTGAAAGCTTACTTTGATAATTTTCCTAGTGAAAATGAATCAACTGGTTTGAATGATCTTGTAGATAAAGGTTGATTATTTTGTTTTTCTCACATTGTTTTTGTGTTTCTTTTTGAGTGATTTTTGCTAGTTTCTCTCACCCCGGTCAAATGGCGGACAACGGTACTCCGTGACTTAAGTCGGTTCTTTCAGTTTCCCACAATAACTGATATCTGTGTATATATTTGTGCAATTCTTTGAATCTCTCTTCCAATTCTCATTTGAAAATGGACACTAATCTTGAAAAATTGAAAAAGTATTTTCCCGCTCTGCCTCAAAATGCGATTACAAAAATTTATCATGTTAGATGTGCAAGATTGAGATTGTTAATGAATCATGGAATTCCTGAAGATATTCGCTGGTTGATTGAAGCAAAAGTCCGATTATCAGGTGAGTCCTCTAACTCCTTCATTTCACACATGCCTGGAACAGGTAAAAGCACTTTTGTAAATAAACGTCATGCAAAATGACTGAAAGTCTATCATCGATGTGCTAGATGGACTTGTAAGACACAATGTCGTTCTTTAGGAATGGTATCTATAAACCATGAAGATAAAATACAATTCATTAAGGATGGCCTGAGTAAGGAGTCTTTAGATAATCTTCTATTGACTCTTGAGATGCATCCTAGTGCAGATGTGCATCATGCAATTCATGATTTATGGCCACTATTTCATAAAGAACATGATCAACTTTGTCTTGGGAATCTGACTGAAAAAGACCCTGTTTGCCAGTTTTTAAGAAAACTAGATGGGAAGCCTATCCCCGACCCATAGAGGGCGTTTAAGCATAAAAATATAGATAAGTTTGGTTTCGTAGCCTCCCTAACCTAAGCAATTAAGCCCAAAGGGGTGTTTTAACACCTAATACCCTAAAGTCAACTGACTTGGGAGTTATTGGCCCAACGCTTGTTACATGGGTTAAGGAGAAAAGCTTAAGGGAATCAAACATTGCACTATCTATATATCAGTATCTGCGACCCGAGTTACTAAGCTCGTAGGGTAGTCTTAACACCTAATGCCCTAAGACCAACTAGTTTAGGAGTCATTAGCTGAAAGCTCGTTACATGGGTTAAAGATGCATGATGTTTTTAAATTATATGTACATATATTTAAGTAAAAATAAGTTGGATGAATCTGAAGATTTGCAAATGATTTATTCTGAGAAAGAAATCACGGATGAAAAATGCACCGAAAATGTTGATGTGAATCTTTTGTCAATAATGATAACAAATTTGACATCTAATATCACATCAATCAATGATTACTTTCCTAACGAATCCTTACTTTCTCTTAGTCCAATGCCTTGGTATGATAAAAATATCAGTTTTCTTGCTTTAGGAGATTTGCCAGCTGATTGGAGTACCCAAGACAAAGAAAAGTTTTTAAATGAAGTGAAGAACTTTTATTGTGATGACCCTAACTTATTCAAATATTGTCCTGATCAAATATTTCAAAGATTCATTCCCGACAATGAGGTAAGTAGTGTCATTAAAATTTGTCATTCTGAAGCATGTGGAAGTTATTTCTCGTCAAAAAAGACAACTATAAAAATCTTTAAAAATGGATTTTATTGGCCCACCATGTTCAAGGACACGCATGCATTTTGCAAAACTTGTGAAAATTGTCAAAAAGTTGATACTGGTCAAAAAGTTTTGTTTTATAATTCTCAACTCAATGCATTCCCTAGAGAGCTAAGACCAAGATGGAGTAATCCTTATGGGGCCTATGATATTGAGAATTCAATGAATGACAATGATTTTAAGAAAAATGGACATCGTTTGAAAGCTTACTTTGATAATTTTCCTAGTGAAAATGAATCAACTAGTTTGAATGATCTTGTAGATAAAGGTTGATTATTTTATTTTTCTTACATTGTTTTTGTGTTTCTTTTTGAGTGATTTTTGCTAGTTTCTCTCACCCCGGTCAAATGGCGGACAACGGTACTCCGTGACTTAAGTCGGTTCTTTCAGTTTCCTATAATAACTGATATCTGTGTATATATTTATGCAATTCTTTGAATCTCTCTTCCAATTCTCATTTGAAAATGGACACTAATCTTGAAAAATTGAAAAAGTATTTTCCCGTTGTACCTCAAAATGCGATTACAAAAATTTATCGTGCTAGATGTGCAAGATTGAGATTGTTAATGAATCATGGAATTCCTGAAGATATTCGCTGGTTGATTGAAGCAAAAGTCCGATTATCAGGTGAGTCCTCTAACTCCTTCATTTCACACATGCCTGGAACAGGTAAAAGCACTTTTGCAAATAAACGTCATGCAAAATGATTGAAAGTCTGTCATTGATGTGCTAGATGGACTTGTAAGACACAATGTCGTTCTTTAGGAATGGTATCTATAAACCATGAAGATAAAATACAATTCATTAAGGATGGCCTGAGTAAGGAGTCTTTAGATAATCTTCTATTGACTCTTGAGATGCATCCTAGTGCAGATGTGCATCGTGCAATTCATGATTTATGGCCACTATTTTATAAAGCACATGATCAACTTAGTCTTGGGAATCTGACTAAAAAAGACCCTATTTGCCAGTTTTTAAGAAAACTAGATGGGAAGCCTATCCCCGACCCATATAGGGCGTTTAAGCCGTTCTTGGACGTAAAACCAAGGGAAGATGTGAGCCACAATCACAACTACCTGTAAATATACATGCTTTTCCAAAAGTACATAAATAAATAAATAAAGAGAGAGAGAGTGTGTGAGACTCTAGCTAGCCTACATATAGGTGGTATGATTGCCTTTCTAATTTCTCATATATAAAACCCTCTCTTCCTTCCTTTCATTTCTACTCAACCCATACATTCAACAAATACACAAGTGTGTAGAAATGGCAAGTTCCTCAAGTCATCATATAAGAAATATTTATGTTTTTGGTGGATCTAGTCCTGGGAAAGAAAAGAAGTTTTTAGAATCAACAAATCATCTTGGTCAAGTGCTAGCTGAGAGAAAGATTCATTTAGTGTATGGGGGATGCAGTCTTGGGTTAATGGGAGGTGTGTCAATAGCTGCATTTTTAGGAGGTAGTCAAGTTTTGGGGGTCGTACCCGAAGCTTTAGCACAAGGGGACATCATTGGAAAAACAATTGGAGAGGAACTTCAGGTCTCCACAATGTCGGCTCAAATGAATGCAATGTTTACCCATGCTGATGACTTCATTGCTTTACCAGGTCGTCTAGGCACATTGAAAGAGATCTTTCATATTTCCTCTTGGGCCCAACTGCATATTCACCATAAACCCATAGGTTTGTTAAATGTTAATGGTTATTATGATAAGTTGCTGTCTTTTCTTGATCATGCTGTGGAATAGGAATTTCTAACATCCTCTGCACGACAAATCATAATCTCTGCTGCTACTGTTGAACAATTAATTGACCAACTACAATCTTTCATTCCTGTAATTGATCCTTCCATGAATTGCATAAATTGGTCATCTAAGAAAAGCCATAAAAAGCTTAGATTAGATTTGAGTCTTCATTTGTAATTTTTATGTTGTTTTGTTTTATTATTGTGTTTTATTATTTCTTACTTTTGTTTAAGTGTGTTTCAGGTTTGTCAGTGTTCGTTATTTTAGGTGATATCTTCTATACTCTATCTTTCTACCTTAGAACATTGAGGACAATGTCTCGTTTTGATTAGGGGAGAGGGTAGTAGTTGATAAAAAAAAAATGTTTTTCATTTCATAAAGCATGTGCATAATTGTTGTTACTAGGATGGCAGAGTAAAGGAGTTCTTTTGTTAAAGTGACTCTTGAGACGCATCTTAGTAACCATTCTTAACAAGGTCTATTATAATACTTCCTGAAATATTCAGGTTTACAAACTCTCGTGTTGTTACCACTTAATTCTGCTCATATACTTATTTAACATGTATTCTTAAACCTTAATGTAAACACACACACACTTTAACATATGATTGTGGGTTGCATATTGGATTATTACATTATTTATGTTCTTTTGTTAAAGGTCACAACTAAGGGAAAGGGATTGTATATAATTAAAAAAAAAGAAAAAAATGATAATAATAAAAATGTAAATAAGTTTGGTTTCGTAACCTCCCTAACCTAAGCAATTAAGCACTAAGGGGTGTTTTAATACCTAATACCCTAAAATCAACTGACTTGGGACCTATTGGTCCAACGCTTGTTACATGGGTTGAGGAGACAAGCTTAAGGGAATCAAACATTGCACTATCTACATATCAGTATCTGCAACCCGAGTTACTAAGCTCGTAGGGGTGTCTTATCACCTAATGCCCTAAGACCAACTGGTCTGGGAGTCATTAGCTGAAAGCTCGTTACATGGGTTAAAGATGCATGGTGTTTTTGAATTATATGTATATATATTTTTTTTAAAAAAAGAAGACCTTAAACATTAGAACAAAAATTTTATTTTCTTCCAAGAAAAGCCCCATAATTATGTGTTGATACATTGAGCACAAAAGAAAGGTTTATGAATATCTTGTTAAGATGTATTGAGCAGGTATATAAATTTAACGAGAGTTTGTTTATTTGGATCGATTAATGGAAGTTAAATGATGAATACCTTGCTTTGTGGAATTTGCAAATTGTTTTTTCTATTTTAACGCTTTGATTACTAGGGACTAGTAATAAGCTGGCTGGGGGGTGTGATTAGTACTTAAAAGTGCATTTGTATCATGGTTTTATATCATCATTTTGCACTTGAAGGATCAATAACTCCTTAACTAAAGCATGTTTTATAATAATATAAAATACCTTTAATTTGTGGTAAATGTTCATTTTAAATGCAGGCCTATCACATAAATGAAAGGATTGATTGATTACTTTAAGAACTTAAATTGCAAAGGCAAAGAGATGACCAAAATGAGAAAAGAGATGTCGGTGCAATCCAAACCGGAACACTGTTCTGTAATTGGGTCATATCTGGAGTTATAAATCTCAGATTTATGTCTACTTTTTATGGATGGAAAGGTAAGACATAGGCCTACAACTTTCATATGGAGCCTAAGATCTAAAAAGGCCATTTTCAAGTCCAAATTATTGCGACAACAAAGAAGCCCGAAGCTGTCCTCCAGCCCAAGCACTGTTCAGTATTTTAGCCATATATGGAGTTCTAAAAGTTCAAATGAGCTGAATGTTTTACACAAGAAATCTGAGACAATTGCCGACAACGTTTATGTTTTCAAGTGGCTCTAATTTTGATGTTATCAATGACGTTTTGGGCAGACAAGATAAGATAAGGATTGTCACCAAGTCAAGAGTTGGCTACCCACTCATCAATTAGTCATCAAATCAATAGTTCCCAATTTTGGCCTATAAAAGGAGGCATTTGTCATGTATTTAGACATCTTGGTGTCCAGATCAAGATCATGCTCTTGCTTTCTCTCTTTGTATTTTTTGTAATGTTTATGCTTTGCTTTCATTAATATCAAGTTTATGCCTTTCATTTCCTTTCATTTACTTAGTTAACTTTTATCTTATTTATGTTCTTATTTTGTTTATTTATTTTTCTTTCTTTCATTATGTCTAGCTAAGTTTATTATGTCAAGGTGAAAAGGTTACACTAATGGTGTAAGAATAAGTATAGTGTAAACTTAATATGGACTTTAATGTTTGATACTAACATGTTTTGTATTTGTTATCTTGTTCACTCTTTAATACTTTGCTTGTTAAATGACTAATCTTGATTTATGTTGTATAACACTTGGTACAACAAATGCTTGGCACTTTCATAGCCCATACTGTATGGTATAACTGACACCTGAGCTATGAAAGGAACTTGATTTGTTGTTAACATAAGTTATAATCATGAATGCTTGACAAGTACTAGCATTAATGAAATAAGATGACTAATGTAATCATGTTAACAATCTATAATCTAATTGGAACCTCCTTTGTGTGTGGTTTCCAATTGAATAATAAGAGTTTATACTACACTTGTTTGACATACCATTAGTGGAACCTCTAACCTTGACATTTGTTATTATAATTGTTTAATCGTTACATTAATATTCCATCTCAAAGTTCTCATCTTCTTCTTCTTCTTCTCCTTTTGTTTCTTTATTATTATTATTATTATTATTATATTACTATTATTATTAGTATTAATACTACTACTATTATTATTATTGTTATTGTTATTATTGTTATTACTGTTGTTGTTGTTGTTGTTGTTGTTGTTGTTGTATTATTGTTATTTATAATTTGTACAATTAACCTCCCTGTGGTTCGACCCCGGTCTTGCCGGGTTATTTATTACTTCGACCCTCCTGCACTTGGGAGAAGACAACATTCTTTTCGTCGTGTCAAAACAGCACATGTACTTCAGTAGTTCCATAAAGTTTTAACAATTTACAAACAAATACAATCTTACAAAATCTAAAACAAACCATAACAGGTATAGAATTATACATTTATATACTACAAGTTTGTTTGACAAATAACAATAAAAGATGTACATTTACTAACAAAATACATATACTAAAAAAATAATAAAATTGACATTTAATTAAATGTTAAGATTTAAAAAGAAAGAATTACTTACAAAAATTGATAAAATCCATCGGTGAATTAGAACACGGATGCTATGACCACAAAATTTCAAGAAATATCACTTGATTTGCTGATATGAGGGAGATTTTTGTTTGAGGAAGGAGGGGGGGCTGGTTGTTTGCAATTAGGGAGAGTTGGGATTAGGAAGAAGAAAGAGAAATAGGGGAGGAGAGGGTCAGCAGGTGAACATATATTAACTTTTCCCAACGACTTCACCGATGGATTTTCCATTAGTGAACCCATCGATGATTCTGACTGCACAATCGACATGTCACTGTATGGATCTGCCATTTTCAAATTCATCGGTGAATTCGTCGGCAATATAAACGACGGTCACTATATGACCTGTTTTTTGAATTCGTCGGTGATTCTGTCTGAAAAAATAACCCGCCAAAACCTCCACGTCAGCAACCTGTTTTTTTTTAAGATGGTTACGTTCCTTTCGTAATTCAGTCGGTAACTACCGATGAAAAATTTCCATCGGTAGTTACCGCCTGAATTATGGACGGAATATAACCGTCAGTAATTTCAACCTCAAATTACCGACAGAAATATTTCGTCGGTAAATCCGTTGCTATTAGCGAAATTCTGGTAGTGAGTTGACAAGACTAAAAGATTAATGTCTTCTCCCAAGTGCAGGAGTGTCAAAGTAATAAATAACCCAGCAAGACTGGTGTAGAACCACAGGGAGGTTAATTGTACAAATTATAAACAACAACAATACTAATCACAACAACAACAATACTAACAGAAATAGTAGTAGTAGTAGTAGTAGTAGTAATAAAGAAAGAGATGGAGAAGAAGAAAAAGAAGATGAGAAATTTGAGATGGAATATCAATGTAAGGATTAAATAATGATAATAACAAATGTCAAGGTTAGAGGTTCCACTAATGGTATATCAAACAAGTATAGTATAAACTCTTATTACTCAATTGGAAACCACATATAAAGGACGTTCCAATCTGATTATAGATTGTTAACATGATTACATTAGTCATCTTATTTGATTAATGTTAATACTTGTAAATCTCGTCAAGCATTCATGATTATAACTTCTGTTAACAACAAATTAAGTTCCTTTCATAGCTCAGGTGTCGGTTATGCCATACAGTATGGGCTATGAAAGAACCAAGTATTTGTTGTACCAAGTGTTATACAACATAAATCAAGATTAGTTATTTAACAAGCAAAGTATTAAAGAGTGAACAAGATAACAAATATAAAACATGTTAGTATCAAACAATAAAGTCCATATTAAGTTTACACTATACTTATTCTTACACCATTAGTGTAACCTTTTCACCTTGACATAATAAACTTAGCTAGACATAATGAAAGAAAGAAAAATAAATAAACAAAATAAGAACATAAATAAAATAAGAGTTAACTATGTAAAGGAAAGGAAATGAAAGACATAAACTTGATATTAATGAAAGCAAAGCATAAGCAATACAAAAAATACAAAGAGAGAAAACAAGAGCATGATCTTGATCTGAAAACCAAGATGCCTAAATGCATGGAAAATGCCTAGGCCAAAATTGGGAACTATTGATTTGATGACTAATTGATGAGTAAGTGACCAACTCTTGACTTGGTGACAATCCTTATCTTCTCTTGTCTACCCAAAACGTCATTAATAACGTCAAAATTGGAGCCACTCGAAACATGAAAGTTTTAGGAAATTGTCTCAGCTTTCTTGTGTAAAACATTCATCTCATTTTGACTTCTAGAAGTCCAGATATGGCCAAAATACAGAACAGTGCTCGGGCTAGAGGACAGATTCGGGCTTCTTTGTTGTTGCTATAATTTAGACTTGAAAATGACCTTTTTAGATCTTGAGCTCCATATGAAAGTTGTAAACCTATGTCTTACCTTTCCATCCATATAAAGTAGACTTAATTCTGAGATCTACAACTCTAGATATGATCTAATTACTAAACAGTGTTCCAATTTGAACTGCACCGACATCTCTTTTCTAAGTTGGGCCATCTCTTTGTTCTTTCAATTTTAGTTTTTAAATTCATCAATCAATCCTTTCATTTATGTGATAGGCCTGCATTTAAAATGAACATTTACCATAAATTAAAGGTATCTTATAAAACATCCTTTCAGTTATTGATAGTTCAAGTGCAAAATGATGATATAAAACCTTGATAAAAATACACTTTTAAGTATCAATCACACCCCTCAATTAGCTTATTACTAGTCCCTAGTAATCAAAGCGTTAAAATAGAAAAATACTTTACAAATTCCTCAAAGCAAGGTAGTCATCATTTAACTTCCATTAATCTATCCAGATAAACAAACTCTCATTAAATTTATATACCTGCTTAATACCTCTTAACAAGATATTCATAAACCTTTCTTTTATGCTCAATGTATCAACACATAATTATGGGGCTTTTCTTGAAAGAAAACAAAATTTTTGTTCTAATGTTTAAGGTTAACTTCCTTGGGTTGGGATTATTATTTTTGTCTTCTTCTTTTCTTTTTTTTTCTTTTTTTTAATATATATACATATAATTTAAAACACCATGCATCTTTAAATCATGTAACGAGCCTTCACCTAAGATGCATCTCAAGAGTCATAAAAAGTTCTCCTTACTCTATCATCATAGTAACAACAATTTTGCACATGCTTTATGAACTAGAAAACATAGTTAGTTTTTTTTTTTTTAGTTATTACCCTCTCCCCCCAACTAAAATGAGACATTGTCCTCAATGTTTAAAGGTAGAAAGATAGAGTATAGAAGATATCACCTGAAATAACGAACACTAACAAACCTGAAACACACTCAAACAAATATAAAAAACAACAAAACACAATAATAAAACCAAAAGACACAAAAATTCACAAATGAATGCTTAAATCCAATCTAAGCTTTTTACGGCTTTCCTTAGTTGACCAATTTATGTGACTCATGGAAGGATCAATTACAAGAATGAAAGATTGTAGTTGGTCAATCAATTGTTCAGCAATAGTAGCAGAGATTATGATTTGTCGTGCAGAAGATGTTAGAAATTCCTATTCCATAGCATGATCAAGAAAAGACAACAACTTATCATAATAACCATTAACATTTAATAAACCTATGGGTTTATGGTGAATGACACGACTAAAAGGTTGATGTCTTCTCCCAAGTGCAGGAGTGTCGAAGTAATAAATAAGCCGGCAAGACCGGGGTCGAACCACAGGGAGGTTAATTCTACAAATTATAATAACAATAATACAACAACAATAACAATAACAATAACAACAATAATAATAGTAGTAGTAATAATAATAATAATACTAGTAGTAGTAGTAGTAGTAGTAGTAATAATAATAATAATAATAAAGAAAGAGAAGAAGAAGATGATGATGAGAACTTGGAGATGGAAAATTAATGTAAGGATTAAACAATAATAATAACAAATGTCAAGGTTAGAGGTTCCACTAATGGTATATCAAACAAGTATAGTATAAACTCTTGTTATTGAATTGGAAACCACACACAAAGGAGGTTCCAATCAGATTATATATTGTTAACATGATTACATTAGTCATCTTATTCAATTAATGCTAATACTTGTAAATCTCGTCAAGCATTCATGATTATAACTTATGTTAACAACAAATCAAGTTCCTTTCATAGCTCAGGTGTCGGTTATACCATACATTATGGGCTATGAAAGTACCAAGCATTTGTTGTACCAAGTGTTATACAACATAAATCAAGATTAGTCATTTAACAAGCAAAGTATTAAAGAGTGAACAAGATAACAAATATAAAACATGTTAGTATCAAACATTAAAGTCCATATTAAGTTTACATTATACTTATTCTCACACCATTAGTGTAGCCTTTTCACCTCGACATAATTAACTTAGCTAGACATAATAAAAGAAAGAAAAATAGATAAACAAAATAAGAACATAAAAGCTAACTAAGTAAAGGAAAGGAAATGAAAAGCATAAACTTAATATTAATGAAAACAAAGCATAAACATTATAAAAAATACAAAGAGAAAAAGGAAGAGCATGATCTTGATCTGAAAACCAAGATGCCTAAATGCATGGCAAATGCCTCCTTTTATAGGCCAAAATTGGGAACTATTGATTTCATGACTAATTGATAAGTGGGTGGCCAACTTTTGACTTGGTGACAATCCTTATCTTCTCTTGTCTGCCCAAAACGTCATTGATAACGTCAAAATTGGAGCCAGTTGTAAACATGAAAGTTGTAGGCAATTGTCTCAGCTTTCTTGTGTAAACAATTCAGCTCATTTAGACTTCTAGAACTCCAGATATGGCCAAAATACCGAACAGTGCTCGAGCTGAAAGACAGATTCGGGCTTCTTTGTTGTTGCTACAATTTGGACTTGATAATGGCCTTTTTAGATCTTGGGCTCCATATGAAAGTTGTAGGCCTATGTCTTACCTTTCTATCCATATAAATTGGACCTAAATCTGAGATCTGTAGCTGATTAGTACTTAAAAGTGCATTTTTATCATGGTTTTATATCATCATTTTGCACTTGAAGTATCAATAACTCCTTAACTAAAATATGTTTATAATAATGTATCTAATAATATAAGATACCTATAATTTGTGGTAAATGTCTATTTTTAATGCAGGCCTATCAAATAAATGAAAGGATTGATTGATGACTTGAAGAACTTAAATTGCAAGGATAAAGAGATGGTCAAACTTAGAGAAGAGATGTCGGTGCAATCCAAACCGGAACACTGTTCGGTAATTGGGCCATATCTGGAGCTACAGATCTCAGATTTAGGTTCAATTTATATGGATGGAAAGGTAAGACATAGGCCTACAACTTTCATATGGAGCCCAAGATCTAAAAAGGCCATTATCAAGTCCAAATTGTAGCAACAACAAAGAAGCCCGAATCTGTCTTCCAGCCCGAGCACTGTTCGGTATTTTGGCCATATCTGGAGTTCTAGAAGTCCAAATGAGCTGAATTGTTTACACAAGAAAGCTGAGACAATTGCCTACAACTTTCATGTTTGCACCTGGCTCCAGTTTTGACGTTATCAATGACGTTTTTGGTAGACAAGAGAAGATAAGGATTGTCACCAAGTCAAAAGTTGGCCACCCACTTATCAATTAGTCATCAAATCAATAGTTCCTAATTTTGGCCTATAAAAGGAGGCATTTGCCATGCATTTAGGCATCTTGGTTTCCAGATCAAGATCATGCTCTTCCTTTCTCTCTTTGTATTTTTTGTAATGTTTATGCTTTACTTTCATTAATATCAAGTTTATGCCTTTCATTTCCTTTCCTTTACTTAGTTAGCTTTTATGTTCTTATTTTGTTTATTTGTTTTCCTTTCTTTCATTATGTCTAGCTAAGTTAATTATGTCAAGGTGAAAAGGTTACACTAATGGTGGAAGAATAAGTATAGTGTAAACTTAATATGGACCTTAATGTTTGATACTAAAATGTTTTATATTTGTTATCTTGTTCACTCTTTAATACTTTGCTTGTTAAATGACTAATCTTGATTTATGTTGTATAACACTTGGTACAACAAATGCTTGGCACTTTCATAGCCCATAATGTATGGTATAACCGACACCTGAGCTATGAAAGGAACTTGATTTGTTGTTAACATAAGTTATAATCATGAATGCTTGACGAGATTTACAAGTATTAGCATTAATTGAATAAGATGACTAATGTAATCATGTTAACAATATATAATCTGATTGGAACCTCCTTTGTGTGTGGTTTCCAATTCAATAAGAAGAGTTTATACTATACTTGTTTGATATACCATTAGTGGAATCTCTAACCTTGACATTTGTTATTATTATTGCTTAATCCTTACATTAATATTTGATCTCCAAGTTCTCATCATCATCATCATCTTCTTCTTCTTCTCTTTCTTTATTATTATTATTATTATTATTATTATTATTATTATTATTAGTACTACTACTACTACTACTACTACTACTATTATTATTATTATTATTATTATTATTATTATTATTATTACTATTATTGTTGTTGTTATTGTTGTTTTATAATTGTTGTTTATAATTTGTACAATTAACCTCCCTGTGGTTCGACCCCGGTCTTACCGGGTTATTTATTACTTCGACACTCCTGCACTTGGGAGAAGACATCAATCTTTTAGTCGTGTCAGTAGCTCCAGATATGACCCAATTACCGAATAGTGTTCCGGTTTGGATTGCACCGACATCTCTTCTCTAAGTTTGACCATCTCTTTATCCTTGCAATTTAAGTTCTTCAAGTCATCAATCAATCCTTTCATTTATGTGATAAGCCTGCATTAAAAATAGACATTTACCACAAATTATAGGTATCTTATATTATTAGATACATTATTATAAAACATATTTTAGTTAAGGAGTTATTGATATTTCAAGTGCAAAATGATGATATAAAACCATGATAAAAATGCACTTTTAAGTACTAATCACACCCCCCAACCAGCTTATTACTAGTCCCTAGTAATCAAAGCGTTAAAACAATTTGCAATTTTCACAAAGCAAGGTATTCATCATTTAACTTCCATTAATCTATCCAGATAAACAAACTCTCATTAAATTTATATATCTGCTCAATACCACTTAACAAGATATTAATAAACCTTTTTTTTTTGTGCTCAATGTATCAACACATAATTATGGGGCTTTTCTTGGAAGAAAACAAAATTTTTGTTCTAATGTCTAAGGTTAACTTCCTTGGGTTGGGATTATTATTTTTGTCTTTTTTTTTAAATATATACATATAATTTAAAAACATCATGCATCTTTAACCCATGTAACGAGCTTTCAGCTAATGACTCCCAGACCAGTTGGTCTTAGGGCATTAGGTGTTAAGACACCCCTACGAGCTTAGTAACTCGGGTCGCAGATACTGATATGTAGATAGTGCAATGTTTGATTCCCTTAAGCTTTTCTCCTCAACCCATGTAACAAGCGTTGGGCCAATAGCTCCCAAGTCAGTTGACTTTAGGGTATTAGGTGTTAAAACACCCCTTCGGGCTTAATTGCTTAGGTTAGGGAGGCTACGAAACCAAACTTATCTACATTTTTATTATCATCATTTTTTTTCTTTTTTTTCTTTTTTTTTTTATTATATACAATCCTTTTCCCTTAGTTGTTACCTTTAACAAAAGAACATAAATAATGTAATAATCCAATATGCAACCCACAATCATATGTTAAAGTGTGTGTGTGTAAATTAAGGTTTAAGAATACATGTTAAATAAGTATATGAGCAGAATTAAGTGGTAATAATACGAGAGTTTGTAAACCTGAATATTTCAGGAAGTATTATAATAGACCTTGTTAAGAATGGTTACTAAGATGCGTCTCAAGAGTCAGTTTAACAAAAGAACTCCTTTACTCTACCATCCTAGTAACAACAATTATGCACATGCTTTATGAAATGAAAAACAATTTTTTTTTTTTTATCAACTACTACCCTCTCCCCCCAACCAAAACGAGACATTGTCCTCAATGTTCTAAGGTAGAAAGATAGAGTATAGAAGATATCACCTGAAATAACGAACACTAACAAACCTGAAACACACTGAAACAAAAATAAGAAATAACAAAACACAATAATAAAACCAAAAGACACAAAAATTCACAAATGAAGGCTCAAATCCAATCTAAGCTTTTTACGGCTTCCCGTAGATGACCAATTTATGCGACTCATGGAAGGATCAATCACAGGAATGAAAGATTGTAGTTGGTCAATCAATTGTTCAGCAGTAGTAGCAGAGATTATGATTTGTCGTGCAGAAGATGTTAGAAATTCCTGTTCCACAGCATGATCAAGAAAAGACAACAACTTATCATAATAACCATTAACATTTAACAAACCAATGGGTTTGTGGTGAATGTGCAATTGAGCCCAAGAGGAAATATGAAAGATCTCTTCCAATGTGCCTAGACCACCTGGTAAAGCAATGAAAGCATCAGCATGGTTAAACATTGCATTCATTCGAGCTGACATTGTAGAGACCTGAAGTTCCTCTCCAATTGTTTTTCCAATGATGTCCCCTTGTGCCAAAGCTTTAGGGACGACTCCTAAAACTTGACTACCTCCTAAAAATGCAGCTATTGACACACCTCCCATTAACCCAAGACTGCCTCCCCCATACACTAAATGAATCTTTCTCTCAGCTAGCACCTGACCAAGATGATTTGCTGATTCTAAAAACTCCTTTTCTTTCCCAGGACTAGATCCACCGAAAACACAAATATTTCTTATTTGATGACTTGAGGAACTTGCCATTTCTACACACTTCTGTATTTGTTGAATGTATGGGTTGAGTAGAAATGAAAGGAAGGAAAAGAGGGTTTTATAGATGAGAAATTAGAAATGCAATCATAACACCTATATGTAGACCAGCTGGAGTCTCACACACTCTATCTCTCTTTTTATTTATTTATTTATTTACTTTTGAAAAAAAGCAAGTGTATGTACAGGTAGTTGTGATTGTGGCTCACATCTTCCCTTGGTTTTACGTCTAAGAACGGCTTAAACGCCCTCTATGGGTCGGGGATAGGCTTCCCATCCAGTTTTCTTAAAAACTGGCAAACAGGGTCTTTTTTAGTCAGATTCCCAAGACTAAGTCGATCATGTTCTTTATGAAATAGTGGCCATAAATCATGAATTGCACGGTGCACATCTCCACTAGGATGTGTCTCAAGGGTCAATAGAAGATTATCTAAAGACTCCTTACTCAGGCCATCCTTAATGAATTGTATTTTATCTTCACGGTTTATAGATACCATTCCTAAAGAACAACATTGTGTATTACAAGTCCATCTAGCACATCGATGACAAACATCCAGTCATTTTGCACGACGCTTCTTTGCAAAAGTGCTTTTACCTGTTCCAGGCATGTGTGAAATGAAGAAGTTAGAGGACTCACCTGATAATCGGACCTTTGCTTCAATCAACCAGCGAATATCTTCAGGAATTCCATGATTCATTAACAATCTCAATCTTGCACATCTAGCACGGTAAATTTTTGTAATCGCATTCTGAGGTAGCGCGGGAAAATACTTTTTCAATTTTTCAAGATTAATGTCCATTATCAAATGAGAATTGGAAGAGAGATTCAAAGAATTGCACAAATATATACACAAATATCAGTTATTGTGGGAAACTGAAAGAACCGACTTAAGTCACGGAGTACCGTTGTCCGCCATTTGACCGGGGTAAGAGAAACTAGCAAAAATCACTAAAAAAGAAATACAAAAAAAGAAAATATGAGAAAAAAAAAATCAACCTTTATCTACAAGATCATTCAAACCAGAACCAGCTGATTCATTTTCACTAGGAAAATTATCAAAGTAAGCTTTCAAACGATGTCCATTTCCCTTAAAATCATTGCCATTCATTGAATTCTCAATATCACAGGCACCATAAGAATTGGTCCATCTTAATCTTAGCTCTTTAGGGAATGCATAGAGTTGAGAATCATAAAACAAAACTTTTTGACCAGTGTCAATTTTTTGACAATTTTCACAAGTTTTGCAGAATGCATGTGTGTCCTTGAACATGGTGGGCCAATAAAATCCATTTTGAAAGATTTTTGCAGCTGTCTTTTTTGACGAGAAACAACTTCCACATGCTTCAGAATGACAAAGTTTAATGACACTACTTACCTCATTGTCGGGAATGAATCTTTAAAATATTTGATCAGGACAATATTTGAATAAGTTAGGGTCATCACAATAAAAGTTCTTCACTTCGTTCAAAAAGGTTTCTTTATCTTGGGTACTCCAATCAGCTGGCAAATCTCCTAAAGCAAGAAAATTGATATTTTTATCATACCGAGGCATTGGACTAAGAGAAAGTAAGGATTCGTTAGGAAAGTAATCAGCCATTGGTGTGATGTCAGATGTCGAATCTGTTGTCACTGTTGACAAAAGATTCGTATCAACATTTTCGGTGCTTGTTTCATCCGTGATTTCTTCCTCAGAATAAACCATTTGCAAATCTTCAGTTTCATCCAATTCATTTTTACTTAAAGTAGATTCAAGTTGATCAGAAACTATTTCATCAATATGATCTACTTCTTGTAAATCATTATCATCTCCAGGTTGCTTGCAAATGTTGAAAATATTCATCTCCAATGTCATGTTTCCAAATGATAGCTTCATCAGTCCATTCCTACAATTAATCAATGCGTTAGAGGTTGCAAGAAACGGACGTCCTAAAATAACAGGAAATGAATTACATGCTTCAACAGGTTCTGTGTCCAAGACAATAAAGTCCACAGGATAAATGAATTTATCGACTTGTACTAACACATCTTCAATTATTCCTCTAGGCACTTTTACAGATCTATCGGCAAGTAAAAGAGATATAGAAGTTGGTTTTAACTCACCTAGATTGAGACTTTGAAAAACTGAATATGGAAGTAAATTCACACTAGCACCAAGATCAAGTAAGGCTCTTTCAATTTTATGCTCTCCAATAAAGCAAGAAATTGTAGGACAACCAGGGTCTTTATATTTCAAAGCATTATTGTTTTGAAGAATAGCACTTACTTGTTCGGCTAAAAAGGCTTTCTTTTTCACATTCAGTTTCCTCTTCACAGTGCATAGATCTTTCAAAAATTTAGCATAGGAAGGAACCTGTTTAATAGCATCCAGCAAAGGTATATTGATCCTTACCTGTTTGAAAATTTCATAAATTTCAGAATTGTGATTGACTTTCCTTTGTTTGGTCATGGCTTGAGGAAATGGAAGTGTTGGCGGTGAGTCAGTCGTTTCTTTGCAATTTTCAGATTCATCCCCTTCCTTACCCTCAAAGATTGACTCATCATCTTTCTCATAAGGTTCAAGAGAGGGTTTTTCAATAACCTTACCACTACGCAGAGTAGTGACTGATTTGACTTGATCCATGTGTTGGCTTCCGGAACTACTTGCATTTGCATTGTATTGCCCCTTGGGATTTTGTTGTGGTTGAGATGGAAACTTACATTTCTATTGGAAACTAAGAGCAGATGTTAATTTAGCAAGAGTATGTTTAAAATCTGTCATGTTTTGAGCAAGTTGAGTATTGATTGTCTCTTGCTTTTCAATGAATGCATGCAATGTTTCCTCAAGATTTCTTCTAGGAGGTGGAGCATAAGGAGGTGCATATCCATGAGAATTTTGGAAATTATGGTGTGCTTGAAATGGTGGTTGTGAAGTTTGTGCATTGTTGTTCTCACTCTTCCAATTGAAATTTGGGTGATTTCTCCAACCAGGGTTGTATGTTTGGGAGTATGGGTTATGGTTGGGCCTTTGGAAACTATTTAAAGCATGGGCTTGTTCATGGAGACATTCCTTAAAAGAAGGCAAGGTTGGACAATTGTTGGTTGAGTGTTCATTTGTTTCACAGATTTGACACACAATGTTTTCAACATATTTTAATTGACCACTCTTTTTCAATTCTAGTGCCTCGACTTTTCTAGCTAAAGATGCAAACTTGGCTTGAAGGTCATGATCTTCCCTAAGGTTATACATACCTCCACTAGATGTATGAGGTTGAGTTTTACTTGGTGCCTCACATGTACCCGCAGTGTCCCAATTTTGAGCATTTTCAGCTAACAAGTCCAAGTACTCCATTGCTTCATCAGGGTCTTTATCTTCAAAAGTTCCATTGCACATCAATTCAACCATTTGCCTATCTTTAGGTGTTAACCCTTCATAGAAATGTGAAACCAATCTCCATGTTTCAAAACCATGATGAGGGCAAGTACTAAGCAAGTCTCGATACCTATCCCAACATTTGTAAAATGTTTCTCCTGGTTTTTGAGTGAAAGTGGTGATTTGTCTCTTGAAAGAGTTTGTTCTATGAGATGGGAAAAACTTCTTTAAAAATTGTTGTTGCATTTCATCCCAAGCACGAATGGATTCTGGTCTCAAATTTTGTAGCCATGTTTTAGCTTTATCTTTTAATGAAAAAGGGAAAAGCTTTAATCTGATGGTGTTCATGCTACAATTTAAATTATTATATGTGTTGCAGACCTCTTCAAATTCCCTTAAATGCAAGTATGGATTTTCCAATTCTAAACCATGAAAAGAAGGTAAAAGTTGAATAATACCTGGTTTAAAATTAAAATGAGATGCATCAGGAGGAAAAACTATGCATGATGGTGCACTTGTTCTTGTGGGATTCATATGATCTCTAAGTGTTCTAGCACGGTTATTCTCATTATTTTCATTATGAAGTGATTGATTATCTTCTTCGGCCATATTTTCTGAAAATGATGAGGATACCCTACAAAGTCTACCACTTGATGTACGTGACCACACTCTCATGCACGTGTAGGAATAAAATAAAAAAAGAAGAAGAAAGCAAAAGAAGGAGGAAGAAAACAAAATAAAAAGAAACAAAGTTATATACAAGAAAAATGAAAAGAGAAAATAAAATAAATACTATAATTTATACAAGAACTTACCTCCCCGGCAACGGCGCCAAAAACTTGACACGACTAAAAGGTTGATGTCTTCTCCCAAGTGCAGGAGTGTCGAAGTAATAAATAACCCGGCAAGACCGGGGTCGAACCACAGGGAGGTTAATTCTACAAATTATAATAACAATAATACAACAACAATAACAATAACAATAACAACAATAATAATAATAACAATAATAGTAGTAGTAGTAGTAGTAGTAGTAGTAATAATAATAATAATAATAATAATAATAATAATAATAATAATACTAGTAGTAGTAGTAGTAGTAGTAGTAGTAGTAGTAGTAATAATAATAATAAAGAAAGAGAAGAAGAAGATGATGATGAGAACTTGGAGATGGAAAATTAATGTAAGGATTAAACAATAATAATAACAAATGTCAAGGTTAGAGGTTTCACTAATGGTATATCAAACAAGTATAGTATAAACTCTTGTTATTGAATTGGAAACCACACACAAAGGAGGTTCCAATCAGATTATATATTGTTAACATGATTACATTAGTCATCTTATTCAATTAATGCTAATACTTGTAAATCTCGTCAAGCATTCATGATTATAACTTATGTTAACAACAAATCAAGTTCCTTTCATAGCTCAGGTGTCGGTTATATCATATATTATGGGCTATGAAAGTACCAAGCATTTGTTGTACCAAGTGTTATACAACATAAATCAAGATTAGTCATTTAACAAGCAAAGTATTAAAGAGTGAACAAGATAACAAATATAAAACATGTTAGTATCAAACATTAAAGTCCATATTAAGTTTACATTATACTTATTCTCACACCATTAGTGTAGCCTTTTCACCTCGACATAATTAACTTAGCTAGACATAATAAAAGAAAGAAAAATAGATAAACAAAATAAGAACATAAAAGCTAACTAAGTAAAGAAAAGGAAATGAAAGGCATAAACTTGATATTAATGAAAGTAAAGCATAAGCATTATAAAAAATACAAAGAGAGAAAGGAAGACCATGATCTTGATCTGGACACCAAGATGCCTAAATGCATGGCAAATGCCTCCTTTTATAGGCCAAAATTGGGAATTATTGATTTGATGACTAATTGATAAGTGGGTGGCCAACTTTTGACTTGGTGACAATCCTTATCTTCTCTTGTCTGCCCAAAACGTCATTGATAACGTCAAAATTGGAGCCAGTTGTAAACATGAAAGTTGTAGGCAATTATCTCAGCTTTCTTGTGTAAAACATTCAGCTCATTTAGACTTCTAGAACTCTAGATATGGCCAAAATACCGAACAGTGCTCGGGCTGGAAGACAGATTCGGGCTTCTTTGTTGTTGCTACAATTTGGACTTGATAATGGCCTTTTTAGATCTTGGGCTCCATATGAAAGTTGTAGGCCTATGTCTTACCTTTCTATCCATATAAATTGGACCTAAATCTGAGATCTGTAGCTCCAGATATGACCCAATTACCGAATAGTGTTCCGGTTTGGATTGCACCGACATCTCTTCTCTAAGTTTGACCATCTCTTTATCCTTGCAATTTAAGTTCTTCAAGTCATCAATCAATCCTTTCATTTATGTGATAGGCCTGCATTAAAAATAGACATTTACCACAAATTATAGGTATCTTATATTAGTAGATACATTATTATAAAACATATTTTAGTTAAGGAGTTATTGATATTTCAAGTGCAAAATGATGATATAAAACCATGATAAAAATGCACTTTTAAGTACTAATCAGTGAATGTGCAGTTGAGCCCAAGAGGAAATATGAAAGATCTCTTCTAATTTGCCTAGACCACCTAGTAAAGCAATGAAGGCATCAGCATGGTTAAACATTGTATTCATTCGAGCCGACATTGTGGAGACCTGAAGTTCCTCACCAATTGTTTTTCCAATGATGTCCCCTTGTGCCAAAGCTTCAGGGACGACCCCCAAAACTTGACTACCTCCTAAAAATGCAGCTATTGACACACCTCCCATTAACCCAAGACTGCCTCCCCCATATACTAAATGAATCTTTCTCTCAGCTAGCACCTAACCAAGATGATTTGCTGATTCTAAAAACTCCTTTTCTTTCCCAGGACTAGATCCACCGAAAACACAAATATTTCTTATTTGATGACTTGAGGAACTTGCCATTTCTACACACTTCTGTATTTGTTGAATGTATGGGTTGAGTAGAAATGAAAGGAAGGAAGAGAGGGTTTTATAGATGAGAAATTAGAAAGGCAATCATAACACCTATATGTAGGTGAGCTGGAGTCTCACACACACTCTCTCTCTCTTTTTATTTATTTACTTTTGAAAAAGCATGTGTATATATAGGTAGTTGTGATTGTGGCTCATATCTTCCTTTGGTTTGACATCCAAGAACGGCTTAAACACCCTTTATGGGTTGGGGATAGGCTTCCCATCCAGTTTTCTTAAAAACTGGCAAGCAAGGTCTTTTTTAGTTAGATTCCCAAGACTAAGTCGATCATGTTCTTTATGAAATAGTGGTCATAAATCATGAATTACACGATGCATATCTCCACTAGGATGCGTCTCAAGAGTCAATAGAAGATTATCTAAAGACTCCTTACTCAGGCCATCCTTAATGAATTGTATTTTATCTTCATGGTTTATAGATACCATTCCTAAATAACGACATTATGCATTACAAGTCCATCTAGCACATCAATGACAGACTTTCAGTTGTTTTGCACGACGTTTCTTTACAAAAGTTCTTTTGCTTGTTCTAGGCATGTGTGAAATGAAGGATTTAGAGGACTCACCTGATAATCGGACCTTTGCTTCAATCAACCAGCGAATATTTTTAGGAATTCCATGATTCATTAACAATCTTAATCTTGCACATCTTGCACGGTAAATTTTTGTAATCGCATTCTGAGGCAGAGCGGAAAAATATTTTTTCAAGTTTTCAAGATTAGTGTCCATTTTCAAATGAGAATTGGAAGAGAGATTCAAAGAATTGCACAAATATATACATAGATATCAGTTATTATAGGAACTGAAAGAACCGACTTAAATCACGGAGTACCGTTATCCGCCATTTGACCGGGGTGAGAGAAACTAGCAAAAATCACTCAAAAAGAAACACAAAAACAATGTAAGAAAAACAAAATAATCAACCTTTATCTACAAAATCATTCAAACTAGTTGATTCATTTTCACAAGGAAAATTATCAATGTAAGCTTTCAAACGATGTCCATTTTCTTTAAAAACATTGTCATTCATTAAATTCTCAATATCAAAGGCCCCATAAGGATTGCTCCATCTTTATCTTAGCTCTCTAGGGAATGCATAGAGTTGAGAATTATAAAACAAAACTTTTTGACCAGTATCAACTTTTTGACAATTTTCACAAGTTTTGCAGAATGCATGTGTGTCCTTGAACATGGTGGGCCAATAAAATCTATTTTGAAAGATTTTTGTAGCTGTCTTTTTTAATGAGAAATAACTTCCACATGCTTTAGAATGACAAAGTTTAATGACACTACTTACCTTATTGTCGGGAATGAATCTTTGAAATATTTGATCAGGA
Organism: Populus pruinosa; assembly: GCA_026413675.1. NCBI lineage: Eukaryota > Viridiplantae > Streptophyta > Magnoliopsida > Malpighiales > Salicaceae > Populus > Populus pruinosa. The sequence goes on along the minus strand of CM048610.1, from coordinate 6,610,477 downwards.
CAATATTTGAATAAGTTAGGGTCATCACAATAAAAGTTCTTCACTTCATTCAAAAACTTTTCTCTGTCTTGGGTACTCCAATCAGTTGGCAAATCTCCTAAAGCAAGAGAATTGATATTTTTATCATACGAAGGCATTGGACTAAGAGAAACTAAGGATTCATTAGGAAAGTAATCATCAATTGGTGTGATGTCAGATGTTGAATTTGTTGTCATTTTTTACAAAAGATCTGCATCAGCATTTTCGGTGCGTTTTTCATCCATGATTTCTTCCTCGGAATAAATCATTTGCAAATCTTCAGATTCATCCAACTCATTTTTACTTAAAGTAGATTCAAGTTGATCATAAACTAATTCATCAATATGATCTACTTCTTATAAATCATTATAATCTCCAGGTTGCTTGCAAATGTTGAAAATATTCATCTCCAATGTCATGTTTCCAAATGATAGCTTCATCAATCCATTCCTACAATTAATCAATGCATTAGAAGTTGCAAGAAATGGACGTCCTAAAATAACAGAAAATGAATTACATACTTCAACAGGTTGTGTGTCCAAGACAATAAAATCCACAGGATTAATAAATTTATCAACTTGTACTAACACATCTTTAATTATTCCTCTAGGCACTTTTACAGATCTATCGGCAAGTAAAAGAGTTATAGAAGTTGGTTTTAACTTACGTAGATTGAGATTTTGAAAAACTGAATATGGAAGTAAATTCACACTAGCTCCAAGATCAAGGCTCTTTCAATTTTATGTTCTCTACTAAAGCAAGAAATTATAGGACAACCAGGGTCTTTATATTTCAAAGCATTATTGTTCTGAAGAATGACACTTACTTGTTTGGCTAAAAAGGCTTTCTTTTTCACATTCAGTTTCCTCTTCATAGTGCATAGATCTTTCAAAAATTTAGCATAGGAAGGAACCTGTTTAATAGCATCCAACAAAGGTATATTGACTCTTACCTATTTGAAAGTTTCAAAAATTTCAAAATTGTGATTGACTTTCCTTTGTTTGATCATGACTTGAGGAAATGGAAGTGCTGGCGGAGAATCAGTCTTTTCTTAGCAATTTTCAGATTTAACCCCTTCTTTACCCTTAGAGATTGACTCGTCATCTTTCTCATAAGGTTCACGAGAGGGTTTTTCAATAACCTTACCACTGCGAAGAGTAGTGACTGATTTGACTTGATCCATGTGTTGGTTTTCGGAACTACTTGCATTTGCATTGTATTGTCCCTTGGGATTTTGTTGTGGTTGAGATGGAAACTTACCTTTCTCTTGGAAACTGAGAGCAGATGTTAATTTTGTAAGAGTATCTTTAAAATCTGTCATGTTTTGAGCAAGTTGAGTATTGATAGTCTCTTGCTTTTCAATGAGTGGATGCAATGTTTCCTCAAGATTTCTTCTAGGAGGTGGAGCATAAGGAGGTGCATATCCATGAGAATTCTGGAAATTATGGTGTGCTTGAAACGGTGGTTGTGAAGTTTGTGCATTGTTGTTCTCACTCTTCCAACTAAAATTTGGGTGATTTCTCCAACCAGGATTGTATGTTTATGAGTATAGGTTGTGGTTGGCCCTTCAAAAACTATTTAAAGCATGGGCTTGTTCATGGAGACATTCTTTAAAAGAAGGCAAGGTTGGTTAAGTGTTCATTTGTTTCACATATTTGACACGCAATGTTTTCAACAAATTTTAATTGACTACTCTTTTTCAATTCTAGTGCCTCGACTTTTCTAGCTAAAGATGCAAACGTGGCTTGAAGGTCATGATATTCCCTAAGGTTGTACATACCTCCACTAGATGTATGAGGTTAAGTTTTACTCGGTGCCTCATAAGTACCCGCGGTGTCCTAATTTTGAGCATTTTCAGCTAACAAGTTTAAGTACTCCATTGCTTCATCAGGGTTTTATATTTAAAAGTTCCATTGCACATCAATTCAACCATTTGTCTATCTCTAGGTGTTAACCCTTCATAGAAATGTGAAACCAATCTCCATGTTTCAAAACCATGATGAGGGCAAATACTAAGCAAGTCTCGATACCTATCCCAACATTGATAAAATGTTTCTCCTGGTTTTTGAGTGAAAGTAGTGATTTGTCTTTTGAAAGAGTTTGTTCTATGAGATGGAAAAAACTTCTTTAAAAACTGTTGTTGCATTTCATCCCAAGCACGAATGGATCCTAGTCTTAAATTTTGTAGCCATGTTTTAGCTTTATCTTTTAATGAAAAAGGAAAAAGTTTTAATCGATGGTGTTCATGCTACAATTTAAATTATTATATGTGTTGCAGACCTCCTCAAATTCCCTTAAATGCAAGTATGGATTTTCCAATTCTAAGCCATGAAAAGAAGGTAAAAGTTGAATAATACTTGGCTTGAAATTAAAATGAGATGCATCGGGAGGAAAAACTATGCATGATGGTGCACTTGTTCTTGTGGGATTCATGTGGTCTCTAAGTGTTCTAGCACGGTTATTCTCATTATTCTCATTATGAAGTGATTGATTATCTTCTTTGGCCATATTTTCTGAAAATGATTAGGATACCCTACAAAGTCTACCACTTGATGTACGTGACCACACTCTCATGCACGTGTAGGAATAGAATAAAAGGAAAAGGAAAACAAAAGAAGAAGAAACAAGAAAAAACTTGACACGACTAAAAGATTAATGTCTTTTCCCAAGTGCAGGAGTGTCGAAGTAATAAATAACCCGGCAAGACTGGGGTTGAACCACAGGGAGGTTAATTGTACAAATTATAAACGACAATTATAAACAACAACAATACTAATCACAACAACAAGAATACTAATAGAAATAATAGTAGTAGTAGTAGTAGTAATAAAGAAAGAGATGGAGAAGAAGAAAAAGAAGATGAGAACTTTGAGATGGAATATTAATGTAAGGATTAAACAATGATAATAACAAATGTCAAGGTTAAAGGTTCCACTAATGGTATGTCAAACAAGTATAGTGTAAACTCTAATTATTCAATTGGAAACCACACACAAAGGAGGTTCCAATCAGATTATAGATTCTTAACATGATTACAATAGTCATCTTATTCAATTAATGCTAATACTTGTAAATCTCGTCAAGCATTCATGATTATAACTTATGTTAACAACAAATCAAGTTCCTTTCATAGCTCAGGTGTCGGTTATACCATACAGTATGGGCTATGAAAGTGCCAAGTATTTGTTGTGCCAAATGTTATACAACATAAATCAAGATTAGTTATTTAACAAGCAAAGTATTAAAGAGTGAACAAGATAACAAATATAAAACATGTTAGTATCAAACAATAAAGTCCATATTAAGTTTACACTATACTTATTCTTACACCATTAGTGTAACCTTTTCACCTTGACATAATAAACTTAGCTAGACATAATGAAAGAAAGAAAAATAAATAAACAAAATAAGAACATAAATAAAATAAGAGTTAACTATGTAAAGGAAAGGAAATGAAAGACATAAACTTGATATTAATGAAAGCAAAGCATAAGCAATACATAAAAGTGTCATTGATAACGTCAAAATTGGAGCCACTTAAAACATAAAAGTTCTAGGAAATTGTCTCAGCTTCCTTGTGTAAAAAATTCAGCTCATTTCGACTTCTAGAAGTCCAGATATGGCCAAAATACAGAATAGTGCTCGGGCTGGAGGATAAATTCGGGCTTCTTTGTTGTTGCTATAATTTGGACTTGAAAATGACCTTTTTAGATCTTGGGCTCCTATGAAAGTTGTAGGCCTATGTCTTACCTTTCCATCCATATAAAGTAGACCTAAATATGAGATCTATAACTCTCGATATGATCCAATTACTGAACAGTGTTCCAATTTGGACTGCACTGACATCTCTTTTCTAAGTTTGGTCATCTCTTTGTTCTTTCAATTTTAGTTTTTAAATTCATCAATCAATCCATTCATTTATGTGATAGGCCTGCATATAAAATGAACATTTACCATAAATTAAAGGTATCTTATACTATTATTATAAAGCATGCTTTAGTTAAGGAGTTATTGATAGTTCAAGTGAAAAAGTATAGTGTTCCGGTTTGGATTGCACCGACATCTCTTCTCTAAGTTTGACCATCTCTTTATCCTTGCAATTTAAGTTCTTCAAGTCATCAATCAATCCTTTCATTTATGTGATAGGCCTGCATTAAAAATAGACATTTACCATAAATTATAGGTATCTTATATTATTAGATACATTATTATAAAACATGCTTTAGTTAATGAGTTATTGATACTTCAAGTGCAAAATGATGATATGAAACCATGACAAAAATGCACTTTTAAGTACTAATCACACCCCTCAACCAGCTTATTACTAGTCCCTAGTAATCAAAGCGTTAAAACAATTTGCAAATTTCACAAAGCAAGGTATTTATCATTTAACTTCCATTAATTTATCCAGATAAACAAACTCTCATTAAATTTATATATCTGCTCAATACCACTTAACAAGATATTAATAAACCTTTCTTTTGTGCTCAATGTATCAACACATAATTATGGGGCTTTTCTTGGAAGAAAACAAAATTTTTCTTCTAATGTTTAAGGTTAACTTCCTTGGGTTGGGATTACTATTTTTGTCTTCTTTTTTTTTTTTAACTCTATATACATATAATTTAAATACATCATGCATCTTTAACCCATATAACGAGCTTTCAGCTAATGACTCCCAGACCAGTTGGTCTTAGGGCATTAAGTGTTAAGACACCCCTACGAGCTTAGTAACTCGGGTCGCAGATACTGATATGTAGATAGTGCAATGTTTGATTCCCTTAAGCTTTTCTCCTCAACCCATGTAACAAGCGTTGGGCCAATAGCTCCCAAGTCAGTTGACTTTAGGGTATTAGGTGTTAAAACACCCTTTCGGGCTTAATTGCTTAGGTTAGGGAGGCTACGAAACCAAACTTATCTACATTTTTATTATCATCATTTTTTTTTGTTTTTTTTTATTATTATATACAATCCCTTTCCCTTAGTTGTTACCTTTAACAAAAGAACATAAATAATGTAATAATCCAATATGCAACCCACAATCATATGTTAAAGTGTGTGTGTGTAAATTAAGGTTTAAGAATACATGTTAAATAAGTATATGAGCAGAATTAAGTGGTAACAATACGAGAGTTTGTAAACCTGAATATTTTAGGAAGTATTATAATAGACCTTGTTAAGAATGATTACTAAGATGCGTCTCAAGAGTCACTTTAACAAAAGAACTCCTTTACTCTGCCATCCTAGTAACAACAATTATGCACATGCTTTATGAAATGAAAAACAATTTTTTTTTTTATCAACTACTACCCTCTCCCCCAACCAAAACGAGACATTGTCCTCAATGTTCTAAGGTAGATAGATAGAGTATAGAAGATATCACCTGAAATAACGAACACTGACAAAACCTGAAACACACTAAAACAAAAATAAGAAATAACAAAACACAATAATAAAACCAAAAGACACAAAAATTCACAAATGAAGGCTCAAATCCAATCTAAGCTTTTTACGGCTTCCCGTAGATGACCAATTTATACGACTCATGGAAGGATCAATCACAGGAATGAAAGATTGTAGTTGGTCAATCAATTATTCAGCAGTAGTAGCAGAGAATATGATTTGTCGTGCAGAAGATGTTAGAAATTCTTGTTCCACAGCATGATCAAGAAAAGACAACAACTTATCATAATAACCATTAACATTTAACAAACCTATGGGTTTATGGTGAATGTGCAATTGAGCCCAAGAGGAAATATGAAAGATCTCTTCCAATGTGCCTAGACCACCTGGTAAAGCAATGAAGGCATCAGCATGATTAAACATTGCATTCATTCGAGCCGACATTGTGGAGACCTGAAGTTCCTCACCAATTGTTTTTCCAATGATGTCCCCTTGTGCCAAAGCTTCAGGGACGACCCCCAAAACTTGACTACCTCCTAAAAATGCAGCTATTGACACACCTCCCATTAACCCAAGACTGCCTCCCCCATATACTAAATGAATCTTTCTCTCAGCTAGCACCTAACCAAGATGATTTGCTGATTCTAAAAACTCCTTTTCTTTCCCAGGACTAGATCCACCGAAAACACAAATATTTCTTATTTGATGACTTGAGGAACTTGCCATTTCTACACACTTCTGTATTTGTTGAATGTATGGGTTGAGTAGAAATGAAAGGAAGGAAAAGAGGGTTTTATAGATGAGAAATTAGAAAGGCAATCATAACATCTATATGTAGGTGACACGACTAAAAGGTTGATGTCTTCTCCCAAGTGCAGGAGTGTCGAAGTAATAAATAACCCGGCAAGACCGGGGTCGAACCACATGGAGGTTAATTGTACAAATTATAAATGACAATAGTACAATAACAACAACAACAACAACAACAACAACAATGACAATAACAATAATAACTATAATAATAATAATAATAATAATAATAGTAGTAGTAGTAGTAGTAGTAGTAGTAGTAGTAGTAGTAGTAGTAGTAGTAGTAATAATAATAATAATAAAGAAAGAGAAGAAGAAGATGATGATGAGAACTTGGAGATGGAAAATTAATGTAAGGATTAATAAATAACCCGGCAAGACCGAGGTCGAACCACAGGGAGGTTAATTGTACAAATTATAGACAACAATTATAAACAATAATAACAACAACAACAATAGTAGTAATAATAATAATAATAATAGTAGTAGTAGTAGTAGTAGTAGTAGTAGTAATAAAGAAAGAGAAGAAGAAGAAGATGATGAGAACTTGGAGATGGAAAATTAATGTAAGGATTAAACAATAATAATAACAAATGTCAAGGTTAGAGGTTCCACTAATGGTATATCAAACAAGTATAGTATAAACTCTTAGTATTGAATTGGAAACCACACACAAAGGAGGTTCCAATCAGATTATATATTGTTAACATGATTACATTAGTCATCTTATTCAATTAATGCTAATACTTGTAAATCTCTTCAAGCATTCATGATTATAACTTATGTTAACAACAAATCAAGTTCCTTTCATAGCTCAGGTGTCGATTATACCATACATTATGGGCTATGAAAGTGCCAAGCATTTGTTGTACCAAGTGTTATACAACATAAATCAAGATTAGTCATTTAACAAGCAAAGTATTAAAGAGTGAACAAGATAACAAATATAAAACATGTTAGTATCAAACATTAAAGTCCATATTAAGTTTACATTATACTTATTCTTACACCATTAGTGTAACCTTTTCACCTTGACATAATTAACTTAGCTAGACATAATGAAAGAAAGCAAAATAGATAAACAAAATAAGAACATAAAAGTCAACTAAGTAAAAGAAAGGAAATGAAAGGCATAAACTTAATATTAATGAAAGCAAAGCATAAACATTACAAAAAATACAAAGAGAGAAAGGAAGAGCATGATCTTGATCTGGAAACCAAGATGCCTAAATGCATGGAAAATGCCTCCTTTTATAGGCCAAAATTGGGAACTATTGATTTGATGACTAATTGACAAGTGGGTGGCAAACTTTTGACTTGGTGACAATCCTTATCTTCTCTTGTCTGCCCAAAACGTCATTGATAACGTCAAAACTGGAGCCAGGTGCAAACATGAAAGTTGTAGGCAATTGTCTCAGCTTTCTTGTGTAAATAATTCAGCTCATTTGGACTTCTAGAACTCCAGATATGGCCAAAATACCGAACAGTGCTCGGGCTGGAAGACAGATTCGGGCTTCTTTGTTGTTGCTACAATTTGGACTTGATAATGGCGTTTTTAGATCTTGAGCTCCATATGAAAGTTGTAGGCCTATATCTTAACTTTCCATCCATATAAATTGGACCTAAATCTGAGATCTGTAGCTCCAGATATGACCCAATTACCGAACAGTGTTCCGGTTTGGATTGCACCGACATCTCTTCTCTAAGTTTGACCATCTCTTTATCCTTGCAATTTAAGTTGTTCAAGTCATCAATCAATCCTTTCATTTATATGATAGGCCTGCATTAAAAATAGACATTTACCATAAATTATAGGTATCTTATATTATTAGATATATTATTATAAAACATATTTTAGTTAAGGAGTTATTAATACTTCAAGTGCAAAATGATGATATAAAACCATGATAAAAATGCACTTTTAAGTACTAATCACACCCCTCAACCAGCTTATTACTAGTCCCTAGTAATCAAAGCGTTACAACAATTTGCAAATTTCACAAAGCAAGGTATTCATCATTTAACTTCCATTAATCTATCTAGATAAACAAACTCTCATTAAATTTATATATCTGCTCAATACCTCTTAACAAGATATTAATAAACCTTTTTTTTGTGCTCAATGTATCAACACATAATTATGGGGCTTTTCTTGGAAGAAAACAAATTTTTTTTTTTTAATGTTTAAGGTTAACTTCCTTGGGATGGGATTATTATTTTTGTCTCTTTTTTTTCTTACTTCTTTTTTTTTCTTTTTTTTTTAAATGTATATACATATAATTTAAAAACATCATGCATCTTTAACCCATGTAACGAGCTTTCAGCTAATGACTCCCAGACCAGTTGGTCTTAGGGCATTAGGTGTTAAGACACCCCTACGAGCTTAGTAACTCGGGTCGCAGATACTGATATGTAGATAGTGCAATGTTTGATTCCCTTAAGCTTTTCTCCTCAACCCATGTAACAAGCGTTGGGCCAATAGCTCCCAAGTCAGTTGACTTTAGGGTATTAGGTGTTAAAACACCCCTTAGGGCTTAATTGCTTAGGTTAGGGAGGCTACGAAACCAAACTTATCTACATTTTTATTATCATTATTTTTTTTTTTTTTATTATATACAATCCCTTTCCCTTAGTTGTTACCTTTAACAAAAGAACATAAATAATGTAATAATCCAATATGCAACCCACAATCATATGTTAAAGTGTGTGTGTGTAAATTAAGGTTTAAGAATACATGTTAAATAAGTATATGAGCAGAATTAAGTGGTAACAATACGAGAGTTTGTAAACCTAAATATTTCAGGAAGTATTATAATAGACCTTGTTAAGAATGGTTACTAAGATGCGTCTCAAGAGTCACTTTAACAAAAGAACTCCTTTACTCTGCCATCCTAGTAACAACAATTACGCACATGCTTTATGAAATGAAAAACAATTTTTTTTTTTATCAACTACTACCCTCTCCCCCCAACCAAAACGAGACATTGTCCTCAATGTTCTAAGGTAGAAAGATAGAGTATAGAAGATATCACCTGAAATAACGAACACTGACAAAACCTGAAACACACTCAAACAAAAATAAGAAATAACAAAACACAATAATAAAACCAAAAGACACAAAAATTCACAAATGAAGGCTCAAATCCAATCTAAGCTTTTTACGGCTTCCTGTAGATGACCAATTTATGGGACTCATGGAAGGATCAATCACAGGAATGAAAGATTGGAGTTGGTCAATCAATTGTTCAGCAGTAGTAGCAGAGATTATGATTTGTCGTGCAGAAGATGTTAGAAATTCCTGTTCCACAGCATGATCAAGAAAAGACAACAACTTATCATAATAACCATTAACATTTAACAAACCTATGGGTTTATGGTGAATGTGCAATTGAGCCCAAGAGGAAATATGAAAGATCTCTTCCAATGTGCCTAGACCACCTGGTAAAGCAATGAAGGCATCAGCATGATTAAACATTGCATTCATTCGAGCCGACATTGTGGAGACCTGAAGTTCCTCTCCAATTGTTTTTCCAATGATGTCCCCTTGTGCCAAAGCTTTAGGGACGACCCCCAAAACTTGACTACCTCCTAAAAATACAGCTATTGACACACCTCCCATTAACCCAAGACTGCCTCCCCCATACACTAAATGAATCTTTCTCTCAGCTAGCACGTGACCAAGATGATTTGCTGATTCTAAAAACTCTTTTTCTTTCCCAGGACTAGATCCACCGAAAACACAAATATTTCTTATTTGATGACTTGAGGAACTTGCCATTTCTACACACTTCTGTATTTGTTGAATGTATGGGTTGAGTAGAAATGAAAGGAAGGAAAAGAGGGTTTTATAGATGAGAAAGTAGAAAGGCAATCATAACATCTATATGTAGGCCACCTGGAGTCTCACACTCTCTCTCTCTCTTTTTATTTATTTATTTATTTACTTTTGAAAAAAAAAGCATGTGTATGTACAAGTAGTTATGATTGTGGCTCACATCTTCCCTTGGTTTTACGTCCAAAAACGGCTTAAACGCCCTCTATGGGTCGGGGATAGGCTTCCCATCCAGTTTTCTTAAAAACTGGCAAACAAGGTCTTTTTTAGTCAGATTCCCAAGACTAAGTCGATCATGTTCTTTATGAAATAGTGGCCATAAATCATGAATTGCACGATGCACATCTCCACTAGGATGCGTCTCAAAAGTCAATAGAAGATTATCTAAAGACTCCTTACTCAGGCCATCCTTAATGAATTGTATTTTATCTTCACGGTTTATAGATACCATTCCTAAAGAACGACATTGTGTATTACAAGTCCATCTAGCACATCGATGACAGACATCCAGTTGTTTTGCACGACGCTTCTTTGCAAAAGTGCTTTTACCTGTTCCAGGCATGTGTGAAATGAAGTTAGAGGACTCACCTGATAATCGGACCTTTGCTTCAATCAACCAGTGAATATCTTCAGGAATTCCATGATTCATTAACAATCTCAATCTTGCACATCTAGCACGGTAAATTTTTGTAATCGCATTTTGAGGCAGAGCGGGAAAATACTTTTTCAATTTTTCAACATTAGTGTCCATTATCAAATGAGAATTGGAAGAGAGATTCAAAGAATTGCACAAATATATACACAAATATCAGTTATTGTGGGAAACTGAAAGAACCGACTTAAGTTACGGAGTACCGTTGTCCGCCATTTGACCGGGGTGAGAGAAACTAGCAAAAATCACTCAAAAAGAAACACAAAAACAATGTGAGAAAAAAAATAATCAACCTTTATCTACAAGATCATTCAAACCAGCTGATTCATTTTCACTAGGAAAATTATCAAAATAAGCTTTCAAACGATGTCCATTTTCCTTAAAATCATTGTCATTCATTGAATTCTCAATATCACAGGCCCCATAAGGATTGGTCCATCTTAATCTTAGCTCTTTAGGGAATGCATAGAGTTGAGAATCATAAAACAAAACTTTTTGACCAGTGTCAATTTTTTGACAATTTTCACAAGTTTTGCAGAATGCATGTATGTCCTTGAACATGGTGGGCCAATAAAATCCATTTTGAAAGATTTTAGCAGTTGTCTTTTTTGACGAGAAATAACTGCCACATGCTTCAGAATGACAAAGTTTAATGACACTACTTACCTCATTGTCGGGAATGAATCTTTGAAATATTCGATCAGGACAATATTTGAATAAGTTAGGGTCATCACAATAAAAGTTCTTCACTTCGTTCAAAAACTTTTCTTTGTCTTGGGTACTCCAATCAGCTGGCAAATCTCCTAAAGCAAGATAATTGATATTTTTATCATACCAAGGCATTGGACTAAGAGAAAGTAAGGATTCGTTAGGAAAGTAATCATCGATTGGTGTGATGTTAGATGTCAAATCTGTTGTCACTATTGACAAAAGATTCGCATCAACATTTTCGGTGCTTGTTTCATCCGTGATTTCTTCCTCAGAATAAACCATTTGCAAATCTTCAATTTCATCCAATTCATTTTTACTTAAAGTAGATTCAAGTTGATCATAAACTAATTCCTCAATATGATCTACTTCTTATAAATCATTATCATCTCCAGGTTGCTTGCAAATGTTGAAAATATTCATCTCCAATGTCATGTTTCCAAATGATAGCTTCATCAGTCCATTTCTACAATTAATCAATGCATTAGAAGTTGCAAGAAATGGACGTCCTAAAATAACAGGAAATGAATTACATGCTTCAACATGTTCTGTGTCCAAGACAATAAAATCCACAGGATAAATGAATTTATCGACTTGTACTAACACATCTTCAATTATTCCTCTAGGCACTTTTATAGATCTATCGGCAAGTAAAAGAGATATAGAAGTTGGTTTTAACTCACCTAGATTGAGACTTTGAAAAACTGAATATGGAAGTAAATTCACACTAGCTCCAAGATCAAGTAAGGCTCTTTCAATTTTATGCTCTCCAATAAAGCAAGAAATTGTAGGACAACCAGGGTCTTTATATTTCAAAGCATTATTGTTCGGCTAGAAAGGCTTTCTTTTTCACATTCAGTTTCCTCTTCACAGTGCATAGATCTTTCAAAAATTTAGCATAGGAAGGAACCTGTTTAATAGCATCCAACAATGGTATATTGATCCTTACCTGTTTGAAAATTTCAAAAATTTCTGAGTTGTGATTGACTTTCCTTTGTTTGGTCATGGCTTGAGGAAATGGAAGTGCTGGCGGTGAATCAGTCGTTTCTTTGCAATTTTCAGATTCATCCCCTTCCTTACCCTCAGAGATTGACTCATCATCTTTCTCATAAGGTTTAAGAGAGAGTTTTTCAATAACCTTACCACTGCGCAGAGTAGTGACTGATTTGACTTGATCCATGTGTTGGCTTCCGGAACTACTTGCATTTGCATTGTATTGCCCTTTGGGATTTTGTTGTGTTTGAGATGGAAACTTACCTTTCTCTTGGAAACTAAGAGCAGATGTTAATTTAGCAAGAGTATCTTTAAAATCTGTCATGTTTTGAACAAGTTGAGTATTAATTGTCTCTTGCTTTTCAATGAATGCATGCAATGTTTCCTCAAGATTTCTTCTAGGAGGTGGAGCATAAGAAGGTGCATATCCATGAGAATTTTGGAAATTGTGGTGTGCTTGAAATGATGGTTGTGAAGTTTGTGCATTGTTGTTCTCACTCTTCCAACTGAAATTTGGGTGATTCCTCCAACCAGGGTTGTATGTTTGGGAGTATGGGTTGTGGTTGACCCTTTGAAAACTGTTTAAAGCATGGGCTTGTTCATGGAGACATTCTTTAAAAGAAGGCAAGGTTGGACAATCGTTGGTTGAGTGTTCATTTGTTTCACAGATTTGACACACAATGTTTTCAACAGATTTTAATTGACCACTCTTTTTCAATTCTAGTGCCTCGACTTTTCTAGCTAAAGATGCAATTTTGGCTTGAAGGTCATGATCTTCCCTAAGGTTGTACATACCTCCACTAGATGTATGAGGTTGAGTTTTACTTGGTGCCTCACATGTACCTGCGGTGTCCCAATTTTGAGCATTTTCAGCTAACAAGTCTAAATACTCCATTGCTTCATCAGGGTCTTTATCTTCAAAAGTTCCATTGCACATCAATTCAACCATTTGCCTATCTTTAGGTGTTAACCCTTCATAGAAATGTGAAACCAATCTCCATGTTTCAAAACCATGATGAGGGCAAGTACTAAGCAAGTCTCGATACCTATCCCAACATTTGTAAAATATTTCTCCTGGTTTTTGAGTGAAAGTGGTGATTTGTCTCTTGAAAGAGTTTGTTCTATGAGATGGGAAAAACTTCTTTAAAAACTGTTGTTGCATTTCTTCCCAAGCACGAATGGATCCTGGTCTCAAATTTTGTAGCCATGTTTTAGCTTTATCTTTTAATGAAAAAGGAAAAAGCTTTAATCTGATGGTGTTCATGCTACAATTTAAATTATTATATGTGTTGCAGACCTCCTCGAATTCTCTTAAATGCAAGTATGGATTTTCCAATTCCAAACCATGAAAAGAAGGTAAAAGTTGAATAATACCTGGTTTAAAATTAAAATGAGATGCATCAGGAGGAAAAACTATGCATGATGGTGCACTTGTTCTTGTGGGATTCATGTGGTCTCTAAGTGTTCTAGCACGGTTATTCTCATTATTCTCATTATGAAGTGATTGATTATCTTCTTCAGCCATATTTTCTAAAAATGATGAGGATATCCTACAAAGTCTACCACTTGATGTACGTGACCACACTCTCATGCACGTGTAAGAATATAATAAAATGAAGAAGAAAACAAAATAAAAAGAAACAAAAGAAAAGAAACAAGTTATATACAAGAAAAGTGAAAAGAGAAAATAAATACTATAATTTATACAAGAACTTACCTCCCCGGCAACGGCGCCAAAAACATGACACGACTAAAAGGTTGATGTCTTCTCCCAAGTGCAGGAGTGTCGAAGTAATAAATAACCCGGCAAGACCGGGGTCGAACCACAGGGAGGTTAATTGTACAAATTATAAATGACAATAGTACAATAACAACAACAACAACAACAACAACAACAATAATGACAATAATAACAACAATGACAATAACAATAATAACTATAATAATAATAATAATAATAATAGTAGTAGTAGTAGTAGTAGTAGTAGTAGTAGTAGTAGTAGTAGTAGTAGTAGTAGTAATAATAATAATAATAATAAAGAAAGAGAAGAAAAAGATGATGATAAGAACTTGGAGATGGAAAATTAATGTAAGGATTAAACAATAATAATAACAAATGTCAAGGTTAGAGGTTCCACTAATGGTATATCAAACAAGTATAGTATAAACTCTTAGTATTGAATTAGAAACCACACACAAAGGAGGTTCCAATCAGATTATATATTGTTAACATGATTACATTAGTCATCTTATTCAATTAATGCTAATACTTGTAAATCTCTTCAAGCATTCATGATTATAACTTATGTTAACAACAAATCAAGTTCCTTTCATAGCTCAGGTGTCGGTTATACCATACATTATGGGCTATGAAAGTGCCAAGCATTTGTTGTACCAAGTGTTATACAACATAAATCAAGATTAGTCATTTAACAAGCAAAGTATTAAAGAGTGAACAAGATAACAAATATAAAACATGTTAGTATCAAACATTAAAGTCCATATTAAGTTTACATTATACTTATTCTTACACCATTAGTGTAACCTTTTCACCTTGACATAATTAACTTAGCTAGACATAATGAAAGAAAGCAAAATAGATAAACAAAATAAGAACATAAAAGTTAACTAAGTAAAAGAAAGGAAATGAAAGGCATAAACTTAATATTAATGAAAGCAAAGCATAAACATTACAAAAACTACAAAGAGAGAAAGGAAGAGCATGATCTTGATCTGGAAACCAAGATGCCTAAATGCATGGAAAATGCCTCCTTTTATAGGCCAAAATTGGGAACTATTGATTTGATGACTAATTGATAAGTGGGTGGCAAACTTTTGACTTGATAATGGCCTTTTTAGATCTTGAGCTCCATATGAAAGTTGTAGGCCTATATCTTAACTTTCTATCCATATAAATTGGACCTAAATCTGAGATCTGTAGCTCCAGATATGGCCCAATTACCGAACAGTGTTCCGGTTTGGATTGCACCGACATCTCTTCTCTAAGTTTGACCATCTCTTTATCCTTGCAATTTAAGTTATTCAAGTCATCAATCAATCCTTTCATTTATATGATAGGCCTACATTAAAAATAGACATTTACCACAAATTATAGGTATCTTATATTATTAGATATATTATTATAAAACATATTTTAGTTAAGGAGTTATTGATACTTCAAGTGCAAAATGATGATATAAAACCATGATAAAAATGCACTTTTAAGTACTAATCAGTAGGCCAGCTGGAGTCTCACACTCTCTCTCTCTCTCTTTTTATTTATTTATTTATTTATTGAAAAAAAAGCATGTGTATGTACAAGTAGTTGTGATTGTGGCTCACATCTTCCCTTGGTTTTACGTCCAAGAACGGCTTAAACGCCCTCTATGGGTCGGGGATAGGCTTTCCATCCAGTTTTCTTAAAAACTGGCAAACAGGGTCTTTTTTAGTCAGATTCCCAAGACTAAGTCGATCATGTTCTTTATGAAATAGTGGCCATAAATCATGAATTGCATGATGCACATCTCCACTAGGATGCGTCTCAAGAGTCAATAGAAGATTGTCTAAAGACTCCTTACTCAGGCCATCCTTAATAAATTGTATTTTATCTTCACGGTTTATAGATACCATTCCTAAAGAACGACATTGTGTATTACAAGTCCATCTAGCACATCGATGACAGACATCCAGTCGTTTTGCACGACGCTCTAACCAAGTGCAGGAGTGTCGAAGTAATAAATAACCCGGCAAGACCGGGGTCGAACCACAGGGAGGTTAATTGTACAAATTATAGACAACAATTATAAGCAACAATAACAACAACAACAATAGTAATGATAATAATAATAATAGTAGTAGTAGTAGTACTAATAATAATAATAATGATAATAATAATAATAATAATAATAATAAAGAAAGAGAAGAAGAAGAAGATGATGATGATGAGAACTTAGAGATGAAATATTAATGTAAGGATTAAAAAATAATAATAACAAATGTCAAGGTTAGAGGTTCCACTAATGGTATATCAAACAAGTATAGTATAAACTCTTATTATTGAATTGGAAACCACACACAAAGGAGGTTCCAATCAGATTATATATTGTTAACATGATTACATTAGTCATCTTATTCAATTAATGCTAATACTTGTAAATTTCGTCAAGCATTCATGATTATAACTTATGTTAACAACAAATCAAGTTCCTTTCATAGCTCAGGTGTCGGTTATACCATACATTATGGGCTATGAAAGTGCCAAGCATTTGTTGTACCAAGTGTTATACAACATAAATCAAGATTAATCATTTAACAAGCAAAGTATTAAAGAGTGAACAAGATAACAAATATAAAACATGTTAGTATCAAACATCAAAGTCCATATTAAGTTTACACTATACTTATTCTTCCACCATTAGTGTAACCTTTTCACCTTGACATAATTAACTTAGCTAGACATAATGAAAGAAAGGAAAACAAATAAACAAAATAAAAATATAAAAGTTAACTAAGTAAAAGAAAGGAAATGAAAGGCATAAACTTAATATTACTAAAGCAAAGCATAAACATTACAAAAAATACAAAGAGAGAAAGGAAGAGCATGATCTTGATTTGGAAACCAAGATGCCTAAATGCATGGCAAATGCCTCCTTTTATAAGCCAAAATTGGGAACTATTGATTTGATGACTAATTGATAAGTGGGTGGCCAACTTTTGACTTGGTGACAATCCTTATCTTCTCTTATCTGCCCAAAACGTCATTGATAACGTCAAAATTGGAGCCAGTTGTAAACATGAAAGTTGTAGGCAATTGTCTCAGCTTTCTTGTGTAAAAAAGGCAACTCATTTGGACTTCTAGAACTCCAGATATGGCCAAAATACCGAACTGTGCTCGGGCTGGAAGACAGATTCGGGCTTCTTTGTTGTTGCTACAATTTGGACTTGATAATGGCGTTTTTAGATCTTGGGCTCCATATGAAAGTTGTAGGCCTATGTCTTACCTTTCCATCCATATAAAGTGGACCTAAATCTGAGATCTGTAACTCCAGATATGACCCAATTACTGAACAGTGTTCCGGTTTGGATTGCATCGACATCTCTTTTCTAAGTTTGACCATCTCTTTACCCTTGCAATTTAAGTTCTTAAAGTCATCAATCAATCCTTTCATTTATGTGATAGGCCTCCATTTAAAATGAATATTTACCACAAATTAAAGGTATCTTATATTATTAGATATATTATTATAAAACATATTTCAGTTAAGGAGTTATTGATACTTCAAGTGCAAAATGATGATATAAAACCATGATAAAAATACACTTTTAAGTACTAATCACACCCCTCAACCAGCTTATTACTAGTCCCTAGTAATCAAAGCGTTAAAACAATTTGCAAATTTCACAAAGCAAGGTATTCATCATTTAACTTCCATTAATCTATCCAGATAAACAAACTCTCATTAAATTTATATATCTGCTCAATACCTCTTAACAAGATATTAATAAACCTCTTTTTTTTAACTCTATATACATATAATTTAAAAACATCATGCATCTTTAACCCAAATAACGAGCTTTCAGCTAATGACTCCCAGACCAGTTGGTCTTAGGGCATTAAGTGTTAAGACACCCCTACGAGCTTAGTAACTCGGGTCGCAGATACTGATATGTAGATAGTGCAATGTTTGATTCCCTTAAGCTTTTCTCCTCAACCCATGTAACAAGCGTTGGGCCAATAGCTCCCAAGTCAGTTGACTTTAGGGTATTAGGTGTTAAAACACCCCTTCGGGCTTAATTGCTTAGGTTAGGGAGGCTACGAAACCAAACTTATCTACATTTTTATTATCATCATTTTTTTTTTGTTTTTTTTTTGTTTTTTTTTTTATTATATACAATCCCTTTCCCTTAGTTGTTACCTTTAACAAAAGAACATAAATAATGTAATAATCCAATATGCAACCCACAATCATATGTTAAAGTGTGTGTGTGTAAATTAAGGTTTAAGAATACATGTTAAATAAGTATATGAGCAGAATTAAGTGGTAACAATACGAGAGTTTGTAAACCTGAATATTTCAGGAAGTATTATAATAGACCTTGTTAAGAATGGTTACTAAGATGCGTCTCAAGAGTCACTTTAACAAAAGAACTCCTTTACTCTGCCATCCTAGTAACAACAATTACGCACATGCTTTATGAAATGAAAAACAATTTTTTTTTTTATCAACTACTACCCTCTCCCCCCAACCAAAACGAGACATTGTCCTCAATGTTCTAAGGTAGAAAGATAGAGTATAGAAGATATCACCTGAAATAACGAACACTGACAAAACCTGAAACACACTCAAACAAAAATAAGAAATAACAAAACACAATAATAAAACCAAAAGACACAAAAATTCACAAATGAAGGCTCAAATCCAATCTAAGCTTTTTACGGCTTCCTGTAGATGACCAATTTATGGGACTCATGGAAGGATCAATCACAGGAATGAAAGATTGTAGTTGGTCAATCAATTGTTCAGCAGTAGTAGCAGAGATTATGATTTGTCGTGCAGAAGATGTTAGAAATTCCTGTTCCACAGCATGATCAAGAAAAGACAACAACTTATCATAATAACCATTAACATTTAACAAACCTATGGGTTTATGGTGAATGTGCAATTGAGCCCAAGAGGAAACATGAAAGATCTCTTGTAAGTGCCTAGACCACCTGGTAAAGCAATGAAGGCATCAGCATGATTAAACATTGCATTCATTCGAGCCGACATTGTGGAGACTTGAAGTTCCTCTCCAATTGTTTTTCCAATGATGTCCCCTTGTACCAAAGCTTCAGGGATGACCCCCAAAACTTGACTACCTCCTAAAAATGCAGCTATTGACACACCTCCCATTAACCCAAGACTGCCTCCCCTATATACTAAATGAATCTTTCTCTCAGCTAGCACCTGACCAAGATGATTTGCTGATTCTAAAAACTCCTTTTCTTTCCCAGGACTAGATCCACTGAAAACACAAATATTTCTTATTTGATGACTTGAGGAACTTGCCATTTCTACACACTTCTGTATTTGTTGAATGTATGGGTTGAGTAGAAATGAAAGGAAGGAAAAGAGGGTTTTATAGATCAGAAATTAGAAAGGCAATCATAACATCTATATGTAGGCCAGCTGGAGTCTCACACTCTCTCTCTCTCTCTTTTTATTTATTTATTTATTTTTTGAAAAATTAGAACATTGAGGACAATGTCTCATTTTGGTTGGGGGGAGAGGGTAGTAGTTGATAAAAAAAAATGAAAAAAATGAAAAAAAAAAAAACGACAAAAATAGTAATCCCAACCCAAGGAAGTTAACCTTAAACATTAGAACAAAAATTTTGTTTTCTTCCAAGAAAAGCCCCATAATTATGTGTTGATACATTGAGCACAAAAGAAAGGTTTATTAATATCTTGTTAAGTGGTATTGAGCAGATATATAAATTTAATGAGAGTTTGTTTATCTGGATAGATTAATGGAAGTTAAATGATAAATACCTTGCTTTGTGAAATTTGCAAATTGTTTTAACGCTTTGATTACTAGGGACTAGTAATAAGCTGGTTGAGGGGTGTGATTAGTACTTAAAAGTGCATTTTTGTCATGGATTTATATCATCATTTTGCACTTGAAGTATCAATAACTCATTAACTAAAACATGTTTTATAATAATGTATCTAATAATATAAGATACCTATAATTTGTGGTAAATGTCTATTTTTAATGCAGGCCTATCACATAAATGAAAGGATTGATTGATGACTTGAAGAACTTAAATTGCAAGGATAAAGAGATGGTCAAACTTAGAGAAGAGATGTCGGTGCAATCCAAACCGGAACACTGTTCGGTAATTGGGTCATATCTGGAGCTACAGATCTCAGATTTAGGTCCAATTTATATGGATGGAAAGGTAAGACATAGGTCTACAACTTTCATATGGAGCCCAAGATCTAAAAAGGCCATTATCAAGTCCAAATTGTAGCAACAACAAAGAAGCCCGAATCTGTCTTCCAGCCCGATCACTGTTCGGTATTTTGGCCATATCTGGAGTTCTAGAAGTCCAAATGAGCTGAATTGTTTACACAAGAAAGCTGAGACAATTGCCTACAACTTTCATGTTTGCAACTGGCTCCAATTTTGACGTTATCAATGACGTTTTAGGCAGACAAGAGAAGATAAGGATTGTCACCAAGTCAAAAGTTTGCCACCCACTTATCAATTAGTCATCAAATCAATAGTTCCCAATTTTGGCCTATAAAAGGAGGCATTTGCCATGCATGGAGGCATCTTGATGTTCAGATCAAGATCATGCTCTTCCTTTCTCTTTTTGTATTTTTTGTAATGTTTATGCTTTGCTTTCATTAATATTAAGTTTATGCCTTTCATTTCCTTTTCTTTACTTAGTTAACTTTTATGTTCTTATTTTGTTTATCTATTTTGCTTTCTTTCATTATGTCTAGCTAAGTTAATTATGTCAAGGTGAAAAGGTTACACTAATGGTGTGAGAATAAGTATACTGTAAACTTAATATGGACTTTAATGTTTGATACTAACATGTTTTATATTCGTTATCTTGTTCACTCTTTAATACTTTGCTTGTTAAATGACTAATCTTGATTTATGTTGTATAACACTTGGTACAACAAATGCTTGGCACTTTCATAGCCCATAATGTATGGTATAACCGACACCTGAGCTATGAAAGGAACTTGATTTGTTGTTAACATAAGTTATAATCATGAATGCTTGACGAGATTTACAAGTATTAGCATTAATTGAATAAGATGACTAATGTAATCATGTTAACAATATATAATCTGATTGGAACCTCCTTTGTGTGTGGTTTTCAATTCAATAATAAGAGTTTATACTATACTTGTTTGATATACCATTAGTGGAACCTCTAACCTTGACATTTGTTATTATTATTGCTTAATTCTTACATTAATATTTCATCTCTAAGTTCTCATCATCATCATCTTCTTCTTCTTCTCTTTCTTTATTATTATTATTATTATTAGTACTACTACCACTATTATTATTATTATTATTATTGTTGTTGTTGTTGTTGTTGTTATTGTTGTTTTATAATTGTTGTTTATAATTTGTACAATTAACCTCCCTGTGGTTCGACCCCGGTCTTGCCGGGTTATTTATTACTTCGACACTCCTGCACTTGGGAGAAGACATCAATCTTTCAGTCGTGTCAAGTTTTTGACGCCGTTGCCGGGGACTAGTAATAGTAATCCCAACCCAAGGAAGTTAACCTTAAACATTAGAACAAAAATTTTGTTTTCTTCCAAGAAAAGCCCCATAATTATGTGTTGATACATTGAGCACAAAAGAAAGGTTTATTAATATCTAAAACCTAAAGTGGATGTGATTAGTACTTAAAAGTGTATTTTTATCATGGTTTTATATCATCATTTTGCACTTGAAGTATTAATAACTCCTTAACTAAAATATATTTTATAATAATGTATCTAATAATATAAGATACCTATAATTTGTGGTAAATGTCTATTTTTAATGCAGGCCTATCACATAAATGAAAGGATTGATTGATGACTTGAAGAACTTAAATTGCAAGGATAAAGAGATGGTCAAACTTAGAGAAGAGATGTCGGTGCAATCCAAACCGGAACACTGTTCGGTAATTGGGCCATATCTGGAGCTACAGATCTCAGATTTAGGTCCAATTTATATGGATGGAAAGTTAAGATATAGGCCTACAACTTTCATATGGAGCTCAAGATCTAAAAAGGCCATTATCAAGTCAAAAGTTTGCCACCCACTTATCAATTAGTCATCAAATCAATAGTTCCCAATTTTGGCCTATAAAAGGAGGCATTTTCCATGCATTTAGGCATCTTGGTTTCCAGATCAAGATCATGCTCTTCCTTTCTCTCTTTGTAGTTTTTGTAATGTTTATGCTTTGCTTTCATTAATATTAAGTTTATGCCTTTCATTTCCTTTCTTTTACTTAGTTAACTTTTATGTTCTTATTTTGTTTATCTATTTTGCTTTCTTTCATTATGTCTAGCTAAGTTAATTATGTCAAGGTGAAAAGGTTACACTAATGGTGTAAGAATAAGTATAATGTAAACTTAATATGGACTTTAATGTTTGATACTAACATGTTTTATATTTGTTATCTTGTTCACTCTTTAATACTTTGCTTGTTAAATGACTAATCTTGATTTATGTTGTATAACACTTGGTACAACAAATGCTTGGCACTTTCATAGCCCATAATGTATGGTATAACCGACACCTGAGCTATGAAAGGAACTTGATTTGTTGTTAACATAAGTTATAATCATGAATGCTTGACGAGATTTACAAGTATTAGCATTAATTGAATAAGATGACTAATGTAATCATGTTAACAATATATAATCTGATTGGAACCTCCTTTGTGTGTGGTTTTCAATTCAATAATAAGAGTTTATACTATACTTGTTTGATATACCATTAGTGGAACCTCTAACCTTGACATTTGTTATTATTATTGCTTAATTCTTACATTAATATTTCATCTCTAAGTTCTCATCATCATCATCTTCTTCTTCTTCTCTTTCTTTATTATTATTATTATTATTAGTACTACTACCACTATTATTATTATTATTATTATTGTTGTTGTTGTTGTTGTTGTTGTTATTGTTGTTTTATAATTGTTGTTTATAATTTGTACAATTAACCTCCCTGTGGTTCGACCCCGGTCTTGCCGAGTTATTTATTACTTCGACACTCCTGCACTTGGGAGAAGACATCAATCTTTCAGTCGTGTCAAGTTTTTGGCGCCGTTGCCGGGGACTAGTAATAGTAATCCCAACCCAAGGAAGTTAACCTTAAACATTAGAACAAAAATTTTGTTTTCTTCCAAGAAAAGCCCCATAATTATGTGTTGATACATTGAGCACAAAAGAAAGGTTTATTAATATCTAAAACCTAAAGTGGATGTGATTAGTACTTAAAAGTGTATTTTTATCATGGTTTTATATCATCATTTTGCACTTGA
Organism: Populus pruinosa; assembly: GCA_026413675.1. Classification (NCBI taxonomy): domain Eukaryota; kingdom Viridiplantae; phylum Streptophyta; class Magnoliopsida; order Malpighiales; family Salicaceae; genus Populus; species Populus pruinosa. The sequence continues at coordinate 6,587,006 of CM048610.1, read as the reverse complement.
AGTATTAATAACTCCTTAACTAAAATATATTTTATAATAATGTATCTAATAATATAAGATACCTATAATTTGTGGTAAATGTCTATTTTTAATGCAGGCCTATCACATAAATGAAAGGATTGATTGATGACTTGAAGAACTTAAATTGCAAGGATAAAGAGATGGTCAAACTTAGAGAAGAGATGTCGGTGCAATCCAAACCGGAACACTGTTCGGTAATTGGGTCATAACTGGAGCTACAGATCTCAGATTTAGGTTCATTTTATATGGATGGAAAGCTAAGACATAGGTCTACAACTTTCATATGGAGCCCAAGATCTAAAAAGGCCATTATCAAGTCCAAATTGTAGCAACAACAAAGAAGCCCGAATCTGTCTTCCAGCCCGAGCACTGTTCGGTATTTTGGCCATATCTGGAGTTCTAGAAGTCCAAATGAGCTGAATGTTTTACACAAGAAAGCTGAGACAATTGCCTACAACTTTCATGTTTACAACTGGCTCCAATTTTGACGTTATCAATGACGTTTTGGTCAGATAAGAGAAGATAAGGATTGTAACCAAGTCAAAAGTTGGCCACCCACTTATCAATTAGTCATCAAATCAATAGTTCCCAATTTTGGCCTATAAAAGGAGGCATTTGCCATGCATTTAGGCATCTTGGTTTCCAGATCAAGATCATGCTCTTCCTTTCTCTCTTTGTATTTTTTGTAATGTTTATGCTTTGCTTTTATTAATATTAAGTTTATGCCTTTCATTTCCTTTCTTTTACTTATTTAACTTTTATGTTTTTATTTTGTTTATTTGTTTTCCTTTCTTTCATTATGTCTAGCTAAGTTAATTATGTCAAGGTGAAAAGGTTACACTAATGGTGGAAGAATAAGTATAGTGTAAACTTAATATGGACTTTAATGTTTGATACTAACATGTTTTATATTTGTTATCTTGTTCACTCTTTAATACTTTGCTTGTTAAATGATTAATCTTGATTTATGTTGTATAACACTTGGTACAACAAATGCTTGGCACTTTCATAGCCCATAATGTATGGTATAACCGACACCTGAGCTATGAAAGGAACTTGATTTGTTGTTAACATAAGTTATAATCATGAATGCTTGACGAAATTTACAAGTATTAGCATTAATTGAATAAGATTACTAATGTAATCATGTTAACAATATATAATCTAATTGGAACCTCCTTTGTGTGTGGTTTCCAATTCAATAATAAGAGTTTATACTATACTTGTTTGATATACCATTAGTGGAACCTCTAACCTTGACATTTGTTAATATTATTGCTTAATTCTTACATTAATATTTCATCTCTAAGTTCTCATCATCATCATCTTCTTCTTCTTCTCTTTTTTTATTATTATTATTAGTAATACTACTACTACTACTACTACTAGTATTATTATTATTATTATTATTATCATTACTATTGTTGTTGTTGTTATTGTTGCTTATAATTGTTGTCTATAATTTGTACAATTAACCTCCCTGTGGTTCGACCCCGGTCTTGCCGGGTTATTTATTACTTCGACACTCCTGCACTTGGGAGAAGACATCAACCTTTTAGTCGTGTCAAGTTTTTGGCGCCGTTGCCGGGGAGGTAAGTTCTTGTATAAATTATAGTATTTATTTTATTTTCTTTTTTTGTTTTTCTTGTATATAACTTTGTTTCTTTTTATTTTGTTTTCTTCCTCCTTTTGCTTTCTTATTTTTATTTTATTTTATTCCTACACGTGCATGAGAGTGTGGTCACGTACATAAAGTGGTAGACTTTGTAGGATATCCTCATCATTTTCAGAAAATATGGCCGAAGAAGATAATCAATCACTTCAAAATGAGAATAATGAGAATAACCGTGCTAGAACACTTAGAGACCACATGAATCCCACAAGAACAAGTGCACCATCATGCATAGTTTTTCCTCCTGATGCATCTCATTTTAATTTTAAACCAGGTATTATTCAACTTTTACCTTATTTTCATGGTTTAGAATTGGAAAATCCATACTAGCATTTAAGGGAATTTGAGGAGGTCTGCAACACATATAATAATTTAAATTGTAGCATGAACACCATCAGATTAAAGCTTTTTTCTTTTTCATTAAAAGATAAAGCTAAAACATGGCTACAAAATTTAAGACCAGGATCCATTCGTGCTTGGGATGAAATGCAACATCAGTTTTTAAAGAAGTTTTTCCCATCTCATAGAACAAACTCTTTCAAGAGACAAATCACCACTTTCACTCAAAAACCAGGAGAAACATTTTACAAATGTTGGGATAGGTATCGAGACTTGCTTAGTACTTGCCCTCATCATGGTTTTGAAACATGGAGATTGGTTTCACATTTCTATGAAGGGTTAACACCTAAAGATAGGCAAATGGTTGAATTGATGTGCAATGGAACTTTTGAAGATAAAGACCCTGATGAAGCAATGTAGTACTTAGACTTGTTAGCTGAAAATGCTCAAAATTGGGACACTGCGGGTACATATGAGGCACCGAGTAAAACTCAACCTCATACATCTAGTGGAGGTATGTACAACCTTAGGGAAGATCATGACCTTCAAGCCAAATTTGCATCTTTAGCTAGAAAAGTCGAGGCACTAGAATTGAAAAAGAGTGGTCAATTAAAATCTGTTGAAAACATTGTGTGTCAAATCTGTGAAACAAATGAACACTCAACCAACGATTATCCAACCTTGCCTTCTTTTAAAGAATGTCTCCATGAACAAGCTCATGCTTTAAACAGTTTTCAAAGGGCCAACCACAACCCATACTCCCAAACATACAACCCTGGTTGGAGGAATCACCCAAATTTCAGTTGGAAGAGTGAGAACAACAATGCACAAACTTCACAACCACCGTTTCAAGCACACCATAATTTCCAAAATTCTCATGGATATGCACCTTCTTATGCTCCACCTTCTAGAAGAAATCTTGAGGAAACATTGCATGCATTCATTGAAAAGCAAGAGACAATTAATACTCAACTTGTTCAAAACATGACAGATTTTAAAGATACTCTTGCTAAATTAACATCTGCTCTTAGTTTCCAAGAGAAAGGTAAGTTTCCATCTCAAACACAACAAAATCCCAAAGGGCAATACAATGCAAATGCAAGTAGTTCCGGAAGCCAACATATGGATCAAGTCAAATCAGTCACTACTCTGCGCAGTGGTAAGGTTATTGAAAAACCCTCTCTTGAACCTTATGAGAAAGATGATGAGTCAATCTCTAAGGGTAAGGAAGGGGTTGAATCTGAAAATTGCAAAGAAACGACTGATTTACCGCCAGCACTTCCATTTCCTCAAGCCATGACCAAACAAAGGAAAGTTAATCACAACTCTAAAATTTTTGAAACTTTCAAACAGGTAAGGATCAATATACCATTGTTGGATGCTATTAAACAGGTTCCTTCCTATACTAAATTTTTGAAAGATCTATGCACTGTGAAGAGGAAACTGAATGTGAAAAAGAAAGCCTTTCTAGCCGAACAAGTAAGTGCTATTCTTCAAAACAATAATGCTTTGAAATATAAAGACCCTGGTTGTCCTACAATTTCTTGCTTTATTGGAGAGCATAAAATTGAAAGAGCCTTACTTGATCTTGGTGCTAGTGTGAATTTACTTCTGACACGACTAAAAGATTGATGTCTTCTCCCAAGTGCAGGAGTGTCGAAGTAATAAATAACCCGACAAGACCGGGGTCGAACCACAGGGAGGTTAATTGTACAAATTATAAATAACAATAATACAACAACAATAACAATAACAATAACAACATTAAAGCGTTAAAACAATTTGCAAATTTCACAAAGCAAGGTATTCATCATTTAACTTCCATTAATCTATCCAGATAAAGTAAATTCACAAAGCAAGGTAAATTCACACTAGCACCAAGATCAAGTAAGGCTCTTTCAATTTTATGTTCTCCAATAAAGCAAGAAATTGTAGGACAACCAGGGTCTTTATATTTCAAAGCATTATTGTTTTGAAGAATAGCACTTACTTGTTCGGCTAGAAAGGCTTTCTTTTTCACATTCAGTTTCCTCTTCACAGTGCATAGATCTTTCAAAAATTTAGCATAGGAAGGAACCTGTTTAATAGCATCCAGCAATGGTATATTGATCCTTACCTGTTTGAAAATTTCATAAATTTCAGAATGGTGATTGATTTTCCTTTGTTTGGTCATGGCTTGAGGAAATGGAAGTGCTGGCGGTGAATCAGTCATTTCTTTGCAATTTTCAGATTCATCCCCTTCCTTACCCTCAGAGATTGATTCATCATCTTTCTCATAAGGTTCAAGAGAGGGTTTTTTAATAACCTTACCACTGCGCAGAGTAGTGACTGATTTGACTTGATCCATGTGTTGGTTTCCGGAACTACTTGCATTTGCATTGTATTGCCCTTTGGGATTTTGTTGTGTTTGAGATGGAAACTTACCTTTCTCTTGGAAACTAAGAGCAGATGTTAATTTAGCAAGAGTATCTTTAAAATCTGTCATGTTTTGAGCAAGTTGAGTATTGATTGTCTCTTGCTTTTCAATGAATGCATGCAATGTTTCCTCAAGATTTCTTCTAGGAGGTGGAGCATAAGGAGGTGCATATCCGTGAGAGTTTTGGAAATTATGGTGTGCTTGAAACGGTGGTTGTGAAGTTTGTGCATTGTTGTTCTCACTCTTCCAACTAAAATTTGGGTGATTCCTCCAACCAGGGTTGTATGTTTGGGAGTATGGGTTATGGTTGGCCCTTTGAAAACTGTTTAAAGCATGGGCTTGTTCATGAGACATTCTTTAAAAGAAGGCAAGGTTGGACAATCGTTGGTTGAGTGTTCATTTTTTTCACAGATTTGACACACAATGTTTTCAACAGATTTTAATTGACCACTCTTTTTTAATTCTAGTGCCTCGACTTTTCTAGCTAAAGATGCAAACTTGGTTTGAAGGTCGTGATCTTCCCTAAGGTTGTACATACCTCCACTAGATGTATGAGGTTGAGTTTTACTCGGTGCCTCATATGTACCCGCGGTGTCCCAATTTTGAGCATTTTCAGCTAACAAGTCTAAGTACTCCATTGCTTCATCAGGGTCTTTATCTTCAAAAGTTCCATTGCACATCAATTCAACCATTTGCCTATCTTTAGGTGTTAACCCTTCATAGAAATGTGAAACCAATCTCCATGTTTCAAAACCATGATGGGGGCAAGTACTAAGCAAGTCTCGATACCTATCCCAACATTGGTAAAATGTTTCTCCTGGTTTTTGAGTGAAAGTGGTGATTTGTCTCTTGAAAGAGTTTGTTCTATGAGATGAGAAAAACTTCTTTAAGAATTGTTGTTGCATTTCATCCCAAGCACGAATGGATCCTGGTCTCAAATTTTGTAGCCATGTTTTAGCTTTATCTTTTAATGAAAAAGGAAAAAGCTTTAATCTAATGGTGTTCATGCTACAATTTAAGTTATTATATGTGTTGCACACCACCTCAAATTCCTTTAAATGCAAGTATGGATTTTCCAATTCCAAACCATGAAAAGAAGGTAAAAGTTGAATAATGCCTGGTTTAAAATTAAAATGAGATGCATCAGGAGGAAAAACTATACATGATGGTGCACTTGTTCTTGTGGGATTCATGTGGTCTCTAAGTGTTCTAGCACGGTTATTCTCATTATTTTCATTATGAAGTGATTGATTATCTTCTTCGGCCATATTTTCTGAAAATGATGAGGATACCCTACAAAGTCTACCACTTGATGTACGTGACCACACTCTCATGCACGTGTAGGAATAAAATAAAATAAAAAGAAGAAAGCAAAAGAAGGAGGAAGAAAACAAAATAAAAAGAAACAAAAGAAAAGAAACAAAGTTATATACAAGAAAAGTGAAAAGAGAAAATAAAATAAATATTATAATTTATACAAGAACTTACCTCCCCCGCAACGGCGCCAAAAACTTGACACGACTAAAAGATTGATGTCTTCTCCCAAGTGCAGGAGTGTCGAAGTAATAAATAACCCAGCAAGACCGGGGTCGAACCACAGGGAGGTTAATTGTACAAATTATAAATAACAATAATACAACAACAATAACAATAACAATAACAACAACAACAACAATAATAATAACAATAATAATAATAATAATAATAATAATAATAATAATAATAGTAGTAGTAATATTAGTAGTAGTAGTAATAATAATAATAATAAAGAAAGAGAAGAAGAAGAAGAAGATGAGAACTTGGAGATGGAAAATTAATGTAAGGATTAAACAATAATAATAACAAATGTCAAGGTTAGAGGTTCCACTAATGGTATATCAAACAAGTATAGTATAAACTCTTATTATTGAATTGGAAACCACACACAAAGGAGGTTCCAATCAGATTATATATTGTTAACATGATTACATTAGTCATCTTATTCAATTAATGCTAATACTTGTAAATCTCGTCAAGCATTCATGATTATAACTTATGTTAACAACAAATCAAGTTCCTTTCATAGCTCAGGTGTCGGTTATACCATACATTATGGGCTATGAAAGTGCCAAGCATTTGTTGTACCAAGTGTTATACAACATAAATCAAGATTAGTCATTTAACAAGCAAAGTATTAAAGAGTGAACAAGATAACAAATATAAAACATGTTAGTATCAAACATTAAAGTCCATATTAACTTTACATTATACTTATTCTTACACCATTAGTGTAACCTTTTCACCTTGACATAATTAATTTAGCTAGACATAATGAAAGAAAGCAAAATAGATAAACAAAATAAGAACATAAAAGCTAACTAAGTAAAGGAAAGGAAATGAAAAGCATAAACTTAATATTAATGAAAGCAAAGCATAAACATTACAAAAAATACAAAAAGAGAAAGGAAGAGCATGATCTTGATCTGAACACCAAGATGCCTAAATGCATGGCAAATGCCTCCTTTTATAGGCCAAAATTGGGAACTATTGATTTGATGACTAATTGATAAGTGGGTGGCCAACTTTTGACTTGGTGACAATCCTTATCTTCTCTTGTCTGCCCAAAACGTCATTGATAACGTCAAAACTGGAGCCAGGTGCAAACATGAAAGTTGTAGGCAATTGTCTCAGCTTTCTTGTGTAAACAATTCAGCTCATTTGGACTTCTAGAACTCCAGATATGGCCAAAATACCGAACAGTGCTCGGGCTGGAAGACAGATTCGGGCTTCTTTGTTGTTGCTACAATTTGGACTTGATAATGGCCTTTTTAGATCTTGGGCTCCATATGAAAGTTGTAGGCCTATGTCTTACCTTTCCATCCATATAAATTGGACCTAAATCTAAGATCTGTAGCTCCAGATATGGCCCAATTACCGAACAGTGTTCCGGTTTGGATTGCACCAACATCTCTTCTCTAAGTTTGACCATCTCTTTATCCATGCAATTTAAGTTCTTCAAGTCATCAATCAATCCTTTCATTTATGTGATAGACCTACATTAAAAATAGACATTTACCATAAATTATAGGTATCTTATATTATTAGATACATTATTATAAAACATATTTTAGTTAAGGAGTTATTGATACTTCAAGTGCAAAATGATGATATAAAACCATGATAAAAATGAACTTTTAAGTACTAATCAACTTCCATATTCAGTTTTTCAGAGTCTCAATCTAGGTGAGTTAAAACCAACTTCTATAACTTTTTTACTTGCCGATAGATCTATAAAAGTGCCTAGAGGAATAATTGAAGATGTGTTAGTACAAGTCGATAAATTCATTTATCCTGTGGATTTTATTGTCTTGGACACACAACCTGTTGAAGTATGTAATTCATTTCCTGTTATTTTAGGACGTCCATTTCTTGCAACTTCTAATGCATTGATTAATTGTAGGAATGGACTGATGAAGCTATCATTTGGAAACATGACATTGAAGATGAATATTTTCAACATTTGCAAGCAACCTAGAGATGATAATGATTTACAGGAAATGGACTTTACTGAAAAATTAATTCATGATCAATTTCCAACCACTTCCAATGAAATTGAGATTGATGAATCTGATGATTTGGAAATGATTTATTTTCAGGAAGAATCAAAGACAAGTAAATGGAGGCCACAAATTGAGGAATTGCCACCACGACCAATTAAGTCCATACCTTCAAGTGTTCAACCACCAAAACCTGATTTGAAGCCGTTGCCATCCAATCTCAAATACTCATTTTTGGGAGAAAATGAAACTTTTCCGGTAATAATCTCTTCCAAACTTAATGCACATCAAGAAGGTAAGTTATTACAAACTTTGAAAATGCACAAAAATGCATTAGGATGGACCATAGCTGATATAAAAGGAATTAGTCCTTTGATTTGTACACACAGAATTTATTTAAAGGAAAATGCTAAACCCTCTAGAGAAATGCAACGAAGGCTAAATCCTAATATGAAAGAAGTAGTGAAAAATGAAGTCATTAAGCTTCTAGATAATGAAATCATTTATCCTATTTCTAACAGCAAATGGGTAAGTCTTACCCAAGTTGTACCTAAGAAGTCTGGAGTCACTGTGATAACAAATGAGAACAATGAGTTAATTCCCACTAGAACTGTTACTGGTTGGCACATGTGCATTGACTATAGGAAACTTAATTCAATGACTAGAAAAGATCATTTTCCTTTACCTTTCATGGATCAAATCCTAGAAAGAGTTGCAGGTCATGAATTTTATTGTTTCCTAGATGGCTATTCGGGTTACAACCAAATTGAAATTGCATTGGAAGATCAAGAAAAAACTACTTTCACATGTCCATTTGGTACTTTTGCATATCGAAGGATGCCTTTTGGATTATGTAATGCACCAGCCACATTTCAAAGATGCATGCTTAGTATATTTAGCGATATGGTTGAACATTTTCTTGAGATTTTCATGGATGATTTTTCTGTTTTTGGCAATTCATTTGATGATTGTTTGACTAATTTAGGAAAGGTTTTAACCAGGTGTGAAGAGAAGAATCTTGTGCTGAATTGGGAAAAATGTCATTTTATGGTAACAAACGGCATGTACTTGGTCACATTGTTTCATCAAAAGGAATTGAGGTTGACAAATCTAAAATCGAGTTAATTGCAAACTTGCCAACACCAAAATCTCTTAAAGATGTTAGATCATTCTTGGGACATGCTGGTTTTTATAGAAGGTTCATCAAAGATTTTAGTGTAATATCTAAGCCTTTAAGTAACCTTCTAACAAAGGATACTATTTTTGAATGGATTGAACATTGTGAAGAAGCCTTTGTTAAACTTAAAAAGTTGCTTACTTGTGCTCCTATCATTCAACCTCCCGATTGGTCATTACCTTTTGAAATAATGTGTGATGCTAGTGATTATGCCGTAGGTGCTGTTTTGGGACAAAGAAAAGATAAGAAACCTTATGTAATTTACTATGCAAGTAAAACTTTAAATAGTGCTCAAATGAATTATACCACCACTGAAAAAGAATTACTTGCAGTAGTATTTGCATGTGAAAAATTCAGATCTTATCTTGTTGGCTCACCTGTTGTTGTTTTTAGTGATCATGCAGCATTGAAATATCTTCTTTCTAAGAAAGATTCCAAGGCTAGATTGGTGCGGTGGATTTTATTACTTCAAGAATTTGATATCACAATCAAAGATAAGAAAGGCAGCGAAAATGTTGTCGCAGATCACTTGTCAAGATTGACAACAGATTCGAAAACTGACATCACACCAATCGATGACTACTTTCCCGATGAATCTTTACTTTTTGTCTCTACAATGCCTTGGTTTGCTAATATTGTTAATTTTCTTGTTTCAGGACAACTGCCAGCTCATTGGAGTACCCAAGATAAAAGAAAGTTCTTGAATGAAGTGAAGAACTTTTATTGGGATGATCCTTATTTATTCAAATATTGTCCTGATCAAATATTTCAAAGATGCATTCCTGACAATGAGGTAAGTAGTGTCATTAAATTTTGTCATTCTGAAGCATGTGGGGGCCATTTCTCATCAAGAAAGACAACTGCAAAAATCTTACAAAGTGGATTTTACTGGCCCACCATGTTCAAAGACTCACATGCATTCTGCAAGTCTTGTGAATATTGTCAAAAGTTGGGATCTATTTCAAAACGTCACATGATGCCTTTAAACCCTATTATTGTCATTGAGATCTTTGACTGTTGGGGTATAAATTTCATGGGCCCATTCCCTCCATCATTTGGTTTCTTATACATATTAGTCGCAGTAGATTATGTTTCAAAATGGATAGAGGCAATTCCAAGTCGAAACAATGATCACAAAACAGTGATAAAGTTTTTGAAAGAAAATATTTTGAGTCGATTTGGAGTCCCTCGAGCCATAATAAGTGATGGTGGAACACATTTCTGCAACAAGCCATTTGAGTCTTTAATGAAGAAATATGGAATCACACACAAAGTTGCCACCCCTTATCACCCTCAAACAAGTGGACAAGTAGAGCTTGCTAATAGGGAGATCAAACATATTTTGGAGAAAACAGTGAACCCTAATAGGAAAGACTGGTCTTTAAGACTTAATGATGCACTTTGGGCTTATCGAATTGCTTATAAAACATCATTAGGTATGTCACCGTATAGACTAGTCTATGGAAAACCTTGTCACTTGCCTGTGGAACTTGAACATAAAGCTTATTGGGCTATTAAAGCTTTCAATTCAAATCTGGATGATGCTAGTCAACTGCGAAAATTACAAATAAATGAGCTTGAGGAAATAAGAAATGATGCATATGAAAATTCAAGAATTCATAAAGCAAGAATTAAAGAGTTTCATGACAAGAAAACACTGAGAAAAACCTTCAATGTTGGTCAAAAAGTCTTGCTTTATAATTCTCGACTGCATTTATTTCCTGGAAAATTAAGATCAAGATGGAGCGGTCCTTTTATTGTGAAACATGTGTATCCATATGGGGCCTATGACATCGAGAATCCAAAGAATGGCAATGTTTCCAAGGTAAATGGACATCGTCTGAAAGTTTACTTTGACAATTTTTCAGTTGAACGTAACTCTATTGAATTGGCTGATCCTGTATATAAAGATTGATTTTATTTTATTTTATTTTATTTTATTTTTGTTTCTTATATAAAGATTGATTTTATTTTATTTTATTTTATTTTATTTTTGTTTCTTTTTGAGTGATTTTTGCAAGTTTCTTTCACCCCGGTCAAATGGCGGATAACGGTACTCCGTGACTTAAGTTGGTTCTTTCAGTTTCCCACAATTACTGATATCTGTGTATATATCTATGCAATTCTTTGAATCTCTCTTCCAATTCTCATTTGAAAATGGACACTAATCTTGAAAAATTGAAAGAGTATTTTCCCGCTCTGCCTTAGAATGCGATTACAAAAATTTACTGTGCTAGATGTGCAAGATTGAGATTGTTAATGAATCATGGAATTCCTGAAGATATTCGCTGGCTGATTGAAGCAAAGGTCCGATTATCAGGTGAGTCCTTTAACTTCATTTCACACATGCCTGGAATAGGTAAAAGCACTTTTGCAAAGAAGCGTCGTGCAAAACGACTGGATGTCTGTCATCGATGTGCTAGATGGACTTGTAATACACAATGTCGTTCTTTATGAATGGTATCTATAAATCGTGAAGATAAAATACAATTCATTAAGGATGGCCTGAGTAAGGAGTCTTTAGATAATCTTCTATTGACTCTTGAGACGCATCCTAGTGGAGATGTGCATCGTGCAATTCATGATTTATGGCCACTATTTCATAAAGGACATGATCGACTTAGTCTTGGGAATCTGACTAAAAAAGACCTTGTTTGCCAGTTTTTAAGAAAACTGGATGGGAAGCCTATCCCCGACCCATAGAGGGTGTTTAAGCTGTTCTTGAACGTAAAACCAAGGGAAGATGTGAGCCACAATCACAACTACCTGTACATACACATGCTTTTTCAAAAGTAAATAAATAAACAAATAAAAAGAGAGAGAGAGAGTGTGAGACTCCAGCTGGCCTATATATAGATGTTATGATTGCCTTTCTAATTTCTCATCTATAAAACCCTCTTTTCCTTCCTTTCATTTCTACTCAACCCATACATTCAACAAATACAGAAGTGTGTAGAAATGGCAAGTTCCTCAGGTCATCAAATAAGAAATATTTGTGTTTTCGGTGGATCTAGTCCTGGGAAAGAAAAGGAGTTTTTAGAATCAGCAAATCATCTTGGTCAGGTGCTAGCTGAGAGAAAGATTCATTTAGTGTATGGGGGAGGCAGTCTTGAGTTAATGGGAGGTGTGTCAATAGCTGCATTTTTAGGAGGTAGTCAAGTTTTAGGAGTCGTCCCTGAAGTTTTGGCACAAGGGGACATCATTGGAAAAACAATTGGAGAGGAACTTCAGGTCTCCACAATGTCGGCTTGAATGAATACAATGTTTAACCATGCTGATGCTTTCATTGCTTTACCAGGTGGTCTAGGCACATTGGAAGAGATCTTTCATATTTCCTCTTGGGCTCAATTGCACATTCACCATAAACCCATTGGCTTGTTAAATGTTAATGGTTATTATGATAAGTTGTTGTCTTTTCTTGATCATGCTGTGGAACAGGAATTTCTAACATCTTCTGCACGGCAAATCATAATCTCTGCTACTACTGCTGAACAATTGATTGACCAACTACAATCTTTCATTCCTATGATTGATCCTTCCACGAGTCGCATAAATTGGTCATCTACGAGAAGCCGTAAAAAGCTTAGATTGGATTTGAGCCTTCATTTGTGAATTTTTGTGTATTTTGGTTTTATTATTGTGTTTTGTTATTTCTTATTTTTGTTTCAGTGTGTTTCAGGTTTTGTCAGTGTTCATTATTTCAGGTGATATCTTCTATACTCTATCTTTCTACCTTAGAACATTGAGGACAATGTCTCATTTTGGTTGGGGGGAGAGGGTAGTAGTTGATAAAAAAAATAAAAATCATTTCATAAAGCATGTGCATAATTGTTGTTACTAGGATGGCAGAGTAAAGGAGTTCTTTTGTTAAAGTGATTCTTGAGACGCATCTTAGTAACCATTCTTAATAAGGTCTATTATAATACTTCCTGAAATATTCAGGTTTACAAACTCTCGTATTGTTACCGCTTAATTCTGCTCATATACTTATTTAACATGTATTCTTAAACCTTAATTTACACACACACACTTTAACATATGATTGTGGGTTGCATATTGGATTATTACATTATTTATGTTCTTTTGTTAAAGGTAACAACTAAGGGAAAGGGATTGTATATAATTAAAAAGAAAAAAGAAAAACATGAAAAAGAAAAAAGAAAAAAAAATGATGATAATAAAAATGTAGATAAGTTTGGTTTCGTAGCCTCCCTAACCTAAGCAATTAAGCCCGAAGGGGTGTTTTAACACCTAATACCCTAAAGTCAACTGACTTGGGAGCTATTGGCCTAACGCTTGTTACATGAGTTGAGGAGAAAAGCTTAAGGGAATCAAACATTGCACTATCTACATATCAGTATCTGCGACCCGAGTTACTAAGCTCGTAGGGGTGTCTTAACACCTAATGCCCTAATACCAACTTTAACATATGATTGTGGGTTGCATATTGGATTATTACATTATTTATGTTCTTTTGTTAAAGGTAACAACTAAGGGAAAGGGATTGTATATAATTAAAAAGAAAAAAGAAAAACATGAAAAAGAAAAAAGAAAAAAAAATGATGATAATAAAAATGTAGATAAGTTTGGTTTCGTAGCCTCCCTAACCTAAGCAATTAAGCCCGAAGGGGTGTTTTAACACCTAATACCCTAAAGTCAACTGACTTGGGAGCTATTGGCCTAACGCTTGTTACATGAGTTGAGGAGAAAAGCTTAAGGGAATCAAACATTGCACTATCTACATATCAGTATCTGCGACCCAAGTTACTAAGCTCGTAGGGGTGTCTTAACACCTAATGCCCTAAGACCAACTGGTTTGGGAGTCATTAGCTGAAAGCTCGTTACATGGGTTAAAGATGCATGATGTTTTTAAATTATATGTATATATTTAAAAAAAAAGACAAAAATAATAATCCCAACCCAAGGAAGTTAACCTTAAACATTAGAACAAAAATTTTGTTTTCTTCCAAGAAAAGCCCCATAATTATGTGTTGATACATTGAGCACAAAAGAAAGGTTTATTAATATCTTGTTAAGAGGTATTGAGCAGATATATAAATTTAATGAGAGTTTGTTTATCTGGATAGATTAATGGAAGTTAAATGATGAATACCTTGCTTTGTGAAATTTGCAAATTGTGTTAACGCTTTGATTACTAGGGACTAGTAATAAGCTGGTTGGGGGGTGTGATTAGTACTTAAAAGTGCATTTTTATCATGGTTTTATATCATCATTTTGCACTTGAAGTATTAATAACTCCTTAACTAAAATATATTTTATAATAATGTATCTAATAATATAAGATACCTATAATTTATGGTAAATGTCTATTTTTAATGCAGGCCTATCACATAAATGAAAGGATTGATTGATGACTTGAAGAACTTAAATTGCAAGGATAAAGAGATGGTCAAACTTAGAGAAGAGATGTCGGTGCAATCCAAACCGGAACACTGTTCGGTAATTGGGTCAATTTATATGGATTGAAAGGTAAGACATAGTCCTACAACTTTCATATGGAGCCCAAGATCTAAAAAGGCCATTATCAAGTCCAAATTGTAGCAACAACAAAGAAGCCCGAATCTGTCTTCCAGCCCGAGCACTTGTCAATTAGTCATCAAATCAATAGTTCCCAATTTTGGCCTATAAAAGGAGGCATTTGCCATGCATTTAGGCATCTTGGTTTCCAGATCAAGATCATTCTCTTCCTTTTTCTCTTTGTATTTTTTATGCTTTGTTTTCATTAATATTAAGTTTATGCCTTTCATTTCCTTTCCTTTACTTAGTTAACTTTTATGTTCTTATTTTATTTATCTATTTTGCTTTCTTTCATTATGTCTAGCTAAGTTAATTATGTCAAGGTGAAAAGGTTACACTAATGGTGTGAGAATAAGTATACTGTAAACTTAATATGGACTTTAATGTTTGATACTAACATGTTTTATATTCGTTATCTTGTTCACTCTTTAATACTTTGCTTGTTAAATGACTAATCTTGATTTATGTTGTATAACACTTGGTACAACAAATACTTGGCACTTTCATAGCCCATAATGTATGGTATAACCGACACCTGAGCTATGAAAGGAACTTGATTTGTTGTTAACATAAGTTATAATCATGAATGCTTGACGAGATTTACAAGTATTAGCATTAATTGAATAAGATGACTAATGTAATCATGTTAACAATATATAATCTGATTGGAACCTCCTTTGTGTGTGGTTTCCAATTCAATAATAAGAGTTTATACTATACTTGTTTGATATACCATTAGTGGAACCTCTAACCTTGACATTTGTTATTATTATTGTTTATTCCTTACATTAATATTTCATCTCCAAGTTCTCATCATCTTCTTCTTCTTCTCTTTCTTTATTATTATTATTATTGTTACTACTACTACTACTACTACTACTACTACTACTACTACTACTACTACTATTATTATTAATATTATTGTTGTTGTTGTTGTTGTATTATTGTTATTTATAATTTGTACAATTAACCTCCCTGTGGTTCGACCCCGGTCTTGCCGGGTTATTTATTACTTCGACACTCCTGCACTTGGGAGAAGACATCAACCTTTTTGTCGTGTCAAAAACCTTGATAAAAATACACTTTTAAGTATCAATCATGTGGAATATCTAGGCATTATATATAAAAAAAACATAGGCAAAATACTAGTTAAATATGGGTGAAACTATTGAATACTATGGGTGCATTAGGAACAAATATTAAATAATTTTACAAATTCATATTTTAATGTGAGAATGATACATGACTAGTTTTAACAAACATCCAGATGATTTCAACTCTCATCAAAGGTCAAATAGTTAAGGCATACAAAATTAACATATTACTTAAATAAACAAACATACAAGAGTATTTTTTTTATCAATAACCAATTGATATGAAGAATCGATGCTACAAACATTCGATGAATCTTTTAAACTTATTGGATTAATTATATTGATCCTATCATCATTTGATGTCTGTTATGGAACAAGAAAAGGCTTAGGAGGCATTTGTAGAGATTTAATATATGCTTCAAGCATCTGTACAACTCTGTGTATCTAGGGACGATCAATAGGCTTCAGTTGTATGCACTATAATTCCACTATAGTCATCTTTTTTATGGTGTTCTTTTCCTGCTCTGTCACTAGATCTTCAAGTATATCCCTTGCTTGAGTAACCTGGTCAGAAATCCATGAAGGGAAGTACATCTAGCTTGAATGATTTGCCAATGCATTCAGATTTTTCCTTCTCCCAACCATTTCCATCAACAACATCCCAAAACTATAAACATCGGTTTTGTAAAAGACGCCTCCAATACTTTTGTAAAATAACACGGGAACCATGTATCCCATCATTCCTCTAGCTATAGTGAGGGACACAATGCTATTATTAGTTGGATATAATTTTACAAGTCTAAAATCTGATACTTTTATAGCCAAATTTTCATCAAGAAAAATGTTACGAGGCTTGATGTCAAAATGTAAAATCTGCATATCACAACATTCATGTAGATATTCAATGCCATGAGCCACCCCAAGAGAAATTTCATATAATTTATGATTGCTTAATGGTATGCTTCCTTGCTTAGAAAAAATATACTTTTCAAGAGATCCATTAGACATGAACTTATATATAAGGGCACGCTTCGAGCCGTCAACAATAAAGCCTATGAGTTGCACCATATTGCAATGGTGAATTCTTCCAATGGTGGCAACTTCATTGATAAATTCTTATCCATTACCTTTTTCTATGCACAAAATTTTTACAGCCGCAAAACAGCCACTACAAAGCTTTCTTTTACACATCGAGCAATAACCTCCTTCACCTAACTTGTCATTGAATCTATGAGTTATCTTTTTAATCTTTAAGTAAGAGTACCTTATAAGCCTGAGATTATGATCATGACTTTGCAAGAATTCTTCAATGTTACCATTCATTGATAAATACCTTCTTTACCATTTATAGACCAATAAGGTTATGAGACATGGAAGCCCACAAACGAATAATAATATATGATATATCCCTGAATATAGACATTAAAAGAATATTAATTAATTATGGAAGCATATTGTTTGTTATTAGATTGCAATGTAATATTTTTTTCTAAATAAAATTATGATTCTTAATTCAAACATCAAAGAATTTTTTTAAATATGAGATTCTTACCGCCAAATAAACTTTAATTGAGATTTCATTGATTTTAGGAAAAAATCAAAACATATATATATATATATATATATATATAGAGAGAGAGAGAGAGAGAGAGAGAGTTTCTTGCCTATATATATTGTTTTCAAATTTTATAATGTTATTATTTACCTTATAAAATATCTCTCTTTTTTGTTGGAAGAATCATATTAAAATGAATACTCAAACTTTAATAATTTATTTTTAATTCCATCCTAATTTTAAACTAGAACTCTAATAAACAACAAAATAATTGTATATTTTTCACCTCTATTTAGTTCTTAAATTCATCAATTAATCCTTTCATTTATGTGATAGGCCTACATTTAAAATTAACATTTACCATAAATTAAAGGTATCTTATATTATTAGATATATTATTATAAAATATGCTTTAGTTAAGGAGTTATTGATACTTCAAGTGCAAAATGATGACATAAAACTTTGATAAAAAATGCACTTTTAAGTACTAATCAATAATACAACAACAACAACAACAATAACAATAATAATAACAATAATAGTAGTAGTATTATTAAAGAAGAGGAAGAAGACGTTGATGAGAACTTTGATATGGAATATTAATGTAAGAATTAAATAATAATAACAACAAATATCAAGATTAGAGGATCCACTAATGCTATGTCAAACAAGTATAGTATAAACTCTTGTTATTTAATTTAAAACCACACATAAAGGAGGTTCCAAGCATAAACATTTAGGCATCTTGGTTTTCAGATCAAGATCATGCTCTTCCTTTCTCTCTTTGTATTTTTTGTAATGTTTATGCTTTGCTTTCATTAATATTAAGTTTATGCTTTTCATTTCCTTTCCTTTACTTAGTTAACTTTTATGTTCTTATTTTGTTTATCTATTTTGCTTTCTTTCATTATGTCTAGCTAAGTTAGTTATGTCAAGGTGAAAAGGTGACACTAATGGTGTAAGAATAAGTATAATGTAAACTTAATATGGACTTTAATGTTTGATACTAACATGTTTTATATTTGTTATCTTGTTCACTCTTTAATACTTTGCTTGTTAAATAACTAATCTTGATTTATGTTGTATAACACTTGGTACAACAAATGCTTGACACTTTCATAGCCCATAATGTATGGTATAACCGACACCTGAGCTATGAAAGGAACTTGATTTGTTGTTAACATAAGTTATAATCATGAATGCTTGACGAGATTTACAAGTATTAGCATTAATCGAATAAGATGACTAATGTAATCATGTTAACAATCTATAATCTGATTGGAACCTCCTTTATGTGTGGTTTCCAATGGAATAATAAGAGTTTATACTATACTTGTTTGACATACCATTAGTGGAACCTCTAACCTTGACATTTGTTATTATCATTGTTTAGTCGTTACATTAATATTCCATCTCAAACTTCTCATCATCATCTTCTTCTTCTTCTCCTTCTTTTTCTTTATTATTATTATTATTATTATTATTAGTATTACTACTATTATTATTATTATTGTTATTACTATTATTATTGTTATTGTTGTTATTATTGTTATTATTGTTGTTGTTGTTGTTATTATTATTTTGTTTTCTTCCTCCTTCTTTTGCTTTCTTCTTCTTCTTTTTTATTTTATTCCAACACGTGCATGAGAGTGTGGTCACGTACATCAAGTGGTAGACTTTGTAGGGTATCCTCATCATTTTCAGAAAATATGGCCGAAGAAGATAATCAATCACTTCATAATGAAAATAATGAGAATAACCGTGCTAGAACACTTAGAGACCACATGAATCCCATAAGAACAAGTGCACCATCATGCATAGTTTTTGCTCCTGATGCATCTCATTTTAATTTTAAACCAGGTATTATTCAACTTTTACCTTCTTTTCATGGTTTAGAATTGGAAAATCCATACTTGCATTTAAGGTAATTTGAGGAGGTCTGCAACACATATAATAATTTAAATTGTAGCATGAACACCATCAAATTAAAGCTTTTTTCTTTTTCATTAAAAGATAAAGCTAAAACATGGCTACAAAATTTGACACCTAGATCCATTCATGCTTGGGATGAAATGCAACAACAGTTTTTAAAGAAGTTTTTCCCATCTCATAGAACAAACTCTTTTAAGAGACAAATCACCACTTTCACTCAAAAACCAGGAGAAACATTTTATAAATGTTGGGATAGGTATCGAGACTTGCTTAGTATTTGCCCTCATCATGGTTTTGAAACATGGAGATTGGTTTCACATTTCTATGAAGGGTTAACACTTAAAGATAGGCAAATGGTTGAATTGATGTGCAATGGAACTTTTAAAGATAAAGACCCTGATGAAGCAATGGAGTACTTAGACTTGTTAGCTGAAAATGCTCAAAATTGGGACACCGCGGGTACATATGAGGCACCGAGTAAAACTCAACCTCATACATCTAGTGGAGGTATGTACAACCTTAGGGAAGATCATGACCTTCAAGCCAAGTTTGCATCTTTAGCTAGAAAAGTCGAGGCACTAGAATTGAAAAAGAATGGTCAATTAAAATCTGTTGAAAACATTGTGTGTCAAATCTGTGAAACAAATGAACACTCAACTAGTAACTGTCCAACCTTGCATTCTTTTAAGGAATGTCTCCATGAACAAGCCAATGCTTTAAACAGTTTCCAAAGGGCCAACCACAACCCATACTCCCAAACATACAACCCTGGTTGGAGAAATCACCAAAATTTCAGTTGGAAGAGTGATAATGCACAAACTTCACAACCACAGTTTCAAGCACACCATAATTTCCAAAATTCTTATGGATATGCACCTTCTTATGCTCCACCTCTTAGAAGTAATTTTGAGGAAACTTTGTATGCATTCATTGAAAAGCAAGAGACAATCAACACTCAACTTACTCAAAGCATAACAGATTTTAAAGACACTCTTGCAAAATTCACATCTGCTCTCAGTTTTCAAGAGCAAGGTAAGTTTCCATCTCAACCACAACAAAATCTCAAGGGGCAATACGATGCAAATGTAAGTAGTTATGGAAGTCAACACATGGATCAAGTCAAATCAGTCATTACTCTTCGCAATGGTAAGGTTATTAAAAAACCCACTCTTGAACCTTGTGAGAAAGATGATGAGTCAATCTCTAAGGGTAAGGAAGGGGTTGAATCTGAATATTACAAGGAAAAGACTGATTCCCTGCCAGCACTTTCATTTCCTCATGCCATGACCAATCAGGAAGAAATCGATGATAAAAAAGGCACCGAAAATGTTGATGCGGATCTTTTATCAAAAGTCACAACAGATTCGACACCAGACGTCACACCAATCAATTATTACTTTCCTAATGAATCTCTACTTTCTCTTAGTTCAATGCCTTGGTTTGCTAAAAATATGTATTTTCTTGCTTCAGGATTTTTACCAGCTCATTGGAGTACCGAAGACAAAAGAAATTTTTTGAGCAATGTGCAAAATGTTTATTGGGATGACCTTTACTTATTCAATTATTGTCCTGTTCAAATATTTCAAATATACATTCCCGACAATGAGGTAAGTGATGTTATTAAATTTTATCACTCTAAGGCATGTAGGGATCATTTCTCATAAAAAAAGAGGATTGTAGAAATCTTACAAAGTGAATTTTACTAGCCCATCATATTCAAGGAGTCAGATGCATTCCGCAAAAACTGTGAAAATTGTAAGAAGGTGGGATTTATTTCAAAACACAGAGAGTCTTTAGATAATCTTCTATTGACTCTTAAGTCTCATCATAGTCGAGATAAGCATCGTGTAATTCATGACTTATGAACCCATTTTCATAAAGAACATACTTGACTTAGTCTTGGGAATCTGACTAAAAAAGACCCTGTTTGCCAGTTTTTAAGAAAACTGGATGGGAAGCCTATCCCCGACCCCTTGAGGGCGTTTAAGCTGTTCTTGGACGTAAAACCAAGGGAAGATGTGAGCCACATTCACAACTGCGATTTGAATTTTTTTTTGTTTGTAAAAACTTGTGTCTTTTGGTTTTATTATTGTGTTTTGTTATTTCTTATTTTTGTTTTAGTGTGTTTCAGGTTTTGTCAGTGTTCGTTATTTCAGGTGATATCTTCTATACTCTATCTTTCTACCTTAGAACATTGAGGACAATGTCTCGTTTTGGTTGGGGGGAGAGGGTAGTAGTTGATAAAAAAAAATTGTTTTTCATTTCATAAAGTATGTGCATAATTGTTGTTACTAGGATGGCAGAGTAAAGGAGTTCTTTTGTTAAAGTGACTCTTGAGACGCATCTTAGTAAGCATTCTTAACAAGGTCTATTATAATACTTCCTGAAATATTCAGGTTTACAAACTCTCGTATTGTTACCACTTAATTCTGCTCATATACTTATTTAACATGTATTCTTAAACCTTAATTTACACACACACACTTTAACATATGATTGTGGGTTGCATATTGGATTATTACATTATTTATGTTCTTTTGTTAAAGGTAACAACTAAGGGAAAGGGATTGTATATAATTAAAAAAAAAAGAAAAACATGAAAAAAAAAGAAAAAAAAGAAAAAAAATGATGATAATAAAAATGTAGATAAGTTTGGTTTCGTAGCCTCCCTAACCTAAGCAATTAAGCTCGAAGGGGTGTTTTAACACCTAATACCCTAAAGTCAACTGACTTGGGAGCTATTGGCCCAACGCTTGTTACATGGGTTGAGGAGAAAAGCTTAAGGGAATCAAACATTGCACTATCTACATATCAGTATCTGCGACCCGAGTTACTAAGCTCGTTGGGGTGTCTTAACACCTAATGCCCTAAGACCAACTGGTCTGGGAGTCATTAGCTGAAAGCTCGTTGCATGGGTTAAAGATGCATGATGTTTTTAAATTATATGTATATATTTTTTAAAAAAAAAAAGACAAAAAAAAAGATAAAAATAATAATCCCAACCCAAGGAAGTTAACCTTAAACATTAGAACAAAAATTTTGTTTTCTTCCAAGAAAAGCCCCATAATTATGTGTTGATACATTGAGCACAAAAGAAAGGTTTATTAATATCTTGTTAAGTGGTATTGAGCAGATATATAAATTTAATGAGAGTTTGTTTATCTGGATAGATTAATGGAAGTTAAATGATGAATACCTTGCTTTGTGAAATTTGCAAATTGTTGTAACGCTTTGATTACTAGGGACTAGTAATAAGCTGGTTGAGGGGTGTGATTAGTACTTAAAAGTGCATTTTTATCATGGTTTTATATCATCATTTTGGACTTGAAGTATTAATAACTCCTTAACTAAAATATGTTTTATAATAATGTATCTAATAATATAAGATACCTATAATTTGTGGTAAATGTCTATTTTTAATGCAGGCCTATCAAATAAATGAAAGGATTGATTGATGACTTGAAGAACTTAAATTGCATGGATAAAGAAATGGTCAAACTTAGAGAAGAGATGTCGATGCAATCCAAACCGGAACACTGTTCGGTAATTGGGTCATATCTGGAGCTACAGATCTCAGATTTAGGTCCAATTTATATGGATGGAAAGGTAAGACATAGGCCTATAACTTTCATATGGAGCCCAAGATCTAAAAAGGCCATTATCAAGTCCAAATTGTAGCAACAACAAAGAAGCCCGAATCTGTCTTCCAGCCCGAGCACTGTTTGGTATTTTGGCCATATCTGAAGTTCTAGAAGTCCAAATGAGCTGAATTGTTTACACAAGAAAGCTGAGACAATTGCCTACAACTTTCATGTTTATAACTGGCTCCAATGTGGACGTTATCAATGACGTTTTGGGCAGACAAGAGAAGATAAGGATTGTCACCAAGTCAAAAGTTGGCCACCCACTTATCAATTAGTCATCAAATCAATAGTTCCCAATTTTGGCCTATAAAAGGAGGCATTTGCCATGCATTTAGGCATCTTGGTTTTCAGATCAAGATCATGCTCTTCCTTTCTCTCTTTGTATTTTTTGTAATGTTTATGCTTTGCTTTCATTAATATTAAGTTTATGCTTTTCATTTCCTTTCCTTTACTTAGTTAACTTTTATGTTCTTATTTTGTTTATCTATTTTGCTTTCTTTCATTATGTCTAGCTAAGTTAGTTATGTCAAGGTGAAAAGGTTACACTAATGGTGTAAGAATAAGTATAATGTAAACTTAATATGGACTTTAATGTTTGATACTAACATGTTTTATATTTGTTATCTTGTTCACTCTTTAATACTTTGCTTGTTAAATGACTAATCTTGATTTATGTTGTATAACACTTGGTACAACAAATGCTTGACACTTTCATAGCCCATAATGTATGGTATAACCGACACCTGAGCTATGAAAGGAACTTGATTTGTTGTTAACATAAGTTATAATCATGAATGCTTGACGAGATTTACAAGTATTAGCATTAATCGAATAAGATGACTAATGTAATCATGTTAACAATCTATAATCTGATTGGAACCTCCTTTATGTGTGGTTTCCAATGGAATAATAAGAGTTTATACTATACTTGTTTGACATACCATTAGTGGAACCTCTAACCTTGACATTTGTTATTATCATTGTTTAATCGTTACATTAATATTCCATCTCAAACTTCTCATCATCATCTTCTTCTTCTTCTCCTTCTTTTTCTTTATTATTATTATTATTATTATTATTAGTATTACTACTATTATTATTATTATTGTTATTACTATTATTATTGTTATTGTTGTTATTATTGTTATTATTGTTGTTGTTGTTGTTATTATTATTGTTGTTGTTGTATTATTGTTATTATAATTTGTACAATTAACCTCCCTGTGGTTCGACCCCGGTCTTGCCGGGTTATTTATTACTTCGACACTCCTGCACTTGGGAGAAGACATCAATCTTTTAGTCGTGTCAAATACAAAGAGAGAAAGGAAGAGCATGATCTTGATCTGAACACCAAGATGCCTAAATGCATGGCAAATGCCTCCTTTTATATGCCAAAATTGGGAACTATTGATTTGATGACTAATTGATAAGTGGGTGGCCAACTTTTGACTTGGTGACAATCCTTATCTTCTCTTGTCTGCCCAAAACATCATTGATAACGTCAAAATTAGAGCCAGTTGTAACATGAACGTTGTAGGCAATTTTCTCAGCTTTCTTGTGTAAAAAAGTCAGCTCATTTGGACTTCTAGAACTCCAGATATGGCCAAAATACCGAACTGTGCTCGGGCTGGAAGACAGATTCGGGCTTCTTTGTTGTTGCTACAATTTGGACTTGATAATGGCCTTTTTAGATCTTGGGCTCCATATGAAAGTTGTAGGCCTATGTCTTACCTTTCCATCCATATAAAGTGGACCTAAATCTGAGATCTGTAACTCCAGATATGACCCAATTACTGAACAGTGTTCCGGTTTGGATTGCATCGACATCTCTTTTCTAAGTTTGACCATCTCTTTACCCTTGCAATTTAAGTTCTTAAAGTCATCAATCAATCCTTTCATTTATGTGATAGGCCTCCATTTAAAATGAATATTTACCACAAATTAAAGGTATCTTATATTATTAGATATATTATTATAAAACATATTTCAGTTAAGGAGTTATTGATACTTCAAGTGCAAAATGATGATATAAAACCATGATAAAAATACACTTTTAAGTACTAATCACACCCCTCAACCAGCTTATTACTAGTCCCTAGTAATCAAAGCGTTAAAACAATTTGCAAATTTCACAAAGCAAGGTATTTATCATTTAACTTCCATTAATCTATCCAGATAAACAAACTCTCATTAAATTTATATATCTGCTCAATACCTCTTAACAAGATATTAATAAACCTCTTTTTTTTTGTGCTTAATGTATCAACACATAATTATGGGGCTTTTCTTGGAAGAAAACAAAATTTTTGTTCTAATGTTTAAGGTTAACTTCCTTGGGTTGGGATTATTATTTTTTTCTTCTTTTTTTTTAACTCTATATACATATAATTTAAAAACATCATGCATCTTTAACCCATATAACGAGCTTTCAGCTAATGACTCCCAGACCAGTTGGTCTTAGGGCATTAGGTGTTAAGACACCCCTACGAGCTTAGTAACTCGGGTTGCAGATACTGATATGTAGATAGTGCAATGTTTGATTCCCTTAAGCTTTTCTCCACAACCCATGTAACAAGCGTTGGGCCAATAGCTCCCAAGTCAGTTGACTTTAGGGTATTAGGTGTTAAAACACCCCTTCGGGCTTAATTGCTTAGGTTAGGGAGGCTACGAAACCAAACTTATCTACATTTTTATTATCATCATTTTTTTTTCTTTTTCTTTTTTATTTTTTTTTTCATTTTTTTTCATGTTTTTTTTTCTTAATTATATACAATCCCTTTCCCTTAGTTGTTACCTTTAACAAAAGAACATAAATAATGTAATAATCCAATATGCAACCCACAATCATATGTTAAAGTGTGTGTGTGTAAATTAAGGTTCAAGAATACATGTTAAATAATTATATGAGCAGAATTAAGTGATAACAATGCGAGAGTTTGTAAACCTGAATATTTCAAGAAGTATTATAATAGACCTTGTTAAGAATGGTTACTAAGATACGTCTCAAGAGTCACTTTAACAAAAGAACTCCTTTACTCTGCCATCCTAGTAACAACAATTATGCACATGCTTTGTGAAATGAAAAACAATTTTTTTTTATCAACTACTACCCTCTCCCCCCAACCAAAACGAGATATTGTCCTCAATGTTTTAAGGTAGAAAGATAGAGTATAGAAGATATCACCTGAAATAATGAACATTAACAAACCTGAAACACACTGAAACAAAAATAAGAAATGACAAAACACAAATATTATGCTATTAATAAAAAGAAAAGACACAAATTTTTACAAGCTAAGACTCAAATCGCAGTTGTGATTGTGGCTCACATCTTCCCTTGGTTTTACGTCCAAGAACGACTTAAACGCCCTCTATGGGTCGGGGATAGGCTTCCCATCCAGTTTTCTTAAAAATTGGCAAACAAAGTCTTTTTTAGTCAGATTCCCAAGACTAAGTCAAGTATGTTCGTTATGAAAATGGGTTCATAAGTCATGAATTACACGATGCTTATCTCGACTATGATGAGACTTAAGAGTCAATAGAAGATTATCTAAAGACTCTCTGTGTTTTGAAATAAATCCCACCTTCTGACAATTTTCACAGTTTTTGTGGAATGCATCTGACTCCTTGAATATGATGGGCCAGGAAAATCTACTTTGTAAGATTTCTATAATCCTCTTTTTTGAAGAGAAATGATCCCCACATGCCTTAGAGTGACAAAATTTAATGAAATTACTTACCTCATTGTCGAAAATGCATTTTTGAAATATTTGATCAGGACAATAATTGAATAAGTAAGGGTCATCCCAACAAAAATTTTGCTCGTTGCTCAAAAATTTTCTTTTGTCTTCAATACTCCAATGAGTTGGCAAAAATCCTGAAGCAAGAAAATTGATATTTTTAGCAAACCAAGGCATTGAAATAAAAGAAAGTAAAGATTTATCAAGAAAGTAATCATCGATTGATGTGATGTCGGGTGTCGAATCTATTGTCACTTCTGATAAAAAATCTGCATCAACCTTTTCGGTGCCTTTTTCATCCTCGATTTCTTCTTGATTGGTCATGGCATGAGAAAATGAAAGTGCTGGCAGAGAATCAGTCGTTTCTTTGCAATTTTCAGATTCAACCCCTTCCTTACCCTTAGAGATTGACTCATCATCTTTCTCATAAGGTTCAAGAATTAGTTTGTGAATAACCTTACCACTACAAAGAGTGATGACTGATTTGACTTGATCCATGTGTTGACTTCCAGGACTACTTGCATTTGCATCATATTGCCCCTTAAGATTTTGCTGTGGTTGAGATGGAAACTTACCTTGCTCTTGAAAACTAAGAGCAGATATGAATTTTGCAAGAGTTTCTTTAAAATCTGTTATGCTTTGAGTAAGTTGAGTATTGATTGTCTCTTGCTTTTCAATGAATGCATACAAAGTTTCCTCAAAATTTCTTGTAGGAGATGGAGCATAAGGAGGTGCATATCCATGATAATTTTGGAAATTATGGTGTGCTTGGAACTGTGGTTGTGAAGTTTGTGCATTGTTGTTCTCACTCTTCCAACTAAAATTTGGGTGATTTCTCCAACCAGGGTTGTATGTTTGGGAGTATGGGTTGTGGTTGGCCCTTTGAAAACTGTTTAAAGCATGAGCTTGTTCATGGAGACATTTTTTAAAAGAAGGCAAGGTTGGACAGTTATTGGTTGAGTGTTCATTTGTTTCACATATTTGACACACAATGTTTTTAACAGATTTTAATGGACCATTCTTTTCCAATTCTAGTGCCTCGACTTTTCTAACTAAAGATGCAAACTTGGCTTGAAGGTCATGATCTTCCCTAAGGTTGTACATACCTCCACTAGATGTATGAGGTTGAGTTTTACTCGGTGCCTCATAAGTACCAGCGATGTCCCAATTTTATGCATTTTCAGCTGACAAGTCTAAGTACTCCATTGCTTCATCAGGGTCTTTATCTTCAAAGGTTCCATTGCACATCAATTCAACCATTTGTCTATCTTTAGGTGTTAACCCTTCATAGAAATGTGAAACCAATCTCCATGTTTCAAAACCATGATAAGGGCAAGTACTAAGCAAGTCTCGATACCTATCCCAACATTGATAAAATGTTTCTCCTGGTTTTTGAGTGAAAGTAGTGATTTGTCTCTTGAAAGAGTTTGTTCTATGAGATGGGAAAAACTTCTTTAAAAAATGTTGTTGCATTTCATCCCAAGCACGAATGGATCCTGGTCTTAAATTTTGTAGCCATGTTTTAGCTTTATCTTTTAATGAAAAAGGAAAAAGCTTTAATCTAATGGTGTTCATGCTACAATTTAAATTATTATATGTGTTGCACACCTCCTCAAATTCCCTTAAATGCAAGTATGGATTTTCCAACTCTAAACCATGAAAAGAAGGTAAAAGTTGAATAATACCTGGTTTAAAATTAAAATGAGATGCATCAGGAGGAAAAACTATGCATGATGGTGCACTTGTTCTTGTGGGATTCATGTGGTCTCTAAGTGTTCTAGCATGGTTATTCTCATTATTCTCATTTTGAAGTGATTGATTATCTTCTTCGGCCATATTTTTTGAAAATGATGAGGATATCCTACAAAGTCTACCACTTGATGTACGTGACCACACTCTCATGTACGTGTAGGAATAAAATAAAAAAGAAGAAGAAGAAAGCAAAAGAAGGAGGAAGAAAACAAAATAAAAAGAAACAAAAGAAAAGAAACAAAGTTATACAAGAAAAGTGAAAAGAGAAAATAAAATAAATACTATAATTTATACAAGAACTTACCTCCCCGGCAACGGCGCCAAAAACTTGACATGACTAAAAGGTTGATGTCTTCTCCCAAGTGCAGGAGTGTCAAAGTAATAAATAACCCGGCAAGACCGGGGTCGAACCACAGGGAGGTTAATTATACAAATTATAAACAACAATTATAAAACAACAATAACAACAACAACAATAGTAATAATAATAATAAAAATAATAATAATAGTAGTAGTAGTAGTAGTAGTACTAATAATAATAATAATAATAATAATAATAATAATAATAATAATAATAATAATAATAATAATAATAATAAAGAAAGAGAAGAAGAAGAAGATGATGATGATGAAAACTTAGAGATGAAATATTAATGTAAGGATTAAACAATAATAATAACAAATGTCAAGGTTAGAGGTTCCACTAATGGTATATCAAACAAGTATAGTATAAACTCTTATTATTGAATTGGAAACCACACACAAAGGAGGTTCCAATCAAATTATATATTGTTAACATGATTACATTAGTCATCTTATTCAATTAATGCTAATACTTGTAAATCTCGTCAAGCATTCATGATTATAACTTATGTTAACAACAAATCAAGTTCCTTTCATAGCTCAGGTGTCGGTTATACCATACATTATGGGCTATGAAAGTGCCAAGCATTTGTTGTACCAAGTGTTATACAACATAAATCAAGATTAGTCATTTAACAAGCAAAGTATTAAAGAGTAAACAAGATAACAAATATAAAACATGTTAGTATCAAACATTAAAGTCCATATTAAGTTTACATTATACTTATTCTCACACCATTAGTGTAACCTTTTCACCTTGACATAATTGACTTAGCTAGACATAAAGAAAGAAAGAAAAATAGATAAACAACATAAGAACATAAAAGCTAACTAAGTAAAGGAAAGGAAATGAAAAGCATAAACTTGATATTAATGAAAGCAAAGCATAAACATTACAAAAAATACAAAGAGAGAAAGGAAGAGGATGATCTTGATCTGAACACCAAGATGCCTAAATGCATGGCAAATGCCTCCTTTTATAGGCCAAAATTGGGAACTATTGATTTGATGACTAATTGATAAGTGGGTGGCCAACTTTTGACTTGGTGACAATCCTTATCTTCTCTTGTCTGCCCAAAACATCATTGATAACGTCAAAATTGGAGCCAGTTGTAACATGAAAGTTGTAGGCAATTGTCTCAGCTTTCTTGTGTAAAAACGTCAGCTCATTTGGACTTCTAGAACTCCAGATATGGCCAAAATACCGAACTGTACTCGGGTTGGAAGACAGATTCAGGCTTCTTTGTTGTTGCTACAATTTGGACTTGATAATGGCCTTTTTAGATCTTAGGCTCCATATGAAAGTTGTAGGCCTATGTCTTACCTTTCCATCCATATAAAGTGGACCTAAATCTGAGATCTGTAGCTCCAGATATGACCCTATTACCGAACAGTATTCCGGTTTGGATTGCACCGACATCTCTTTTCTAAGTTTGACCATCTCTTTACCCTTGCAATTTAAGTTCTTAAAGTCATCAATCAATCCTTTCATTTATGTGATAGGCCTCCATTTAAAATGAATATTTACCACAAATTAAAGGTATCTTATATTATTAGATATATTATTATAAAACATATTTCAGTTAAGGATTGATACTTTAAGTGCAAAATGATGATATAAAACCATGATAAAAATGCACTTTTAAGTACTAATCAATGACTAATGTAATCATGTTAACAATCTATAATCTGATTGGAACCTCCTTTGTGTGTGGTTTCCAATTGAATAATAAGAGTTTATACTATACTTGTTTGACATACCATTAGTGAAACCTCTAACCTTGACATTTGTTATTATTATTGTTTAATCCTTACATTAATTTTCCATCTCCAAGTTCTCATCATCATCTTCTTCTTCTCTTTCTTTATTATTATTATTATTATTATTATTATTATTATTATTATTATTATTATAGTTGTTATTGTTATTGTCATTGTTGTTATTATTGTTATTACTATTATTATTGTTGTTGTTGTTGTTATTATTGTTGTTGTACTATTGTCGTTTATAATTTGTACAATTAACCTCCCTGTGGTTCGACCCCGATCTTGCGGGGTTATTTATTACTTCGACACTCCTGCACTTGGGAGAAGACATCAATCTTTTAGTCGTGTCAAGTTTTTGGCGCCGTTGCTGGGGAGGTAAGTCCTTGTATAAATTATAATATTTATTTTATTTTTTCTTTTCACTTTTGTTGTATATAACTTTGTTTGTTGTCTTTCTTTCTTCTTCTTTTGTTTTCTTTCTTCTTTTTTTCTATTTCTACACGTGCATGAGAGTTTGGTCATGTACATCAAGTGGTAGACATTGTAAGATATCCTCATCATTTTCAGAAAATATGGCCGAAGGAGATAATTAATCACTTCATAATGAGAATAATGAGAATAACCGTGCTAGAACACTTAGAGACCACATGAATCCCACAAGAACAAGTGCACCATCATGCATAGTTTTTCCTCCCGATGCATCTCATTTTAATTTTAAACCAGGTATTATTCAACTTTTACCTTCTTTTCATGGCTTAGAATTGGAAAATCCATACTTGCATTTAAGGGAATTTAAGGAGGTCAGCAACACATATAATAATTTAAATTGTAGCATCAACACCATCAGATTAAAGCTTTTTCCTTTTTCATTAAAAGATAAAGCTAAAACATGGCTACAAAATTTGAGACCAGGATCCATTCGTGCTTGGGATGAAATGCAACAACAGTTTTTGAAGAAGTTTTTCCCATCTCACAGAACAAACTCTTTCAAAAGACAAATCACTACTTTCACTCAAAAACTAGGAGAAACATTTTACCAATGTTGGGATAGGTATAGAGACTTGCTTAGTACTTGCCCTCATCATGGTTTTGAAACATGGAGATTGCTTTCACATTTCTATGAAGGGTTAACACCTAGAGATAGACAAATGGTTGAATTGATGTGCAATGGAACTTTTGAAGATAAAGATCCTGATGAACCAATGGAGTACTTAGACTTGTTAGTTGAAAATGCTCAAAATTGGGACACCGCGGGTACTTATAAGACACCGAGTAAAACTCAACCTCATACATCTAATGGAGGTATGTACAACCTTAAGGAAGATCATGACCTTCAAGCCAAGTTTGCATCTTTAGCTAGAAAAGTCGAGGCACTAGAATTGAAAAAGAGTGGTCAATTAAAATCTGTTGAAAACATTGTGTGTCAAATCTGTGAAACAAATGAACACTCAACCAGTAACTGTCCAACCTTGCATTCTTTTAAGGAATGTCTCCATGAACAAGCCAATGCTTTAAACAGTTTCCAAAGGGCCAACCACAACCCATACTCCCAAACATACAACCCTGGTTGGAGAAATCACCCAAATTTCAGTTGGAAGAGTGAGAACAACAATGCACGAACTTCACAACCACCGTTTTAAGCACACCATAATTTCCAAAATTCTCATGGATATGCACCTCCTTATGCTCCACCTCCTACAAGAAATTTTGAGGAAACTTTGTATGCATTCATTGAAAAGCAAGAGACAATCAATACTCAACTTACTCAAAGCATAACAGATTTTAAAGAAACTCTTGCAAAATTCATATCTGCTCTTAGTTTTCAAGAGCAAGGTAAGTTTCCATCTCAACCACAGCAAAATCTTAAGGGGCAATATGATGCAAATGCAAGTAGTCCTGGAAGTCAACACATGGATCAAGTCAAATTAGTCATCACTCTTTGTAGTGGTAAGGTTATTCACAAACTAATTCTTGAACCTTATGAGAAAGATGATGAGTCAATCTCTAAGGGTAAGGAAGGGGTTGAATCTGAAAATTGCAAAGAAAAGACTGATTCTCCACCAGCACTTCCATTTCCTCAAGCCATGACCAAGCAAAGGAAAGTCAATCACAACTCTGAAATTTTTGAAATTTTCAAACAGGTAAGGATCAATATACCTTTGCTGGATGCTATTAAACAGGTTCCTTCCTATGCTAAATTTTTGAAAGATCTATGCACTGTGAAGAGGAAACTGAATGTGAAAAAGAAAGCCTTTCTAGCCGACCAAGTAAGTGCTATTCTTCAAAATAATAATGCTTTGAAATATAAAGACCCTGGTTGTCCTACAATTTCTTGCTTTATTGGAGAGCATAAAATTGAAAGAGCCTTACTTGATCTTGGTGCTAGTGTGAATTTACTTCCATATTCAGTTTTTCAGAGTCTCAATCTAGGTGAGTTAAAACCAACTTCTATATCTCTTTTACTTGCCGATAGATCTGTAAAAGTGCCTAGAGGAATAATTGAAGATGTGTTAGTACAAGTCGATAAATTCATTTATCCTGTGGATTTTATTGTCTTGGACACAGAACCTGTTGAAGCATGTAATTCATTTCCTGTTATTTTAGGACGTCCGTTTCTTGCAACGTCTAACGCATTGATTAATTGTAGGAATGGACTGATGAAGCTATCATTTGGAAACATGACATTGGAGATGAATATTTTCAACATTTGCAAGCAACCTAGAGATGATAATGATTTACAGGAAGTTAATACAAATAAAAAAGGTAAGTTATTACAAACTCTGAAAATGCACAAAAATGCATTAGGATGGACCATAACTGATATAAAAGGAATTAGTCCTTTGATTTGTACACACAGAAATTATTTAGAGGAAAATGTTAAACCCTCTAGAGAAATGCAACGAAGGCTAAATCCTAATATGAAAGAAGTAGTGAAAAATGAAGTGATTAAGCTTCTAGATAATGAAATCATTTATCCTATTTCTGACAACAAATGGGTAAGTCCTACCCAAGTTGTACCCAAGAATTCTGGAGTCACTATGATAACAAATGAGAACAATGAGTTAATTCCCACTAGAACTGTTACTGGTTGATGCATGTGCATTGACTATAGGAAACTTAATTCAATGACTAGAAAAGATCATTTTCCTTTACCTTTCATGGATCAAATCCTAGAAAGAGTTGTAGGTCATGAATTTTATTGTTTCCTAGATGGCTATTCGGGTTACAACCAAATTAAAATTACATTGGAAGATCAAGAAAAGACTACTTTCAGATGTCCATTTGGTACTTTTTCATATCGAAGGATGCTTTTTGGATTATGTAATGCACCAGCCACATTTCAAAGATGCATGCTTAGTATATTTAGTGATATGGTTGAACATTTTCTTGAGATTTTCATGGATGATTTTTCTATTTTTGGTGATTCATTTGATGATTGTTTGACTAACTTAGAAAAGGTTTTGACTAGGTGTGAAGAGAAGAATCTTGTGCTGAATTAGGAAAAATGTCATTTTATGGTAACAAACGGCATTATACTTGGTCACATTGTTTCATCAAAAGGAATTGAGGTTGACAAATCTAAAATCGAGTTAATTGCAAACTTGCCAACACCAAAATCTCTTAAAGATGTTAGATCATTTCTAGGACATGCTGGTTTTTATAGAAGGTTAATCAAAGATTTTAGTGTAATATCTAAGCCTTTAAGTAACCTTCTAACAAAGGATACTATTTTTGAATGGACTGAACATTGTGAAGAAACCTTTGTTAAACTTAAAAACTTGCTCACTTGTGCTCCTATCATTCAACCTCCTGATTGGTCATTACCTTTTGAAATAATGTGTGATGCTAGTGATTATGCTGCAGGTGCTGTTTTGGGACAAAGAAAAGATAAGAAACCTTATGTAATTTACTATGCAAGTAAAACTTTAAATAGTGCTCAAACAAATTATACCACCACTGAAAAAGAATTACTTGCAGTAGTATTTGCATGTGAAAAATTCAGATCTTATCTTGTTGGCTCACCTGTTGTGGTTTTTAGTGATCATGCAGTATTGAAATATCTTCTTTCTAAGAAAGATTCTAAGGCTAGATTGGTGCGGTGGATTTTATTACTTCAAGAATTTGATATCACAATCAAAGATAAGAAATACAACGAAAATGTTGTCGCAGATCACTTGTCTAGATTGACAACAGATTCGAAAACTGACATCACACCAATCGATGACTACTTTCCCGATGAATCTTTACTTTCTATCTCTACAATGCCTTGGTTTGCTAATATTGTTAATTTTCTTGTTTCAAGACAATTGCCAACTCATTGGAGTACCCAAGATAAAAGAAAGTTCTTGAACGAAGTGAAGAACTTTTATTGGGATGATCCTTATTTATTCAAATATTGTCCGGATCAAATATTTCGAAGATACATTCCTGACAATGAGGTAAGTAGTGTCATTAAATTTTGTCATTCTGAGGCATGTGGAGGCCATTTCTCGTCAAGAAAGACAACCGCAAAAATCTTACAAAGTGGATTTTATTGGCCTACCATGTTCAAAGACTCACATGCATTCTGCAAGTCTTGTGAAAATTGTCAAAAGTTGGGATCTATTTCAAAACATCACATGATGCCTTTAAATCCTATTATTGTCATTGAGATCTTTGACTGTTGGGGTATAGATTTCATGGGTCCATTCCCTCCATCATTTGGTTTCTTATACATATTAGTTGTAGTAGATTATGTTTCAAAATGGATAGAGGCAATTCCAAGTCGAAACAATGATCACAAAACAGTGATAAAGTTTTTGAAAGAAAATGTTTTGAGTCGATTTGGAGTCCCTCGAGCCATAATAAGTGATGGTGGAGCACATTTTTGCAACAAGCCATTTGAGTCTTTAATGAAGAAATATGGAATCACACACAAAGTTGCCACCTTTTATCACCCTCAAACAAGTGGACAAGTAGAGCTTGCTAATAGGGAGATCAAACATATTTTGGAGAAAACAGTGAACCCTAATAGGAATGACTAGTCTTTAAGACTTAATGATGCACTTTGTGCTTATCGAACTGCTTATAAAACATTATTAGGTATGTCACCTTATATACTAGTCTATGGAAAACCTTGTCACTTGCTTGTGGAACTTGAACATAAAGCTTATTGGGCTATTAAAGCTTTCAATTCAAATCTGGATGATGCTAGTCAACTGCGAAAATTACAAATAAATGAGCATGAGGAAATAAAAAATGATGCATATGAAAATTCAAGAATTCATAAAGCAAGAATTAAAGAGTTTCATGACAAGAAAATACTGAGAAAAACATTCAATGTTGGTCAAAAAGTCTTGCTTTATAATTCTCGACTGCATTTATTTCCTGGAAAATTAAGATCAAGATGGAGCGGTCCTTTTATTGTGAAACATGTGTATCCATATGGGGCCTATGACATCGAGAATCCAAAGAATGACAATGTTTTCAAGGTAAATGGACATCGCCTGAAATTTTACTTTGATAATTTTTCAGTTGAACATGACTCTATTAAATTGGGTGATCCTGCATATAAAGATTGATTTTTTTTTCTTTTTGAGTGATTTTTGCTAGTTTCTCTCACCCCGGTCAAATGGCGGATAACGGTACTCCGTGACTTAAGTCGGTTCTTTCAGTTTCCCACCATAACTGATATATGTGTATATATTTGTGCAATTCTTTGAATGTCTCTTCCAATTCTCATTTGAAAATGGACACTAATCTTGAAAAATTGAAAAAGTATTTTCCCGCTCTACCTCAGAATGCGATTACAAAAATTTATCATGCTAGATGTGCAAGATTGAGATTGTTAATGAATCATGGAATTCCTGAAGATATTCGCTGGTTGATTGAAGCAAAGGTCCGATTATCAGGTGAGTCCTCTAACTCCTTCATTTCACACATGCCTGGAACAGGTAAAAGCACTTTTGCAAAGAAACATCGTGCAAAACGACTAGAAGTCTGTCATCGATGTGCTAGATGGACTTGTAATACATAATGTCATTCTTTAGGAATGGTATCTATAAACCATGAAGATAAAATACAATTCATTAAGGATGGCCTGAGTAAGGAGTCTTTAGATAATCTTCTATTGACTCTTGAGATGCATCCTAGTGCAGATGTGCATCGTGTAATTCATGATTTATAGCCACTATTTTATAAAGAACATGATCGACTTAGTCTTGGGAATCTGACTAAAAAAGACCCTATTTGCCAGTTTTTAAGAAAACTAGATGGGAAGCCTATCCCCGACCCATAGAGGGCATTTAAGCCGTTCTTGGACGTAAAACCAAGGGAAGATATGAGCCACAATCACAACTACCTGTACATATACATGCTTTTTCAAAAGTAAATAAATAAAGAGAGAGAGAGAGTGTGTGTGAGACTCTAGCTGGCCTACATATAGGTGGTATGATTGCCTTTCTAATTTCTCATCTATAAAACCCTCTCTTCCTTCCTTTCATTTCTACTCAACCCATACATTCAACAAATACACAAGTGTGTAGAAATGGCAAGTTCCTCAGGTCATCATATAAGAAATATTTGTGTTTTTGGTGGATCTAGTCCTGGGAAAGAAAAGGAGTTTTTAGAATCAGCAAATCATCTTGGTCAAGTGCTGGCTGAGAGAAAGATTCATTTAGTGTATGGGGGAGGCAGTCTAGGGTTAATGGGAGGTGTGACAATAGCTGCATTTTTAGGAGGTAGTCAAGTTTTAGGGGTCGTCCCCGAAGCTTTAGCACAAGGGGACATCATTGGAAAAACAATTGGAGAGGAACTTCAGGTCTCCACAATATCGGCTTGAATGAATGCAATGTTTAACCATGCTGATGGCTTCATTGCTTTACCAAGTGGTCTAGGCACATTGGAAGAGATCTTTCATATTTCCTCTTGAGCTCAACTGCACATTCACCATAAACCCATAGGTTTGTTAAATGTTAATGGTTATTATGATAAGTTCTTGTCTTTTCTTGATCATGCTGTGGAACAGGAATTTCTAACATCTTCTGCACGACAAATCATAATCTCTGCTGCTACTGCTGAAAAATTAATTGACCAACTACAATCCTTCATTCCTGTAATTGATCCTTCCATGAGTCGCATAAATTGGTCAACTAAGGAAAGCCGTAAAAAGCTTAGATTGGATTTGAGCCTTCATTTGTGAATTTTTATGTCTTTTGATTTTATTATTGTGTTTTGTTATTTCTTATTTTTGTTTAAGTGTGTTTCAGGTTTGTCAATGTTCGTTATTTCAGGTGATATCTTCTATACTCTATCTTTCTACCTTAGAACATTAAGGACAATGTCTTGTTTTAGATGGTAGAGTAAAGGAGCTCTTTTATTAAAGTGACTCTTGAGACGCATCTTAGTAACCATTCTTAACAAGGTCTATTATAATACTTCTTGAAATATTCAGATTTACAAACTCTCACATTATTATCACTTAATTCTGCTCATATACTCATTTAACATGTATTCTTAAACTTTAATTTTCACACACACACTTTAACATATGATTGTGGGTTGCACATTGGATTATTATGTTATTTATGTTCTTTTGTTAAAGGTAACAACTAAGGGAAAGGGATTGGATATAATTAAAAAAAAATGAGAAAAAAAAAGAAAAAAAAAATGATAATAATAAAAATGTAGATAAGTTTGGTTTCGTAGCCTCCCTAACCTAAGCAATTAAGCCCGAAGGCGTGTTTTAACACCTAACACCCTAAAGTCAACTGACTTGGGAGCTATTGGTCCAACGCTTGTTACATGGGTTGAGGAGAAAAGCTTAAGGGAATCAAATATTGCACTATCTACATATCAGTTTCTGCGACCCAAGTTACTAAGCTCGTAGGGGTGTCTTAACACCTAATGCCCTAAGACCAACTAGTCTGGGAGTCATTAACCGAAAGCTCATTACATGGGTTAAAGATGCATGGTGTTTTTAAATTATATGTATATATATTTAAAACAAAAGGAAGAATAAAAAAAGATAAAAATAATAATCCCAACCCAAGGAAGTTAACCTTAAACATTAGAACAAAAATTTTGTTTTCTTCCAAGAAAAGCCCCATAATTATATGTTGATACATTGAGCACAAAAGAAAGGTTTATGAATATCTTGTTAAGATGTATTGAGCAGGTATATAAATTTAACGCGAGTTTGTTTATCTGGATAGATTAATGGAAGTTAAATGATGAATACCTTGCTTTCTGGAATTTGCAAATTGTTTTTCTATTTTAACGCTTTGATTACTAGGGACTAGTAATAAGCTGGTTGGGGGGGTGTGATTAGTACTTAAAAGTGCATTTTTATCATGGTTTTATATCATCATTTTGCACTTGAAGCATCAATAACTCCTTAACTAAAGCATGCTTTATAATAATATATCTAATAATATAAGATACCTTTAATTTGTGGAAAATATTCATTTTAAATGCAGGCCTATCACATAAATGAAAGGATTGATTGATGACTTTAAGAACTTAAATTGCAAGGGCAAAGAGATGACCAAAATTAGAAAAGAGATGTCGGTGCAATCTAAACCGGAACACTGTTTGGTAATTGGGGCATATCTGGAGCTATAGATCTTAGATTTAGGTCTACTTTATATGGATGGAAAGGTAAGACATAGGCCTACAACTTTCATATGGAGCCCAAGATCTAAAAAGGCCATTTTCAAGTCCAAATTATTGCAACAACAAAGAAGCCCGAAATTGTCCTCCAGCCCGAACACTATTCAGTATTTTGGCCATATCTGGAGTTCTAGAACTCGAAATGAGCTGAATTGTTTACACAAGAAAGCTGAGACAATTGTCTACAACGTTCATGTTTTTAAGTGGCTCCAATTTTGATGTTATCAATGATGGTTTGGGAAGACAAGAGAAGATAAGGATTGTTTACCAAGTCAAGAGTTGGCCACCCACTCATCAATTAGTCATCAAATCAATAGTTCCTAATTTTGGCCTATAAAAGAAGGCATTTGCCATGCATTTAGGCATCTTGGTTTCCAGATCAAGATCATACTCTTCCTTTCTCTCTTTGTATTTTTTGTAATGCTTATGCTTTGTTTTCATTAATATTAAGTTTATGCCTTTCATTTCCTTTCCTTTACTTAGTTAGCTTTTATGTTCTTATTTTGTTTATCTATTTTTCTTTCTTTCATTATGTCTAGCTAAGTTAATTATGTGAAGGTGAAAAGGTTACACTAATGGTGTAAGAATTAGTATAATGTAAACTTAATATGGACTTTAATGTTTGATACTAACATGTTTTATATTTGTTATCTTGTTCACTCTTTAATACTTTGCTTGTTAAATGACTAATCTTGATTTATGTTGTATAACACTTGGTACAATGATTTGTACTTAAAAGTGCATTTTTATCATGGTTTTATATCATCATTTTGCACTTGAAGTATCAATAACTCCTTAACTAAAATATGTTTTATAATAATGTATCTAATAATATAAGATACCTATAATTTGTGGTAAATGTCTATTTTTAATGCAGGCCTATCAAATAAATGAAAGGATTGATTGATGACTTTAAGAACTTAAATTGCAAGGATAAAGAGATGGTCAAACTTAGAGAAGAGATGTCGGTGCAATCCAAACCGGAACACTGTTCGGTAATTGGGTCATATCTGGAGCTACAGATCTCAGATTTAGGTCCAATTTATATGGATGGAAAGGTAAGACATAGGCCTACAGCTTTCATATGGAGCCTAAGATCTAAAAAGGCCATTATCAAGTCCAAATTGTAGCAACAACAAAGAAGCCCGAATCTGTCTTCCAGCCCGAGCACTGTTCGGTATTTTGGCCATATCTGGAGTTCTAGAAGTCCAAATGAGCTGAATTTTTTACACAA
The DNA here is from genome assembly GCA_026413675.1 of Populus pruinosa. NCBI lineage: Eukaryota > Viridiplantae > Streptophyta > Magnoliopsida > Malpighiales > Salicaceae > Populus > Populus pruinosa. Next base: position 6,546,577 of record CM048610.1, on the reverse strand, counting down.
GAAAGCTGAGACAATTGCCTACAACTTTCACATTACAATTGGCTCCAATTTTGACATTATCAATTACGTTTTGGGCAGACAAGAGAAGATAAGGATTGTCACCAAGTCAAAAGTTGGCCACCCACTTATCAATTAGTCATCAAATCAATAGTTCCCAATTTTAGCCTATAAAAGGAGGCATTTACCATGCATTTAGGCATCTTGGTTTCCAGATCAAGATCATGCTCTTCCTTTCTCTCTTCGTATTTTTTATGCTTTGTTTTCATTAATATTAAGTGTATGCCTTTCATTTCCTTTCCTTTACTTAGTTAACTTTTATGTTCTTATTTTGTTTATCTATTTTTATTTCTTTCATTATGTCTAGCTAAGTTAATTATATCAAGGTGAAAAGGTTACACTAGTGGTGTAAGAATAAGTATAGTGTAAACTTAATATGGACTTTAATGTTTGATACTAACATGTTTTATATTTGTTATCTTGTTCACTCTTTAATACTTTGCTTGTTAAATGACTAATCTTGATTTATGTTGTATAACACTTGGTACAACAAATGCTTGGCACTTTCATAGCCCATAATGTATGGTATAACCGACACCTGAGCTATGAAAGGAACTTGATTTGTTGTTAACATAAGTTATAATCATGAATGCTTGACGAGATTTACAAGTATTAGCTTTAATTGAATAAGATGACTAATGTAATCATGTTAACAATATATAATCTGATTGGAACCTCCTTTGTGTGTGGTTTCCAATTCAATAATAAGAGTTTATACTATACTTGTTTATACTATACTTTGCTGTTTTATAATTGTTGTCTATAATTTATACAATTAACCTCCCTGTGGTTCGACCCCGGTCTTGCCGGGTTATTTATTACTTCGACACTCCTACACTTGGGAGAAGACATCAACCTTTTAGTCGTGTCAAGTTTTTGGCGCCGTTGCCGGGGAGGTAAGTTCTTGTATAAAGTATAGTATTTATTTTATTTTCTCTTTTCACTTTTCTTGTATATAACTTTGTTTCTTTTCTTTTGTTTCTTTTTATTTTGTTTTCTTCCTCCTTCTTTTGCTTTCTTCTTTTTTTTTTTATTTTATTCCTACACGTGCATGAGAGTGTGGTCACGTACATCAAGTGGTAGACTTTGTAGGATATCCTCATCATTTTCAGAAAATATGGCCGAAGAAGATAATCAATCACTTCAAAATGAGAATAATGAGAATAACCGTGCTAGAACACTTAGAGACCACATGAATCCCATAAGAACAAGTGCACCATCATGCATAGGTTTTCCTCCAGATGCATCTCATTTTAATTTTAAACCAAGTATTATTCAACTTTTACCATCTTTTCATGGTTTGGAATTGGAAAATCCATACTTGCATTTAAGGGAATTTGAGGAGGTGTGCAACACATATAATAACTTAAATTGTAGCATGAACACCATCAGATTAAAGCTTTTTCCTTTTTCATTAAAAGATAAAGCTAAAACATGGCTATAAAATTTAAGACCAGGATCCATTCGTGCTTGGGATGAAATGCAACAACAATTTTTAAAGAAGTTTTTCCCATCTCATAGAACAAACTCTTTCAAGAGACAAATCACCACTTTCACTCAAAAACCAGGAGAAACATTTTACAAATGTTGGGATAGGTATCGAGACTTGCTTAGTACTTGCCCTCATCATGGTTTTGAAACATGGAGATTGGTTTCACATTTCTATGAAGGGTTAACACCTAAAGATAGGCAAATGGTTGAATTGATGTGCAATGGAACTTTTGAAGATAAAGACCCTGATGAAGCAATGGAGTACTTAGACTTATTAGCTGAAAATGCTCAAAATTAGGACACCGCGGGTACTTGTGAGGCACCGAGTAAAACTCAACCTCATACATCTAGTGGAGGTATGTATAACCTTAGGGAAGATCATGACCTTCAAGCCAAGTTTGCATCTTTAGCTAGAAAAGTCGAGGCACTAGAATTGAAAAAGAGTGGTCAATTAAAATCTGTTGAAAACATTGTGTGTCAAATCTGTGAAACAAATGAACACTCAACCAGTAACTGTCCAACCTTGCCTTCTTTTAAGGAATGTCTCCATGAACAAGCCCATCCTTTAAACAGTTTCCAAAGGGCCAACCACAACCCATACTCCCAAACATATAACCCTGGTTGGAGAAATCACCCAAATTTCAGTTGGAAGAGTGAGAACAACAATGCACAAACTTCACAACCACCATTTCAAGCACACCATAATTTCCAAAATTTTCATGGGTATGCACCTCCTTATGCTCCACCTCCTAGAAGAAATCTTGAGGAAACATTGCATGCATTCATTGAAAAGCAAGAGACAATCAATACTCAACTTGCTCAAAACATGACAGATTTTAAAGATACTCTTGCAAAATTAACATCTGCTCTCAGTTTCCAAGAGAAAGGTAAGTTTCCATCGCAACCACAACAAAATCCCAAGGGGCAATACAATGTAAATGCAAGTAGTTCCGGAAGCCAACACATGGATCAAGTCAAATCAGTCACTACTCTGCGCAGTGGTAAGGTTATTGAAAAACCCTCTTTTGAACCTTATAAGAAAGATGATGAGTCAATCTCTGAGGGTAAGGAAGGGGATGAATCTGAAAATTGCAATGAAATGACTGATTCACCACCAGCACTTCCATTTCCTCAAGCCATGACCAAACAAAGGAAAGTCAATCACAACTCAGAAATTTTTGAAATTTTCAAACAGGTAAGAATCAATATACCTTTGCTGGATGCTATTAAACAGGTTCCTTCCTATGCTAAATTTTTGAAAGATCTATGCACTGTGAAGAGGAAACTGAATGTGAAAAAGAAAGCCTTTCTAGCCGACCAAGTAAGTGCTATTCTTCAAAATAATAATGCTTTGAAATATAAAGACCCTGGTTGTCCTACAATTTCTTGCTTTATTGGAGAGCATAAAATTGAAAGAGCCTTACTTGATCTTGGTGCTAGTGTGAATTTACTTCCATATTCAGTTTTTCAGAGTCTCAATCTAGGTGAGTTAAAACCAACTTCTATATCTCTTTTACTTGCCGATAGATCTGTAAAAGTGCCTAGAGGAATAATTGAAGATGTGTTAGTACAAGTCGATAAATTCATTTATCCTGTGGATTTTATTGTCTTGGACACAGAACCTGTTGAAGCATGTAATTCATTTCCTGTTATTTTAGGACGTCCGTTTCTTGCAACGTCTAACGCATTGATTAATTGTAGGAATGGACTGATGAAGCTATCATTTGGAAACATGACATTGGAGATGAATATTTTCAACATTTGCAAGCAACCTGGAGATGATAATGATTTACAAGAAGTAGATCATATTGATGAATTAGTTTATGATCAACTTGAATCTACTTTAAGTAAAAATGAATTGGATGAAACTGAAGATTTGCAAATGGTTTATTCTGAGGAAGAAATCACGGATGAAACAAGCACCGAAAATGTTGATGCGAATCTTTTATCAATAGTGACAATAGATTCGACACTCGACATCACACCAATGGATGATTACTTTCCTAACGAATCCTTACTTTCTCTTAGTCCAATGCCTTGGTATAATAAAAATATCAATTTTCTTTCTTTAGGAGATTTGCCAGCTGATTGGAGTACCCAAGACAAAGAAAAGTTTTTGAACGAAGTGAAGAATTTTTATTGTGATGACCCTACCTTATTCAAATATTGTCCTGATCAAATATTTCAAAGATTCATTCCCGACAATGAGGTAAGTAGTGTCATTAAACTTTGTCATTTTGAAGCATGTGGAAGTTATTTCTCGTCAAAAAAGACAATTGCAAAAATCTTTCAAAATGGATTTTATTGGCCTACCATGTTCAAGGACACGCATGCATTCTGCAAAACTTGTGAAAATTGTCAAAAGATTGATACTGGTCAAAAAGTTTTGTTTTATGATTCTCAACTCTATGCAGTCCCTAGAGAGCTAAGACCAAGATGGAGCAATCCTTATGGGGCCTGTGATATTGAGAATTCAATGAATGACAATGATTTTAAGGAAAATGGACATCGTTTGAAAGCTCACTTTAATAATTTTCCTAATGAAAATGAATCAACTGGTTTGAATGATTTTGTAGATAAAGGTTGATTATTTTTTTCTCATATTGTTTTTGTGTTTTTTTTTTTGAGTGATTTTTGCAAGTTTCTCTCACCCCGGTCAAATGGCGGATAACGGTACTCCGTGACTTAAGTCGGTTCTTTCAGTTTCCCACAATTACTGATATCTGTGTATATATCTGTGCAATTCTTTGAATCTCTCTTCCAATTCTCATTTGAAAATGGACACTAATCTTGAAAAATTGAAAAAGTATTTTCCCGCTCTGCCTCAGAATGCGATTACAAAAATTTACCGTGCTAGATGTGCAAGATTGAGATTGTTAATGAATCATGGAATTCCTGAAGATATTCGCTGGTTGATTGAAGCAAAGGTCCGATTATCAGGTGAGTCTAATTTATTTCATTTCACACATGCCTGGAACAGGTAAAAGCACTTTTGCAAAGAAACGTCGTGCAAAACGACTAGAAGTTTGTCATCGATGTGCTAGATGGACTTGTAATACACAATGTCGTTATTTAGGAATGGTATCTATAAATCGTGAAGATAAAATACAATTCATTAAGGATGGCCTGAGTAAGGAGTCTTTAGATAATCTTCTATTGACTCTTGAGACGCATCCTAGTGGAGATGTGCATCATGTGCATCATGATTTATAGCCACTATTTTATAAAGAACATGATCGACTTAGTCTTGGGAATCTGACTAAAAAAGACCCTGTTTGCCAGTTTTTAAGAAAACTGGATGGGAAGCCTATCCCCGACCCATAGAGGGCGTTTAAGCCGTTCTTGGACGTAAAACCAAGGGAAGATGTGAGCCACAATCACAACTGCGATTTGAATTTTCGTTTGTAAAAACTTGTGTCTTTTGGTTTTATTATTGTGTTTTGTTATTTCTTATTTTTGTTTTAGTGTGTTTCAGGTTTTGTCAGTGTTCGTTATTTCAGGTGATATCTTCTATACTCTATCTTTCTACCTTAGAACATTGAGGACAATGTCTCATTTTGGTTGGGGGGAGAGGGTAGTAGTTGATAAAAAAAAAGATTATTTTTCATTTCATAAAGTATGTGCATAATTGTTGTTACTAGGATGGTAGAGTAAAGGGGTTCTTTTGTTAAAGTGACTCTTGAGACGCATCTTAGTAATCATTCTTAACAAGGTCTATTATAATACTTCCTGAAATATTCAGATTTATAAACTCTCGTATTGTTACCACTTAATTCTGCTCATATACTTATTTAACATGTATTCTTAAACCTTAATTTACACACACACACTTTAACATATGATTGTGGGTTGCATATTGGATTATTACATTATTTATGTTCTTTTGTTAAAGGTAACAACTAAGGGAAAGGGATTGTATATAATTAAAAAAAAAGAAAAACATGAAAAAAAAAAGAAAAAAAAAAGAAAAAAAAATGATGATAATAAAAATGTAGATAAGTTTGGTTTCGTAGCCTCCCTAACCTAAGCAATTAAGCTCGAAGGGGTGTTTTAACACCTAATACCCTAAAGTCAACTGACTTGGGAGCTATTGGCCCAACGCTTGTTACATGGGTTGAGGAGAAAAGCTTAAGGGAATCAAACATTGCACTATCTACATATCAGTATCTGCGACCCGAGTTACTAAGCTCGTTGGGGTGTCTTAACACCTAATGCCCTAAGACCAACTGGTCTGGGAGTCATTAGCTAAAAGCTCGTTATATGGGTTAAAGATGCATGATGTTTTTAAATTATATGTATATATTTTTTTTTAAAAAAAGACAAAAATAATAATCCCAACCCAAGGAAGTTAACCTTAGACATTAGAACAAAAATTTTGTTTTCTTCCAAGAAAAGCCCCATAATTATGTGTTGATACATTAAGCACAAAAGAAAGGTTTATTAATATCTTGTTAAGTGGTATTGAGCAGATATATAAATTTAATGAGAGTTTGTTTATCTGGATAGATTAATGGAAGTTAAATGATGAATACCTTGCTTTGTGCAATTTGCAAATTGTTTTAACGCTTTAATTACTAGGGACTAGTAATAAGCTGGTTGAGGGGTGTGATTAGTACTTAAAAATGCATTTTTATCATGGTTTTATATCATCATTTTGCACTTGAAGTATCAATAACTCCTTAACTAAAATATGTTTTATAATAATGTATCTAATAATATAAGATACCTATAATTTGTGGTAAATGTCTATTTTTAATGCAGGCCTATCAAATAAATGAAAGGATTGATTGATGACTTTAAGAACTTAAATTGCAAGGATAAAGAGATGGTCAAACTTAGAGAAGAGATGTCGGTGCAATCCAAACCGGAACACTGTTCGGTAATTGAGTCATATCTGGAGCTACAGATCTCAGATTTAGGTCCACTTTATATGGATGGAAAGGTAAGACATAGGCTTACAGCTTTCATATGGAGCCCAAGATCTAAAAAGGCCATTATCAAGTCCAAATTGTAGCAACAACAAAGAAGCCCGAATCTGTCTTCCAGCCCGAGCACTGTTCGGTATTTTGGCCATATCTGGAGTTCTAGAAGTCCAAATGAGCTGAAGTTTTTACACAAGAAAGCTGAGACAATTGCCTACAACTTTCATGTTACAACTGGCTCCAATTTTGACGTTATCAATGACGTTTTGGGCAGACAAGAGAAGATAAGGATTGTCACCAAGTCAAAAGTTGGCCACCCACTTATCAATTAGTCATCAAATCAATAGTTCCCAATTTTAGCCTATAAAAGGAGGCATTTGCCATGCATTTAGGCATCTTGGTTTCCAGATCAAGATCATGCTCTTCCTTTCTCTCTTTGTATTTTTTATGCTTTGTTTTCATTAATATTAAGTTTATGCCTTTCATTTCCTTTCCTTTACTTAGTTAACTTTTATGTTCTTATTTTGTTTATCTATTTTTATTTCTTTCATTATGTCTAGCTAAGTTAATTATGTCAAGGTGAAAAGGTTACACTAATGGTGTAAGAATAAGTAAAGTATAAACTTAATATGGACTTTAATGTTTGATACTAACATGTTTTATATTTGTTATCTTGTTCACTCTTTAATACTTTGCTTGTTAAATGACTAATCTTGATTTATGTTGTATAACACTTGGTACAACAAATGCTTGGCACTTTCATAGCCCATAATGTATGGTATAACCGACACCTGAGCTATGAAAGGAACTTGATTTGTTGTTAACATAAGTTATAATCATGAATGCTTGACAAGATTTACAAGTATTAGCTTTAATTGAATAAGATGACTAATGTAATCATGTTAACAATATATAATCTGATTGGAACCTCCTTTGTGTGTGGTTTCCAATTCAATAATAAGAGTTTATACTATACTTGTTTGATATACCATTAGTGGAACCTCTAACCTTGACATTTGTTATTATTATTGTTTAATCCTTACATTAATATTTCATCTCTAAGTTGTCATCATCATTATCTTCTTCTTCTTCTCTTTCTTTATTATTATTATTATTATTATTATTATTATTATTAGTACTACTACTACTACTACTACTACTACTATTATTATTATTATTATTATTACTACTATTGTTGTTGTTGTTATTGCTGTTTTATAATTGTTGTTTATAATTTGTACAATTAACCTCCCTGTGGTTCGACCCCGGTCTTGCCGGGTTATTTATTACTTCGACACTCCTGCACTTGGGAGAAGACATCAATCTTTTAGTCGTGTCATACAACAAATGCTTGGCACTTTCATAGCCCATAATGTATGGTATAACCGACACCTGAGCTATGAAAGGAACTTGATTTGTTGTTAACATAAGTTATAATCATGAATGCTTGACGAGATTTACAAGTATTAGCATTAATTGAATAAGATGACTAATGTAATCATGTTAACAATATATAATCTGATTGGAACCTCCTTTGTGTGTGGTTTCCAATTGAATAATAAGAGTTTATACTATACTTGTTTGACATACCATTAGTGAAACCTCTAACCTTGACATTTGTTATTATTATTGTTTAATCCTTACATTAATTTTCCATCTCCAAGTTCTCATCATCATCTTCTTCTTCTCTTTATTATTATTATTATTATTATTATTATTATTATTATTATTATTATTATTATTATTATAGTTATTATTGTTATTGTCATTGTTGTTATTATTGTTATTACTATTATTATTGTTGTTGTTATTATTATTGTTGTTGTTGTACTATTGTCATTTATAATTTGTACAATTAACCTCCCTGTGATTCGACCCCGGTCTTGCTGAGTTATTTATTACTTCGACACTCCTGTACTTGGGAGAAGACATCAATCTTTTAATCGTGTCAGTGGTGAAGATAAGTTATAGAGGACTTTGAGATGTAAGATTAATGTGAAGATTATACAATGATAAAAACAAATATCAAGGTTAGATGATACACTAATAAGACAAAAATGATAAGACATGTTAATAGCAAGTTGTTTAGGATATAAGCATTGAAGTCCATGTTGAGTTTATATTATACTTATCTTAACACCATTAGTGAAACTTTTTTACCTTGGCATAATTAACTTAGCTAGATATTATGAAGGAGAAAAACTTAAAGAAACAATATAAGAACATAAACATGATATAAGTTAACTAAGTATAGTAAAGGAAATGAAAAGCATGAACAAGAGATCAATGAAAGCAAAACTTAAGCATTACAAAAATATAAAAAGAGAGAGCAAGAACATGTTCATATGAAAACAAGATGCCTAAATGAATGGCAGATGCCTCCTTTTATAGGCTAAAATTCAAAACTATTCATTTAATAATTGATAATTGATGTAGTGGCCAACTATTGATCAGTGGACTTGATGGACAACATCACTCAAGCACTTTGCCTAGCTGAATTGACATTGATGCAATCAAAATTTGGCAAAGTGTTCTTCATGAAAGTTATTGGAAATTGTCTTTTTCTTCCACCCACCACATCTTAGATCATTTAGACTTCTAGAACTCCAGTTATGGGTAAAACTCTGAGTAGGGTTTGGGTTGGATTTCAGGACAGATTCAGACTTCTCTTTTGTGGCCAAACTTTGAATTTGAAAATGGCAAATTTGGGTTTTTCCATACCCATGAAAGTTGTAGGCCTGTTTCTTATCTTTCCAACCATATAAATTAATATAAAATCTAAGATCTATAGCTCTAGATATGATCCGATGACTAAACAGTGTTTGAATTTGAAGAGAATTGACATCTCGTTCGTAAGCTTAGCCTTTTCTTTATCCTTTCACTTCTAATAGTTAATCACAACAATCAATCCTTTGAATTGTGAGGATACCTGTATTTAAAATGAGCATTTACCATAAATTAAAGGCATCTTATATTATCAGACTTGTTATTATAAAACTTGCTCTAGTTAAGGAGTTATTAATACTTCAAGTGCAAAATGATGATATAAAACCTTGATAAAAATGCATTTTTAAGTACTAATCAGAAGGCATCACCTGAGATAACGAACACTGACAAACCTAAAATACATTTAAATAAATATTAGAAACAATAAAACACAATAATAAAACCAAAAGACACAAAGATTCACAAATAAAAAAGAAAAAAGCTTTTAATCTGATGGTGTTCATGCTACAATTTAAGTCATTATAGGTGTTACAGACCTCCTTAAATTCCTTTAAATGCAAGTATGGATTTTTCAAATCTAAGCCATGAAAAGAAGGTAAAAGTTGAATAATGCCTGACTTAAATTAAAATGAAATGCATTATGGGGGAAAACTATACATGATGGTGCACTTATTGTTGTAGGATTCATATGATATCCAAGTATTCTAACATGGTTATTCTCATTATAAGTTGATTGGTTATCTTCTTCAGCTATATTTTCTAAAAATGATGAGGATACCCCACAAAGTCTACCACTTAATTTACGTGACCACACTCTCATGCACGTATAGGAATAGAATACAAGAAATAAGAAAACAAAAGAACTGACTTCCCCAGTAATGGCGCCAAAAACTTGATACGACCAAAAGATTGATGTCTTCTTCCAAGTGCAGGAGTGTCAAAGTAATAAATAACCCAACAAGACCAAGGTCGAACTATAGGGAGGTTAATTGTATAAATTATAGATAACAATAATACAACAATAATAATAATAACAACAATAGTAACAACAACAACAACAACAACAACAACAACAACAACAACAACAATAGTAGTAGTAGCAGTGATAATAAAGAAGAAGAAGAAGAAGAAGTTGATGAGAACTTTAAGACGGAAGATTAATGTAAGGATTAAACATTGATAACAACAAATGTCAAGGTTAAAGGATCCACTAATGCTATGTCAAATAAGTATATTATAAACTCTTGTTTTTAATTGGAAACCACACACAAAGAAAGTTCCAATCAGATTATAAATTGTTAACATGATTACATTAGTTATCTTATTCCATTAATGTTAATACTTATAAATGTTGTTAGGCATTGATAATTATAACTTATGTTAATATCAAATCAAGTTCCTTTCATAACACAGGTGTTGGTTATATCATACAGTATGGGCTATGAAAGTGTCAAGTATTTGTTGTACCAAGTGTTATACAACATAAATCTAGAGTAACCATTTAGCAAGTAAAGTATTAAAGAGTGAACAAGATAACAAATACAAAACATGTTAGTATCAAACATTAAGGTCCATGTTGAGAACAAAGAATTGAAGAGACATTTAGTTGAAAATTGAAGCAAATCTTGGTTCAAATAAGTGCTCCAAATTTGTCCCAAAAATCAATTCTATTCCAATTCTAGAAAAGAATATCATATGATATATTTCAAGCCCAAACTTGCCTTATGTTGTGTGCAAACTTCAACCATTAATCACTCAAGGTTTTAATGTCAATCTTAGGCCAAATAATAAGTACATTTGTATACTTATTTGATGCTCAAATTCAGCCCAAATTCAGCCCCAAATCAGCCCTAAATCAACCCCAAATCAACCTTCAAATCAACCCAAACACAATCCATGATCTTACATGTCCACACAACAAATAACAATTGATTTATTTTGGGTAATCCATTGATCCAAGAAGGCAAGCACATGGATGGAAAGCTGGAGGGGATATTTTAACATTATTTTAGGTCAAAAAGAAGAAGGAGACACCTCATAAATGAGGAAGAAAAACGTGCACCAAAGTAGTTGTAAAGCTGTCTTGATTTGATTTTTCAGAACACCTTTCGGTGTTTTGCCCATAACATTTGACTCAGGTGTCCAAATGAGCTGTTCTTTAATCATATGGAAAGGTGACAGAATTTCCTATAAATATGTCTCTAATAGACTTCTCGAAAAAAAGGCTTCTAAGAGGGTCAAATTGCTGTCCAAAGTTAGAGTCAGATTTGTGTTCGAATTTTTTCTGAAATTATGTTGTGTTCTTCTTTATAGATTTCGGTTTTTTAGTTTGTAAAACTTATTATTTCAGTTTAATTCAAGTTATTTCATGTTTATTGAAGTGTTCTTATATATAATCATGGTTGGCTAAACTCTTTCTTGGATCCAAATCAAGGATAATGGTGATTGAGGTGAGTTCTTTAGGATATGAATGAATCTTAATGTTTATCTTCTCATTTTCTTCACGAATGATTTATTATTGAAAAGAAATTTTAGAAACCATTTAGGTAATGTTATAATCTTGAATTTTTATACACAAACTTTAGTTTTGGTATAGAGATTGCTTGATTCAATGTCTTACTTAATATGAAAGTACTTGTTCATTCTTAAGCAATAATCAATCTTCATCTTTCTAAACTTCATTGTAATATCTTCCGATCTAATATCACCATCGTTGATATTAGGTTGAGTTATCTTATATAAATTGAAGAAATCACCAATACATCACCATTAAAATTGATTTGGACCAAGACTTACTTTTTCTTGTCATTTAAAATCTATTTACATTTTTTTTTATCTTTGAAAACAAATCTATCAATTATTTTCAACCAAGTTATTGTTAATTTAATTTCTCTTGAGTTTTTCTTTTTGTTACCTAGCTTAATTTCCAGATCTAGCTCTCTGTGGATATGACCTCGATCTTACCGAGTTAATTGGTACATCGCACACTCGTGCACTTGCGAGTTAAAACAAGCCGATCATAAAAGGCGGTCAAGCACAAGGCATTGAACTAAGAGAAAGTAGAGATTTATCAGGAAAGTAATCATCGATTGGTGTGATGTCGGGTGTCAAATCTATTGTTACTTTTGATAAAAGATCTGCATCAACCTTTTCGGTGCCTTTTTCATCCTCGATTTCTTCCTGATTGGTCATGGCATGAGAAAATGAAAGTGCTGGCGGAGAATCAGTCGTTTCTTTGCAATTTTCAGATTCAACCCCTTCCTTACCCTTAAAGATTCAAGAATTAGTTTGTGAATAACCTTACCACTACAAAGAGTGATGACTGATTTGACTTGATCCATGTGTTGACTTCCAGGACTACTTGCATTTGCATCATATTGCCCCTTGAGATTTTGTTGTGGTTGAGATGGAAACTTACCTTGCTCTTGAAAACTGAGAGCAGATATGAATTTTGCAAGAGTTTCTTTAAAATCTGTTATGCTTTGAGGAAGTTGAGTATTGATTGTCTCTTGCTTTTCAATGAATGCATACAATGTTTCCTCAAGATTTCTTCTAGGAGGTGGAGCATAAGGAGGTGCATATCCATGATAATTTTAGAAATTGTGGTGTGCTTGAAATGGTGGTTGTGAAGTTTGTGCATTGTTGTTCTCACTCTTCCAATTGAAATTTGGGTGATTTCTCCAACCAGGGTTGTATGTTTGGGAGTATGGGTTGTGGTTGGGCCTTTGGAAACTGTTTAAAGCATGGGCTTGTTCATGGAGACATTTCTTAAAAGAAGGCAAGGTTAGACAGTTACTAGTTGAGTGTTCATTTGTTTCACATATTTGACACACAATGTTTTCAACAGATTTTAATTGATCACTCTTTTTCAATTCTAGTGCCTCGACTTTTCTAGCTAAAGATGCAAACTTGGTTAAAGGTCATAATCTTCCCTAAGGTTGTACATACCTCCACTAGATGTATGAGGTTGAGTTTTACTCGGTGCTTTATATGTACCCGCAGTGTCCCAATTTTGAGCATTTTCAGCTAACAAGTCTAAGTACTCCATTGCTTCATCAGGGTCTTTATCTTCAAAAGTTCCATTGCACATCAATTCAACCATTTGCCTATCTTTAGGTCTTAACCCTTCATAGAAATGTGAAACCAATCTCCATATTTCAAAACCATGATGAGGGCAAGTACTAAGCAAGTCTCGATACCTATCCCAACATTTGTAAAATGTTTCTCCTGGTTTTTGAGTGAAAGTGGTGATTTGTCTCTTGAAATAGTTTGTTCTGTGAGATGGGAAAAACTTCTTTAAAAACTGTTGTTGCATTTCATCCCAAGCGCGAATGGATCCTGGTCTTAAATTTTGTAGCCATGTTTTAGCTTTATCTTTTAATGAAAAAGGAAAAAGCTTTAATCTGATGGTGTTCATGCTACAATTTAAGTTATTATATGTGTTGCAGACCTCCTCAAATTCCCTTAAATGCAAGTATGGATTTTCCAATTCCAAGCCATGAAAAGATGGTAAAAGTTGAATAATACTTGGCTTAAAATTAAAATGAGATGCATCGGGAGGAAAAACTATGCATGATGGTGCACTTGTTCTTGTGGGATTCATGTGGTCTCTAAGTGTTCTGACACGGTTATTCTCATTATTCTCATTATGAAGTGATTGATTATCTTCTTCGGCCATATTTTTTGAAAATGATGAGGATATCCTACAAAGTCTACCACTTGATGTATGTGACCACACTCTCATGCACGTGCAGGAATAAAATAAAAGGAAGAAGAAAATAAAAGAAGAAGAAACAAGAGAAAAGAAACAAAGTTATATACAAGAAAAGTGAAAAGAGAAAATAAAATAAATACTATAATTTATACAAAACTTACTGACACGACTGAAAGATTGATGTCTTCTCCCAAGTGCAGGAGTGTCGAAGTAATAAATAACCCGGCAAGACCGGAGTCGAACCACAGGGAGGTTAATTGTACAAATTATAAACAACAATAACAACAACAACAATAGTAATAATAATAATAATAATAATAATAATAATACCAATAATAATAATAATAATAATAATAATAATAATAATAATAATAATAATAATAATAAAGAAAGAGAAAAAGAAAAAGATGATGATGATGAGAACTTAGAGATGAAATATTAATGTAAGGATTAAACAATAATAATAACAAATGTCAAGGTTAGAGGTTCCACTAATGGTATATCAAACAAGTATAATATAAACTCTTATTATTGAATTAGAAACCACACACAAAGGAGGTTCCAATCAGATTATATATTGTTAACATGATTACATTAGTCATCTTATTCAATTAATGCTAATACTTGTAAATCTCGTCAAGCATTCATGATTATAACTTATGTTAACAACAAATCAAGTTCCTTTCATAGCTCAGGTGTCGGTTATACCATACATTATGGGCTATGAAAGTGCCAAGCATTTGTTGTACCAAGTGTTATACAACATAAATCAAGATTAGTCATTTAACAAGCAAAGTATTAAAGAGTGAACAAGATAACAAATATAACACATGTTAGTATCAAACATTAAAGTCCATATTAAGTTTACATTATACTTATTCTTACACCATTAGTGTAACCTTTTCACCTTGACATAATTAACTTAGCTAGACATAATGAAAGAAAGCAAAATAGATAAACAAAATAAGAACATAAAAGCTAACTAAGTAAAGGAAAGGAAATGAAAGGCATAAACTTGATATTAATGAAAGTAAAGCATAAACATTACAAAAAATACAAAGAGAGAAAGGAAGAGCATGATCTTGATCTGAACACCAAGATGCCTAAATGCATGGCAAATGCCTCCTTTTATAGGCCAAAATTGGGAACTATTGATTTGATGACTAATTGATAAGTGGGTGGCCAACTTTTGACTTGGTGACAATCCTTATCTTCTCTTGTCTGCCCAAAACGTCATTGATAACGTCAAAACTGGAGCCAGGTGCAAACATGAAAGTTGTAGACAATTGTCTCAGCTTTCTTGTGTAAAAAATTCAGCTCATTTGGACTTCTAGAACTCCAGATATGGCCAAAATACCGAACAGTGCTCGGGCTGCAAGACAGATTCGGGCTTCTTTGTTGTTGCTACAATTTGGACTTGATAATGGCCTTTTTAGATCTTGGGCTCCATATGAAAGTTGTAGGCCTATGTCTTACCTTTCCATCCATATAAATTGGACCTAAATCTGAGATCTGTAGATCCAGATATGGCCCAATTACCGAACAGTGTTCCGGTTTGGATTGCACCGACATCTCTTCTCTAAGTTTGACCATCTCTTTATCCTTGCAATTTAAGTTCTTCAAGTCATCAATCAATCCTTTCATTTATGTGATAGACCTGCATTAAAAATAGACATTTACCACAAATTATAGGTATCTTATATTATTAGATACATTATTATAAAACATATTTTAGTTAAGGAGTTATTGATACTTCACGTGCAAAATGATGATATAAAACCATGATAAAAATGCACTTTTAAGTACTAATCACTTACCTCCCCGGCAACGGCGCCAAAAACTTGACACGACGAAAAGACTGATGTCTTCTCCCAAGTGCAGGAGTGTCAAAGTAATAAATAACCCGGCAAGACCAGGGTCGAACCATAGGGAGGTTAATTATATAAATTATAGACAACAATTATAAGCAACAATAATAGCAATAATAACAACAACAACTATAATAATAATAATAATAGTAGTAGTAGTAGTAGTAGTAGTAGTAGTAGTAGTAGTAGTAATAATAAAGAAATAGAAGAAGAAGAACATGATGAGAACTTAGAGATGGAAAATTAATGTAAGGATTAAACAATAATAATAACAAATGTCAAGGTTAGAGGTTCCACTAATCGTATGTCAAACAAGTATAATATAAACTCTTATTATTCAATTGGAAACCACATATAAAGGAGGTTCCAATTGGATTATAGATTGTTAACATGATTACATTAGTCATCTTATTCAATTAATGCTAATACTTGTAAATCTCGTCAAGCATTCATGATTATAACTTATGTTAACAACAAATCAAGTTCCTTTCATAGCTCAGGTGTCGGTTATACCATACAATATGGGCTATGAAAGTGCCAAGCATTTGTTGTACCAAGTGTTATACAACATAAATCAAGATTAGTCATTTAACAAGCAAAGTATTAAAGAGTGAACAAGATAACAAATATAAAACATGTTAGTATCAAACATTAAAGTCCATATTAAGTTTATATTATACTTATTCTTACACCATTAGTGTAACCTTTTCACCTTGACATAATTAACTTAGCTAGACATAATGAAAGAAAGAAAAATAGATAAACAAAATAAGAATATAAAAGCTAACTAAGTAAAGAAAAGGAAATGAAAGGCATAAACTTAATATTAATGAAAGCAAAGTATAAACATTATAAAAAATACAAAGAGAGAAAGAAAGAGCATGATCTTGATCTGGAAACCAAGATGCCTAAATGCATGGCAAATGCCTCGTTTTATAGGCCAAAATTGGGAACTATTGATTTGATAACTAATTGATAAGTGGGTGGCCAACTTTTGACTTGATGACAATCTTTATCTTCTCTTGTCTGCCTAAAACGTCATTGATAACGTCAAAATTAGAGCCAGATGAAAACATTAAAGTTGTAGACAATTGTCTCAGATTTCTTGTGTAAAAACTTCAGCTCATTTGAACTTCTAGAACTCCAGATATGGCCAACATACCGAACAGTGCTCGGGCTGGAAGACAAATTCGCTCTTTTTTATTGTTGCTACAATTTGGACTTGCAAATGACCTTTTTAGATCTTGGGCTCCATATAAAAGTTGTAGGCCTATGTCTTACCTTTCCATCCATATACATTGGACCTAAATCTGAGATTTTTAGCTCCAGATATGACCCAATTACCAAACAGTGTTCCGGTTTGGATTGCACCGATATCTCTTTTCTAAGTTTGGCCATCTCTTTGCCTTTTGCAATTTAAGTTCTTAAAGTCATCAATCAATATTTTCATTTATGTGATAGGCCTGCATTTAAAATGAACATTTACCATAAATTAAAGGTATCTTATATTATTAGATATATTATTATAAAACATGCGTTAGTTAAGGAGTTATTGATACTTCAAATGCAAAATGATGATATAAAACCATGATAAAAATGCACTTTTAAGTACTAATCATTGAATGTTGATTATCTTTTATTTTTCAATGAATGAATACAAATTTTTCTCAAGATTTCTTCTAGGAGGTGGAGCACAATAAGGTATATATCCATAAGAATTTTGGAAATTATGGTATGCTTGAAACGGTGGCTATAAAGTTTGTGCATTACTCTTCCAACTAAAATTTAGGTGATTTCTCCAACTATAGTTATACATTTGTGAGTATGTGTTATGATTGGGCCTTTGAAAACTGTTTAAAGCATGAGCTTGTTCATGGAGACATTCCCTAAAAGAAGATAAAGTTGGATAGTCATTGGTTAAGCGTTCACTAATTTCACATATTTGACATACAATATCTTGAACAGATTTTAATTGACCACTCTTTTTTAATTCTAGTACTTCTACTTTTCTAGCTAAATATACAAACTTAACTTGTAGGTCATGGTCTTCCCTAAGGTTTTACATACCTCCACTAGATGTATGAGGTTGAGTTTTACCCGGTATCTCATAAGTACCTGTGATGTCTCAATTTTGAGCATTTTTAACTAACAAATTTAAGTACTCCATTTCTTCATCAAGGTCTTTATCTTTAAAAATTCCATTGCACATCAATTCCACCACTTGCCTATCTTTAGGTGTTAACCCTTTATAAAAATATAAAACCAATCTTCATGTATCATAACCATGATGAAGACAAGTATTAAACAAGTCTTGATATCTATCCTAACATTGGTAAAATATTTTTCCTAGTTTTTGAGTGAAAATGGTGATTTGTCTTTTGAAAGAGTTTGTTCTGTGAAATGAAAAACATTTCTTTAAAAATTATTGTTGCATTTCATCCCAAACATGAATGGATCCTAGTCTTAAATTTTGTAACCATGTTTTAGCTTTATCTTTTAATAAAAAAGGAAAATTTTTTAATCTGATGGTGTTTATACTATAATTTGAGTCATTATAGGTGTTACAAACCTCCTCAAATTCCCTTAAATACAAGTATGAATTTTCTAAATCTAAGCCATAAAAAGAAGGTAAAAGTTGAATAATGTTTGACTTAAAATTAAAATAAGATACATTAGGAGTGAAAACTATGCATGAAGGTGCACTTGTTCTTGTAGGATTCATGTGGTCTCTAAGTAATCTGATATGGTTATTCTCATTATGAAGCAACTAGTTATCTTTTTTCGGCCATATTTTCTAAAAAAGATGAGGATACCCTATAAAGTCTAACACTTAATGTACGTGACCAAATTTTTATACACATGTAGGATGAGAAATAAAAGAAGAAAATAAAAACAAAACAAAAGAAATCAAAAGAAACAAAGCTAGATACAAGAACAGAGAAAAGAGAAAATAAATTAAATACTATAATTTATACAAGAATTTACCTTCCCGGCAACGACGCAAAAAAATTAACTTGACCAAATGATTAATGTTTTTTTTCCAAGTGTAAGAGTATCAAAATAAATAACCTGGCAAGACCGAGATCGAAGCAGAGAAAGATTAACTATATAAATTATAAATAACAACAACAACAACAACAACAACAACAATTATAATAAGAATAAATTATAAATAACAACAACAACAACAACAATAATAAGTTAAATAGAATTTTGAGATTGCAAGATTAATGTGAGTAAGCAATAATAAAAATAAATTTCAAGGTTAGATGATCCACTAATGGTATTTCAAACAAGTATAGTATAAACTCTTTTTATTACTTAATTGGAAACCACACATAAAGAAAATTACAATCAGATTATAAATTGTTTACATAATTACATTAGTTATCTTATTCGAATAATGCAAATACTTATAAATATTGTCAGATATGTATAATTATAACTTATGTTAACAACAAATCAAGTTCTTTTTATAGCACATGTGTAGGTTATACCATACGGTTAGGTTATGAAAGTTTCAAGTATTTGTTGTACCAAGTATTATACAACATAAATCTAGATTAACCATTTAATAAGTAGAGTATTAAAAGCAAACAAGATAACAAATATAAAATATATTAGCATCAAACATTGAAGTCTATTTTAAGTTTATACTACACTTATTTTTACATCATTAGTGTAACCTCTTCATTATAATATAATAAACTTATTTAAACATAATGAAGAAGAGAAATATAAATAAATAAGATAAGAACATAATTATATAAGTATAGTAAATGAAATGATAAACATAAACAAGAGATTAAACATGGCAAATGCATGTTTTGAAAATATAAAGAAAGAAATAAAGAGCATGATCTTGATCTGAAAACCAAGATGCCTAAATGCATGGCAAATGCCTCCTTTTATAGGCCAAAATTTAAAACTATTAATTTGATGACTAATTGTTGAGTGGGTGGCCAACTCTTGACTTGGTGACAATTTTTATCTTTTTGTCTGAATAAAAAATCATTGCTAACATCAGATATCAAACAAACTTGAATCATTAAAGTTCTAGGCTCAGCTTTCCAACAAAAAAAATTGAGGTCATTTAGACTTTTAAAACTCAAGATATGGGCTGAACATAGTGTTTGGGTTGTAGGAAAAATTCGGACTTCTCCATTGTTACTAAGAATCAGACTCCCAAACAATAGAATTGAGTCTTGCCTTTCTCATAAATATTTAAGGCCTATGTCTTACTGTACATCTATATAGAGAATACCTAAATTCAAGTTTTACAACTTTAGATATGACCCAATGACTGAATAGTATTCTAGTTTGGATTAAACCAGTATCTCTTTTTTAAGCTTCACCCTTTTTTTGTCTTCTCAATTTCAGTAGTTAAACTCATCAACCAATCCTTTGATTTATGTGATAAACCTGCATTTAAGATGAACATTTACCATAAATTAAAGATATCTTATAATATTAGACATGATATTATAAAACATGCTCTAGTTAAGGAGTTATTAATATTTCAAGCACAAAAATGATGATATAAAATCTTGATAAAAATGCACTTTTAAGTACTAATTAGTAAACAAACTTATATCATCTATAACAATATTTACAGACTCTGATGACAGATTGGTGAAACTTAATTCTTTTAATGTGTTTGTTGGGCTAGTCCTAGAAAGCACTAGGATAGCTTACTTGTGAAAAATATAACCAGTAGCAACAACGTGGAGGAGCAAATAATAACTTAAAGGTTACTAGAATCCTGAGAGGTGTAGTGGACTGTCAGACTTTAAGTTTTTTTTCTACAGATTACTAGTTTGAGTCTCACAAACTTAGGATTACTAGAGGTTTATATAGTTATTAACTTTAAGACCTATAAAATTAATTGAGATACACGCAAACTGACCTAAACATC
Source organism: Populus pruinosa (assembly GCA_026413675.1). Taxonomy (NCBI): domain Eukaryota; kingdom Viridiplantae; phylum Streptophyta; class Magnoliopsida; order Malpighiales; family Salicaceae; genus Populus; species Populus pruinosa. The sequence goes on along the minus strand of CM048610.1, from coordinate 6,525,883 downwards.
CACGTTGATTAAAAAATAAAAAAATAATAACTTACTGCTTCTTGGCATACTTTGTCAGTACACATCATCTCTGCCCTAAATTTCTTCATTTAAACACATCAATATTTTATCTAAATTTCTAATTTCATATATGAACCAAATTTTAGGGTTTTTTTTTTTAACCTATTACCCTAGAAAGGATTTTCTCTTTCCTATATTAGCCATGGCGTGATCTGTGGTGAAATTTAAGCATTAATGGACAATAGCTTAGGTCTTTTCTGGTAAGCCACTATCTTTCCTGTAATCATGGCTGTAAGGTTTGGTTTCAGCCATGAAAAGATGATTGATAACACCTTAAACAAGTCCTGCAAGTTGCTTGAAATGTCAAAGATAAATTATGATTGTTTGCTTACAGAAATTATACTTCTTTATAATTCACAGAGAATTAATAGGTTTTTAATTTTATTTTTGTCAAATATTATGGAGTTGAAGGGTTTGGTCGAGAAAAAAGGTATAAAAATTGTTGACAATAATTAAGAACTCAAATTGTTCCCCTCAATTCAGATTAAGTAAGAACCGCTCTAAAATTCAGATGAAGAATCCAACAATAATTAATATGGAAGTAAATCAGCCTAACAGACATTTCTTTCTTCAACCAAATTAATTAGCGACAATTGATGATATTGATCATTGGGAATCTTGACTTCACAAGTCTACGAAGAAAAAGAAGTGCAGGTGGATGATGATGAAACTGTCGGCAAATCACATCAATCCATGAAAAGAGTCAAGGAAGAAACTTTTTCATGTCTCTGAAGAAAAAGCAAAGTGACAGTGATTGTGCAGCACGTCACTTCCTCGTCAATTATTTAAGATCCGTGGAAGATATAATAGATCGACAGTTTCTCTGTTATAATATATATCTCAAAGCATAGAATCTGCACAAGATATGCAGATGAAATCATGGAAATGGCCACAGTGACAGCGCTTTCATCTCTAGGGATTTATATCTATAATTTTTCTAATAAGACCGGAAGAGATCAAAATTAGGATGATTAAAAATTACTTTCTGACGATTATTGTAAAAAACCCAATCTTCCAATCTATTATCTTATAGGATGATGTTACAACTGATCAGGGAGTCTTGTTACAGCTGTTATGGTCACTGTTAGTGCAGATTAATTAGGGTAGCTGGCAGATGCATGGACACGTGTTAGAAGTTGTTAAGAGACGGTTAGAGTTAGTTAACAATTGAATAAATCGTGTAAGTACATAATTGCGCTAGTCACGCAAGAAATAACAGAATCATTCCCTTTTAATTTATGTTAATTGCTCTTTGGATAATATATGTTAATGTTCCAGTTAAAAAAAAAATTCTAAGAAAAAAATAAAGATGTTTTCATAAAAAAAAATTTAACTTAATTTAAAATAAAAAATTATCATCATCTCATTTTATATAATATAAAAACATCACATCAATTATTTTTTCCTTACAGTATACGCTATTCATGGTAGTACTAGGTGATTAGTACTTAAAACTGCATTTTTATCATAGTTTTATATCATCATTTTATACTTGAAGTATCAATAACTCCTTAACTAAAGCATGTTTTATAATAATATATCTAATAATATAAGATACATTTAATTTGTGATAAATGTTCATTTTAAATGCAGTCCTATCACATAAATGAAAGGATTGATTGAAAACTTTAAGAACTTAAATTGCAAGGGCAAAGAGATGACCAAAATTAGAAAAGAGATGTCGGTGCAATCCAAACCGGAATACTATTCGGTAATTGGGTCATATCTGGATCTATAGATCTCAGATTTAGGTCTACTTTATATGAATGGAAAGGTAAGACACAGGCCGACAACTTTCATATAGAGCCCAAGATTTAAAAAGGTCATTTTCAAGTCCAAATTATTGCAACAATAAAGAAGCCCGAAGCTGTCCTCCAGCCCAAGCACTATTCAGTATTTTAGCCATATCTGGAGTTCTAGAAGTCCAAATGAGCTGCATTTTTCACACAATTACCTACAACTTTCATGTTTTCAAATGGCTCTAATTTTGATGTTATCAATGACGTTTTGGGCAGACAAAAGAAGATAAGGATTGTCATCAAGTCAAGAGTTGGCCACCCACTCATCAATTAGTCATCAAATCAATAGTTCCCAATTTTGGCCTATAAAAGGAGGCATTTGCCATGCATTTAGGCATCTTGGTGTTCAGATCAAGATCATGCTCTTGCTTTCTCTCTTTGTATTTTTTGTATTGCTTATGCTTTGCTTTCATTAATATCAAGTTTATGTCTTTCATTTCCTTTCCTTTACTTAGTTAACTCTTATCTTATTTATGTTCTTATTTTGTTTATTTATTTTTCTTTCTTTTATTATGTCTAACTAAGTTAATTATGTCAAGGTGAAAAGGTTACACTAATGGTGTAAGAATAAGTATAGTGTAAACTCAATATGGTCTTTAATGTTTGATACTAACATGTTTTATATTTGTTATCTTGTTCACTCTTTAATACTTTGCTTGTTAAATGACTAATCTTGATTTATGTTGTATAACACTTGGTATAACAAATGCTTGGCACTCTCATAGCTCATACTGTATGGTATAACCGACACCTGAGCTATAGAAGAAACTTGATTTGTTGTTAACATAAGTTATAATCATAAATGCTTGACGAGATTTACAAGTACTAGCATTCATCGAATAAGATGACTAATGTAATCATGTTAACAATCTATAATCTGATTGGAACCTCCTTTGTGTATGGTTTCCAATTGAATAATAAGAGTTTATACTATACTTGTTTGACATACCATTAGTGAAACCTCTAACCTTGACATTTGTTATTATTATTGTTTAATCCTTACATTAATTTTCCATCTCCAAGTTCTCATCATCATCTTCTTCTTCTCTTTCTTTTTTATTATTATTATTACTACTACTACTACTACTACTACTACTACTACTACTACTAGTATTATTATTATTATTATTATTATTATTATTATTATTATAGTTATTATTGCTATTGTTATTGTTATTGTTGTTATTATTATTATTACTATTGTTATTGTTGTTGTTATTATTGTTGTTGTTGTACTATTGTCGTTTATAATTTGTACAATTAACCTCCCTGTGGTTCGACCTCGTTCTTGCCGGGTTATTTATTACTTCGACACTCTTGCACTTGGGAGAAGACAACAATCTTTTCGTCGTGTCAGTAGGCACTGCTTTATTATACATTATTTATGGTAATATTGTAAAAACTATTATATTTGAAGATAATAATAATGCAAATATACTATGTGTTTTTAACCCAACTCATGCATTTTTATATTTGAAAAAATATTGTTATTCACCCGCGGCAAAGCATGGACTATTATTGTAGTTATTATATTATTATGTAAGGGTTATTTTTTAAAAATTTATTTTTATCATCAAATCAATATAATAAAAAAATATATCAATTTGAATTAATGAAAAAAATATTAAAAAATCAAATTTTTTAAATGCAGAAACAAACATATTTTGATAGAAAAATTCAACACAACCTCAAATGAATATATATATATATATATATATATATATATACATATATATATATATAATTACCAAACTTTTATACAATATAAAAAAAATCTCATCAATTTATTTTCAAACACATGGATCAAGTCAAATCAATCATCACTCTTCGCAGTGGTAAGGTTATTAAAAAACCCACTCTTGAACCTTGTGAGAAAGATGATGAGTCAATCTCTAAGGGTAAGGAAGGGGTTGAATCTGATTCCCTGCCAACACTTCCATTTCCTCATGCCATGACCAATCAGGAAGACATCGATGATGAAAAAGGCACCGAAAATGTTGATGCAGATCTTTTATCAAAAGTGACAACAGATTCGACACCCGACATCACACCAATCAATTATTCATTTCCTGATGAATCTGTACTTTCTCTTAGTTCAATGCCTTGGTTTGCTAAAAATATCAATTTTCTTGCTTCAGGATTTTTGTTAGCTCAGTGGAGTACCGAAGATAAAAGAAAATTTTTGAGCAACGTGCAAAACTTTTATTGGGATGACCCTTACCTATTCAATTATCGTCTTGATCAAATATTTCAAAGATGCTTTCCCGATAATGAGGTAAGTAATTTCATTAAATTTTGTCACTCTAAGGCATGTGAGGATCATTTCTCGTTAAAAAAGAGGACTGTAGAAATCTTACCAAGTGGATTTTACCGGCCCACCATATTTAAGGAATCACATGCATTCTGCAAAACTTGTGAAAATTGTCAAAAGGTGGGATTTATTTCAAAACATAGAGAGTCTTTAGATAATCTTCTATTGACTCTTAAGTCTCATCATAGTCGAGATAATCATCGTGCAATTCATTATTTATGGCTAATATTCCATAAGGAACATGCTCGACATAGTCTTGGGAATCTGACTAAAAAAGACCCTGTTTGCTGGTTTTTAAAAAAACTGGATGGGAAGCCTATCCCCGACCCATAGAGGGTGTTTAAGCCATTCTTGGACGTAAAACCAAAGGAAGATGTGAGTCACAATCACAGCTGCGATTTGAATTTTTGTTAGTAAAAACTTGTGTCTTTTGGTTTTCTTAATAGCATAATATTTGTGTTTTGTTATTTCTTATATTTGTTTAAGTTTATTTCAGGTTTGTGAGTGTTTGTTATTTCAGGTGATATCTTCTATACTCTATCTTTCTACCTTAGAACATTGAGGACAATGTCTCGTTTTGGTTGGGGGGAGAGGATAGTAGTTGATAAAAAAAAATTATTTTTCATTTCATAAAGCATGTGCATAATTGTTGTTACTAGGATGTCAGAGTAAAGGAGCTCTTTTGTTAAAGTGACTCTTGAGACGCATCTTAGTAACCATTCTTAACAAGGTCTATTATAATACTTCCTGAAATATTCAGATTTACAAACTCTTGCATTATTATCACTTAATTATGCTTATATACTCATTTAACATATATTCTTAAACCTTAATTTTCACACACACACTTTAACATATGATGGTGGGTTGCATATTGGATTATTATATTATTTATGTTCTTTTGTTAAAGGTAACAACTAAGGGAAAAAGGATAGTATATAATTAAAAAAAAGACAAAATAATAATAATAATAATAATAATAATAATAATAATAATAATGTAGATAAGTTTGGTTTCGTAGCCTCCCTAACCTAAGCAATTAAGCCCGAAGGGGTGTTTTAACACCTAATACCCTAAAGTCAATTGACTTGGGAGCTATTGGTTCAACGCTTGTTACATGGGTTGAGGAGAAAAGCTTAAGGACATCAAATATTGCACTATCTACATATCAGTATCTACGACCCGAGTTACTAAGCTCGTAGGGGTGTCTTAACACCTAAGGCCCTAAGACCAACTAGTCTGGGAGTCATTAGCCGAAAGCTCGTTACATGGTTTAAAGATGCATGGTGTTTTTAAATTGTATGTATATATATATATATAACAAGAAGAATAATATAAGATACCTTTAATTTGTGGTAAATGTTCATTTTAAATGCAGGCCTATCACATAAATGAAAGGATTGATTGATGACTTTAAGAACTTAAATTGCAAGGGCAAAGAGATGACCAAAATTAGAAAAGAGATGCCGGTGCAATCCAAACTGACACTGTTCGGTAATTAGGTCATATCTAGAGCTATAGATCTCAGATTTAGATCTACTTTATATGGCTGGAAAGGTAAGACATAGACCAACAACTTTCATATGGAGCTCAAGATCTAAAAAGGCCATTTTCAAGTCTAAATTGTAGCAACAACAAAGAAGCCCGAATTTGTCCTCCAGCCCGAGCACTATTCAGTAGTTTAGCCATATCTGGAGTTCTAGAAGCCGAAATGAGCTGAATTGTTTACACAAGAAAGCTGAGACAATTGCCTACAACTTTCATGTTTTTAAGTGGCTCCAATTTTGACGTTATCAATGATGTTTTGGGTAGACAAGAGAAGATAACGATTGTCACCAAGTCAAGAGTTGGCCACCCACTCATCAATTAGTCATCAAATCAATAGTTCTGAATTTTGGCCTATAAAAGGAGGCATCTGCCATGCATTTAGGCATCTTGGTCTCTAGATCAAGATCATGCTCTTGCTTTCTTTCTTTGTATTTTTTGTAATGTTTATGCTTTGTGACATGACTAAAAGATTGATGTCTTCTCCCAAGTGCAGGAGTGTCGAAGTAATAAATAACTCGGCAAGACCGGGGTCGAACCACAAGGAGGTTATTTGTACAAATTATAAATAACAATAATACAACAACAATAACAATAACAATAACAATAATAACAACAATAACAATAATAACAACAACAATAATAATAATAACAATAATAATAATAATAATAGTAATTCTAATAATACTAATAATAATAATAATAATAATAATAATAATAATAATAGTAGTAGTAGTAGTAGTAGTAGTAGTAGTAGTAGTAATAGTAGTAGTAATAATAATAATAATAATAAAGAAAGAGAAGAAGAAGAAGATGATGAGAACTTGGAGATGGAAAATTAATGTAAGGATTAAACAATAATAATAACAAATGTCAAGGTTAGAGGTTCCACTAATGGTATATCAAACAAGTATAGTATAAACTCTTATTATTGAATTGGAAACCACACACAAAGGAGGTTCCAATCAGATTATATATTGTTAACATGATTACATTAGTCATCTTATTTAATTAATGCTAATACTTGTAAATCTCATCAAGCATTCATGATTATAACTTATGTTAACAACAAATCAAGTTCTTTTCATAGCTCAGGTGTCGATTATTCCATACATTATGGGCTATGAAAGTATCAAGCATTTTTTGTTCCAAGTGTTATACAACATAAATCAAGATTAGTCATTTAACAAGCAAAGTATAAAACATGTTAGTATCAAACATTAAAGTCCATATTAAGTTTACATTATACTTATTCTTACACCATTAGTGTAACCTTTTCACCTTGACATAACTAACTTAGCTAGATATAATGAAAGAAAGCAAAATAGATAAACAAAATAAGAACATAAAAGTTAACTAAGTAAAGGAAAGGAAATGAAAGGCATAAACTTAATATTAATGAAAGCAAAGCATAAACATTACAAAAAATACAAAGAGAGAAAGAAAGAACATAATCTTGATCTGGACACCAAGATGCCTAAATGCCTGGCAAATGCCTCCTTTTATAGGCCAAAATTGGAAACTATTGATTTGATGACTAATTGATAAGTGGGTGGCCAACTTTTGACTTGCTGATAATCCTTATCTTCTCTTGTCTGCCCAAAACGTCATTGATAATGTCAAAATTGGAGCCAGTTGCAAACATGAAAGTTGTAGGCAATTGTCTCATCTTTCTTGTGAAAAGAATTCAGCTCATTTGGACTTATAGAACTCCAGATATGGCCAAAATACTAAACAGTGCTCAGGCTAGAAGACAGATTCGGGCTTCTTTGTTGTTGCTACAATTGGGACTTGAAAATGGCCTTTTTAGATCTTGGGCTCCATGCAAGTTGTAGGCCTATGTCTTACCTTTCCATCCATATAAATTGGAACTAAATCTAAGATATATAGCTCCAGATATGACCCAATTACCGAATAGTGTTCCAGTTTGGATTGCATCGACATCTCTTTTCTAAGTTTGGCCATCTCTTTATCCTTGCAATTTAAGTTCTTAAAGTCATCAATCAATACTTTCATTTATGTGATAGGCCTGCATTTAAAATGAACATTTACCACAAATTAAAGGTATCTTATATTATTAGATATATTATTATAAAACATGCTTTGGTTAAGGAGTTATTGATACTTCAAGTGCAAAATGATGATATAAAACCATGATAAAAATGTACTTTTAAGTACTAATCACACCCCCCAACCAGCTTATTACTAGTCCCTAGTAATCAAAGCGTTAAATAGAAAAACAATTTGCAAATTCCACAAAGCAAGGTATTCATCATTTAACTTCCATTAATCTAACCAGATAAACAAACTCTCATTAAATTTATATATCTGCTCAATACCTCTTCACAAGATATTAATAAACCTTTCTTTTGTGCTCAATGTATCAACACATAATTATGGGGCTGTTCTTGGAAGAAAACAAAATTTTTGTTCTAATGTTTAAGGTTAACTTCCTTGGGTTGGGATTATTATTTTTGTCTTTTTTTTTTCTTCTTTTTTTTCTTTTTCTTTTTTTTTAAATATATATACATATAATTTAAAAACATCATGCATCTTTAACCTATGTAACTAGCTTTCAGCTAATGATTCCCAGACTAGTTGGTCTTAGGGCATTAGGTGTTAAGACACCCCTACGAGCTTAGTAACTCGGGTTGCAGATACTGATATGTAGATAGTGCAATGTTTGATTTCCTTAAGCTTTTCTCCTCAACCCATGTAACAAGCGTTGGGCCAATAGCTCCCAAGTCAGTTGACTTTAGGGTATTAGGTGTTAAAACAACCCTTCGGGCTTAATTGCTTAGGTTAGGGAGGCTACGAAACCAAACTTATCTATATTTTTATTATCATCTTTTTTTCTTTTTTTCTTTTTCTTTTTTTTCATGTTTTTTTTTCTTAATTATATACAATCCCTTTCCCTTAGTTGTTACCTTTAACAAAAGAACATAAATAATGTAATAATCCAATATGCAACCCACAATCATATGTTAAAGTGTGTATGTGTAAATTAAGGTTTAAGAATACATGTTAAATAAGTGTGTGAGCAGAATTAAGTGATAACAATGCGAGAGTTTGTAAATCTGAATATTTCAGGAAGTATTATAATAGACCTTGTTAAGAATGGTTACTAAGATGCGTCTCAAGAGTCACTTTAACAAAAGAGCTCCTTTACTCTGACATCCTAGTAACAACAATTATGCACATGCTTTATGAAATGAAAAATAATTTTTTTTTATCAACTACTACCCTCTCCCCCCAACCAAAACGAGACATTGTCCTCAATGTTTTAAGGTAGAAAGATAGAGTATAGAAGATATCACCTGAAATAACGAACACCGACAAACCTGAAACACACTAAAACAAAAATAAGAAATAACAAAACACAATAATAAAACCAAAAGACACAAAAATTCACAAAAAAAGGCTCAAATCCAATCTATGCTTGTTACGGCTTTCCTTAGATGACCAATTTATGCGACTCATGGAAGGATCAATCACAGGAATGAAAGATTGTAGTTGGTCAATCAATTGTTCAGCAGTAGCAGCAGAGATTATGATTTGTCGTGCAGAAGATGTTAGAAATTCCTGTTCCACAGCATGATCAAGAAAAGACAACAATTTATCATAATAACCATTAACATTTAACAAACCTATGGGTTTATGGTGAATGTGCAGTTGAGCCCAAGAGAAAATATGAAAGATCTCTTCCAATGTGCCGAGACCACCTAGTAAAGCAATGAAGGCATCAACATGGTTAAACATTGCATTCATTCGAGCTGACATTGTGGAGACCTGAAGTTCCTCTCCAATTGTTTTTCCAATGATGTCCCCTTGTGCCAAAGCTTCAGGGACGACCCCCAAAACTTGACTACCTCTTAAAAATGCAGCTATTGACACACCTCCCATTAACCCAAGACTGCCTCTCCCATACACTAAATGAATCTTTCTCTCAACTAGCACCTGACCAAGATGATTTGCTGATTCTAAAAACTCCTTTTCTTTCCCAGGACTAGATCCACCAAAAACACAAATATTTCTTATTTGATGACCTGAGGAACTTGCCATTTCTACACACTTCTGTATTTGCTAAATGTATGGGTTGAGTAGAAATGAAAGGAAGGAAAAGAGGGTTTTATAGATGAGAAATGAGAAAGGCAATCATAATACCTATATGTAGGCCAGCTGGAGTCTGACACACTCTCACGCTCTCTTTTTATTTATTTATTTATTTACTTTTGAAAAAGCATGTGTATGTACAGGTAGTTGTGATTGTGGCTCACATCTTCCCTTGCTTTTACATCTAAGAACGGCTTAAACGCCCTCTATGGGTCGGGGATAGGCTTCCCATCCAGTTTTCTTAAAAACTGGCAAACAGGGTCTTTTTTAGTCAGATTTCCAAGACTAAGTCGATCATGTTTTTAATGAAATAGTGGCCATAAATCATGAATTACACGATGCATATCTCCACTAGGATGCGTCTCAAGAGTCAATAGAAGATTATCTAAAGACTCCTTACTTAGGCCATCCTTAATGAATTGTATTTTATCTTCACGATTTATAGATACCATTCCTAAAGAACAACATTGTGTATTGCAAGTCCATCTAGCACATCGATGACAGACTTTCAATCGTTTTGCACGACGCTTCTTTGCAAAAGTGCTTTTACTTGTTCTAGGCATGTGTGAAATGAAGGAGTTAGAGGACTCACCTGATAATTGGACCTTTGCTTCAATCAACCAGTGAATATGTTCAGGAATTCCATGATTCATTAACAATCTCAATCTTGCACATCTAGCACGGTAAATTTTTGTAATCGCATTATGAGGCAGAGCGGGAAAATACTTTTTCAATTTTTCAAGATTAGTGTCCATTATCAAATGAGAATTGGAAGAGAGATTCAAACAATTGCACAAATATATACACAAATATCAGTTATTGTGGGAAACTAAAAGAATCGACTTAAGTCACGGAGTACCGTTGTCCGCCATTTGATCGGGGTGAGAGAAACTTGCAAAAATCACTCAAAAAGAAACAAAAATAAAATAAAATAAAATAAAATCAATCTTTATATACAGGATCACCCAATTCAATAGAGTTATGTTCAACTGAAAAATTGTCAAAGTAAACTTTCAGACGATGTCCATTTACCTTGAAAACATTGTCATTCTTTGGATTCTCGATGTCATAGGCCCCATATGGATACACATGTTTCACAATAAAAGGACCGCTCCATCTTGATCTTAATTTTCCAGGAAATAAATGCAGTCGAGAATTATAAAGTAAGACTTCTTGACCAACATTGAAGGTTTTTCTCTGTATTTTCTTGTCATGAAACTCTTTAATTCTTGCTTTATGAATTCTTGAATTTTCATATGCATTATTTCTTATTTCCTCAAGCTCATTTATTTGTAATTTTTGCAGTTGACTAGCATCATCCAAATTTGAATTGAAAGCTTTAATAGCCCAATAAGCTTTATGTTCAAGTTCCACAGGCAAGTGACAAGGTTTTCCATAGATTAGTCTATAAGGTGACATACCTAATGATGTTTTATAAGCAGTTCGATAAGCCCAAAGTGCATCATTAAGTCTTAAAGACCAGTCTTTCCTATTAGGCTTCACTGTTTTCTCCAAAATATGTTTGATCTCCCTATTAGCAAGCTCTACTTGTCCACTTGTTTGAGGGTGATAAGGGGTGGCAACTTTGTGTATGATTCCATATTTCTTCATTAAAGACTCAAATGGCTTGTTGCAGAAATGTGTTCCACCATCACTTATTATGGCTCGAGGGACTCCAAATCAACTCAAAATATTTTCTTTCAAAAACTTTATCACTATTTTGTGATCATTGTTTTGACTTGGAATTGCCTCTATCCGTTTTGAAACATAATCTACTGCAACTAATATGTATAAGAAACCAAATGATGGAGGGAATGGACCCATGAAATCTATACCCCAACAATCAAAGATCTCAATGACAATAATAGGATTTAAAGGCATCATGTGACGTTTTGAAATAGATCCCAACTTTTGACAATTTTCACAAGACTTGCAGAATGCATGTGAGTCTTTGAACATGGTGGGCCAATAAAATCCACTTTGTAAGATTTTTGCAGTTGTCTTTCTTGATGAGAAATGCCCCCCACATGCCTTAGAATGACAAAATTTAATTACACTACTTACCTTATTGTCAGGAATGCATCTTCAAAATATTTAATCAGGACAATATTTGAATAAATAAGGATCATCCCAATAAAAGTTCTTCACTTCATTCAAGAACTTTCTTTTATCTTGGGTACTCCAATGAGCTGGCAATTGTCCTGAAATAAGAAAATTGACAATATTAGCAAACCAAGGCATTGTGGAGACAAAAAGTAAAGATTCATCGAGAAAGTAGTCATTGATTGGTGTGATGTCAGTTTTCGAATCTGTTGTCAATCTTGACAAGTGATCTGCGACAACATTTTCGCTGCCTTTCTTACAAAGAAGATATTTCAATGCTGCATGATCACTAAAAACAATAACAGGTGAGCCAACAAGATAAGATCTGAATTTTTCACATGCAAATACTACTGCAAGTAATTCTTTTTCAGTGGTGGTATAATTCATTTGAGCACTATTTAAAGTTTTACTTGCATAGTAAATTACATAAGGTTTCTTATCTTTTCTTTGTCCCAAAACAGCACCTACGGCATAATCACTAGCATCACACATTATTTCAAAAGGTAATGACCAATCGGGAGGTTGAATGATAGGAGCACAAGTAAGCAAGTTTTTAAGTTTAACAAAGGCTTCTTCATAATCTTCAGTCCATTCAAAAATAGTATCCTTTGTTAGAAGGTTACTTAAGGGCTTAAATATTACACTAAAATCTTTGATGAACCTTCTATAAAAACCAGCATGTCCCAGGAATGATCTAACATCTTTAAGAGATTTTGGTGTTGGCAAGTTTGCAATTAACTCAATTTTAGATTTGTCAACCTCAATTCCTTTTGATGAAACAATGTGACCAAGTACAATGCCGTTTGTTACCATAAAATGACATTTTTCCCAATTCAGCACAAGATTCTTCTCTTCACACCTGGTCAAAACCTTTCCTAAGTTAGTCAAACAATCATCAAATGAATCACCAAAAATAGAAAAATCATCCATGAAAATCTCAAGAAAATGTTCAACCATATCACTAAATATACTAAGCATGCATCCTTGAAATGTGGCTGGTGCATTCCATAATCCAAAAGGTATCCTTCGATATGCAAAAGTACCAAATGGACATGTGAAAATAGTCTTTTCTTGATCTTCCAATGTAATTTCAATTTGGTTGTAACCCGAATAGCCATCTAGGAAACAATAAAATTCATGACCTGCAACTCTTTCTAGGATTTGATCCATGAAAGGTAAAGGAAAATGATCTTTTCTAGTCATTGAATTAAGTTTCCTATAGTCAATGCACATGCGCCAACTAGTAATAGTTCTAGTGGGAATTAACTCATTGTTCTCATTTGTTATCATAGTGACTCCAGACTTCTTAGGTACAACTTGGGTAGGACTTACCCATTTGCTGTCAGAAATAGGATAAATGATTTCATTATCTAGAAGCTTAATGACTTCATTTTTCACTACTTCTTTCATATTAGGATTTAGCCTTCGTTGCATTTCTCTAGAGGGTTTAGCATTTTCCTCTAAATAAATTCTATGTGTACAAATCAAAGGACTAATTCCTTTTATATCAGTTATGGTCCATCCTAATGCATTTTTGTGCATTTTCAGAGTTTGTAATAACTTACCTTCTTGATGTGCATTAAGTTTGGAAGAGATTATTACCGGAAAAGTTTCATTTTCTCCCAAAAATGAGTATTTGAGATTGGATGGCAATGACTTCAAATTAGGTTTTGGTGGTTGAACACTTGAAGGTATGGACTTAATTGATCGTGGTGGCAATTCCTCAATTTATGGCCTCCAATTACTTGTCTTTGATTCTTCCTGAAAATAAATCATTTCCAAATCATCAGATTCATCAATCTCAATTTCATTGGAAGTGGTTGGAAATTGATCATGAATTAATTTTTCAGTAAAGTCCACTTCCTGTAAATCATTATCATCTCTAGGTTGCTTGCAAATGTTGAAAATATTCATCTCCAATGTCATGTTTCCAAATGATAGCTTCATCAGTCCATTCCTACAATTAATCAATGCATTAGAAGTTGCAAGAAATGGACGTCCTAAAATAACAGGAAATGAATTAGATACTTCAATAGGTTGTGTGTCCAAGACAATAAAATCCACAGGATAAATGAATTTATCGACTTGTACTAACACATCTTCAATTATTCCTCTAGGCACTTTTATAGATCTATCAGCAAATAAAAGAGTTATAGAAGTTGGTTTTAACTCACCTAGATTGAGACTTTGAAAAACTGAATATGGTAGTAAATTCACACTAGCTCCAAGATCAAGTAAAGCTCTTTTAATTTTATGTTCTCCAATAAAGCAAGAAATTATAGGACAACCAGGGTCTTTATATTTCAAAGCATTATTTTCAAAGCATCTTGTTTGCCCAAAACGTCATTAATAATGTCAAAATTGGAGCCAGTTGCAAACATGAAAGTTGTAGGCAATTGTCTCAGCTTTCTTGTGTAAACAATTCAGCTCATATGGACTTCTAGAACTCCAAATATGGCCAAAATACTGAACAGTGCTTGGGCTGGAAGACAGATTCGGGCTTCTTTGTTGTTGCTACAATTTGGACTTGAAAATGGCCTTTTTAGATCTTGGGCTCTATATGAAAGTTGTAGGCCTATGTCTTACCTTTCCATCCATATAAATTGGAACTAAATCTAAGATATATAGCTCTAGATATGACCCAATTACCGAACAGTGTTCCCGTTTGGATTGCATCGACATCTCTTTTCTAAGTTTGGCCATCTCTTTATCCTTGCAATTTAAGTTCTTAAAGTCATCAATCAATCCTTTCATTTATGTGATAGGCCTGCATTTAAAATGAACATTTACCACAAATTAAAGGTATCTTATATTATTAGATATATTATTATAAAACATGCTTTGGTTAAGGAGTTATTGATACTTCAAGTGCAAAATGATGATATAAAACCATGATAAAAATGCACTTTTAAGTACTAATCACTTTGCTTTAATTAATATGAAGTTTATGCCTTTCATTTCCTTTCATTTACTTAGTTAACTTTTATCTTATTTTGTTTATTTATTTTTCTTTCTTTCATTATGTCTAGCTAAGTTTATTATGTCAAGGTGAAAAGGTTACACTAATGGTGTAAGAATAAGTATAGTGTAAACTTAATATGGACTTTAATGTTTGATACTAACATGTTTTATATTTGTTATCTTATTCACTCTTTAATACTTTGCTTGTTAAATGACTAATCTTGATTTATGTTGTATAACACTTGGTACAACAAATGCTTGACACTTTCATAGCCCATACTGTATAGTATAACCGACACCTGAGCTATGAAAGGAACTTGATTTGTTGTTAATATAAGTTATAATCATGAATGCTTGACGAGATTTACAAGTATTAGCATTAATTGAATAAGATGACTAATGTAATCATGTTAACAATCTATAATCTGATTGGAACCTCCTTTGTGTGTGGTTTTCAATTGACTAATAAGAGTTTATACTATACTTGTTTGACATACCATTAGTGGATCCTCTAACCTTGACATTTATTGTTATTGTTGTTAAATCTTTACGTTAATATTCCATCTCAAAGTTCTCATCTTTTTTTTCTTTACTACTACTACTACTACTACTATTATTGTTGTTGTTGTTGTTGTTATTACTATTATTATTATTGTTATTGTTATTGTTGTTGTATTATTGTTATTTATAATTTGTACAATTAATTTCCTTGTGGTTTGACCCCGGTCTTGCCGGGTTATTTATTACTTCGACACTCCTGCACTTGCGAGAAGATATTAATCTTTTGGTCGTGTCACCTATATATTAAAAGTACAGGTAAACATAATATAAGTATTAATAATGCTACTAAATAAGATAAAATAATATTTAAGGAATTAGAAAAAATAAAAATACTTTTGTTTCAAACTTAGATTGCAATGAACGTAAACAAGGTCATTAATATTTATGATATCTACATTTCAAACACAATTAATAAATAACTATTATGTGTTAAACAATATTTTATTTTAAATAATATTTATCTGTAAATAATCAATCATTAATTACCATCATCTAAAGTATCTTGTATGGTCATAGTTGATAAAGCTTGATGAAAATTCTCTGCTTCTTCAGTTGTCAAAATTTACAGGTCATCTTCTACTACCTAATTTTCAATGTCACAAATTGTCTCAACATTAATTGGATCATAATTTCATCCTTTGCAATAATTCCTATATATTAAAAGTACAGGTAAACATAATATAAGTATTAATAATGCTACTAAATATGATAAAATAATATTTAAGGAATAAGAAAAAATAAAAATACTTTTGTTTCAAACTTAGATTGCAATGAACGTGAAAAAGGTCATTAATATTTATGATTTCTACATTTCAAACACAATTAACAAATAAATATTATGTGTTAAACAATTTATTCTAAATAATATTTATCTCTAAATAATTAATCATTAATTAACATCATCTAAAGTATCTTGTATGGTCATAGTTGATAGAGCTTGATGAAAATTCTCTACTTCTTAGTTGTCAAAATTTACAGGTCATCTTCTACTATCTAATTTTCAATGTCACAAATTTTCTGAACATTAATTGGATCATAATTTCATCCTTTGCAATAATTCCTATATATTAAAAGTACAAGTAAACATAATATAAGTATTAATAATGCTACTAAATAAGATAAAATAATATTTAAGGAATTAGAAAAAAAAATATTTTTTTTCAAACTTAGATTGCAATGAACGTAAACAAGGTCATTAATATTTATGATATCTATATTTCAAACACAATTAACAAATAAATATTATGTGTTAAACAATACTTTATTTTAAATAATATTTATCTGTAAATAATCAATCATTAATTACCATCATCTAAAGTATCTTGTATGGTCATAGTTGATAGAGCTAGATGAAAATTCTCTACTTCTTCATTTGTTAAAATTTACAGGTCATCTTCTACTACCTAATTTTCAATGTCACAAATTGTCTCAACATTAATTCGATCATAATTTCATCCTTTATAATAATTCCTATATATTAAAAGTACAGGTAAACATAATATAAGTATTAATAATGCTACTAAATAAAATAAAATAAAATAATATTTAAGGAATTAGAAAAAATAAAAATACTTTTGTTTCAAACTTAGATTGTAATGAACGTAAAAAAGGTCATTAATATTTATGATTTCTACATTTCGAACACAATTAATAAATAAATATTATGTGTTAAATAATTTATTTTAAATAATATTTATCTCTAAATAATCAATCATTAATTAACATCATCTAAAGTATTTTGTATGGTCATAGTTGATAGAGCTTGATGAAAATTCTCTGCTTCTTCAGTTGTCAAAATTTACAGGTCATCTTCTACTACCTAATTTTCAATGTCACAAATTGTCTCAACATTAATTGGATCATAATTTCATCCTTTGCAATAATTCCTATATATTAAAAGTATAGGTAAACATAATATAAGTATTAATAATGCTACTAAATAAGATAAAATAAGATTTAAGAAATTAGAAAAAATAAAAATACTTTTGTTTCAAACTTAGATTGCAATGAACGTAAACAAGGTCATTAATATTTACGATATCTACATTTCAAACACAATTAACAAATAAATATTATGTGTTAAATAATACTTTATTTTAAATAATATTTATCTCTAAATAATCAATCATTAATTACCATCATCTAAATTATTTTGTATGGTCATAATTGATAGAGCTTGATAAAAATTCTCTGCTTCTTCAGGTGTTAAAATTTACAGGTCAAATTCTACTACCTAATTTTCAATGTCACAAATTGTTTCAACATTAATTGGATCATAATTTCATCCTTTGCAATAATTCCTATATATTAACAGTATAGGGAAACATAATATAAGTATTAATAACGCTATTAAATAAGATAAAATAATATTTAAGGAATTAGAAAAAAAAAATATTTTGTTTCAAACTTAGATTGCAATGAACGTAAACAAGGTCATTAATATTTATGATATCTATATTTCAAACACAATTAACAAATAAATATTATGTGTTAAACAATACTTTATTTTAAATAATATTTATCTCTAAATAATCAATCATTAATTACCATCATCTAAAATATCTTGTATGGTTGATTAGTACTTAAAAGTGCATTTTTATCATGGTTTTATATCATCATTTTGCACTTGAAGTATCAATAACTCCTTAACTAAAGCATGTTTTATAATAATATATCTAATAATATAAGATACCTTTAATTTATGGTAAATGTTCATTTTAAATGCAGGCCTATCACATAAATGAAAATATTGATTGATGACTTTAAGAACTTAAATTGCAAGGGCAAAGAGATGGCCAAATTTAGAAAAGAGATGTCGGTGCGATCCAAACCGGAACACTGTTCGGTAATTGGGTCATATCTGGAGCTACAGATCTCAGATTTAGGTCCAATTTATATGGATGGAAAGGCCTACAACTTTTATATGGAGCCCAAGATCTGAAAAGGCCATTATCAAGTCCCAATTGTAGCAACAACAAAGAAGCCCGAATCTGTCATCCAGCCCGAGCACTGTTCGGTATTTTAGCCATATCTGGAGTTCTAGAAGTCCAAATGAGCTGAAGTTTTTACACATGAAAGCAGAGACAATTGTCTACAACTTTTATGTTTACAACTGGCTCCAATTTTGACGTTATCAATGACGTTTTGGGCAGACAAGAGAAGATAAGGATTGTTACCAAGTCAAAAGTTGGCCACCCACTTATCAATTAGTCATCAAATCAATAGTTTCTAATTTTGGCCTATAAAAGGAGGCATTTGCCATGCATTTAGGCATCTTGGTGTTCAGATCAAGATCATGCTCTTCCTTTCTCTCTTTGTATTTTTTGTAATTTTTATGCTTTGCTTTCATTAATATCAAGTTTATGCTTTTCATTTTCTTTCCTTTACTTAGTTAGCTTTTATGTTCTTATTTTGTTTATTTATTTTTCTTTCTTTCATTATGTCTAGCTAAGTTAATTATGTCAAGGTGAAAAGGTTACACTAATGGTGTAAGAATAAGTATAATGTAAACTTAATATGGACTTTAATGTTTGATACTAACATGTTTTATATTTGTTATCTTATTTACTCTTTAATACTTTGCTTGTTAAATGACTAATCTTGATTTATGTTGTATAACACTTGGTACAACAAATGCTTGGCACTTTCATAGCCCATATTGTATGGTATAACCGACACCTGAGCTATGAAAGGAACTTGATTTGTTGTTAACATAAGTTATAATCATGAATGCTTGACGAAATTTACAAGTATTAGCATTAATCGAATAAGATGACTAATGTAATCATGTTAACAATCTATAATTTGATTGGAACCTTTTTTATGTGTGGTTTCCAATTGAATAATAAGAGTTTATATTATTCTTGTTTGACATACCATTAGTGGAATCTCTAACCTTGGCATTTGTTATTATTATTGTTTAATTAATATTTCATCTCAAAGTTATCATCATCATCTTCTTCTTCTCTTTCATTATTATTATTATTATTATTATTATTATTATTACTACTACTCCTACTACTACTACTACTACTAATACTATTATTATTATTATTATTATTATTATTATTATTATTATTGTTATTGTTATTATTGTTATAGTTATTGTTGTTATTGCTATTATTGTTGTTTATAATTGTTGTTTATAATTTGTACAATTAACCTCCCTGTGGTTCGACCCCGGTCTTGCCGGGTTATTTATTACTTCGACACTCCTACACTTGGGAGAAGACATCAATCTTTGGGTCGTGTCAAGTTTTTGGCGCCGTTGCCGGGGAGGTAAGTTCTTGTATAAATTATAGTATTTATTTTATTTTCTCTTTTCACTTTTCTTGTATATAACTTTGTTTCTTTTCTTTTGTTTCGTTTTATTTTGTTTTCTTCCTCCTTCTTTTGCTTTTTTTTTTTTTATTCCTACACGTGCATGAGAGTGTGGTTACGTACATCAAGTGGTAGACTTTGGAGGATATCCTCATCATTTTCAGAAAATATGGCCGAAGAAGATAATCAATCACTTCATAATGAAAGTAATGAGAATAATCGTGCTAAAACACTTAGAGACCACATGAATCCCACAAGAACAAGTGCACCATCATGCATAGTTTTTCCTCCTGATGCATCTCATTTTAATTTTAAACCAGGCATTATTCAACTTTTACCTTCTTTTCATGGCTTAGAATTGGAAAATCCATACTTGCATTTTAGGGAATTTGAGGAGGTCTGCAACACATATAATAATTTAAATTGTAGCATGAACACCATCAGATTAAAGCTTTTTCCTTTTTCATTAAAAGATATAGCTAAAACATGGCTACAAAATTTGAGACCAGGATCCATTCGTGCTTGGGATGAAATGCAACAACAGTTTTTAAAGAAGTTTTTCCCATCTCAGAGAACAAACTCTTTCAAGAGACAAATCACCACTTTCACTCAAAAACCAAGAGAAACATTTTACAAATGTTGGGATAGGTATCGAGACTTGCTTAGTACTTGCCCTCATCATGGTTTTGAAACATGGAGATTGGTTTCACATTTCTATGAAGGGTTAACACCTAAAGATAGGCAAATGGTTGAATTGATGTGCAATGGAACTTTTAAAGATAAAGACCCTGATGAAGCAATGGAGTACTTAGACTTGTTAGCTGAAAATGCTCAAAATTGGGACACCGCGGGTACATATGAGGCACCGAGTAAAACTCAACCTCATACATCTAGTGGAGGTATGTACAATCTTAGGGAAGAT
Source organism: Populus pruinosa (assembly GCA_026413675.1). Taxonomy (NCBI): domain Eukaryota; kingdom Viridiplantae; phylum Streptophyta; class Magnoliopsida; order Malpighiales; family Salicaceae; genus Populus; species Populus pruinosa. The sequence continues at coordinate 6,505,188 of CM048610.1, read as the reverse complement.
CATGACCTTCAAGCCAAGTTTACATCTTTAGCTAGAAAAGTCGAGGCACTAGAATTGAAAAAGAGTGGTCAATTAAAATCTGTTGAAAACATTATGTGTCAAATCTGTGAAACAAATGAACACTCAACCAACGATTGTCCAACCTTGCCTTCTTTTAAGGAATGTCTCCATGAACAAGCCCATGCTTTAAACAGTTTCGAAACGTCCAATCACAACCCATATTCACAAACATACAATCCTGGTTAGAGAAATCACCTAAATTTCAGTTGGAAGAGTGACAATGCACAAACTTCACCACCACAGTTTCAAGCACACCATAATTTCCAAAATTCTTATGGATATGCACCTTCTTATGCTCCACCTCTTAGAAGTAATTTTGAGGAAACTTTGTATGCATTCATTGAAAAGCAAGAGACAATCAACACTCAACTTGCTCAAAGCATAATAGATTTTAAAGATACTCTTGCAAAATTCACATCTGCTCTTAATTTTCAAGAAAAGGTAAGTTTCCATCTCAACCACAGCAAAATCTCAAGAAGCAATATAATGCCAATGTAAGTAGTTATGGAAGTCAGCACATGGATCAAGTCAAATCAGTCATTACTCTTCGCAATGGTAAGTTTATTAAAAAACCCACTCTTGAACCTTGTGAGAAAGATGATGAGTCAATCTCTAAGGGTAAGGAAGGGGTTGAATCTGAATATTGCAAGGAAAAGACTGATTCCCTACCAGCACTTTCATTTCCTCATGCCATGACCAATCAGGAAGAAGTCGATGATGAAAAAGGCACCGACAATGTTGATGTGGATCTTTTATCAAAAGTGACAACAGATTCGACACCCGACATCACACCAATCAATTATTACTTTCCTAATGAATCTCTACTTTCTCTTAGTTCAATGCCTTGGTTTGCTAGTTTACTTCAGGATTTTTGCCAGCTCATTGGAATACCGAAGACAAAAGAAAATTTTTGGGCAACGAGCAAAATTTTTATTGTGATGACCCTAACTTATTCAAATATTGTCGTGATCAAATATTTCTAAGATTCATTCCGGACAATGAGGTAAGTAGTGTCATTAAACTTTATCATTTTGAAGCATGTGGAAGTTATTTCTCGTCAAAAAAGACTGCTGCAAAAATCTTTCAAAATGGATTTTATTGGCCCACCATGTTCAAGGACACACATGCATTCTGCAAAACTTGTGAAAATTGTCAAAAAATTGACACTGGTCAAAAAGTTTTGTTTTATGATTCTCAACTCTATGCATTCCCTAAAGAGCTAAGATTAAGATGGACCAATCCTTATGGGGCCTGTGATATTGAGAATTCAATGAATGACAATGATTTTAAAGAAAATGGACATCGTTTGAAAGCTTACTTTGATAATTTTCCTAGTGAAAATGAATCAGCTGGTTTGAATGATCTTGTAGATAAAGGTTGATTATTTTTTTTCTCACATTTTCTTTTTTTTATGTTTTTTTTAGTAATTTTTGCTAGTTTCTCTCACCCCGGTCAAATGGCGAATAACGGTACTCCATGACTTATGTCGGTTCTTTCAGTTTCCCACAATTACTGATATTTGTGTATATATCTGTGCAATTCTTTGAATCTCTCTTCCAATTCTCATTTGAAAATGGACACTAATCTTGAAAAATTGAAAAAGTATTTTCCCGCTCTGCCTTAGAATGCAATTACAAAAATTTACCGTGCTAGATGTCTAAGATTGAGATTGTTAATAAATCATGAAATTCCTGAAGATATTCGCTGGTTGATTGAAGCAAAGGTCCGATTATCAGGTGAGTCCTCTAACTTCATTTCACACATGCATGGAATAGGTAAAAGCACTTTTGCAAAGAAGCGTCGTGCAAATCGACTGGATGTCTGTCATCGATGTGCTAGATGGACTTGTAATACACAATGTTGTTCTTTAGGAATGGTATCTATAAACCGTGAAGATAAAATACAATTCATTAAGGATGGCCTGAGTAAGGAGTCTTTAGATAATTTTCTATTGACTCTTGAGACGCATCCTAGTGGAGATGTGCATCGTGCAATTCATGATTTATGGCCACTATTTCATAAAGAACATGATCGACTTAGTCTTGGGAATCTGACTAAAAAAGACCCTGTTTGCCAGTTTTTAAGAAAACTGGATGGGAAGCCTATCCCCAACCCATAGAGGGCGTTTAAGCCGTTCTTGGACGTAAAACTAAGGGAAGATGTGAGCCACAATCACAACTACCTGTACATACACATGTTTTTTTCAAAAGTAAATAAATAAATAAATAAAAAGAGAGAGAGAGAGTGTGTGAGACTCCAGCTGGCCTACATATAGATGTTATGATTGCCTTTCTAATTTCTCATCTATAAAACCCTCTTTTCCTTCCTTTCATTTCTACTCAACCCATACATTCAACAAATACAAAAGTGTGTAGAAATGGCAAGTTCCTCAAGTCATCAAATAAGAAATATTTGTGTTTTTGGTGGATCTAGTCCTGGGAAAGAAAAGGAGTTTTTAGAATCAGCAAATCATCTTGGTCAGGTGCTAGCTGAGAGAAAGATTCATTTAGTGTATGGGGGAGACAGTCTTGGGTTAATGGGAGGTGTGTCAATAGCTACATTTTTAGGAGGTAGTCAAGTTTTAGGAATCGTCCCTGAAGCTTTGGCACAAGGGGACATCATTGGAAAAACAATTGGAGAGGATTTTCAGGTCTCCACAATGTCGGCTCGAATGAATGCAATGTTTAACCATGCTGATGCCTTCATTGCTTTACCAGGTGGTCTCGGCACATTGGAAGAGATCTTTCATATTTCCTCTTGGGCTCAATTGCACATTCACCATAAACCCATAGGTTTGTTAAATGTTAATGGTTATTATGATAAGTTGTTGTCTTTTCTTGATCATGCTGTGGAACAGGAATTTCTAACATCTTCTGCACGACAAATCATAATCTCTGCTACTACTGCTGAACAATTGATTGACCAACTACAATCTTTCATTCCTGTGATTGATCCTTCCATGAGTCACATAAATTGGTCATCTACGGGAAGCCGTAAAAAGCTTAGATTGGATTTGAGCCTTCATTTGTGAATTTTTGTGTCTTTTGGTTTTATTATTGTGTTTTGTTATTTCTTATTTTTGTTTCAGTGTGTTTCAGGTTTTGTCAGTGTTCGTTATTTCAGGTGATATCTTCTATACTCTATCTTTCTATCTTAGAACATTGAGGACAATGTCTCGTTTTGGTTGGGGGGAGAGGGTAGTAGTTGATAAAAAAAATTGTTTTTCATTTCATAAAGCATGTGCATAATTGTTGTTACTAGGATGGCAGAGTAAAGGAGTTCTTTTGTTAAAGTGACTCTTGAGACGCATCTTAGTAACCATTCTTAATAAGGTCTATTATAATACTTCCTGAAATATTCAGGTTTACAAACTCTCGTATTGTTACCACTTAATTCTGCTCATATACTTATTTAACATGTATTCTTAAACCTTAATTTACACACACACACTTTAACATATGATTGTGGGTTGCATATTGGATTATTACATTATTTATGTTCTTTTGTTAAAGGTAACAACTAAGGGAAAGGGATTGTATATAATTAAAAAAAAAAGAAAAACATGAAAAAAAAGAAAAAAAAGAAAAAAAAAGAAAAAAATGATGATAATAAAAATGTAGATAAGTTTGGTTTCGTAGCCTCCCTAACCTAAGCAATTAAGCCCGAAGGGGTGTTTTAACCTAATACCCTAAAGTCAACTGACTTGGGAGCTATTGACCCAACGCTTGTTACATGGGTTGAGGAGAAAAGCTTAAGGGAATCAAACATTGCACTATCTACATATTAGTATCTGCGACCCAAGTTACTAAGCTCGTAGGGGTGTCTTAACACCTAATGCCCTGAGACCAACTGGTCTCGGAGTCATTAGCTGAAAGCTCGTTACATGGGTTAAAGATGCATGATGTTTTTAAATTATATGTATATAGATTTTTTTTAAAAAAAAAAGAAAAAAAAAGAAGACAAAAATAATAATCTCAACCCAAGGAAGTTAACCTTAAACATTAGAACAAAAATTTTGTTTTCTTCCAAGAAAAGCCCCATAATTATGTGTTGATACATTGAGCACAAAAGAAAGGTTTATTAATATCTTGTTAAGTGGTATTGAGCAGATATATAAATTTAATGAGAGTTTGTTTATCTGGATAGATTAATGGAAGTTAAATGATGAATACCTTGCTTTGTGAAAATTGCAAATTGTTTTAACGATTTGATTACTAGGGACTAGTAATAAGCTGGTTGGGGGGTGTGATTAGTACTTAAAAGTGCATTTTTATCATGGTTTTATATCATCATTTTGCACTTGAAGTATCAATAACTCCTTAACTAAAGCATGTTTTATAATAATATATCTAATAATATAAGATACCTTTAATTTATGGTAAATGTTCATTTTAAATGCAGGCCTATCACATAAATGAAAATATTGGTTGATGACTTTAAGAACTTAAATTGCAAGGGCAAAGAGATGGCCAAACTTAGAAAAGAGATGTCGGTGCGATCCAAACCGGAATACTGTTCCGTAATTGGGTCATATCTGGAGCTACAGATCTCAGATTTAGGTCCAATTTATATGGATGGAAAGGTAAGATATAGGCCTACAACTTTCATATGGAGCCCAAGATCTGAAAAGGCCATTATCAAGTCCCAATTGTAGCAACAACAAAGAAGCCCGAATCTGTCTTCCAGCCCGAGCACTGTTTGGTATTTTAGCCATATCTAGAGTTCTAGAAGTCCAAATGCGCTGAATTGTTTACACAAGAAAGCTGAGACAATTGCCTACAACTTTTATGTTACAATTGGCTCTAATTTTGACGTTATCAATGACGTTTTGGGCAGACAAGAGAAGATAAGGATTGTTACCAAGTCAAAAGTTGGCCACCCACTTATCAATTAGTCATCAAATCAATAGTTCCCAATTTTGGCCTATAAAAGGAGGCATTTGCCATGCATTTAGGCATCTTGGTGTTCAGATCAAGATCATGCTCTTCCTTTCTCTCTTTGTATTTTTTGTAATTTTTATGCTTTGCTTTCATTAATATCAAGTTTATGCTTTTCATTTTCTTTCCTTTACTTAGTTAGCTTTTATGTTCTTATTTTGTTTATTTATTTTTCTTTCTTTCATTATGTCTAGCTAAGTTAATTATGTCAAGGTGAAAAGGTTACACTAATGGTGTAAGAATAAGTATAATGTAAACTTAATATGGACTTTAATGTTTGATACTAACATGCTTTATATTTGTTATCTTATTTACTCTTTAATACTTTGCTTGTTAAATGACTAATCTTGATTTATGTTGTATAACACTTGGTACAACAAATGCTTGGCACTTTCATAGCCCATATTGTATGGTATAACCGACACTTGAGCTATGAAAGGAACTTGATTTGTTGTTAACATAAGTTATAATCATGAATGCTTGACGACATTTACAAGTATTAGCATTAATCGAATAAGATGACTAATGTAATCATGTTAACAATCTATAATTTGATTGGAACCTTCTTTATGTGTGGTTTCCAATTGAATAATAAGAGTTTATATTATACTTGTTTGACATACCATTAGTAGAATCTCTAACCTTGACATTTGTTATTATCATTGTTTAATTAATATTTCATCTCAAAGTTATCATCATCATCTTCTTCTTCTCTTTCATTATTATTATTATTATTATTATTACTACTACTACTCCTACTACTACTACTACTACTAATACTACTATTATTATTATTATTATTATTATTATTGTTATTGTTATTATTGTTATAGTTATTGTTGTTATTGCTATTATTGTTGTTTATAATTGTTGTTTATAATTTGTACAATTAACCTCCCTGTGGTTCGACCTCGGTCTTGCCGGGTTATTTATTACTTCGACACTCCTACACTTGGGAGAAGACATCAATCTTTTGGTCGTGTCAATGGTCATAGTTGATAGAGCTTGATGAAAATTCTCTGCTTCTTCAGTTATCAAAATTTACAGGTCATCTTCTACTACCTAATTTTCAATATCACAAATTGTCTCAACATTAATTGGATCATAATTTCATCCTTTGCAATAATTCCTATATATTAAAAGTATAGGTAAACATAATATAAGTATTAATAATGCTACTAAATAAGATAAAATAATATTTAAGGAATTAGAAAAAATAAAAATACTTTTGTTTCAAACTTAGATTGCAATGAACGTAAACAAGGTCATTAAACCTTTGGTGCTCCAATCTATTTCTCTTCTTGGAATGAATATGTTCAAACATATTTCAATTTCTCTCATATCCTAAAGAACTACAAGTTTGACTTAACACTCATATAGCCAAATATTGTAGATTTGGAGCACTAGTTCCATATGTCATCTACCATTCATCTATGCAAAAAATAATAAGTAAGAGTGTAAGACTATGTCAAAAAATATTTTTAAATATAAAATTATATACCTCGAGGCATAATGGTATGATTATTTATTGCGGATACTCGACCAAAGTCATGTTCAGCATTCCTAAACAACTTCTTCTCACTTGTAATCTTTGCAATGATATATTTCAATGTGCATACTTCTCAAGAACATCTAGAAGTCCAGAAATAGTGCTCATATGTTTATCCATTATATTTGCATCATATTGAAATTGAGAATTCAACCAAAATGCTGCTGCATAAAGATTTCTATATAGTGGTTTATCCCACCGATTATTGATAATGTCTATGAAAGATTTCACTATAACCTTTCTCTTTTGAAATCTCCTCAACATTTCTTTTTTTGCATGATGAATAGCATCATACAAATATCCCATTGAAAGTCTATCATCACCATTAACAATTCATAGAACTTAAACTAAAAATTCACTCATTCATATAATTATTGCATATTCTTCCCAAAATAGAGAGTTTATCACACTCTCAACAAAAATTTTTCCTTTGCTATCTTTAACATAGGCAAATGAGACTCATTTCCTAGATGTCACCATAGCTCGCAACTCATCTTTATGAGCTAAAATGCTTTGTAATGCAATAAAATTGGTAGCAAAACGAGTAGGAGCAGGACAAAGTATTTTTTTTCCTCTAGTGAACTTCCTTATCAAATACACTGAATAATGATGATTATAAATGTACTTTGTAATACCAGAAGCATGCTTAATAACAAAAAAAACTAACTACAATTTACCAATGTCTTGGAGTATGTGGTTGGTGTAATGAGCAGCATAAAAAGACTAAAATATTGAAGGAAATTCTTCCATCAATAACTTGCCAGCAACAATATAATTTGCAGCATTATTAGTTGACACAACCAAAAGATTGATGTCTTCTCTTAAGTGCAGGAGTATCAAAGTAATAAATAACCCCACAAGACTAGTGTCAAAACACATGGAAGTTAATTGTATAAATTATAAATAACAATAATACCTAATAACAATAGTAACAACAATAGTAACAACAACAACAACAACAACAATAATAGTAATAAAGAAGAAGAAGAAGAAGAAGAAGAAGTTGATGAGACTTTGAGATGGAAGATTAACGTAAGGATTCAATAATGATAACAATAAATGTCAAGGTTAGAGGATCCACTAATGGTATGTTAAATAAGTATATTATAAACTTTTATTATTCAATTGGAAACCACACATAAAAGAGATTCTAATCAAATTATAAATTGCTAGCATGATTACATTAATTATCTTATTCGATTAATATTAATACTTGTAAGTGCTGTCAGACATTCATGATTATAACTTATGTTAACAACAAATCAAGTTCCTTTCATAGCACATGTGTAGGTTATACCACACGGTTAAGCTATGAAAGTGCTAAGTATTTGTTGTACCAAGTGTTATACAATATAAATCTAAATTAGTCATTTAACAAGCAAAGTATTAAAGAGTGAACAAGATAACAAATATTAAACATGTTAGTATCAAACATTAAGGTCCATGTTGAGTTTACACTATACTTATTCTTACACCCTTAGTGTAACCTTTTCACCTTCAAATAATAAACTTAACTAAACATTATGAAAGAAAGAAAAATAAATAAACAAAATAAGAACATAAATAAGATAAAAGTTAACTAAGTAAATGAAAGGAAATGAAAGGCATAAACTTGATATTAATGAAAGCAAAACATAAACATTACAAAAAATATAAAGAGAGAAAGTAAGAGCATGATCTTGATATGAAAACCAATATACCTAAATGCATGGCAAATGCCTCTTTTTATAGGCCAAAATTAGGAACTATTGATTTGATGACTAATTGATGAGTGACTGGCCAACTGTTGGTGACAATCCTTATCTTTTTTTATCTGCCCAAAACGTCATTGATAACGTCAGAATTGGAACTACTCAAAAACATGAAAGTTGTAGGAAATTGTGTCAGCTTTTCAAGAAAAAAAAATGGAGGTCATTTAGACTTTTAGAACTCCAGATATAGGCCAAACACTAAACAGTGTTTGGGCTGCAAGACAGATTCAGACTTCTTCATTATTGTTACAATGTGAACTTGAAAATAGCCTTTTAAAATCTTAGGCTCCACATAAAAGTTTAGGCCTATATCTTATCTTTCCATCCATATAAAGTAAACCTAAATCCAAGATCTACAGCTCTAAATATGACCTAATTACCTAATAGTGTTCTGGTTTGGACTGCACCAACATCACTTTTCTAAGTTTGGCCATCTATTTGTCCTTTCTATTTTAGTTCTTAAACTCATCAATCAATCATTTCATTTACGTGATAAGCCTGCATTTAAAATAAACAATTACCATAATTTAAAGTTATGTTATATTATTAGATATGTTATATTATAAAACATGTTTTAGTTAAGGAGTTATTGATACTTCAAGTACAAAATAATGATATATAACCTTAATAAAAATGCACTTTTAAGTACTAATCACACCCCCAACCAGCTTATTACTAGTTCCTAGTAATTAAAGCGTTAAAATAGAAAATAATTTGTAAATTTCACAAAGCAAGGTATTCATTATTAAACTTTCATTAATCTATCTCGATAAACAAACTTTCATTAAATTTATATATCAACTCAATACCGCTTAAACAAGATATTAATAAACATTTCTTTTGTGATCAATATATATATAGTTGAGACACCCTTATAAGCTTAGTAAATTGATTAATACTTAAAAGTGCATTTTTATCATGGTTTTATATCATCATTTTGCATTTGAAGTATCAATAACTCCTTAACTAAAGCATGTTTTATAATAATATATCTAACAATATAAGATACCTTTAATTTGTGGTAAATGTTCATTTTAAATACAGGCCTATCACATAAATGAAAGGATTGATTGATGACTTTAAGAACTTAAATTGCAAGGGCAAAGAGATGACCAAACTTAGAAAAGAGATGCTGGTATAGTCCATACCGGAATACTGTTCAGTAATTGGGTCATATCTAGAGCTGTAGATCTTAGATTTAGGTCCCATTTATATGGATGGAAAGGTAAGACATAGGCCTACAACTTTCATATGAAGCCCAAGATCTAAAAAGGCCATTTTCAAGTCCACATTGTTGCAACAACAAAGAAGCCTGAATCTGTCCTCCCGCCCGATCACTGTTCAGTATTTTGGTCATATATGAAGTTCTAGAAGTCGAAATCAGCTTGATTTTTTACACAAGAAAGCTGAGATAATTTCCTACAACTTTCATGTTTCAAGTGGCTCTAATTTTGAAGTTTTCAATGACATTTTGGGCAGACAAGAGAAGATAAAGATTGTTACCAAGTCAAGAGTTGGTCACCCACTCATCAATTAGTCATCAAATCAATAGTTTCCAATTTTGGCCTATAAAAGGAGGCATTTGCCATGCATTTAGGCATCTTGGTTTCCAGATCAAGATCATGCTCGTACTTTCTCTCTTTGTATTTTTTGTAATGTTTATGCTTTGCTTTCATTAATATCAAGTTTATGTCTTTCATTTCCTTTTATTTACTTACTTAACTTTTATCTTATTTATGTTCGTATTTATTTTTCTTTCTTTCATTATGTCTAGCTAAGTTTATTATGTCAAGGTGAAATGGTTTACACTAATGGTGTAAGAATAAGTTTAGTGTAAGCTCAATATGGACTTTAATGTTTGATACTAACATGTTTTGTATTTGTTATCTTGTTCACTCTTTAATACTTTGCTTGTTAAATGACTAATCTTGATTTATGTTGTATAACACTTGGTACAACAAACGCTTGGCACTTTCATAGCCCATACTGTATGGTATAACCGACACCTGAGCTATGAAAGGAACTTGATTTGTTGTTAACATAAGTTATAATCATGAATGCTTGACGATATTTACAAGTATTAGCATTAATTGAATAAGATGACTAATGTAATCATGTTAACAATCTATAATCTAATTGGAACCTCCTTTATGTGTGGTTTCCAATTGAATAATAATAATTTATATTATACTTGTTTGACATACCATTAGTAGAACCTCTAACCTTGACATTTGTTATTATCATTATTTAATCCTTATATTAATATTCCATCTCCAAGTTCTCATCATCATCTTCTTCTTCTCTTTCTTTATTATTATCATTACTACTACTACTACTACTACTGCTAGTATTATTATTATTATTATTATTATTATTATTATTATTATTATTATTATTATAGTTGTTGTTATTGTTGTTGTTGTTATTGTTATTATTGTTGTTATTGCTATTATTGTTGTTTATAGTTGTTGTTTATAATTTGTACAATTAACCTCCCTGTGGTTCGACGCTGGTCTTGCCGGGTTATTTATTACTTCGATACTCCTGCACTTGGGAGAAGATATTAATCTTTTCGTCGTGTCAAGTTTTTGGCGTCGTTGCCGGGGAGGTAAGTTTTGTATAAATTATAATTTTTTTTTTCACTTTTCTTGTATATAACTTTGTTTCTTTTCTCTTGTTTCTTCTTCTTTTGTTTTTTTTTTCCTTTTATTCTATTCCTACTCGTTCATTAGAGTGTGGTCACGTACATCAAGTGGTAGACTTTTTAGGGTATCCTTATCATTTTCAGAAAATATGGCCGAAGAAGTTAATTAATCACTTCATAATGAGAATAATGAGAATAACCGTGCTAAAATACTTAGAGAAAAAGTGCACCATCATGCATAGTTTTTCCTCCCGATGCATCTCATTTTAATTTTAAGCCAGACATTATTCAACTTTAACCTTCTTTTCGTGGCTTAGAATTAGAAAATCCATACTTGCATTTAAGGGAATTTGAGGAGGTCTGCAACACATATAATAATTTAAATTGTAGCATGAACACCGTCAGATTAAAGCTTTTTCATTTTTCATTAAAAGATAAAGCTAAAACATGGCTATAAAATTTAAGACCAGGATCCATTCGTGTTTGGGATGAAATGCAACAACAGTTTTTAAAGAAGTTTTTCCCATCTCACAAAACAAACTCTTTCAAAAGACAAATCACTACTTTCACTCAAAAACTAGGAGAAACATTTTATCAATGTTGGGATAGGTATCAAGACTTGCTTAGTACTTGCCCTCATCATGGTTTTGAAACATGGAGATTAGTTTCACATTTCTATGAAAGGTTAACACCTAGAGATAGGCAAATGCTTGAATTGATGTAACCATATTATTCGATAGTTTCACCCATATTTACCTAATGTTTTGTCCATGTTTTATATGTAAAATGCCTTGATATTCTTTGTTTTATGTTTTGAAGGCACTTTTGGATGAAAAATGCAAAAAGGAGTAAATTGGAGATAATTGGCAGATTTGACATTCAGTCAATGTTTTGTGCAGAACATGAGTTCTAGAGATCGAAATGAAGTGATTCTAGTGACAATAAAAAGCTAACATCCATACCTTTCTCGAAATGCAATGCAAGAAAAATAAAAAGAGGAAGATCATGGAAATCACATCCTTCAAAGTCAAATCTCGCATTCTGCCACTGTTGACCTTTGTCTATTAAAAATTCAATATCTGGAGCTATAGAAGTCCCATTTATGCAAACTCAATTGTTTTGGATTCCTGACTCAAAGGAATATAAACGCTTCAAATTTCATCCAAAAACGATGTCATATGAGGGAGATATGATTTTTCAAAGATGACAAATGAATTCTGCCAGCAATTAGGTTTCGTGAAGAAACGAGTCCAAATTACGTTTCGAAGCTTCTAAACCGTCATCCAAGTTTTTATATCAGCAATTTAGCTCCTCTAAGTCAGAGTTTGAAGATTTCATACAAGGCTATTTCTCTTTTTTAGGGAAAATAGTTATAGAAGTACTTAAATGTCAATTGTCAACTTAAGGGAGGACTACTTTGTAAATTAGGAACTAGGGTTTCTTAGCATATAAAAAGAAAGAGAGAGAGGAGAGAAGGGGGGCAGCAGCCAGAAGTGAAGAAACACAAATTCTCTCCTCTACAAACCCAAAAAATCATGCTCTCTTCATTCTTTAAGAGTAGTTGTTCAATGGTTATGCAAGGCTAAGCTCTTTTCTTGGTTGCAAGGACACAACAAACCTTCGGATTTCAAGAACTGTGAGATTTATTCTTCCTTTTATTTTCAGTTTATATTATGAATAAGTATGGTTGTTTTCCTATGCATATTTTCTATGATTGTTGTTGATAATTGCTTGAGCGGAACTCTAAGTTATTATTGTGAACAATTTATTGCTAAGTTTGATATCAAAACCGGAGTTGTGATGTATGAACTTATGAAGCAACTAAGCTTGATAATTATGGCGGAACTACATTATTAAACTTAGGGAAAACACTCAAATATCTAGTTCTTAGGGCTGCCATTGAACTAAATCATTAATGCGGACATTGTGATTATTTGTTGGTTAGGGTTAATTATACGGCCGATCCGTTAATTAACCAACATTAAGAAAAGATAAAAATTCAGAATATAAATTGTAGTTTTGTTTCAAGGATCGGTTCTAATTTTCATTGGTGGATGTGTGCTTGCAACCAAGGTTTGTTTTCTTGATAAATTTTGATTTCAATTGATTTTGTTTGCTAGTTTAATTTCTTCCATAGTTTAGATCATCACAAATCAAAACCCCCCCCAATTGCATAACATATAGCATAAAAATCTGAACTAAATCTTCCTTGTGGGATCAACCCCTTGCTTGCTCTATACTATCTTGTGTGTTGTGTTTTAAGCTAGGGTAATTAATTTGTGCGACCACGACATCGCAACAAATTTTGGCGCCGTTGCCGGGGAAGTAATTTTAGTTGATTCTTGTGCTTGTACTGTTATTTTTAGTTGCTGTGATTTTTTATTTATATTTCTGAAAAAAAAAGAGAAACAGAATTTTTTCTTGCGGCGGTACTGTTTATTTGCGGTGGCGGTACTGTTCAAAACAGAATTGTTTGTGGAATTAGGTTTCAAATTTTCTTTTCCTGAAGGAAAACGATGTTCTGAACAAAACTTGTAGTATACTACTAGCCCCACCCTATTGAGGCCAAATTCCACTGTTTTCTAAGGGTTTTAGGTAGTTTTAGTTTTCTAGCGTTGGATTTTTGTACAATTTGCATTGTTTTCGGTCTCTTGTGTGATTGGTTTCTTTTGAGTTTTCTTGATGATTTATGCCAGTAACCCGTTCTACTAATCAAATTCAAGTGCAGTTGGATCTTGAAATAGAAAAAACTTTACGCAGGTTACGCAAGGAAGCTCGCCTCAACACCATGGCTATTGCACGACAACAAACACTCAAGGAGCTTGCTGCTCCTAACGTGGAAAATCAGCCACTATGCATAAACATTGACAATAATGTAAACTTTGAGCTCAAATCTGGTTTTATACATTTGTTACCAACATTTAATGGTCTTGCAGGAGAAGATCCTCATACTCATCTCAAGGAGTTCCATATCGTTTGTGTTGGCATGAAACCGAATGGAGTTGATGAAGAACAAGTTAAGTTGAAAGCTTTCCCTTTCTCTTTAAAAGGGCTAGCAAAGGCATGGCTTTTCTCTATTCTCCCAGGATCTATTGGAACTTGGAATGCCATGAAAAAGATTTTCCTTGAGAAGTATTTCCCAGCATCTCGAGTTGCCAACATAAGGAAAGAAATATGTGGGATTCGACAATCTCATGGAGAGACACTCTCCGAGTATTGGGAAAGATTTGAGCAACTATGCATTCAATGCCCTCATCATCAAATACCCGATCAACTGCTCATTCAATATTTTTATGAAGGATTGATGCCTACTGACCGTAGTATCATTGATGCTGCAAGTGGAGGCGCATTGGTGGATAAGACACCTGAGGCTGCACGCCAATTGATCTCAAACATGGCAGCTAACTCAAAACAGTTTGGCACTCGTGGAGACTTCTCCAACAAACGAGTAAATGAGGTAAGTATTTCTAACCTTGAAAATAAAGTTAATGATCTTACTTCTCTTGTGCGTTCTTTGGCTTGTGGAAATGTGCAGCAGGTGAAAGTTTGTAGCATATGCTCCTTACAAGGACATGCTTCGGATATGTGCCCAACAATGCAAGAAGATTACATTGAACAAGCTCATGCAATTGATGGAGCATTCAACGGACAGCCCCAGTGTAAATATGATCCTTTTTCCAACACGTACAATCCCGGATGGAGAGATCATCCCAACTTACGTTATGGCAACCCATCCCAACAAGGCAATCAAGGCCAACAATTCCATCCCCATGGATTTCAGCCCCAACAGAATTATCAAGCAAGACAACCCCCTCCATTCACAAACTCCAATGTTGCGGGGTCGTCATCCAATGATGATTTTCGTGAGATGATGAAAACTTTGGCTTCTAATACTGTTACCTTGCAACAAAATGTCATGTCTTTTCAACAAGAAACAAGGTCAAGTATTCACAACTTGGAGAAGCAAATGGGGCAAGTAGCTTCAAGTGTAGGGAAATTGGAGGCACAAATGAACCGAAAATTGCCCTCCCAAGCATTGAATCCAAAAGAGAATGTTAGTACGATCATGCTGAGAAGTGGGAAAGAACTTGAAGAGAAAAGGTCAAAACAAATTGAGATGGAGGAAGAAGAAGAGATAGAAATTGAATTGAGTACAAAGAAGGAACATCATCCTCCTTCACAAACTAAAACATCGACCAACACTCCAAAGATAACTCCTCACTCAATGAATTCCAGTTTTAAAGCAATTCCACCCTTTCCTGTGAGTTCTTCTAGGTCAAAGAAAGAGGACAAAGAAAAAGAGATTTTAGAGGTTTTCAAAAAAGTAGAACTCAACATTCCTTTACTTGATGCTATCAAGCAAATTCCCAAGTATGCTAAATTTTTGAAGGAGTTGTGTACTACCAAGAGAGCTTTCAAATTGAAAGGTCATGAAATGGTAAGTATGGGTGAAGTTGTGTCTGCTGTTGTTCAAAAGAATATGCCTTTGAAGCAAAAGGACCCAGGTGCGTTTACTATCCCATGTGTTATTGGTAATGCTAGTTTCAACTGCTCATTCAATATTTTTATGAAGGATTGATGCCTACTGACCGTAGTATCATTGATGCTGCAAGTGGAGGCGCATTGGTGGATAAGACACCTGAGGCTGCACGCCAATTGATCTCAAACATGGCAGCTAACTCAAAACAGTTTGGCACTCGTGGAGACTTCTCCAACAAACGAGTAAATGAGGTAAGTATTTCTAACCTTGAAAATAAAGTTAATGATCTTACTTCTCTTGTGCGTTCTTTGGCTTGTGGAAATGTGCAGCAGGTGAAAGTTTGTAGCATATGCTCCTTACAAGGACATGCTTCGGATATGTGCCCAACAATGCAAGAAGATTACATTGAACAAGCTCATGCAATTGATGGAGCATTCAACGGACAGCCCCAGTGTAAATATGATCCTTTTTCCAACACGTACAATCCCGGATGGAGAGATCATCCCAACTTACGTTATGGCAACCCATCCCAACAAGGCAATCAAGGCCAACAATTCCATCCCCATGGATTTCAGCCCCAACAGAATTATCAAGCAAGACAACCCCCTCCATTCACAAACTCCAATGTTGCGGGGTCGTCATCCAATGATGATTTTCGTGAGATGATGAAAACTTTGGCTTCTAATACTGTTACCTTGCAACAAAATGTCATGTCTTTTCAACAAGAAACAAGGTCAAGTATTCACAACTTGGAGAAGCAAATGGGGCAAGTAGCTTCAAGTGTAGGGAAATTGGAGGCACAAATGAACCGAAAATTGCCCTCCCAAGCATTGAATCCAAAAGAGAATGTTAGTACGATCATGCTGAGAAGTGGGAAAGAACTTGAAGAGAAAAGGTCAAAACAAATTGAGATGGAGGAAGAAGAAGAGATAGAAATTGAATTGAGTACAAAGAAGGAACATCATCCTCCTTCACAAACTAAAACATCGACCAACACTCCAAAGGTAACTCCTCACTCAATGAATTCCAGTTTTAAAGCAATTCCACCCTTTCCTGTGAGTTCTTCTAGGTCAAAGAAAGAGGACAAAGAAAAAGAGATTTTAGAGGTTTTCAAAAAAGTAGAACTCAACATTCCTTTACTTGATGCTATCAAGCAAATTCCCAAGTATGCTAAATTTTTGAAGGAGTTGTGTACTACCAAGAGAGCTTTCAAATTGAAAGGTCATGAAATGGTAAGTATGGGTGAAGTTGTGTCTGCTGTTGTTCAAAAGAATATGCCTTTGAAGCAAAAGGACCCAGGTGCGTTTACTATCCCATGTGTTATTGGTAATGCTAGTTTCAACTGCTCATTCAATATTTTTATGAAGGATTGATGCCTACTGACCGTAGTATCATTGATGCTGCAAGTGGAGGCGCATTGGTGGATAAGACACCTGAGGCTGCACGCCAATTGATCTCAAACATGGCAGCTAACTCAAAACAGTTTGGCACTCGTGGAGACTTCTCCAACAAATGAGTAAATGAGGTAAGTATTTCTAACCTTGAAAATAAAGTTAATGATCTTACTTCTCTTGTGCTTTCTTTGGCTTGTGGAAATGTGCAGCAGGTGAAAGTTTGTAGCATATGCTCCTTACAAGGACATGCTTCGGATATGTGCCCAACAATGCAAGAAGATTACATTGAACAAGCTCATGCAATTGATGGAGCATTCAACGGACAGCCCCAGCGTAAATATGATCCTTTTTCCAACACGTACAATCCCGGATGGAGAGATCATCCCAACTTACACTATGGCAACCCATCCCAACAAGGCAATCAAGGCCGACAATTCCATCCCCATGGATTTCAGCCCCAACAGAATTATCAAGCAAGACAACCCCCTCCATTCACAAAGTCCAATGTTACGGGGTCGTCATCCAATGATGATCTTCGTGAGATGATGAAAACTTTGGCTTCTAATACTGTTACCTTGCAACAAAATATCATGTCTTTTCAACAGGAAACAAGGTCAAGTATTCACAACTTGGAGAAGCAAATGGGGCAAGTAGCTTCAAGTGTAGGGAAATTGGAGGCACAAATGAACGGAAAATTGCCCTCCCAAGCATTGAATCCAAAAGAGAATGTTAGTGCGATCATGCTGAGAAGTGGGAAAGAACTTGAAGAGAAAAGGTCAAAACAAATTGAGATGGAGGAAGAAGAAGAGATAGAAACTGAATTGAGTACAAATAAGGAACATCATCCTCCTTCACAAACTAAAACATCGACCAACACTCCAAAGTTAACTCCTCACTCAATGAATTCCAGTTTTAAAGCAATTCCACCCTTTCCTGTGAGTTCTTCTAGGTCAAAGAAAGAGGACAAAGAAAAAGAGATTTTAGAGGTTTTCAAAAAAGTAGAACTCAACATTCCTTTACTTGATGCTATCAAGCAAATTCCCAAGTATGCTAAATTTTTGAAGGAGTTGTGTACTACCAAGAGAGCTTTCAAATTGAAAGGTCATGAAATGGTAAGTATGGGTGAAGTTGTGTCTGCTGTTGTTTAAAAGAATATGCCTTTGAAGCAAAAGGACCCAGGTGCGTTTACTATCCCATGTGTTATTGGTAATGCTAGTTTCAAGAGGGCCTTGTGTGATTTAGGTGCATCCATTAGTGTTATGCCCAAACATGTTTATGATTCTCTTAGTCTTGAGCCTTTACATAAAACTAGCATTGTAATACAACTTGCGGATCGTAGTTTGGTTTACCCACTTGGTGTGATAGAGGATGTCCTAGTCAAGATTGATACTTTGGTTATTCCATGTGACTTTTATATTCTTGATATGGAACATGATTGTTGTGATTCATCAACCAGCACTCCTATATTATTTGGAAGACCATTCTTGAAAACTGCCAACACAAAGATTGATTGTGGTAAGGATACCTTGTCTATGGAGGTAGGAGATGAAAAAATTGAATTCAATTTTCATGATGCAATGAAATATCCTTATAGCAATGTTTATTCTATCACATGCTATGACCAGATTGATAAGTGTGTGCAGCAAGTTTGTGATTTTGATTGCGAAGATGGATTAAGCATAGCTTTGAGCTATGGCTATGATTTCACCAAGATAGAAGAGATGGAGAGGCACATATGTGTTCCCCAAAACATGCACGAATCAGTATTGGCCTTACAAGCTTTACAAACCGTTCCCCATGGTAATGTCTTTATTGATTTATTAATCTCACATAAAAAGCTTTTGCCATCTATTTTACAGGCCCCTGAGTTAGAATTAAAACCTTTGCCCGATAATTTGAAGTATGTATTTATTGGCGACAATAATACACTTCCTGTTATCATAGCAAAAGGTTTGACAAGTATACAAGAGGAAAAACTTGTGAAGTTGTTGTGTGATCACAAAACTGCCATTGGATGGACTTTAGCTGACATCAAGGGCATTAGTCCCTCAATGTGTATGCATCACATACTATTAGAGGACAACGCAAAACCAACAAGGGAACTGCAAAGGAGGTTGAACCCACCTATGATGGAGGTAGTGAAAGCTGAAATTTTAAAACTGTTAGATGCAGGAGTCATTTACCCCATCACTGACAGTATATGGGTGGCGCCAATCCATATGGTGCCTAAAAAGACTGGAATCACATTGGTGAAAAACAAAAATGATGAGCTCATTCCTACTCGCATCTCGAGTGGATGGAGAATGTGTGTTGATTACAGAAAGCTCAATCTTTCTACACGCAAAGATCATTTCCCATTACCATTCATAGATCAAATGCTTGAACGCCTAGCAGGTAAGTCTTTTTATTGCTTTCTTGATGGATATAGTGGATACAATCAGATTGTTATTAATCCCGAGGATCAAGAAAAAACTACATTTACTTGTCCATTTGGTACATATGCATATAGGAGAATGCCTTTTGGTCTTTGTAATGCTCTTGCAACTTTTCAAAGATGCATGATGAGTATTTTTTCTGACTATGTTGAAAGAATAATCGAAGTTTTTATGGATGATTTCACGGTGTATGGTGATTCTTTTGATAAATGTCTAGAAAATTTATCTTTGATTCTAAAAAGGTGCATTGAAACAAACCTTGTCTTGAACTATGAAAAGTGTTATTTTATGGTAGAACAAGGAATAGTTCTTGGGCATGTTGTGTCTTCACGTGGATTACAAGTTGATAAAGCTAAGATAGATGTTATTTCATCATTGCCTTACCCCTCATGCGTGAGGGAAGTTTGTTCTTTTCTAGGTCATGCAGGTTTCTATCGACGCTTTATCAAAGATTTCTCGAAGATTACAGCACCTTTGTGCAGACTATTAGCCAAAGAAGTGGATTTTGTGTTTGATCAAGCCTGTAATGATGCCCATGATGAGCTTAAGAGACGTGTCACATCTGCCCCTATCATCCAACCACCAAATTGGGATGAACCTTTTGAGATAATATGTGATGCGAGTGACTATGCGGTAGGAGTTGTGCTTGGGCAAAGAATTGGGAAGAATTTGCATGTTATCGCCTACGCTTCTCGCATGTTGGATGGAGCACAATGCAATTACCATACAACTGAAAAGGAACTTTTTGCAGTGGTGTTTGCTCTTGAAAAATTCAGGTCATATCTACTTGGTACAAAAGTCATTGTTTTTACTGACCATGCAGCTCTTAGGTATCTTTTGAAGAAGAAGGAGTCCCAACCAAAACTGATTAGGTGGATCTTGCTTTTACAAGAATTTGATCTTGAGATCAAAGACAAAAAAGGTGTCGAAAACCATGTGGCTGATCACTTGAGTCGACTGAGGACCGATGATATTCCAACTGAAACAATAAGAGAAACATTTCCTGATGAACAGTTATATATGTTGCACTCCTCTACAAGACCATGGTATGCTGATTTGGTGAACTATTTAGTCACTAAAGAATTCCCTCCAGGTTTGTCTATATCCCAAAAGGACAAGTTACGAGCTGATGCTAAATATTATTTTTGGGATACTCCTTACTTGTGGAAATTTTGTGTGGATCAAGTAGTAAGGAGATGTGTACCACAGGATGAATTTCATTCCATTCTCACTTTTTGTCATTCTCATTCTTGTGGTGGGCATTTTGGAGCAAAAAGAACAGCCCACAAGGTACTTGAAAGTGGTTTCTATTGGCCTTCTATTTTTAAAGATGCATATCACTTCTACAAATCATGTGAAAAATGCCAAAGAACAGGTAATATCACTCATAAAAATCAAATGCCTTTAACAAATATTCTTGTAAGTGAAATTTTTGATGTTTGGGGTATTGACTTTATGGGTCCATTTCCTTCTTCTTTTAGAAATCTTTATATTCTTCTTGCTGTTGATTATGTGTCCAAATGGATTGAGGCGAAAGCCACACGAACTAACGATGCTAAGGTTGTTTTAGATTTTGTCAGGACTCACATATTTGATAGGTTTAGCATCCCTAAAGCTATCATCAGTGATCGTGGCACTCATTTCTGCAATTGTTCCATGGAAGCATTGCTACGCAAATATCATGTGACTCATCGAACATCCACAGCATATCATCCGCAAACGAATGGCCAAGCTGAAATTTCCAATCGAGAAATCAAGTCCATTTTGGAGAAAATAGTGCAACCTAACTGACGAGATTGGAGTCTACGCCTTGGAGATGCACTTTGGGCTTATAGGACTGCTTATAAATCACCTATAGGAATGTCACCTTATAGAATGATTTATGGGAAAGCATGTCATCTACCGGTGGAGCTTGAACACAAAGCTTTTTGGGCCATTAAACAATGCAACATGGATTATGATGCTGCTGGGATTGCAAGAAAATTGCAACTGCAAGAGTTGGAAGAAATTCAAAATGATGCTTACGAGAATGCAAGAATTTACAAAGAAAAGACTAAGAATCTTCATGACCGAATGCTTACAAGAAAGGAATTTCATGTTGGAGACAAAGTCCTTCTTTATCATTCGCGTTTAAAACTTTTTCCTGGAAAATTGCGCTCTCGTTGGATTGGACCCTTTATTGTTTCTAATATTTTTCCTTATGGTGCAGTTGAAATTACAAGTTTAGAAACCAGCAAAGTACTCAAGGTCAATGGACATCGTTTGAAACCTTTCTATGAAGGTTGGACGGCAGAACTCACCGCTTCTGTAGAGTTAGCTGAACCAATCTATGAAGAATGAGCATGCCACATGTCAAGCCAATGACATAAAACAAAAGCGCTTACTGGGAGGCAACCCAGCACACAAAAAGAAAAATCAGATTTGCTCTCTTTTTCCTTATCTTTTTTTTTTTTGCATTTTAATTTATTTTCTGTCATTCTCTTATGTTCCTTTGCTTTTATTTCAACATTGAGGACAATGTTGTGTTTTAAGTGTGGGGGTATTGGGAGAATTTTTATTTTTTTATTTTAGTTTTCTTTGTTGTTCTTAAAAAAAAATAATTTGTGTTTGATCTTTTTAACTCCCATTGGTTTTTGAGAATATGAGTATTATGTATAAGAATTAATTGAGATAGATGAAGATATAAATCAAATGAAAGAGTATGCATGCAAATTTTAAGGTTTAATTGGTTTAGGGATTGACTTTGAGAATATGCCATGTTGATTTTATAGTGTTATACCACTGCAAGTTTTTAAGCCTTCAACATTGTATTCTTTGAGGTGCATTCTTTCAATGATATGTATCTCTAGAACTTGCTTCATATCTTATTGAGATTATATTACATTACAAATATACATGAAGATGATAAAGGCAATAGGAATTTTAAAGCACTTGAACCAAAAAGCCAACCTAAAGCATATTATCCTTAGTGAGCCCCTTTTGAGCTTATTTATCTTTTCTTTGCTTTATCCATGTATAAGCCTTAACTTTATATATATTTTCCTTTTCCCCTGGCCTAGGATTAGTAGAGCATGTACTTGTGATACTTCATGGAATTATGGTTGGAAATTATATGAAAAGATAGAAGAAGTGATGCTTGATGAAAAGATGGGCAAAATTACAAAAAAAAAAAGAAAAAAAAAATGTTCCTTTATGTTCTTAAGATTTTATGTTAAAAGAGCTTACAATCAAAGGGAGTTAAGCATTGGTGATTAAAGATGAAAAATTTATGAGCTTTGATGGAATATCTTGTTTGAAATATCATTTTTCGGAATGCTCTACTTTCTTTGATTTGAACCTTTTCTTTTACTCTCTTTTACCTCACCTTAACCTTAGCCCCATTACAACCGGAAAATAAGACCTTTTGATTCATGCATTGTTTGTAATATGTTAGTAATGGAGATGAGATTGAAAAGCAAGCTTATGGTAGAACATACTCTTTGATTGAATTTGAGAGATTTAAACACATAAACCCTAAACACATGAGTGTTGGAGTGTATATCAATGAGAGGACCTATCACTTTGGCATGGCATAGATTTCATTTAAATCCCGACGATTGATTGAATTTTGAAGTTTGCATGTAAACAAATTCATAAAAATTTATTTATTTTATCCTTTTTTATTATATTCTTATTTATAATGCTTGTACTCTTAGATATTGATGGGAGATTAAGAGATTGATCATGGTTATTTTCAATTCAATTTAATTTTATTTATCCTTTCTCGAGGACGAGAAAGAGCTAAGTGTGGGGGTATTTGATGTAACCATATTATTCGATAGTTTCACCCATATTTACCTAATGTTTTGTCCATGTTTTATATGTAAAATGCCTTGATATTCTTTGTTTTATGTTTTGAAGGCACTTTTGGATGAAAAATGCAAAAAGGAATAAATTGGAGATAATTGGCAGATTTGACGTTCAGTCAATGTTTTGTGCAGAGCGTGAGTTCTAGAGATCGAAATGAAGTGATTCTAGTGGCAATAAAAAGCTAACATCCATACCTTTCTGGAAATGCAATGCAAGAAAAATAAAAAGAGGAAGATCATGGAAATCACATCCTTCAAAGTCAAATCTCGCATTCTGCCACTGTTGACCTTTGTTTATTAAAAATTCAATATCTGGAGCTATAGAAGTCCAATTTATGCAAACTCAATGTTTTTGGATTCCTGACTCAAAGGAATATAAACGCTCCAAATTTCATCCAAAAACGATGTCATATGAGGGAGATATGATTTTTCAAAGATGACAAATGAATTCTGCCAGCAATTAGGTTTCGTGAAGAAACGAGTCCAATTTACATTTCGAAGCTTCTAAACCGTCATCCAAGTTTTTATATCAGCAATTTAGCTCCTCTAAGTCAGAGTTTGAATATTTCATGCAAGGCTATTTCTCTTTTTTAGGGAAAATAGTTATAGAAGTACTTAAATGTCAATTGTCAACTTAAGGGAGGACTACTTTGTAAATTAGGAACTAGGGTTTCTTAGCATATAAAAAGAAAGAGAGAGAGGAGAGAAGGGGGGCAGTAGCCAGAAGTGAAGAAACACAAATTCTCTCCTCTACAAACCCAAAAAAATCATGCTCTCTTCATTCTTTAAGAGTAGTTGTTCAATGGTTATGCAAGGCTAAGCTCTTTTCTTGGTTGCAAGGACACAACAAACCTTCGGATTTCAAGAACCGTGAGATTTATTCTTCCTTTTATTTTTAGTTTATATTATGAATAAGTATGGTTGTTTTCCTATGCATATTTTCTATGATTGTTGTTGATAATTGCTAGAGCGGAATTCTAAGTTATTATTGTGAACAATTTATTGCTAAGTTTGATATCAAAACCGGAGTTGTGATGTATGAACTTATGAAGCAACTAAGCTTGATAATTGTGGCGGAACTACATTATTAAACTTAGGGAAAACACTCAAATATCTAGTTCTTAGGGCTGCCATTGAACTAAATCATTAATGCGGATATTGTGATTATTTGTTTGTTAGGGTTAATTATATGGCAGATCCGTTAATTAACCAACATTAAGAAAAGATAAAAATTCAGAATATAAATTGTAGTTTTGTTTCAAGGATCGGTTCTAATTTTCATTGGTGGATGTGTGCTTGCAACCAAGGTTTGTTTTCTTGATAAATTTTGATTTCAATTGATTTTGTTTGCTAGTTTAATTTCTTCTATAGTTTAGATCATCACAAATCAAACCCCCCCCAATTGCATAACGTATAGCATAAAAATCTGAACTAAATCTTCCTTGTGGGATCGACCCCTTGCTTGCTCTATACTATCTTGTGTGTTGTGTTTTAAGCTAGGGTAATTAATTTGTGCGACCACGACATCGCAACATGAATTGATGTGCAATAGAACTTTTGAAGATAAAGATCCTGATGAACCAATGGAGTACTTAGACTTGTTAGCTGAAAATGCTCAAAATTAGAACACCGCGGGTACTTATGAGGCACCGAGTAAAACTCAACCTCATACATCTAGTGGAGGTATGTACAACCTTAGGGAAGATCATGACCTCCAAGCCAAGTTTGCATCTTTAGCTAGAAAAGTCGAGGCACTAGAATTGAAAAAAAGTGGTCCATTAAAATCTATTGAAAACATTGTGTGTCAAATATGTGAAACAAATAAACACTCAACCAATAACTGTCCAACCTTACCTTCTTTCAAGGAATGTCTCCATGAACAAGCCCATGCTTTAAACAGTTTTCAAAGGGCCAACCACAACCCATACTCCCTAACATACAACCCTGGTTGGAGAAATCACCCAAATTTCAGTTGGAAGAGAGATAATTACAATGTACAAACTTTATAACCACCGTTTCAAGCACACCATAATTTTCAAAATTCCCATGGATATGCACCTCCTTATGCTCCACCTACTACAAGAAATTTTGAGGAAACTTTGTATGTATTCATTGAAAAGCAAGAGACAATCAATACTCAACTTCCTCAAAACATGACAGATTTTAAAGATACTCTTGCAAAATTAACATCTGCTCTCAGTTTCCAAGAGAAAGGTAAGTTTCCATCTCAACCACAACAAAATCCCAAGGGGCAATACAATGCAAATGCAAGTAGTTCCGGAAGCCAACACATGGATTGACACGACTAAAAGATTGATGTCTTCTCCCAAGTCAAGGAGTGTCGAAGTAATAAATAACCCGGTAAGACCGGGGTTGAACCACAGGGAGGTTAATTGTACAAATTATAAACAACAATTATAAACAACAACAATAGTAAAAATAACACCAATAATAATAATAGTAGCGATAATAATACTAATAATACTAGTAGTAGTAATAGTAGTAGTAGTAGTAGTAATAATAATAAAGAAAAAGAAGGAGAAGAAGAAGAAAAAGAAGATGATGAGAACTTTGAGATGGAGTATTAATGTAAGGATTAAACAATGATAATAACAAATGTCAAGGTTAGAGGATCCACTAATGGTATGTCAAACAAGTATAGTATAAACTCTTATTATTCAATTGGAAACCACACATAAAGGAGGTTCCAATCAGATTATAGATTGTTAACATGATTACATTAGTCATCTTATTCGATTAATGCTAGTACTTGTAAATCTCGTCAAGCATTCATGATTATAACTTATGTTAACAACAAATCAAGTTCCTTTCATAGCTCAGGTGTTGGTTATACAATACAGTATGGGCTATGAAAGTGCCAAACATTTGTTCTACCAAGTGTTATACAACATAAATCAAGATTAGTCATTTAACAAGCAAAGTATTAAAGAGTAAATAAGATAACAAATATAAAACATGTTAGTATCAAACATTAAAGTCCATATTAAGTTTACATTATACTTATTCTTACACCATTAGTGTAACCTTTTTACCTTGACATAATAAACTTAGATAGACATAATAAAAGAAAGAAAAATGAATAAATAAAATAAGAACATAAATAAGATAAAAGTTAGCTAAGTAAATGAAAGGAAATGAAAGGCATAAACTTGATATTAATGAAAGCAAAGCATAAACATTACAAAAAATACAAAGAGAGAAAGTAAGAGTATGATCTTGATCTGGAAATCAAGATGCCTAAATGCATGGCAAATGCCTCCTTTTATAGGCCAAAATTGGGAACTATTGATTTGATGACTAATTGATAAGTGGGTGGCCAACTCTTGACTTAGTGACAATCCTTATCTTCTCTTGTCTGCCTAAAACGTCATTGCTAACGTCAAAATTAGAGCCACTCAAAAACATCAAAGTTTTAGGCAATTGTCTCAGCTATCTTGTGTAAAACATTCAGCTCATTTGGATTTCTATAACTCTTTTACTTGCCGATAGATCTGTAAAAGTGTCTAAAGGAATAGTCGAAGATGTGTTAGTACAAGTCGATAAATTTATTTATCCTATGGATTTTGTTTTCTTGGACACACAACCTGTTGAAGCATGTGATTCATTTCCTGTTATTTTAGGACGTTTGTTTCTTGCAACTTCTAACGCATTGATTAATTACAAGAATGGACTGATGAAGCTATCATTTGGAAACATGACATTGGAGATGAATATTTTCAACATTTGCAGGCAACCTGGAGATGATAATGATTTACAAGAAGGAGATCATAGTGACGAATTAGTTTATGATCAACTTGAATCTACTTTAAGTAAAAATGAGTTGGATGAATCTGAAGATTTGCAAATAATTTATTGAGGAAGAAATCATAAATGAAAAACGCACTGAAAATGTTGACAACAAATTCGACATCTGACATCACACCAATCGATGATTACTTTCTTAACGAATCCTTATTTTCTCTTAGTCCAATGCCTTGGTATGATAAAAATATCAATTTTCTTGCTTTAGGAGATTTGCCAGCTGATTGGAGTACCCAAGATAAAGAAAAGTTTTTGAACGAAGTGAACAACTTTTATTGTGATGATCCTAACTTTTTCAAATATTGTCCTAATCAAATATTTCAAAGATTTATTCCCGACAATGAGGTAAGTAGTGTCATTAACCTTTGCATTCTAAAGCATATGGAAGTTATTTCTCGTCCAAAAAGACAGGTATAAAAATCTTTCAAAATGGATTTTATTGGCCCACCATGTTCAAGGACATGCATGCATTCTGCAAAATTTGTGAAAATTGTCAAAAAGTTGAAACTGGTCAAAAAGTTTTGTTTTATAATTCTCAACTCGATGCATTCCCTAGAGAGCTAAGATCAAGATGGAGCAATCCTTATGGGGCCTCTGATATTGAGAATTCAATGAATGACAATGTTTTTGAGGAAAATGGACATCATTTGAAAGCTTACTTTGATAATTTTCTTAGTGAAAATGAATCAACTCGTTTGAATGATCTTGTAGATAAAGGTTGATTTTTTTTTCTCATATTTTTTTTTCTTTTTGAGTGATTTTTGGTAGTTTCTCTCACCCTGGTCAAATGGCAGACAACGGTACTCCGTGACTTAAGTCGGTTCTTTTAGTTTCCCATAATAACTGATATCTGTGTATATATTTATGCAATTCTTTGAATCTCTCTTCCAATTCTCATTTGATAATGGACATTAATCTTGAAAAATTGAAAAAGTATTTTCCCGCTCTTCCTTAAAATGTGATTACAAAAATTTACCGTGCTAGATGTGTAAGCTTGAGATTGTTAATGAATCATGGAATTCCTGAAGATATTCGCTGGTTGATTGAAGCAAAGGTCCCATTATCAGGTGAGTCCTCTAACTCTTTCATTTCACACATGCCTAAACAGGTAAAAGCACTTTTGCAAAGAAACGTCGTGCAAAACGACTAAAAGTCTGTCATCGATGTGCTAGATGGACTTGGAATACACAATGTCATTCTTTAGGAATGGTATCTATAAAACGTGAAGATAAAATACAATTCATTAAGGATGGCCTGAGTAAGGAGTCTTTAGATAATCCTCAATTGACTCTTGAGACGCATCCTAGTGGAGATGTGCACCGTGCAATTCATGATTTATGGCCACTATTTCATAAAGAATATGATCGACTTAGTCTTGGGAACCTGACTAAAAAAGACCTTGTTTGCCAGTTTTTAAGAAAACTGGATAGGAAGCCTATCCCCGACCCATAGAGGGCGTTTAAGTCGTTCTTGGACGTAAAACCAAGGGAAGATGTGAGCCACAATCACAACTACCTGTACATACACATGCTTTTTCAAAAGTAAACAAATAAATAAATAGAGAGAGAGAGAGAGAGAAAGTGTGTGAGACTCTAGCTGGCTGCTTGACCGCTTTTTATGATCGGCTTGTTTTAACTCGCAAGTGCACGAGTGTGCGATGTAGCAATTAACTCGGTAAGATCGAGGTCATATCCACAGAGAGCTAGATCTGGAAATTAAGCTAAGTAACAAAAAAAAAACTCAAGAGAAATTAAATTAACAATAACTTGGTTGAAAATAATTGATGGATTTGTTTTCAAAGATAAAAAAAAATGTAAATAGATTTTAAATGACAAGAAAAGTAAGTCTTGGTCCAAATCAATTTTAATGGTGATGTATTGGTGATTTCTTCAACATATATAAGATAACTCAACCTAATCTCAACGATGGTGATATTAGATCGGAAGATATTACAATGAAGATTAGAAAGATGAAGATTGATTATTGCTTAAGAATGAACAAGTACTTTCATATTAAGTAAGACATTGAATCAAGCAATCTCTATACCAAAACTAAAGTTTGTGCATAAAAATTCAAGATTATAACATTACCTAAATGATTTCTAAAATTTCTTTACAATAATAAATCATTCATGAAGAAAATAAGAAGATAAACATTAAGATTCATTCATATCCTAAAGAACTCACCTCAATCACCATTATCCTTGATTTGGATCCAAGAAAGAGTTTAGCCAACCATGATTATATATAAGAACACTTCAATAAACATGAAAGAACTTGAATCCAACTGAAAAAATAAGTTTTACAAACTAAAGAACCGAAATCTATAAAGAAGAACACAATACAATTTCAGAAAAAATTCGGACACAAATGTGACTCTAACTTTGGACAGCAATTCGACCCTCTTAGAAGCTTTTCTTGGAGAAGTCTATTAGAGACATATTTATAGGCAATTCTGTCACCTTTCCAGATCATTAAAGAATAGCTCATTTAGACACCTGAGTCAAAAGTTATGGGCAAAACACCAAAAGGTGTTCTGAAAAATCAAATCAAGACAGCTTTACAACTACTTTGGTGCACGTTTTTCTTCCTCATTTATGAGGTGTCTCCTTCTTCTTTTTGACCCAAAATAATGTTAAAATATCCCCTCCAGCTTTCCATCCATGTGCTTGCCTTCTTGGATCAATGGATTACCCAAAATAAATCAATTGTTATTTGTTGTGTGGACATGTAAGATCATGGATTGTGTTTGGGTTGATTTAAAGGTTGATTTGGGGTTGATTTAGGGCTGATTTGGGGTTGATTTTGGGCTGAATTTGAGCATCAAATAAGTATACAAATGTACTTATTATTTGGGCTAAGATTGACATTGAAATCTTGAGTGTTTAATGGTTGAAGTTTGCACACAACATAAGGCAAGTTTCGGCTTGAAATAAATCATATGATATTCTTTTCTAGAATTGGAATAGAATTGATTTTTGGGA
The DNA here is from genome assembly GCA_026413675.1 of Populus pruinosa. Classification (NCBI taxonomy): domain Eukaryota; kingdom Viridiplantae; phylum Streptophyta; class Magnoliopsida; order Malpighiales; family Salicaceae; genus Populus; species Populus pruinosa. Next base: position 6,475,285 of record CM048610.1, on the reverse strand, counting down.
CAAATTTGGAGCACTTATTTGAACCAAGATTTGCTTCAATCTTCAACTAAATGTCTCTTCAATTCTTTGTTCTGAATTCCGACGTTGAATTTTCTGAATTAATTCATTTAAGCTCCAAAAACCTATCGAAACATTAAAACAAACTTCATTACTAAAAAAACACATCAATTATTATAAAAACAACCAAATAAAAACAATAAATACATATGTAAAACAAGAGACTTAATGACACTTTTGATGCACAATCACTGGCCTATATATAGGTGGTATGATTGCCTTTCTAATTTCTCATCTATAAAATCCTCTCTTCATTCCTTTCATTTCTAATCAACCTATACATTCAACAAATATAGAAGTGTGTAGAAATGAAAAGTTCCTCAAGTCATCAAATAAAAAGTATTTGTGCTTTCGGTGGATCTAGTCTTGGGAAAGAAAATGAGTTTTTAGAATTAGCAAATCATCTTGGTCAAGTGCTAGTTGAGAGAAAGATTCATTTAGTGTATGGGGGAGGCAGTCTTGGATTAATGGGAGGTGTGTCAATAGCTGCATTTTTAGGAGGTAGTCAAGTTTTGGGGGTTGTCCCCGAAACTTTAGCACAAGGGGACATCATTAGAAAAACAATTTGAGAGGAACTACAGGTCTCCACAATGTCTGCTCGAATGAATGCAATGTTTAACCATGCTGATGCCTTCCTTGCTTTACCAGGTGGTCTAGGCATATTGGAAGAGATCTTTTGACACGACAAAAAGATTGATGTCTTCTCCCAAATGTAGGAGTGTCGAAGTAATAAATAACCTGGCAAGACCGGGGTCGAACCACAGGGAGGTTAATTGTACAAATTATAGACAACAATTATAAGCAACAATAATAGCAATAATAACAACAACAATAACAACAACAACAACAACTATAATAATAGTAGTAGTAGTAGTAGTAGTAGTAGTAGTAGTAGTAGTAGTAATAGTAGTAGTAATAGTAGTAGTACTAATAATAATAATAATAATAATAATAATAATAATAATAATAAAGAAAGAGAAGAAGAAGAAGATGATGAGAACTTGGAGATGGAAAATTAATGTAAGGATTAAACAATAATAATAACAAATGTCAAGGTTAGAGGTTCCACTAATGGTATATCAAACAAGTATAGTATAAACTCTTATTATTGAATTGGAAACCACACACAAAGGAGGTTCCAATCAGATTATATATTGTTAACATGATTACATTAGTCATCTTATTCAATTAATGCTAATACTTGTAAATCTCGTTAAGCATTCATGATTATAACTTATGTTAACAACAAATCAAGTTCCTTTCATAGCTCAGGTGTCGGTTATACCATACATTATGGGCTATGAAAGTGCCAAGCATTTGTTGTACCAAGTGTTATACAACATAAATCAAGATTAGTCATTTAACAAGCAAAGTATTAAAGAGTGAACAAGATAACAAATATAAAACATGTTAGTATCAAACATTAAAGTCCATATTAAGTTTACAGTATACTTATTCTCACACTATTAGTGTAACCTTTTCACCTTGACATAATTAACTTAGCTAGACATAATGAAAGAAAGAAAAATAGATAAACAAAATAAGAACATAAAAGTTAACTAAGTAAAGGAAAGGAAATGAAATGCATAAACTTAATATTAATGAAAGCAAAGCATAAACATTACAAAAAATACAAAGAGAGAAAGGAAGAGCATGATCTTGATCTGAACACCAAGATGCCTAAATGCATGGCAAATGCTTCCTTTTATAGGCCAAAATTGGGAACTATTGATTTGATGACTAATTGATAAGTGGGTGGCCAACTTTTGACTTGGTGACAATCCTTATCTTCTCTTGTCTGCCCAAAACGTCATTGATAACATCAAAATTGGAAAGTTGTAGGCAATTGTCTCAGCTTTATTGTGTAAAAAATGCAGCTCATTTGGACTTCTAGAACTCCAGATATGGCCAAAATACCGAACAGTGCTCGGGCTGGAAGACAGATTCGGGCTTCTTTGTTGTTGCAACAATTTGGACTTGATAATGGCCTTTTTAGATCTTGGGCTCCATATAAAAGTTGTAGGCCTATGTCTTACCTTTCCATCCATATAAATTGGACCTAAATCTAAGATCTGTAGCTCCAGATATGACCCAATTACCGAACAGTGTTCCGGTTTGGATCGCACCGACATCTCTTTTCTAAGTTTGGCCGTCTCTTTGCCTTTGCAATTTAAGTTCTTAAATTCATCAATCAATATTTTCATTTATGTGATAGACCTGCATTTAAAATGAACATTTACCATAAATTAAAGGTATCTTATATTATTAGATATATTATTATAAAACATGCTTTAGTTAAGGAGTTATTGATACTTCAAGTGCAAAATGATGATATAAAACCATGATAAAAATGCACTTTTAAGTACTAATCACACCCCTCAACCAGCTTATTACTAGTCCCTAGTAATCAAAGCGTTAAAACAATTTTCAAATTTCACAAAGCAAGGTATTCATCATTTAACTTCCATTAATCTATCCAGATAAACAAACTCTCATTAAATTTATATATCTGCTCAATACCTCTTAACAAGATATTAATAAACCTTTCTTTTGTGCTCAATATATCAACACATAATTATGGGCCTTTTCTTGGAAGAAAACAAAATTTTTGTTCTAATGTTTAAGGTTAACTTCCTTGGGTTGGGATTACTATTTTTGTCTTTTTTTTTCTTTTTTTCTTTTTTAAAAAAAAATCTATATACATATAATTTAAAAACATCATGCATCTTTAACCCATGTAACGAGCTTTCAGCTAATGACTCCCAGACCAGTTGGTCTTAGGGCATTAGGTGTTAAGACACCCCTACAAGCTTAGTAACTCGGGTCGCAGATACTAATATGTAGATAGTGCAATGTTTGATTCCCTTAAGCTTTTCTCCTCAACCCATGTAACAAGCGTTGGGCCAATAGCTCCCAAGTCAGTTGACTTTAGGGTATTAGGTGTTAAAACACCCCTCCGGGCTTAATTGCTTAGGTTAGGGAGGCTACGAAACCAAACTTATCTACATTTTTATTATCATCATTTTTTTTCTTTTCTTTTTTTTTTTCATGTTTTTTTTTTAATTATATACAATCCCTTTCCCTTAGTTGTTAGCTTTAACAAAAAAACATAAATAATGTAATAATCCAATATGCAACCCACAATCATATGTTAAAGTGTGTGTGTGTGTAAATTAAGGTTTAAGAATACATGTTAAATAAGTATATGAGCAGAATTAAGTGGTAACAACACGAGAGTTTGTAAACCTGAATATTTCAGGAAGTATTATAATAGACCTTGTTAAGAATGGTTACTAAGATGCGTCTCAAGAGTCACTTTAACAAAAGAACTCCTTTACTCTGCCATCCTAGTAACAACAATTATGCACATGCTTTATGAAATGAAAAACAATTTTTTTTTTATCAACTACTACCCTCTCCCCCCAACCAAAACGAGACATTGTCCTCAATGTTCTAAGGTAGAAAGATAGAGTATAGAAGATATCACCTGAAATAACGAACACTGACAAAACCTGAAACACACTGAAACAAAAATAAGAAATAACAAAACATAATAATAAAACCAAAAGACACAAGTTTTTACAAACAAAAAATTTCAAATCGCAGTTGTGATTGTGGCTCACATCTTCCCTTGGTTTTATGTCCAAGAACAGCTTAAACGCCCTCAATGGGTCGGGGATAGGCTTCCCATCCAGTTTTCTTAAAAACTGGCAAACATGGTCTTTTTTAGTCAGATTCCCAAGACTATGCCAAGTATGTTCTTTATGAAAATGGGTTCATAAGTCATGAATTACACGATGCTTATCTCGACTATGATGAGATTTAAGAGTCAATAGAAGATTATCTAAAGACTCTCTGTGTTTTGAAATAAATCCCACCTTCTGATAATTTTCACAGTTTTTGCGGAATGCATCTGACTCCTTGAATATGATGGGCCAGTAAAATCCACTTTGTAAGATTTCTACAATCCTTTTTTTTTATGAGAAATGATCCCCATATGCCTTAGAGTGACAAAATTTAATGAAATTGCTTACCTCATTGTCGAGAATGTATTTTTTAAATATTTGATCAGGACAATAATTGAATAAGTAAGGGTCATCCCAACAAAAATTTTGCTCATTGCTCAAAAATTTTCTTGTATCTTCAATACTCCACTGAGCTGGCAAAAATCCTGAAGCAAGAAAATTGATATTTTTAGCAAACCAAGGCATTGAACTAAGAGAAAGTAGAGATTTATCAGGAAAGTAATCATCGATTGATGTGATGTCGGGTGTCAAATCTGTTGTCACTTTTGATAAAAGATCCGCATCAACCTTTTCAGTGCCTTTTTCATCCTCGATTTCTTCCTGATTGGTCATGGCATGAGAAAATGAAAGTGCTGGCGGAGAATTAGTCGTTTCTTTGCAATTTTCATATTCAACCCCTTCCTTACCCTTAGAGGTTGACACATCATCTTTCTCACAAGGTTCAAGAATTGGTTTTTGAATAACCTTACCACTACAAAAAGTGATGACTGATTTGACTTGATCCATGTGTTGACTTCCATAACTACTTGCATTTGCATTGTATTGCTCCTTGAGATTTTGCTGTGGTTCAGATGGAAACTTACCTTGCTCTTGAAAATTGAGAGCAGATGTGAATTTTGCAAGAGTTTCTTTAAAATATGTTATGCTTTGAGTAAGTTGAGTATTGATTGTCTCTTGCTTTTCAATGAATGCATACAAAGTTTCCTCAAAATTACTTCTAAAGGGTGAAGCATAAGAAGGTGCATATCCATAAGAATTTTGGAAATTATGGTGTGCTTGAAACTGTGGTGGTGAAGTTTGTGCATTGTCACTCTTCCAACTGAAATTTAGGTGATTTCTCCAACCAGGATTGTATGTTTGTGAATATGGGTTATGATTGGACCTTTCAAAACGGTTTAAAGCATGAGCTTGTTCATGGAGACATTTCTTAAAAGAAGGCAAGGTTGGACAATCATTGGTTGAGTGTTCCTTTGTTTCACAAATTTGACACACAATGTTTTCAACAGATTTTAATTGACCACTCTTTTTCAGTTCTAGTGCCTCGACTTTTCTAACTAAAGATGCAAACTTGGCTTGAAGGTCATGATCTTCCCTAAGGTTGTACATACCTCCACTAGATGTATGAGGTTGAGTTTTACTCAGTGCCTCATAAGTACCCGCAGTGTCCCAATTTTGAGCATTTTCAGCTAACAAGTCTAAGTACTCCATTGCTTCATCAGGGTCTTTATCTTCAAAAGTTCCATTGCACATCAATTCAACCATTTGCCTATCTTTAGGTGTTAACCCTTCATAGAAATGTGAAACCAATCTCCATGTTTCAAAACCATGATGAGGGCAAGTACTAAGCAAGTCTCGATACCTATCCCAACATTGGTAAAATGTTTCTTCTGGTTTTTGAGTGAAAGTGGTGATTTGTCTCTTGAAAGAGTTTGTTCTATGAGATGGGAAAAACTTCTTTAAAAACTATTGTTGCATTTCATCCCAAGCACGAATGGATCCTGGTCTCAAATTTTGTAGCCATGTTTTAGCTTTATCTTTTAATGAAAAAGGAAAAAGCTTTAATCTAATGGTGTTCATGCTACAATTTAAGTTATTATATGTGTTGCAGACCTCCTCAAATTCCCTTAAATGCAAGTATGGATTTTCCAATTCTAAACCATGAAAAGAAGGTAAAAGTTGAATAATGCCTGGTTTAAAATTAAAATGAGATGCATCAGGAGGAAAAACTATGCATAATGGTGCACTTGTTCTTGTGGGATTCATGTGGTCTCTAAGTGTTCTAGCACGATTATTCTCATTTTGAAGTGATTGATTATCTTCTTCGACCATATTTTCTGAAAATAATGAGGATACCCTACAAAGTCTACCACTTGATGTACGTGACCACACTCTCATGCACGTGTAGGAATAAAATAAAAAAAATAGAAGAAGAAAGCAAAAGAAGGAGGAAGGAAACAAAATAAAAAGAAACAAAAGAAAAGAAACAATGTTATATACAAGAAAAGTGAAAAGAGAAAATAAAATAAATACTATAATTTATACAAGAACTTACCTCCCCGGCAACGGCGCCAAAAACTTGACACGACGAAAAGTTTGATGTCTTCTCCCAAGTGTAGGAGTGTCGAAGTGATAAATAACCCGGCAAGACCGGGGTCGAACCACAGGGAGGTTAATTGTACAAATTATAGATAACAATTATAAGCAACAATAATAGCAATAATAACAACAATAACAACAACAACAACAACAACAACTATAATAATAATAGTAGTAGTAGTAGTAGTAGTAATAGTAGTAGTACTAATAATAATAATAATAATAATAATAATAAAGAAAGAGAAGAAGAAGAAGATGATGAGAACTTGGAGATGGAAAATTAATGTAAGGATTAAACAATAATAATAACAAATGTCAAGGTTAGAGGTTCCACTAATGGTATATCAAACAAGTATAGTATAAACTCTTATTATTGAATTGGAAACCACACACAAAGGAGGTTCCAATCAGATTATATATTGTTAACATGATTACATTAGTCATCTTATTCAATTAATGCTAATACTTGTAAATCTCGTCAAGCATTCATGATTATAACTTATGTTAACAACAAATCAAGTTCCTTTCATAGCTCAGGTGTCGGTTATACCATACATTATGGGCTATGAAAGTGCCAAGCATTTGTTGTACCAAGTGTTATACAACATAAATCAAGATTAGTCATTTAACAAGCAAAGTATTAAAGAGTGAACAAGATAACAAATATAAAACATGTTAGTATCAAACATTAAAGTCCATATTAAGTTTACACTATACTTATTCTTACACCATTAGCGTAACCTTTTCACCTTGACATAATTAACTTAGCTAGACATAATGAAAGAGAGAAAAATAGATAAACAAAATAAGAACATAAAAGTTAACTAAGTAAAGGAAAGGAAATGAAAGGCATAAACTTAATATTAATGAAAACAAAGCATAAACATTACAAAAAATACAAAGAGAGAAAGGAAGAGCATGATCTTGATCTGGAAACCAAGATGCCTAAATGCATGGCAAATGCCTCCTTTTATAAGCCAAAATTGGGAACTATTGATTTGATGACTAATTGATAAGTGGGTGGCCAACTTTTGACTTGGTGACAATTCTTATCTTCTCTTGTCTGCCCAAAACATCATTGATAACGTCACAATTAGAGCCAGTTGTAAACATGAAAGTTGTAGGCAATTGTCTCAGCTTTCTTGTGTAAAACATTCAACTCATTTGGACTTCTAGAACTCCAGATATGACCAAAATACCGAACAGTGCTCGGGCTGGAAGACAGATTCGGGCTTCTTTGTTGTTGCTACAATTTGGACTTGATAATGGCCTTTTTAGATCTTAGGCTCCATATGAAAGTTTTAGGCCTATATCTTACCTTTCCATCCATATAAATTGAACCTAAATCTGAGATATATAGCTCCAGATATGATCCAATTACCGAACAGTGTTCCGGTTTGGATTGCACCAACATCTCTTTTCTAAGTTTGGCCATCTCTTTGTCCTTTCAATTTCAATTCTTAAATTCATCAATCGATCCTTTTATTTATGTGATAGGCGTGCATTAAAAATAGACATTTACCATAAATTATAGGTATCTTATATTATTAGATACATTATTATAAAACATGTTTTAGTTAAGGAGTTATTGATACTTCAAGTGCAAAATGATAATATAAAACCATGATAAAAATATACTTTTAAGTAATAATCAGAACCCTAGTCTCTATTTTACAAAATAGTCCTCCCTTAAGTCGGTAGTTGACATTTAACTACTTTAATAACTATTTTCCCTAAAAAGGAGAAATAGCCTTGCATGAAATCTTCAAGCTATGACTTAGAGGAGCTAAATTACTAATATAAAAATTTGGATGTCGGTTTAGAAGCTTCAAAACATAATTTGGACTCGTTTCTTCACAAAACCTATTTGTTGGCAGACTTCAGTTGTCATCTTTAAAAAATCATATCTCCCTAATATGACATTTTTTCTTGTTGAAATTTGGAGAGTTTATAGACCTTTGAGTCATGAATCTAAAAAAATTGAGTTTTCATCAATTGGACTTCTGTAGCTCTAGATATTCAAGTTTGAATGCCCAAAGGTTAACATTGGTAGATTGCGAGATTTGATTTTGAAAGCTGCGATTTATATCCTATTCTTCATTTTATTTTCTTGCCTTAGATTTATAGAAAGGTATGGATGTTAGCTTTTTAATGTCACTAGAATCACTTCATTTTGACCTCTAAAGCTCATGCTCTGCATAAAATATCGACTGAACATCAAATCTGCTAATTACCTCCAATTTACTCCTTTTTGCATTTTCATCCACAAGTGCGTTCAAAACATAAAACAAAGAATAGCAAGGCATTTTACATATAAAACATACACAAAACATTATATAGATGTGGGTGAAACTATCGAGTAATATGGTTACATCAAATACCCCCACATTTAGCCCTTGCTCGTCCTCGAGAAAGGATAAATAAAATTAAATTAAAAATAACTATGATCAATCTCTTAATCTCCCATCAATGTCCAAGAGTACAAGCATTATAAATAAGAATATAATAAAAAAGGATAAAAAAATAAATTTTCATGAATTTGTTTACGTGCAAACTTCAAAACTCAATCAATCGTCCGGATTTAAATGAAATCTATGTCATGCAAAAGTGATAGGTCCTCTCATTGATATACACTCCAACACTCATGTGTTTAGGGTTTATGTGTTTAAATCTCTCAAATTCAATCAAAGAGTATGTTTTACCATAAGCTTGCTTTTCAATCTCATCTCCATTACTAACATATTACAAATAATGCATGAATCAAAATGTCTTATTTTCCGGTTGTAACGGGGCTAAGGTTAAGGTAAGGTAAAAACGAGTAAAAGAAAAGATTCAAATAAAATATAGTAGAGCATTCGAAAAAAAATGATATTTCAAACAAGATATTCCATCAAAGCACATAAATTTTTCATCTTTAATCACCAATGTTGAACTTCTTTTGATTTCAAGCTTTTTCAACATAAAATCTTCATAATATAAAGGAATTTTTTTTTCTTTTCCTTTTCTTTTTTTTTTGTAATTTTGTCCATCTTTTCATCAAGCATCACTTGTTCTTTCTTTTCATATAATTTCCAACCATAATTCCATGAAATATCACAAGTATATGCTCTACTAATCCTTGACCAGGGGAAAAGGAAAACATATATAAAGTTAAGGCTTATATGAATAAAGCAACGAAAAGATAAACAAGCTCAAAAGGGGCTCACTAAGGATAATATGCTTTAGGTTGGCTTTTTGGTTCAAGTAATTAAAATTCCTAATGCCTTTATCATCTTCATGTATATTTGTAATGGAATATAATCTCAATAAGATATGAAGCAAGTTCTAGAGATACATATCATTGAAAGAATGCACACTCAAAGAATATAATGTTGAAGGCTCAAAAGCTTGCATTGGTATAACACTATAAAGTCAACATGGCATATTCTCAAAGTCAATCCCTAAACCAATTAAACCTTAAAATTTCCATGCATACTCCTTTATTTGATTTATATCTTCATCTATCTCAATTAATTCTCATACATAATACTCATATTCTCAAAAACCAATGGGAGTTAAAAAGATCAAACACAATGTTTTTTTTTTTAAAGAACAACAAAGAAAACAAAAATAAGAAACCCAAAATTCTCCCAATACCCCTACACTTAAAACACAACATTGTCCTCAATGTTGAAATAAAAGCAAAAGAACATAAGAGAATGATAGAAAATAAAAAAAATACAAAAAAAATAAAAGATAAGGAAAAAGAAAGCAAATCTGAATTTTTTTTTCTTTTTATGCTGGATCACCTCCCAATAAGCGCTTTTGTTTTATGGCATTGGCTTGACATATGGCATGTTCATTCTTCATATATTGGTTCAGCTAACTTTACAAAAGTGGTGAGTTTTGTCGTCCAACCTTTATAGAAAAGTTTCAAACGATGCCCATTGACCTTGAGTACTTTGTTGGTTTCTAAACTTGTAATTTCAATTGCACTATAAGGAAAAACATTAGAAACAACAAAGGATCCAATCCAACAAGAGCGCAACTTTCCAGGAAAATGTTTCAAACACGAATGATAAAGAAGGACTTTGTCTCCAATCATTAGATCATGGAGACTATTAGTCTTTTTTTTTGTAAATCCTTGCATTCTCGTAAACATCATTTTGTATTTCTCTCAACGTAATTCCAATCTTTTCGGGCACCAAAAAGATAGGTGCCACCCATTCACTATCCATGATGGGGTAAATGACTCGTGCATCATGGAGGATAATTTACAAAGCTTGCAAAGCCAATGCTTATTCATGAATGTTTTGGGGTAAATGATTCATCCATCTCTTCTATCTTGGTAAATCATAGCCATAACTCAAAGCTATGTGATTAGTACTTAAAAGTGCATTTTTATCATGGTTTTATATCATCATTTTGCACTTGAAGTATCAATAACTCCTTAACTAAAATATGTTTTATAATAATGTATCTAATAATATAAGATACCTATAATTTGTGGTAAATGTCTATTTTTAATGCAGGTCTATCACATAAATGAAAATATTGATTGATGACTTGAAGAACTTAAATTGCATGGATAAAGAGATGGTCAAACTTAGAGAAGAGATGTCGGTGCAATCCAAACCGAAACACTGTTCGGTAATTGGGCCATATCTAGAGCTACAGATCTCAGATTTAGGTCCAATTTATATGGATGGAAAGGTAAGACATAGGCCTACAACTTTCATAGGAGCCCAAGATCTAAAAAGGCCATTATCAAGTCCAAATTGTAGCAACAACAAAGAAGCCCGAATCTGTCTTCCAGCCCGAGCACTGTTCGGTATTTTGGCCATATCTGGAGTTCTAGAAGTCCAAATGAGCTGAATGTTTTACACAAGAAAGCTGAGACAATTGCCTACAACTTTCATGTTTGCACCTGGCTCCAGTTTTGACGTTATCAATGACGTTTTGGGCAGACAAGAGAAGATAAGGATTGTCACCAAGTCAAAAGTTGGCCACCCACTTATCAATTAGTCATCAAATCAATAGTTCCCAATTTTGGCCTATAAAAGGAGGCATTTGCCATGCATTTAGGCATCTTGGTTTCCAGATCAAGATCATGCTCTTCCTTTCTCTCTTTGTATTTTTTGTAATGTTTATGCTTTGCTTTCATTAATATTAAGTTTATGCCTTTCATTTCCTTTCCTTTACTTAGTTAACTTTTATGTGCTTATTTTGTTTATCTATTTTGCTTTCTTTCATTATGTCTAGCTAAGTTAATTATGTCAAGGTGAAAAGGTTACACTAATGGTGTAAGAATAAGTATAATGTAAACTTAATATGGACTTTAATGTTTGATACTAACATGTTTTATATTTGTTATCTTGTTCACTCTTTAATACTTTGCTTGTTAAATGATTAATCTTGATTTATGTTGTATAACACTTGGTACAACAAATGCTTGGCACTTTCATAGCCCATAATGTATGGTATAACCGACACCTGAGCTATGAAAGGAACTTGATTTGTTGTTAACATAAGTTATAATCATGAATGCTTGACGAGATTTACAAGTATTAGCATTAATTGAATAAGATGACTAATGTAATCATGTTAACAATATATAATCTGATTGGAACCTCCTTTGTGTGTGGTTTCCAATTCAATAATAAGAGTTTATACTATACTTGTTTGATATACCATTAGTGGAACCTCTAACCTTGACATTTGTTAATATTATTGTTTAATCCTTATATTAATATTTCATCTCTAAGTTCTCATCATCATCATCTTCTTCTTCTTCTCTTTCTTTATTATTATTATTATTATTATTATTATTATTATTGTTATTGTTGTTATTATTGTTGTTGTTGTTGTTATTGTTGTTGTTGTATTATTATTATTTATAATTTGTACAATTAACCTCCCTGTGGTTCGACCCCGGTCTTGCCGGGTTATTTATTACTTCGACACTCCTGCACTTGGGAGAAGACATCAACCTTTTAGTCGTGTCACTATGCTTAATCCATCCTCACTATAAAAATCACAAACTTACTGCACAAACTTGTCAACTTGGTCATGACATGTGATAGAATAAACATTGTTATAAGGATATGTCATTGCATCGTGAAAATTAAATTCAATTTTTTCATCTCCTACCTTCATAGACAAGGTATCCTTACCACAATCAATCTTTGTGTTGGTAGTTTTCAAGAATGGTCTCCCAAACAATATAGGAGTGTTGGTTGATGAATCACAAGAATCATGTTCCATATCAAGAATATAAAAGTCACATGGAATAACCAAACTATCAATCTTGACTAAGACATCTTCTATCACACCAAGTAGGTAAACAAAACTACGATCCGTGAGTTGTATTACAATATTAGTTTTATTCAAAGGCTCTAGATTAAGAGAATCATAAACATGTTTAGGCATAACACTAATGGATGCACCTAAATCACATAAAGCTTTTTTAAAACTAGGATTACCAATAACACATGGGATAGTAAACGCACTTGGGTCTTTTTGTTTCAAATGCAGATTCTTTTGAACAACGACAAATACAACTTCACCCATACATACCGTTTCATGACCTTTCAGTTTGAAAGCTCTCTTGGTAGTACACAATTCCTTCAAGAATTTGGCATACTTGGAAATTTGCTTGATAGCATCAAGCAAAGGAATGTTGAGTTCTACTTTCTTGAAAACCTCTAAAATCTCTTTTTCATTGTCATCTTTTTTTGACCTAGAAGAACTCATAGGAAAGGGTGGAATTATTTTAAAACTAGAATTCATTAAGTGAGGAGTTACCTTTGGAGTGTTGGTCGATGTTTTAGTTTGTGGAGGAGAAGGATGTTCCTTCTTTGTACTCAATTCGGTTTCTATCTCTTCTTCTTCCTCCATCTCAATTTGTTTTAACCTTTTTTCTTCAAGTTTTTTCCTTCTTCGCAACATGATCACACTAACATTCTCTATTGGATGAGATGCTTGGAAGAATAATTTTCTATTCATTTGTGCTTCCAATTTCCCCATACTTGAAGCTACTTGCCCCATTTGCTTCTCTAAGTTGTGAATACTTGACCTTGTTTCCTGTTGAAAAGACATGACATTTTCTTACAAGGTAACAGTATTAGAAGCCAAAGTTTTCATCATCTCATGAAGATCATCATTGGATGATGACCCCATAACATTGGAATTTGTGAATAGAGGGGGTTGTCTTGCTTGATAATTCTGTTGGGGATGGAACTGTCGGCCTTGATTGCCTTGTTAAGGTTGGTTCCCATACCATAGGTTGGGATTATCTCTCCATCTAGGATTGTACATGTGGGAAAAGGGATCATATTTACGCTGGGGCTGTCCGTTGAATGCTCCATCAATTGCATGAGCTTGTTCAATGTAATCTTCTTGCATTATTGGGCACATATCCGAAACATGTCCTTGTAAGGAGCATATGCTACAAACTTTCACCTGCTGCACATTTCCACAAGCCAAAGAACAGACAAGAGAAGTAAGATCATTAACTTTATTTTCAAAGTTAGAAATACTTACCTCATTTACTCGTTTGTTGGAGAAGTCTCCACGAGTGCCAAATTGTTTTGAGTTGGCTACCATGTTTAAGATCAATTGGCGTGCAACCTCGGGTGTCTTATCCACCAATGCGCCTCCATGAGATTGCCGAATCCCACATATTTCTTTCCTTATGTTGGCAACTCGAGATGCTGGGAAATACTTCTCAAGGAAAATCTTCTTTATGGCATTCCAAGTTCCAATAGATCCTGGGAGAATGAAGAAAAGCCATGCCTTTGCTGCCCCTTTTAAAGTGAAAGGGAAAGCTTTCAACTTAACCTGTTCTTCGTCAAATCCATTCGGTTTCATACCAACGCAAACCATATGGAACTCCTTGATTTTCCATGTTAGGAGCAGCAAGCTCCTTGAGTGTTTGTTGTTGTGCAATAGCCATGGTGTTGAGGCAAGCTTCCTTTCATAACTTGTATAAAGTTTTGTTTATTTCAAGATCCAACTGCACTTGACTTTGATTAGTAGAACATGTTATTGGCATAAATCATCAAGAAAAATCAAAAGAAACCAACCACATAAGAGATCAAAAACAATGCAAATTATATGAAAATCCTACGCTAGAAAACTAAAACTACCTAAAAACCTTAGAAAACAGTGGAATTTGGCCTCAGTAGGGTAAGGCTAGTAGTAGTTACTAGTCTTGTTTAGAACATCGTTTTCCTTCAGGAAAAGAAAAGTCAAAACCTAATTCCACAAACAATTCTGTTTCGAACAGCAAAAATTCTATTTCTCTCTTCTTCTTTTTCAGAAATATAAATGAAAAATCACAGCAACTAAAAATAACAGTACAAGCACAAGAATCAACTAAAATTACTTCCCCAGCAATGACACCAAAATTTGTTGCAATGTCGCGGTCGCACAAATTAATTACCTTAACTTAAAACACAACACACAAGATAGTATAAAGCAAGCAAGGGGTCGATCCCACGAGGAAGTTTCAAGTCAGATTATTATGTTGTACGTTATGTAATTGGGGGGCATTTGGTTTGTGATTATCTAAACTATTGCAACAATTAAACTAGCAAACAAAATCAATCAAAACCAAAATTTATCAAGAAAACAAACCTTGGTCGCAAGCACACATGCACCAACGGAAGTTAAAACCGATCCTTGAAACTAAAATTGTAGTTTATGTTCTGAAATTTTATCTTTTCTTAACATTGATTAATTAACGAATCCGTCGTATAACTAATCCTAACCAACAAACAATCAAAGTGTCTACACTGATGATTCAGTTTAATGGCAACTTTAAAAACTAGATAATTTCATCAAGATTAACATACAAGCTGTCTGTAGCTTGTGTCACTTTGTTCAAATGTTCTCCCTAAGTTCAATAACATAGTTCTGCCATAATTATCAACCTTAGTTGCTTTACAAGTTCATATATCACAACTTCGGTTTTGATATTAAACTTAGCAATAGATTGTTCACAATAATAACTTAGAGTCTGCTCTAGCAATCATCAACAACAATCATAGGAAATATGCATAGAAATACAATCATACTCATTCATAACATAAACTAAAAATAAAAGGAAGAATAAATCTCATGATTCTTAAAATCTGAAGGTTTGTTGTGTCTTTGCAACCAAGAAAAGAGCTTAGCCTTACATAACTATTGAACAACTCCTCCAAAAGAATGAAGAATGCATAATTTTGAGTTTCTTAGAGGAGGGGGGCATCTTTCTCCTCTTGGTGGCTGCCCCCCTTCTCTTCTCTCATTCTTTTTATATCTTAGGAAACCCTAGTCTCTATTTTACAAAATAGTCCTCCTTTAAGTTGGCAGTTGACATTTAAGTACTTTAATAACTATTTTCCCTAAAAAGGAGAAATAGCCTTGCATGAAATCTTCAAGCTCTGACTTAGAGGAGCTAAATTACTGATATAAAAACTTGGACGTCGATTTAGAAGCTTCAGAACGTAATTTGGACTCGTTTCTTCACGAAACCTTTTTGCTGGCAGACTTCAGTTGTCATCTTTAAAAAATAATATCTCCCTAATATAACATCTTTTTTGGCTGACATTTGAAGTGTTTATAGACCCTTCAGTCATGAATCCAATAAAATTGAGTTTTCATCAATTAGACTTCTGTAGCTCCAGATATTCAAGTTTGAATGGCCAAAGGTCAACACTAGCAGATTGCGAGATTTGATTTTGAAAGCTGTGATTTCCATGCTATTCTTCATTTGATTTTCTTGCCTTAGATGTACAGAAAGGTATGGATGTTAGTTTTTAATGCCGTTAGAATCACTTCATTTTGACCTCTAGAGCTCACGCTCTGTACAAAACATCGATTGAACGTCAAATCTGCCAATTACCTATAATTTACTCCTTTTTGCATCTTTCATCCAAAAATGCCTTTAAAATATAAAACAAAAAATATCAAGGCATTTTACATATAAAACATGGAGAAAAAACATAAGGTAGATGTGGGTGAAACTATTGAATAATATGGTTACATCAGTCCCCTTGTGCTCAAGCTTTGGGGATGACCCCTAAAAGTTGATTACTTTCTAAAAATACAGTTATTGACACCCCCCATTAAGCTAAGGTTGCCTCCCCCATACACTAAATGAATTTTTCTCTTAGCTAGTACCTGACCAAGATGATTTGTTGATTCTAAAAACTCCTTTTCTTTCCCAGGACTCGAACCACCGAAAACACAAACATTTCTTATGTGATGACCTGAGGTACTTGTCATCTCTACATACTTCTATATTTGTTGAATGTATAGGTTGAGTAGAAATAAAAGGAAGGAAGAGAGGATTCTATAGATGAGAAATTAAAAAGGCAAGCATACCACATATATATAGACCAGCTGGAGTCTCACTCTCTCTCTCTCTTTTTATTTATTTATTTATTAATTATTTTTGAAAAAACATGTGTATGTACAATAGTTGTGATTGTGGCTTACATCTTCCCTTACTTTCACGTCCAAGAATGACTTAAACACTCTTTATGGGTCGGGAATAGGCTTCCCATCCAGTTTTCTTAAAAATTGGCAAACAGGGTTTTTTTTTAGTCAGATTTCCAACACTATGCCAAGCATGTTCTTTATGAAAATGGGTTCATAAGTCATGAATTACTCTATGCATATATCCATTATGATGAGACTTAAGAGTCAATAGAAGATTATCTAAAGACTCTCTATGTTTTGAAATAAATCCCACCTTTTGACCATTTTCACAGGTTTTGCAGAATGCATGTGAATCCTTGAACATGGTGATCCTTGAACATGGTGGGCCAATAAAATCCATATTGTACGATTTACGCAGTTGTCTTTATTGATGAGAAATAACTCCCACATGCTTTTAGAAAGATGAAGATTGATTATTGCTTAAGAATGAACAAGTACTTTCATATTAAGTAAGACATTGAATCAAGCAATCTCTATACCAAAACTAAAGTTTGTGCATAAAAATTCAAGATTATAACATTACCTAAATGATTTCTAAAATTTCTTTACAATAATAAATCATTCATGAAGAAAATAAGAAGATAAACATTAAGATTCATTCATATCCTAAAGAACTCACCTCAATCACCATTATCCTTGATTTGGATCCAAGAAAGAGTTTAGCCAACCATGATTATATATAAGAACACTTCAATAAACATGAAAGAACTTGAATCCAACTGAAAAAATAAGTTTTACAAACTAAAGAACCGAAATCTATAAAGGAGAACACAATACAATTTCAAAAAAAAATTCGGACACAAATCTGACTCTAACTTTGGACAGCAATTCGACCCTCTTAGAAGCTTTTTTTGGAGAAGTCTATTAGAGACATATTTATAGGCAATTCTGTTACCTTTCCAGATCATTAAAGAACAGCTCATTTGGACACCTGAGTCAAAAGTTATGGGCAAAACACCGAAAGGTATTCTGAAAAATCAAATCAAGACAGCTTTACAACTACTTTGGTGCACGTTTTTCTTCCTCATTTATGAGGTGTCTCCTTCTTCTTTTTGACCCAAAATAATGTTAAAATATCCCCTCCAGCTTTCCATCCATGTGCTTGCCTTCTTGGATCAATGGATTACCCAAAATAAATCAATTGTTATTTGTTGTGTGGACATGTAAGATCATGGATTGTGTTTGGGTTGATTTGAAGGTTGATTTGGGGTTGATTTAGGGCTGATTTGGGGCTGATTTGGGGCTGATTTTTGGGCTGAATTTGAGCATCAAATAAGTATACAAATGTACTTATTATTTGGGCTAAGATTGACATTGAAACCTTGAGTGTTTAATGGTTGAAGTTTGCACACAACATAAGGCAAGTTTGGGCTTGAAATAAATCATATGATATTCTTTTTTAGAATTGGAATAGAATTGATTTTTGGGACAAATTTGGAGCACTTATTTGAACCAAGATTTGCTTCAATCTTCAACTAAATGTCTCTTCAATTCTTTGTTCTGAATTCTGACATTGAATTTTCTGAATTAATTCATTTAAGCTCCAAAAACCTATCGAAACATTAAAACAAACTTCATTACTAAAAAACACATCAATTATTATAAAAACAACCAAATAAAAACAATAAATACATATGTAAAACAAGAGACTTAATGACACTTTTGATGCACAATCACACCCCCCAACTTAGATTTTGCTAGTCCTCAAGCAAAACAAAACATAAAACCTTTAAAATAAAAATAATAATAATAACAACCATAATTAGGCTCGATTCATCACACTTGAAGGACCTATCATGCAAACATTGGTATCTTTAACTTAGTGTACACAATAGCAAATAAAGAAAAATAAGCATACTCACGTTCTCTAAATCAAATTCAGTCATATTTATCGTGAAACCAACATAATTGATTCATACGAAAACTCAACTTGTAATCTTCCATTCTCACCAACACAAACAAGGTAGCAAACTAGAGAAATATCTATATATTTTCTTTCTTTCTTTCTTTTTTTTTTTTTTGAAGATATGATTTATTTTTTTGTCTTTAAGTAGTCACTTCCCTTTTGACGCGAATACAAACATTTGTGATGAATGCACCCGGTTACTCACAAAGTCACAAACTTAAAGTGCTTTGCATACTCATATTTTAAGCTGCCGTTTGACGTAAAGATAAACATTTGTGATGAATACCCCTAGTTACTGAGCAACTCAAAACATTGGAGTAGATAGAACTTTGTACACATTTATTTATTTATTCATATAATAATTATTACTCTATTTACTTAAACCTTGTTTAGGACTGGATCAAAAGGGATAATCACAAGTAAAGCATCATACTCATCTTTCATGCATAATCACACAACTCACACAACTTTTACAAGGAAAGATGTATTTCAGTAATCTTAAAAAAAAAGTATGCTATATCTTGCTTTATAAGATATTATCTATCCCAAATTAAAGTATGCAATGTTCAACATAATAATGAATCCAAAAATGTAATGATGATCCTAAACAAGTCTCATTCACATACGAATGCAAGTTTTTTTTTTTTTTAACAAGCATGGTTATCTCAAGCATTCAACATAATGAAATATCTAAAATTAAGTTTTACATTATCCTCAATGTAAAAGAGAAAGAGAAGAAAAGTATAAAGATTAGAAAATTGTTACTCCCCTTCTGTTTTCAAGGATGAATGTCTGATTGAATTGGGCATGAGCTGACTTCTTGCTTGATTTTTTTTTTTAACCTGCATATCACAACTAAAAGAAAACATTGATTTTTTTTTTTTGAAAATAAAGAACCTCACACCCCCCAACTTAAAATAATGCATTGTCCCGAATGCATGAACACGAAAATATAAGAGATGGAAGAAAGAAGAAAAAATAATAAAAATGAAAAATAAAAATAAAAATAAAATAAAAATAAAAACTCATTACTTCTAATACTACAATGGTATTGGATCTTGAAGATCCAATGTCTCAACTTCAGCCACAACATTTTCAAGATAAGGTTTCAATCGATGACCATTTACTTTGAAAATATTTCCATTCTTGGGATTTTCTACCTCAAATGCACCATGCTCAGAGATGGATTTAATCACAAATGGACCAGTCCATTTTGTCCTCAACTTCCCAGGAAAGAGATGTAATCGTGAATTATACAAGAGAACCTTTTGACCAACATGAAAGGATTTTCTAAGAATATGTTTATCATGCAAAGTTTTCATCTTATGTTTTGAAATTTTTGCATTTTCAAATGCATCATTTCTCAACTCCTCTAATTCATCCAATTGAAGCTTTCTATTTTTGCCAACCTCGTTTTCATTGTCATTGAATTGCCGAATGGCCCAATATGCACGGTGCTCAATCTCAACAGGGAGATGACAAGGCTTTCCATAAACTAGCCTATAAGGAGACATTCCTAAAGAGGTCTTATAAGCAGTGCGATATGCCCACAAAGCATCAACTAGTCGTAGGGACCAATCTTTACGGTTTGGATTGACTGTTTTCTCTAAAATGTTCTTGATCTCCCTATTTGCCAACTCAGCTTGGCCACTAGTCTGTGGGTGATAGGGGGTACTGACCTTGTGAATTACACCATATTTTCTCATTAAAATCCCAACGGGCTTGTTACAAAAATGTTTTCCCCCATCACTAATCATAGCCCGGGGCATGCCAAAACGAGAGAAAATATTTTCTTTCAAGAATTTGACCACAACTCGATGGTCATTGGTTCGAGATGCAATGGCCTCCACCCATTTAGACACATAATCAACAGCAACAAGGATGAATTGGTAACCAAATGAACTTGGAAAAGGTCCCATGAAATCAATCCCCCAACAATCAAATATTTCCAAAACAAGGATGGGGTTAAGGGGCATCATGTTACGCCTAGTGAGGCTACCTAGTCGTTGGCATCGGTCACATGCAACACAGAAGGCATGAACATCTTTAAACATGGTAGGCCAATAAAAACCACACTGCAAGATTTTGGCAATGGTTTTCTTGGAAGAGAAATGCCCACCACAGGCTAATGCATGACAAAAATTAATGACCCTTGGAATTTCATTATCAGGGATGCACCACCTAATAATTTGGTCAAGACAATATTTAAATAGGTAGGGGTCATCCCAAAAAAAGGTGCGCACATTGCGCAAGAATTTTTGTTTGTCAAGTTTAGACCAATGAGAAGGAATTTGACTTGTGGCTAGGTAATTTGCTATGTCAGCATACCATGGAGAACCAATGTAAGAGACAGTACCTGCACAAAATAAATTTTCATCAGCAAAGAGTTCATTTACTGGAGATTCATCAATTATGGTCTTCTAGCTTGAAAGACGAGACAAATGATCAGCTACTACATTCTCTACTCCCTTTTTATCTCGAATTTCAATGTTAAACTCTTGGAGTAGGAGGATCCATCGAATCAAACGTGGTTTGGCATCTTGTTTTGTGAGCAAATATTTCAATGCTGCATGATCAGTGAAAACAATAACAAGAGATCCAACCAAATAAGACCTAAACTTGTCTAATGCAAAGACCACAGCTAAGAGTTCTTTTTCAGTTGTAGTGTAATTCAATTGAGCATCATTCAAAGTCTTGCTAGCATAATATATGACATGAGGTTTCTTGTCTTTTCTTTGCCCTAAAACAACCCCAACCGCCAAATCACTAGCATCACACATCAGTTCAAATGGTAAAGACCAATCAGGAGCTTGTATGATTGGTGCAGTTGTCAACAACCCTTTAAGCTTTTCAAAAGCTTCTTGACATTTTGATGTCCAATCAAATGGGACATCTTGTGACAACAAGTTACACAATGGTTTGGCAATGGTACTAAAAGAATGAATGAATCTTCGATAAAAACCAGCATGTCCTAAAAAGGATCTCACATCTTTCACAGTCTTAGGGGTAGTTAATTTTTGAATGACTTCCACTTTTGACTTATCTACCTCTATCCCTTTTAAAGAGACAATGTGACCTAAAACAATGCCATGTGTCACCATAAAATGACACTTCTCCCAATTGAGTACAAGATTGCTCTCTTCACACCTTTCAAGAACTTTTTCTAGATTCATTAGACACAACTCATAAGAATCCCCATAAACTGAAAAATCATCCATGAAAACTTCCAAAAAATTTTCCACCATGTCACTAAAGATACTCATCATACACCTTTGAAAAGTGGCTGGTGCATTACACAAACCAAATGGCATTCTTCTATAAGCATAAGTACCAAAAGGACAAGTGAAAGTGGTTTTTTCTTGGTCTTCTAAAGAAATCTCAATTTGGTTGTAACCTGAGTATCCATCCAGAAAACAATAGAAAGCTCTTCCAGCTACTCTTTCAAGCACTTGGTCTAAAAATGGAAGCGGAAAATGGTCCTTCCTAGTCACCATGTTCAATTTACGATAATCAATGCACATACGCCATCCAGTTTGGATTCTAGTTGGTACCAGCTCATTATTTTCATTCTTCACTACCGTGACTCCAGATTTTTTTGGGACAACTTGGGTTGGACTAACCCATTTTGAGTTTGCAATAGGGTAAATGATACCTGCATCAAGTAGCTTAAGCACTTCACCTCTCACTACTTCCTTCATGTTTGGGTTCAATCGTCTTTGCATTTGCCTCACGGATTTAGCCTCTTCTTCAAGATAGATTCTATGTGTACATAAAAGAGGGCTAATTCCTTTCAAGTCAGTAATTTTCCACCCAATTGCTTTCTTGTGTTTTCTCACCACTCTCAAAAGTTTGTGTTCTTGCTTTATGCTAAGTTTTGATGAGATCACAATAGGATATGATTCATCTTCCCCTAGAAATGCATACTTAAGATCACTCGGTAAAGGCTTCCTTTCTAGTTTATCAGGCTGGACAAGAGATTCCTCAACTTTCACTTGGGGTGAAATCAAAGGCTCAAATGATGGGGTCCATTGACCTATTGACATAATAGGCATTGGATCTAGATAAGTCTCGAGTTCTCTTACTTCCTCATCAACACATTCCGAAGAACAAAATCTTTCATCATGAATTAAAGTTCTCTCCAATGGATCCTTGATCCACACTCTCTCAAAGTGTTCTTGACAAACTGTTTGGATGAAATCTACCTCTCTAATGTCCTCATGTTCCCCGATTTGTTTGGAGACATTGAATATGTTCATCTCCACAGTCATATTCCCAAAAGACAATTTCATCACCCCATTCCTACAGTTAATTAAGGCATTGGATGTAGCTAGGAAAGGTCTCCCTAAGATGACTGGAATGGGGGCATTAGAACCTTGAATTGGTGCGGTGTCTAATACTACAAAATCAACAGGAAAGTAGAATTTATCTACTTGGACCAACACATCCTCAACGATACCCCTGGGAATCTTGATTGACCTATCAGCTAATTGAAGGGTGATTCGAGTAGGCTTGATTTCTCCTAAACCTAATTGTTCGTAAACAGTGTAGGGTATTAAATTCACACTTGCTCCTAAATCCAACAAAGCTTGATCTATCTTATGACTTCCAATAATGCATGAAATGGTAGGACAACCAGGATCTTTGTATTTGGGAGGGGTCTTAAACTGGATGATGGCACTAGCATGTTCAGTTAGAAAGGCTCTTTCTTTCACATTCAATCTCCTTTTGACTGTGCATAAATCCTTAAGAAACTTTGCATAAGATGGAACTTGTTTAATTGCATCAAGGAGTGGAATATTGACTTTCACTTGTTTGAACAATTCATAGATTTCCGAGTTCATAAGATCTTGTTTAGGTTTTCCTAACCTTTGTGGAAATGGTGCTCTAGGAACAAATTCTAAATCACTCATTTTGACTCCAATCTTTCTTGAATCATCTCCTTTCTCACTCATCTCTTTCTCATTTATCTCACCTTCTTTGTCACTCAAACTCTCATTTGTCACTTGTGTTTTGATTCCCTCTTCACTTTCCCTAGATTTCTCCTCCACAATACCTTTAGGAATCCTAAAACCTACACCTTTATCAACAATCTTTCCACTTCTAAGGGTAGTGATGGCTTGAACTTGTTCATGGTTTGAAGGTTCACTAGGTGAGGATTCACTCATGTGTACCTGTCCTCTAGGATTGGGCATTGGTTGAGCTGGGATTTTTCCCTTCTCTTGAATGCTTAGTGATTGAGTCAACTTAGTTAGTTGACTTCGAATGTCATCTAAGGTCCTATTGGTCTGGTCTTGGAATTTGTAAACTTGGTTGTTGATTCCTCCTTGCGTTTGCATGAATTGTTGAAGAGTATCCTCTAAGGATCTCTTATGAGGTGGTTGGTATGTGTTATGTGTGGGAGCATGAAATGGTTGGGGTGGAGGTGGAAATGTTTGAGGTACTGAAGAGCCCTCATTTCTCCATCCAAAATTTGGGTGGTTCCTCCATCCAGGATTATAGGTCTCAGAGTAGGGATTGCCTACTTGGTTTGGAAATGGCTTTCTAACATTACTTGCATCAGAAGTTTGGCCATATAGCACTTCTTTGAAGGCTGGAATGGTAGGACAATCAGTTGTCCTATGCCCTTTACTTTCACAAACAACACAACTTTCCTCTTGTTGTTCACTTATGACATGCACTTTTTTAATCTCAAGAGACTCTACTTTCCTAGCCAATGAGGCTAATCTAGCATTGAGGTCATCAGTCTCTTTCAATTGAAACTTCCCACTTGAATGAGAAATGGTGTTTCTAGACTCAACATGAACTGGGAGAGAAGTCTCCCATTGCTTTGTGTTTTCAGCCAATTGATCAAAAAAATCAAATGCCTCACTTGGTTCTTTGTCATAAAACTCACCATTACATATGGTTGACACTAGCTTTTTAAAATCTGCGGTAAGAGAGTCATAAAAGAAACTCACTAACCTCCACATCTCAAAACCATGGTGAGGGCATGCATTTAACAAGTCTTTGAACCTTTCCCAAGCTTGGTGAAATGACTCATTTGGACTTCAAGAAAAATTCATCATTTGACGTTGTAAGGCTGCTGTCCTATGAGTGGGGAAGTATTTTTTTAAAAATTCAGCTTGCATTTCTCTCCATGTACCTATAGACCTAGGACGCAAAGAGTTTAGCCAAAGCTTGGCTTTATCCTTTAGAGAGAATGGGAACAATTTAAGTCGAATGGTTTCCTCTGTGCATGTTCTATCAATAAAAGTATTACATACCTCTTCAAAGTCTTTAATGTGTATGTATGGATTTTCAGAATCCATACCATGAAATGTGGGAAGAAGTTGAATCATGCCCGGTTTCAAATTGAAAGCTTGTTGGTTAAGAGGTAAGATAATACACGAAGGTGTACTTTGTCTAGCCGGGTGAAGATACTCTCTAAGAGTTCGAAAATTAGGTTGATCATTGAATTGTGGAGGTCCATTACCTTGAACACTCCCTTCACCCTCTACATCTTCAACATTAGCCATGATAAAATAATAATAATAATAATAATATAACAATTATATGAATATGAAAGGAAAGGAAAGAAAAAAAAATGCAAATACAAGTAATAGCTCAAAAATAAAAATACAACAAATTAAGAAATTCACTCTCCAACTAATAAGCACTATTAACAACAATAAACATTAAAAGATAATTATAACAAGCATGAATAAACAAAAGGCGGTAATACCGGCCAAGCACTTCAAACAATAAATATAAGAAAAATAATCATAACAAAACAACAAAACAAAAAGGAAATAAACAAGAGGCGGTAATACCGACCAAGCACTTTAGACAATAAATATAAGAAAAATAACAATAATAAACATTAAAATATAATTATAGTAGACATGAATAAAAGGGCGGTAATACCGGCCAAGCACTTCAAACAATAAATATATATATATAAAATAAGCATAACAAAACAACAAAATAAACTGAAATAAACAAGAGGCGGTAATACCGGCCAAACACTTTAGACAATAAATAAAAACAATATCAACAAAATAAAATGAAATAAACAAGAAAAATATTAGAAACTAATAAGAGTAGACAATAAAAGAAAAATGGTTGAACCAACCAAAATCCAACAATTAATAGTCCAGTCCACAGTCCAATATCCGAAACGTTAAGGTAAATTTTTTTTTTAGGCGGTAAAACCAGCCAATTGATTTTTTTATATGATTTTTTTTAGTTTTCCAATAATCAAATCTAAATTTGTTACCTTTGCTTGCTAGCTCCCCGGCAACGGCGCCAAAATTGCTTGACCGCTTTTTATGATCGGCTTGTTTTAACTCGCAAGTGCACGAGTGTGCGATGTAGCAATTAACTCGGTAAGATCGAGGTCATATCCACAGAAAGCTAGATCTGGAAATTAAGCTAAGTAACAAAAAAAAAACTCAAGAGAAATTAAATTAACAATAACTTGGTTGAAAATAATTGATGGATTTGTTTTCAAAGATAAATTAAAATGTAAATAGATTTTAAATGACAAGAAAAGTAAGTCTTGGTCCAAATCAATTTTAATGGTGATGTATTGGTGATTTCTTCAACATATATAAAATAACTCAACCTAATCTCAACGATGGTGATATTAGATCGGAAGATATTACAATGAAGATTAGAAAGATGAAGATTGATTATTGCTTAAGAATGAACAAGTACTTTCATATTAAGTAAGACATTGAATCAAGCAATCTCTATACCAAAACTAAAGTTTGTGCATAAAAATTCAAGATTATAACATTACCTAAATGATTTCTAAAATTTCTTTACAATAATAAATCATTCATGAAGAAAATAAGAAGATAAACATTAAGATTCATTCATATCCTAAAGAACTCACCTCAATCACCATTATCCTTGATTTGGATCCAAGAAAGAGTTTAACCAACCATGATTATATATAAGAACACTTCAATAAACATGAAAGAACTTGAATCCAACTGAAAAAATAAGTTTTACAAACTAAAGAACCGAAATCTATAAAGAAGAACACAATACAATTTCAGAAAAAAATTCGGACACAAATCTGACTCTAACGTTGGACAGCAATTCGACCCTCTTAGAAGCTTTTTTTGGAGAAGTCTATTAGAGACATATTTATAGGCAATTCTGTCACCTTTCCAGATCATTAAAGAACAGCTCATTTGGACACCTGAGTCAAAAGTTATGGGCAAAACACCGAAAGGTATTCTGAAAAATCAAATCAAGACAGCTTTACAACTACTTTGGTGCACGTTTTTCTTTCTCATTTATGAGGTGTCTCCTTCTTCTTTTTGACCCAAAATAATGTTAAAATATCCCCTCCAGCTTTCCATCCATGTGCTTGCCTTCTTGGATCAATGGATTACCCAAAATAAATCAATTGTTAGTTGTTGTGTGGACATGTAAGATCATGGATTGTGTTTGGGTTGATTTGAAGGTTGATTTGGGGTTGATTTAGGGCTGATTTGGGGCTGATTTGGGGCTGATTTTTGGGCTGAATTTGAGCATCAAATAAGTATACAAATGTACTTATTATTTGGGCTAAGATTGACATTGAAAGCTTGAGTGTTTAATGGTTGAAGTTTGCACACAACATAAGGCAAGTTTGGGCTTGAAATAAATCATATGATATTCTTTTCTAGAATTGGAATAGAATTGATTTTTGGGACAAATTTGGAGCACTTATTTGAACCAAGATTTGCTTCAATCTTCAACTAAATGTCTCTTCAATTCTTTGTTCTGAATTCCGACATTGAATTTTCTGAATTAATTCATTTAAGCTCCAAAAACCTATCGAAACATTAAAACAAACTTCATTACTAAAAAACACATCAATTATTATAAAAACAACCAAATAAAAACAATAAATACATATGTAAAACAAGAGACTTAATGACACTTTTGATGCACAATCAATGAGAAATAACTCCCACATGCTTTTCAATGACAAAGTTTAATAACACTACTTACCTTATTATCAGGAATAAATCTCTGAAATATTTGATCAGGATAATATTTGAATAAGTAAGGGTCATCCCAATAAAATTTTTGTACGTTGCTCAAAAACTTTCTTGTCTTGGGTACTCCAAAGAATTGGCAAATCTCCTGAAGCAAGAAATTGATATTTTTATCATATTAAGGCATTGGACTAAGAGAAAGTAAGGATTCATCAAGAAAATAATCATCGATTCATGTGATGTCAGATGTCGAATCTGTGATCACTCTTGACAAAAGATTCACGTCAATATTTTTTATGCCTTTTTCATCTATGATTTCTTCATGAGAATAAATCATTTGCACATCTTCAAATTCATCAAACTCAATTTTACTTAAAGTAGATTGAAGTTGATCATAAACTAATTCTTCAATATGATCTACTTCTTGTAAATCATTATCATCTCCAGGTTGCTTGTAAATGTTGAAAATATTCATCTCCAATGTCATGTTTCCAAATGATAGCTTCATCAGTCCATTTCTATAATTAATCAATGCATTAGAAGTGGCAAGAAACGGACATCTTAAAATAATAAGAAATGAATTACATGCTTCAACAGGTTGTGTCCAAGAAAATAAAATCCATAACATAAATGAATTTATCGACTTGTACTAACACATCTTCAACTATTCCTCTAGGCACTTTTACAAATCTATCAACAAGTAAGAGAGTCATAGAAATTGGTTTTAACTTACCTAGATTGAGACTCTAAAAGACTGAATATGGAAATAAATTCACACTAGCTCCAAGATCAAGTAAGGCTATTTTAATTTTATGTTCTCCAATAAATCAAGAAATTATAATACAACTAAGGTCTTTATATTTTAAAGCATTATTATTCTAAAGAATGGCACTTAATTGTTCGCCTAAAAATGCTTTCTTTTTCACATTCAGTTTTCTCTTCATAGTGCACAAATCTTTCAAAAATTTAGCATAAGAAGAAACTTGTTTAATAACATCCAGCAAAGATATATTGATCTTTACCTGTTTAAAAGTTTTAAAGATTTTAGAATTGTGATTGACTTTTCTTTATTTGGTCATGGCATAAGGAAATGAAAGTGCTGGCGGGGAATCAGTCTTTCTTTGTTATTTTCAAATTCAACTCCTTCCCTACCCTCAAAGATTGACTCATTATCTTTCTTCTAAGGTACAAGAGTGGGTTTTTCAATAACCTTACCATTGCGAAGAGTAGTGACTGATTTGACTTGATCCATGTGTTGGTTTCTAGAACTACTTGCATTTGCATTGTACTTCCTATTGGGATTTTATTGTGATTGAGATGGAAACTTACCTTTCTCTTGAAAACTGAGAGCAGATGTCAATTTTGCAAGAGTATCTTTAAAATTTGACATACTTTGAGCAAGTTGAGTATTGATTGTCTCTTGCTTTTCAATGAATGCATGCAATGTTTCCTCAAGATTTCTTCTAGGACGTGAAGCATATGGAGGTGCATATCCATGAGAATTTTGGAAATTATGGTGTGCTTGAAACGGTGGTTGTAAAGTTTGTGTATTATTATTATCACTCTTCCAACTGAAATTTATGCATTGTTATTATCACTCTTCCAATTGAAATTTGTGCATTGTTATTATCACTTTTCCAACTGAATTTTGGAAATTATGGTGTGCTTGAAATGATGGTTGTAAAGTTTGTGTATTGTTATTATCACTCTTTAAAATTGCTTGACCGCTTTTTATGATCGGCTTGTTTTAACTCGCAAGTGCACGAGTGTGCGATGTAGCAATTAACTCGGTAAGATAGAGGTCATATCCACAGAAAGCTAGATCTGGAAATTAAGCTAGGTAACAAGAAAAAACTCAAGAGAAATTAAATTAACAATAACTTGGTTGAAAATAATTGATGGATTTGTTTTCAAAGATGAAAAAGTGTAAATAGATTTTAAATGACAAGAAAAAGTAAGTCTTGGTCCAAATCAATTTTAATGGTGATGTATTGGTGATTTTTTCAACATATATAATATAACTCAACCTAATATCAACGATGGTGATATTAGATCGGAAGATATTACAATGAAGTTTAGAAAGATGAAGATTGATTATTGCTTAAGAATGAACAAGTACTTTCATATTAAGTAAGACATTGAATCAAGCAATCTCTATACCAAAACTAAAGTTTGTGCATAAAAATTCAAGATTATAACATTAGCTAAATGATTTCTAAAATTTCTTTGCAATATTAAATTATTCATGAAGAAAATGAGAAGATAAACATTAAGATTCATTCATATCCTAAAGAACTCACCTCAATCACCATCATCCTTTATTTGGATCCAAGAAAGAGATTAGCCAACCATGATTATATATAAGAACACTTCAACAAACATAAAATAACTTGAATCAAACTAAAATAATAAGTTTTACAAACTAAAGAACCGAAATCTATAAAGAAGAACACAACACAATTTCAGAAAACATTCAGACACAAATCTGACTCTAACTTTGGACAGCAATTTGACCCTCTTAGAAGCCTCCCCTCGAGATGTCTATTAGAGACATATTTATAGGCAATTCTGTCACCTTTCCAGATCATGAAAGAATAGCTCATTTGAACACCTAAGTCAAACGTTATGGCAAAATACCGAAAGGTGTTCTGAAAAATCAAATCAGGACAGCTGTACAACCACTTTGGTACACGTTTTTCTTCCTCATTTATGAGCTATCTCTTTCTTATTTTTGACCCAAAATAATGTAAAAATATCCCCTCCAGCTTTCCATCCATGTGCTTGCCTTCTTGGATCAATGGATTACCCAAAATAAATCAATTGTTGTTGTGTGGACATGTAAGATCATGGATTGTGTTTGGACTGATTTGAAGGTTAATTTGGGGTTGATTTGGGGCTGATTTGGGGCTGAATTTAAGCATCAAATAAGTATACAAATATACCTATTATTTGGGCTAAGATTGACATTGAAACCTTGAGTGTTTAATGGTTGAAGTTTGCACACAACATAAGGCAAGTTTGGGCTTGAAATAGATCATATGATATTCTTTTCTAGAATTGGAATAGAATTGATTTTTGGGACAAATTTGGAGCACTTATTTGAACCAAGATTTGCTTCAATCTTCAACTAAATTTCTCTTCAATTCTTTGTTCTGAATTCCAACGTTAAATTTCCTGAATTAATTCATTTAAGCTTCAAAAACCTATCGAAACATTAAAACAAACTTCATTACTAAAAAACACATCAATTATTATAAAAAAAACCAAATAAAAACAATAAATACATATGTAAAGTAAGAGACTTAATGACACTTTTGATGCACAATCAGTGTGCTTGAAATGATGGTTGTGAAGTTTGTGTATTGTTATTATCACTCTTTCAACTAAAGTTTTGCATTATTACTATCACTCTTCTAACCACGGTTGTATGTTTGCGAGCATAGGTTATAGTTGAGCCTTTGAAAACTATTTAAAGTATGGGCTTGCTCATGGAAACATTCCTTAAAAGAAGGCAAATTTTGACAGTTATTAATTGAGTGTTCATTTATTTCACAGATTTGACATGCAATGTCTTGAATATATTTTAATTGACCACTCTTTTTCAATTCTAGTGCCTCGACTTTTCTAGCTAAAGATGCAAACTTGGCTTGAAGGTCAGGATGGAATAACATTTTAAAGCTTTAATCTGATAGTGTTCATGCTACAATTTGAATCATTATACATGTTGTAGACCTCCTTAAATTCCCTTAAATGCAAGTATGGATTTTCTAAATCTTAGCCATGAAAATAAGGTAAAAGTTGAAAAATATATTGCTTAAAATTAAAATGAAATGCATCGGGAGAGAAAACTATGCATGATGGTGCACTTGTTCTTGTAGGATTCATATGGTCTCTAAGTGTTCTAACTTGATTATTCTCATTATGAAAGGATTGATTATCTTCTTCGGCCATATTTTTTTGAAAATGATGAGGATACCCTACAAAGTCTATCACTTAATGTATCTGATGACACTCTCATGCACATGTATGAATAGAATAAGAGGAATAAGAAAACAAAAGAAGAAACAAAACAAAAGAAATAAAATTAGATATAAGAAAAGTGAAAAGAAAAAATAAAATAAATAAAATAATCTATACAAAAATTTACCTCCTCGGAAACAGCACGAAAAACTTGACAGAACCAAAAGATTGATGTCTTCTCCCAACTGCAAGAGTGTCGAAGTAATAAATAACCAGGCAAGACCAGGGTCGAACCACATGGAGGTTAATTGTATAAATTATAAATAACAATAATACAATAACAACAACAATAGTAACAACAACAACAATAATAATAGTAATAGTAATAGTAATAGTAATAGTAATAAAGAAGAAGAAGAAGAAGTTGATGAGAACTTTAAGATGGGAGATTAACGTAAGGATTAAACAATGATAACAACAAATGTCAAGGTTAGAAGATCCATTAATTGTATGTTAAATACGCATGGTATAAACTCTTATTATTCAATTGGAAACCACACATAAAGGAGGTTCTAATCAAATTATAAATTGTTAACATGATTACATTAGTGATCTTATTCAATTAATGTTAATACTTGTAAATGTTGTCAAGCATTCATGATTATAACTTATGTTAACAACAAATCAAGTTCCTTTCACAGCACAAGTGTAGGTTATACCATACAGTTGAGCTATGATAGTGCCAAGTATTTGTTGTACCAAGTGTTATACAACATAAATCTAGATTAGTCATTTAACAAGCAAAGTATTAAAGAGTTAACAAGATAACAAATACAAAACATGTTAGTATCAAACATTAAGGTCCATGTTGAGTTTACACTATACTTGTTCTAACACCATTAGTGTAACCTTTTCACCTAGAAATAATAAACTTAACTAAACATAATGAAAAAAAGAAAAATAAATAAACAAAATAAGAACATAAATAAGATAAAAGTTAACTAAGTAAAGGAAAGGAAATCAAAGGCATAAACTTGATATTATTGAAAGCAAAATATAAGTAATACAAAGAGATAAAACAAGAGCATGCTTTTGATGTGGTAACCAAGATGCCTAAATGCATGGCAAATGTCTCTTTTTATAAGCCAAAATTGGAAACTATTGATTTGATGACTAATTGATGAGTAGGTGGCCAACTCTTGACTTGGTGATAATCTTTATCTTCTTTTATCTGTCTAAAATATCATTGATAATGTCAGAATTAGAACCACTTGAAAACATGAAAGTTATAGGAAATTATCACAGCTTTTCAGGAAAAAAGTGGCGGTTATTTGGACTTTTAGAACTTCAGATATGGGTCAAACACTAAACAGTATTTAGGCTACAGGACGGATTCAAACTTCTTTATTGATATTATAATTTAGACTTGAAAATGGTCTTTTTAAATCTGATGCTCTGTATGATAGTTGTAGGCCTATGTCTTACCTTTTCATCCATATAAAGTAAACCTAAATCCGATATCTACAACTCTAGATATGAATTAATTACTGAATAGTGTTCCGGTAGACTACACCAGCATTTTTTTTCTAAGTTGGTCATCTCTTTATCCTTTCAATTTCAGTTTTTAAACTCATCAATCAATCCTTTCATTTATGTGATATGCCTGCATTTAAAATGAACATTTACCATAAATTAAAGGTATCTTATATTATTAGATATGTTATTATAAAACTTGTTTTAGTTATGGAGTTATTTATACTTCAAATGCAAAATGATGATATAAAACCTTGATAAAAATGCACTTTTAAGTACTAATCACTAGTCACCATATGCACAATGTTTTCTACCTCAACATACAAAACAACCTCTCT
Source organism: Populus pruinosa (assembly GCA_026413675.1). Lineage (NCBI taxonomy): Eukaryota > Viridiplantae > Streptophyta > Magnoliopsida > Malpighiales > Salicaceae > Populus > Populus pruinosa. The sequence continues at coordinate 6,441,927 of CM048610.1, read as the reverse complement.
AAACAATTGATGCATTAATCTAGCAGTCTTTGAGAGATTAGATACATAGTTTTTTTTTTAAATTGTTTCTTTAAGACAATATATTAAAAAGTTAATTAAAATCTTTTTTTTTTATCTGTCTATCCATCAACCATTAATATGCAACCAGTCTTCTTCCAAATCTCTCGATAAATCTTAACATAAATCTTTATTTCATCAATCATTTTTTCCAAGTAATAACCACGAATAGCATGTAAGTTTGGTCTTTTATAACTAGGATTCGTTGCATTTCTTTACAAGGTTTAGTATTTTCCTCTAAATAAATCTTGTGTGTGCAAATCAAAGGACTAATTCTTTTTATGTCAGCTATGGTCCATCCTAATGCATTTTTGTGCATTTTCAGAGTTTGTAACAACTTACCTTCTTGATATGCATTATATTTGGAAGAAATTATTACCAGAAAAGTTTGATTTTCTTCCAAAAATAAGTATTTAAGATTGAATGGTAATGACTTCAAATCAGGTTTTGGTGGTTAAACAAATGAAGGTATAGACTCAATTGATTGTGGTGGCAACGCTTCAATTTGTGCTCTCCAATTACTGGCCTTTAATTCTTGTTGAAAATAAACCATTTGCAAATTCTCATTTTCATTAAACTCAATTTCACTAGAAGTAGTTTCAAATTGATCATGAACTAATTTTTCAATAAAGTCCACTTCCTATAAATCATTATTATCTCCAGGTTGCTTACAAATGTTGAAAATATTTATCTCCAATGTCATGTTTTCAAATGATAACTTCATCAATCCATTCCTACAATTAAATAATGCATTAGAAATTACAAGAAATGAACGTCCTAAAATAATAAGAATTAAATTACATACTTCAATAGTTTGTGTATCCAGGACAATAAAATTCATAGGATAAATCAATTTATCAACATGTACTAACACATCTATAACTATTCCTCTAGGCACTTTTACAGATCTATCAGAAAGTAACAGAGTTACAGAAGTTGGTTTTAACTTACCTAGATTAAGACTTTGAAAGCCTGAATATGGAAGTAAATTCACATTAGCTCCAAGATCAAGTAAAGCTCTTTTAATTTTATGTTCTCCAATAAAGCAAGAAATTATAGGACAACTGACACGATCAAATAGTTGATGTCTTATCCCAAGTGCAGGAGTGTCAAAGTAAAATAACCCGGCAAGACCGGGGTCGAACCACAGGGAGGTGAATTATATAAATTACAAATAAAGAAAAAGATTTGAAGAGAATAATAACAAAAAAAAGAGTTGAAGAAAGTTTTGGGATGTGATATTGATGTAAGGATTAAACAATAACAGAACATATGTCAAGGTTGTAGGATTCACTAATGGTATTTCAAATAAATATAATATAAACTCTTTTTATTACTTAACTAGAAACCACACACAAAGGAGGTTCTAATCGGATGATTTCTCATTATTAGCTCATTATAAATTACTAACATGATCATATTAATTATCTTATCTAAGTAATACCATACTTATAAATATCATCAAGCATTCATGTTGCTAGTTTATGTTAACAACAAATCAAGTTCCTATCATAATAACGATGTCGGCCGAAAACTATGAAAGATCAAGCATTTGATGTACCAAATATTATACAACACAAATCTAAATTAACCATTTAATAAGCAAGGTATTAAGAATTAGTAAGATAAAAAGATAAAAGATGTTAATAACAATCTTTCTTGGATATAAACATTTAAAGCTCATGTTGAGTTTATATTATACCTATTCTAACACCATTAAAGAAACCTTTTCACCTTGACATAATTAACTTAGCTAAACATTAAGAAGGAGAGAAACATAAATAAGCAATATAAGAACATAAACATAATATAAGCTAACTAAGTATAGGAACGGAAATGAGAGAGCATAAATAAGAGATTACTATAGGATGAAAGAAAACTTGAACATTACAAAGATGTAGAGAGAAAGCAAGAAGTACTTTGATCTGAAAATTAATGTGACTAAATACATGGACAATGCCTCCTTTTATAGGCTAAGTTTCAGAACTATTGATTGATTGAAGAATTGGTGGGCATCCATTGATTTGGTGGTTGGTTTTTGACATTAATGGCTACTGGTTTTTTGATATTATGGGCTGATTATTGATATTGTTGGCTGGCCAAAAAGTCATTGCTCACATCAGAATTATAGCCAACTGAATTATGGAAGTTGTGAGAAATTGTCTCAGCTTTCCAACAAAAAAAACCAGAGCTCATTTGGACTTTTAGAACTCAAGATATGAGCCAAAAACCGAATAGTGTTTGAGCTGCAAGATAGCTTCCGACGTCTTTGTTGTTGCTAAGATTTGAGCTTGAAAATGGCAGAACTGAGTCTTTGAGTCCATATGAAAGTTGTAGGTCTATGTCTTACCTTTCCATCGATATAAAATGGATCTAAATATGATATCTACAGCTCCAGATATGATCAAATTACCGAACAATGTTCGAGTTTGGAATGCACCAGCAACACTTTGCTAAGTTTGGCCTTCTTTTTATCCTTTCAATTTCAATTCTTAAACTCATCATTCAATCCTTTTATTTATGTGATAGACCTGCATTTAGGATGAACATTTACCATGACTTAAAGGTACATTATATTTTTAGACTTGCTAATATAAAACATGCTTTTGTTAGGGAATTTAATGATACTTTAGGTGCAATATGATGACATAAATCCTTAATGAGAATGCACTTTTAAGTATTAATCACACCCCCCAACCAGCTTATTACTAGTCCCTAGTAATCAAAGCATTAAAATAGAAAAATAATTTGCAAATACCACAAAGTAAGGCATTCATCATTTAACTTCTATTAATCTATCTAGATAAACAAACTCTTATGAAATTTATATATCTGCTTAATACCTCTTAAACAAGATATTAGTAAACCTTATTTTGGTGCTCAATAAATCAAAACATAGCTATGGAGCTTTTCATGGAAGAAAAAAAAATTTTTGTTCTAATGTTTAAGGTTAACTTCCTTGGGTTGGGATTGTTATCTTTTTTTTCTTTTTTTCTTTTTTTTTTGAAAGCAAGAATTTATAGCACAATGTATCCTGAACCCATGTAACGAGCTTTCGGCTAATGACTCTCAGACCAGTTGGTCTTAGGGCATCAGGTGTTGAGACACCCCTACAAGTTTAGTAACTCGGGTTGCAAATACTGATATGTAGATAGTGCAGTGTTCGATTCCCTTAAGCTTTCTCCTCAACCCATGTAACAAGCAGTGTGTCAATAACTCCCAAGTTAGTTGACTTTAGGGTACTAGGTGTTCAAACACCCCTTCGGATTTATTTACTTAAGTCAAGGAGGCTACGAAACCAAACTTATCCACTTTTTTTTTATTATATTTTTTTTGTTTTTTTTTATTGCATATTATATACTATCTCTTTCCCTTAGTTGTTACCTTTAACAAAAGAACACAAATAATGTAATAATCCAATGTGCAACCCATAATCATATGTTCGAGTGTGTGTGTGAAAATGAAGGTTTAGAAATACTTGTTAGATGAGCATATAAACAGAATTTATAGATAACAATCCAAGAGTTTGTAAACCTGAATATTTCAAGAAGTGTTATAATAGACCTTGTTAAGAATGTTTACTAAGATGTGTCTCAAGAGTCACTAAAGTTCCTCCGTTACTCTGCCATCCTAGTAACAATAGTTTTGCAAATGGTTTAAATAATAGAAAATAAAGTTACTTAATAACAATTTTTTTTTTAATATCAACTACTACCCTCTGCCCCCAACCAAAACAAGACATTGTCCTCAATGTTCTAAGCAAAAAGATAGAGTGTAGAAGATATCACCTGAAACACACTAAAACAAATATAAGAAACAACAAAACACAAATATTATGCTATTAATAAAACCAAAAGACACAATTTTTCACAAACTAAGGCTCAAATCCAATTTAAGCTTTTTACGACGTTTCATGTTTGACCAATTGAGTTGACTCATGGAGGGATCAATTACAGGGATGAAAGATTGTAGTTGGTCAATCAATTGTTCAGCAGTAGCAGCAGAGATTATGATTTGTTGTGCTGAAGATGTTAGAAATTCCTGTTCCACAGCTTGATCAAGAAAAGACAACAAATTATCATAAAAATCATTAACATTTAACAAACCTATAGGTTTATGGTGAATGTGCAGTTGGGCCCAAAAGGAAATATGAAAGATCTCTTCCAATGTACCCAGACCACCTGGTAAGGCAATGAAGGCATCAGCATGGTTAAACATTGTATTCATTCTATCAGACATTGTGGAGACCTGTAATTCCTCTCCAATTGTTTTTCCAATGATGTCCCCTTCGGCTAAAGCGTTAGGGACAACCCCCAAAACTTGAAATAGTTTTTCCAATGCCTCCTACAAATGCAGTTATTGAAACACCTCCCATTAACCTAAGACTGCCTCCCCCATACACTAAATGAATCTTTCTCTCAACTAGTACCTGACCAAGATGATTTATTGATTCTAAAAACTTTTTTTCTTTCCAAGGACTAGATCCACCAAAAACACAAATAGTTTTTATTTTAGAAACAGAGGAACTCGCCATTTCTACATACTTCTATATATGCTGAATGAATGGGTTGAGTAGAAATGATGGGAAGGAAGAGAAGATTTTATAGATGAAAAATTGAAAATGCAAAGCATACCACCTATATATAGGCTAGCTGAAGTCTCACTCTCTCTCTCTTTCTTATTTATTTATTTATTATTATTATTATTTTATTATATATATATATATATAAACAAATATGTATGTACAAGCAGTTATGATTGTGGCTCACAGCTTTCCCTTGGTTTTACGTCCAAGAATGGCTTAAACGCTCTCTATGGGTCGGGGATAGGCTTCCCATCCAGTTTTCTTAAAAACTGGCAAACAGGGTCTTTTTTAGTAAGATTTCCAAGACTAAGTCGATCATGTTCTTTATGAAAATGACGCCATAAATCATGAATTGCAAGATGCACATCTCCACTAGGATGCGTCTCAAGAGTTAATAGAAGATTATCTAAAGACTCCTTACTCAGGCCATCCTTAATGAATTGTATTTTATCTTCACAGTTTATAGATACCATTCCTAAAGAATGACATTTTGTATTACAAGTCCATCTGGCACATCGGTGACAGACTTTTAGTCGTTTTGCACGACGTTTCTTTGCAAAAGTGCTTTTACTTGTCCCAGGCATGTATGAAATAAAAGAGTTGGAAGACTCACCTGATAATCAGATCTTTGCTTCAATTATCCAGCTAATATCTTCAGGAATTTCATGGTTCATTAACAACCTCAATCTTTCACACCTAGCACGGTAAATTTTTGTAATCGCATTCTGAGGCAGAGCAAGAAAATACTTTTTCAATTTTTCAAGAGTGGTGTCCATTTTTGTTTTATTTTTAAAGAGAAGTGGAGAAGAGATGTAAAGAAAAGAGAAGGAACAAGGAATTGAACAAATATATACAGAGATATCAATTATCATGGGAAACTGAAAGAACCGACTTAAGAGTCACGGAGTACCGTTATCTGCCATTTGACCGGGGTTGGAGAAAGACTAGAAAAAAAAAAGTCACACAAAAAAGAAACAAAAATATGAGAAAAAAAAATAATCAACCTTTATATACAGGATCATTCAAACCAATGGATTCATTTTCACTAGGAAAATTATCAAAGTAAGCTTTCAAACGATGTCCATTGACCTTGAAAACATTACCATTCTTTGGATTCTCAATATCAAAGGCCCCATAAGGATATACATGTTTCACAATAAATGGACCGCTCCATCTTGATCTTAGCTTTCCAGGAAATAAATGGAGTCGAGAATTATAAAGCAAAACTTTTTGACCAACATCAAATGTTTTTCTCAAGATTCTTTTATCATGAAAGTCTTTGATTCTTGCTTTATGAATTTTTGAATTCTCATATGCATCATTTCTTATTTCTTCAAGCTCATTTATTTGTAACTTACGCAGTTGACTAGCATCATCCAGGTTTGAATTGAAAGCTTTAATAGCCCAATAAGCTTTGTATTCAAGTTCCACAGGCAAATGACAAGGTTTTCCATAAACCAACCTATAAGGTGACATACCTAATAATGTTTTAAAAGCAGTTCGATAGGCCCAAAGTCTTAAAGACCAATCCTTTCAATTAGGGTTCACTGTTTTTTCCAAGATTTGTTTGATCTCCCTATTAGCAAGTTCTACTTGTCCATTTGTCTGGGGGTGATAAGGGGTGGCAACTTTGTGTATGATTCCATATTTCTTCATTAAAGACTCAAATGGCTTGTTACAGAAATGTGTTCCACCATCACTTATCATGGCCCTAGGGATTCCAAATCGACTCAAAATGTTTTCTTTCAAAAACTTAATGACTGTTTTATGATCATTGTTACGACTTGGAATTGCTTCTATCCATTTTGAAACATAGTCTACTGCGACTAATATGTACACAAAACCAAATGATGGAGGAAATGGACCCATAAAATCTATACCCCAACAGTAAAAGATTTCAATGACAAGAATAGTACTTAAAGGCATCATGTGACGTTTTGAAAGAGATCCTAACTTTTGACAATTTTCACAAGATTTGCAGAATGCATGCGTGTCCTTGAACATGGTGGGCCAATAAAATCCACATTGTAAGATTTTTGTGGCTGTCTTTTTTGATGAAAAATGACCCCCACATGCCTGAGAATGACAAACTTTAATGACATTACTTACCTCATTGTCGGGAATGCATCTTCGAAATATTTGATCAGGACAATATTTGAATAAATAAGGGTCATCCCAATAAAAGTTCTTCACTTCGTTCAAGAACTTTCTTTTGTCTTGGGTGCCCCAATGCGCTGGAAAATGTCCTGAAATAAGAAAATTAACAATATTAGCAAACCAAGGCATTGTAGTGACAGAAAGTAAAGATTCATCAGGAAAGTAGTCATCGATTGGTGTGATGTCAGATTTTGAATCAGTTGCCAATCTTGACAAATGATCCGCGACAACATTTTCGGTGCCTTTCTTATCCTTGATTATGATATCAAATTCTTGAAGTAACAAAATCCACCGCACCAATCTAGCTTTAGAATCCTTCTTAGAAAGAAGATATTTCAACGCTGCATGATCGCTAAAAACAATAACAGGTGAGCCAACAAGATAAGATTTGAATTTTTCACAAGCAAATACTATAGCAAGTAATTCCTTTTCAGTGGTTGTGTAATTTATTTGAGCACTATTTAAAGTTTTACTTGCATAGTAAATCACATAGGGTTTCTTATCTTTTCGTTGTCCTAAAACAGCACCCACGACATAATCACTAGCATCACACATTATTTCGAAAGGTAATGACCAATCAGGAGGTTAAATGATAGGAGCAGATGTAAACAGGTTTTTAAGTTTAACAAAGACTTCTTCACAATATTCAGTCCATTCAAAAACATTATCCTTTGTTAGAAGGTTACACAATGGCTTAGATATTATATTAAAATCTTTGATAAACCTTCTATAAAAACCAACATGACCTAAAAATGATCTAACATTTTTAACAGATTTTGGTGTTGGCAAGTTGGCAATTAACTCAATTTTAGATTTATCAACCTCAATTCCTGTTGATAAAACAATGTGACCAAGTACAATGCCGTTTGTTACCATAAAATGACATTTTTCCCAATTCAACACAAGATTCTTCTCTTCACACCTGTTCAAAACCTTTTCCAAATTAGTTAAACAATTATCAAATGAATCACCAAAAACAGAAAAATCATCCATAAAAATCTCAAGAAAACGTTCAACCATATCACTAAATATGCTAAGCATACATCTTTGAAACGTGGCTAGTGTATTACATAATCCAAAAGGCATCCTTCGGTATACAAATGTACCAAATGGACATGTGAAAGTAGTTTTCTCTTGATCTTCAAATGCAATTTCAATTTGGTTGTAACCTGAATAACCATCTAGAAAACAATAAAATTCATGACCTGCAACTCTTTCTAGAATTTGATCCATGAAAGGTAAAGGAAAGTGATCTTTTCTAGTCATTGAATTAAGTTTTCTATAGTCAATGCACATGCGCCAACCAGTAATAGTCCTTGTTGGAATTAACTCATTTTTCTCATTTGTTATCACAGTAACTCCAGACTTTTTAGGTACAACTTAGGTAGGACTTACCCATTTGCTATCAGAAATAGGATAAATGATTCCATTATTTAAAAGTTTAATGACTTCATTCCTCACTACTTCTTTCATATTAGGATTAAGCCTTCGTTGCATTTCTCTAGAGGCTTTAGCATTTTCCTCCAAATAAATCTTGTGTGTGCAAATCAAAGGACTAATTCCTTTTATGTCAGCTATGGTCCATCCTAATGCATTTTTGTGCATTTTAAGAGTTTGTAATAACTTACCTTGTTGATGAACATTAAGTTTGGAAGAAATTATTACCGGAAAAGTTTCATTTTCTCCCAAAAATGAGTATTTGAGATTACATGGCAATGGCTTCAAATCGGGTTTTGGTGGTTGAACACTTGAAGGTATGGACCCAATTGATCGTGGTGGCAATTCCTCAATTTTTGGTCTCCAAATATTTGCCTTTGATTCTTCCTGAAAACAAACCATTTGCAAATCTTTAGATTCATTAAACTCAGTTTCATTGGAAGAATTTTCAAATTGATCGTAAATTATTTTTTTAATAAAATCTACTTCCTATAAATCATTATCATCTCCAGGTTGCTTGCAAATGTTAAAAACATTCATTTTTAATGTCATGTTTCCAAAAGATAACTTCATCACTCCATTCCTACAATTAATCAATGCATTAGAAGTTGCAAGAAATGGACGTCCTAAAATAACAGGAATTGAATTGCATGCTTCAACAGGTTGTGTATCCAAGATAATAAAATCCACAGGAAAGATGAATTTATCAACTTGTACTAACACATCTTCAACTATTCCTCTAGGCATTTTTATAGATCTAGCAATAAGTAAAAGAGTAACAGAAGTAGGTTTTAACTCACCTAGATTGAGACTTTGAAAAACTGAATATGGAAGTAAATTCACACTAGCTCCAAGATCAAGTAAAGCTCTGTCAATTTTATGTTCTCCAATAAAGCAAGAAATTGTAGGACAACCAGGGTCTTTATATTTCAAAGCATTATTGTTCTGAAGAATGGCACTTACTTGTTCGGTTAAGAAGGCTTTCTTTTTCACATTCAATTTTCTCTTTACAGTGTATAGATCTTTCAAAAATTTAGCATAAGATGGTACCTGTTTAATAGCATCTAGCAAAGGTATATTAATCCTTACCTGTTTGAAAGTTTCAAAGATTTCAAAATTGTGATTGACTTTCCTTTGTTTGGTCATGGCATGAGGAAATGGAAGTGCTGATGGGGAATCAGTCTCTTCTTTGCAATGATCAGGTTCAACCATTTCCTTACCCTTGGAGACTAACTCACCTTCTTTCTCACAAGGTTCAAGAATGGGTTTTTTAATAACCTTACCACTACGGAGAGTAGTGACTGATTTGACTTGATCCAGATGTTGGCTTCCGGAATTGCTTGTACTTGAATTGTATTGCCCTTTGGGATTTTGCTGGGGTTGAGATGGAAACTTACCTTTCTCCTGAAAACTGAGAGCAGATGTGAACTTTGCAAGAGTATCTTTTAAATCAGCCATGGTTTGAGCATTTTGAGTGTTGATTGTCTCTTGCTTTTCAATGAATGCATGTAATGTTTCCTCAAGATTTCTTCTAGGAGGGGGAATATAAGGAGGTGCATATCCATGAGAATTTTAAAAATTATGTTGTGTTTGAAATGGTGGCTGTAAAGTTTGTGCATTATTGTTACCACTCTTCCAACTGAAATTTGGGTGATTTCTATAACCAGGGTTGTACGTTTGTGAGTACAGGTTATGACTTGGTCTTTGGAAACTATTTAAAGCATTGGCTTGTTCATGGAGACATTCCTTAAAAGAAGGCAACGTGGGACAATCATTGGTTGAGTGTTCATTAGTTTCACAAATTTGACACACAATTTCTTGAACAGATTTTAATTGATCACTCTTTTTTAATTCTAGTGCCTCAACTTTTCTAGCTAAAGATGCAAATTTGGCTTGGAGGTCATGATCTTCCCTAAGGCTATACATGCCTCCATTAGATGTATGAGATTGAGTTTTACCTGGTGCCTCACAAGTACCTGTGGTGTCCCAATTTTGAGCATTTTCAGCTAGCAAGTCTAGGTACTCCATTGCTTCATCAGGGTCTTTATTTTCAAAAGTTTGCACATCAATTCCACCATTTGCCTATCTTTAGGTGTTAACCCTTCATAAAATTGTGAAACCAATCTCCATGTTTCAAAACCATGATGAGGACAGGTATTAAGCAAGTCTTTATATCTATCCCAACATTTGTAAAATGTTTCTCCTGGTTTTTGAGTAAAAATGGTGATTTGTCTTTTGAAAGAGTTTGTTCTATGAGAAGGGAAAAATTTCTTTAAAAACTGTTGTTGCATTTCATCCCAAGCATGAATGGATCCTGACCTAATATTTTATAGCCATGTTTTAGCTTTATCTTTTAACGAAAAAGGAAAAAGCTTTAATCTGATGGTGTTCATGCTACAATTTAAGTCATTATAAGTGTTACAAACTTCTTCAAATTCTCTTAAGTGCAAGTATGGATTTTCTAATTCTAAGCCATGAAAAGTGGGTAAAAGTTGAATAATACCTGGCTTAAAATTAAAATGAGATGTATCAAGAGGAAAAACAATACATGATGGTGCACTTGTTCTTGTTGGATTCATATGATCTCTAAGTGTTCTAACATGATTATTCTCATTATTCTCATTATTCTCATTATGAATTGATTGGTTATCTTCTTCGGCCATGTTTTTTAAAGAAAATGAGGATTTTCTAGAAAGTCTACCACTCAATGTACGTGTCCAAACTCTCATGTAAATACAAAAGAAAAGAAAAGAAAAAAAGAAAAAGAAAAAGAAACAACAATCAGAAAAACAAATAAAAGTGAAAATAAAATAAAATAAAATATTTAATTTATACAAGAACTTACCTCCCCGGCAACGGCGCCAAAAACTTGACACGATCAAGTTTTTGATGTCTTATCCCAAGTGTAGGAGTGTCAAAGTAAAATAACCCGGCAAGACCGGGGTCGAACCAGAGGGAGGTGAATTGTATAAATTACAAATAAAGAAAAAGATTTGAAGAGAATAATAACAAAAAAAAGAGTTGAAGAAAGTTTTGGGATGTGATATTGATGTAAGGATTAAACAATAACAAAACATATGTCAAGGTTATAGGATTCACTAATGGTATTTCAAATAAATATAATATAAACTCTTTTTATTACTCAACTAGAAACCACACACAAAGGAGGTTCTAATCGGATGATTTCTCGTTATTAGCTCATTATAAATTACTAACATGATCATATTAATTATCTTATCTAAGTAATACCATACTTATAAATATCATCAAGCATTCATGTTGCTAGTTTATGTTAACAACAAATCAAGTTCCTATCATAATAACGATGTCGACCGAAAACTATGAAGGATCAAGCATTTGATGTACCAAATATTATACAACACAAATCTAAATTAATCATTTAATAAGCAAGGTATTAAGAATTAGTAAGATAAAAAGATAAAAGATGTTAATAACAATCTTTCTTGGATATAAACATTTAAAGCTTATGTTGAGTTTATATTATACCTATTCAAACACCATTAGAGAAACTTTTTCACCTTGACATAATTAACTTAGCTAAACATTAAGAAGGAGAAAAACATAAATAAGCAATATAAGAACATAAACATAATATAAGCTAACTAAGTATAGGAAAGGAAATGAAAGAGCATAAACAAGAGATTACTATAGCATGAAAGAAAACTTGAACATTACAAAGATGTAGAGAGAAAGCAAGAAGATAACTTTGATCTGAAAATTAATGTGACTAAATACATGGACAATGCCTCCTTTTATAGGCTAACTTTCAGAACTATTGATTGATTGAAGAATTGGTGGGCATCCATTGATTTGGTGGTTGGTTTTTGACATTAATGGCTGCTTGGTTTTTGATATTGTGGGCTGATTATTGATATTGTTGGCTGGCCAAAACATCATTGTTCACATCCAAATTATAGCCAACTGAATTGTGGAAGTTGTGGGCAATTGTCTCAGCTTTCCAACAAAAAAAACCAGAGCTCATTTGGACTTCTAGAACTCAAGATATGAGCCAAAAACCAAATAGTGTTTGAGCTACAGGACAGCTTCCGACGTCTTCGTTGTTGCTAATATTTGAGCTTGAAAACGGCAGAACTGAGTCTTTGAGTCCATATGAAAGTTGTAAGTCTATGTCTTACCTTTCCATCGATATAAAATAGACCTAAATCTGAAATGTACAGCTCCAGATATGATCAAATTACCGAATGGTGTTCGAGTTTGGAATGCACCAGCAACACTTTGCTAAGTTTGGCCTTCTTTTTATCCTTTCAATTTCAATTCTTAAACTCATCAATCAATCCTTTTATTTATGTGATAGACCTTCATTTAGGATGAACATTTACCATGAATTAAAGGTATATTATATTTTTAGACTTGCTAATATAAAACATGCTTTTGTTAGGGAATTTAATGATACTTTAGGTGCAATATGATGACATAAATCCTTAATGAGAATGCACTTTTAAGTACTAATCAACAACCAAGGTTTTTATATTTCAAAGCATTATTGTTCTAAAGAATGACACTTACTTGTTTGACTAAAAAGGCTTTATTTTTCACATTCAGTTTTCTCTTCATAGTGCACATATCTTTCAACAATTTAGCATAAGAAGGTACTTGTTTAATAACATCCAACAAAGGTATATTGATCCTTACTTGTTTGAAAGTTTTAAAGATTTTAGAGTTGTGATTGACTTTCTTTTGTTTGGTCATGGCATCAGAAAATAGAAGTGCTGGCGAGGAATCAGTCTTTTCTTTGCAATGTTCAGCTTCAACCCCTTCCTTACCATCAGAGATTAACTCATCATCTTTCTCATAAAGTTCAAGAGTCGGTTTTTCAATAACCTTACCACTGTGAAGAGTGATGACTGATTTGACTTGATCCATGTAATGGTTTTCAGAACTGCTTGCATTTGTATTGTATTGCCCTTTGGAATTTTGCTATGGTTGAGATGGAAATTTACCTTTCTCTTGAAAACTGAGAGTAGATGTGAATTTTGCAAGAGCATCTTTTAGATCTGTCATGGTTTGAGCATTTTGAATGTTGATTGTCTCCTACTTTTCAATGAAGACATGCAATGTTTTCTCAAGATTTCATTTGAAAGGTGGAGCATAAGGAGATACATATCTATGAGAATTTAAAAAATTATGATATGCTTGAAATGGTGGCGGTGAAGTTTGTGCATTATTATTACCACTCTTCTAACAGAAAATTGGGTGATTTCTCTAACCAGGGTTGTATGTTTGCGAGCATGGGTTATAATTGGGCCTTTCAAAACTATTTAAGGTATGAGCTTGTTCATAGAGGCATTCTTTGAAAGAAGGTAAAGTTAGATAATCATTAGTTGCATGTTCATTCATTTCAAAGATTTAACACACAATGTTTTGAACAGATTTTAATTAACCACTCTTTTTTAATTCTAGTGCCTCAACTTTTCTAGCTAAAGATGCAAATTTGGCTTGGAGATCATGATCTTCCCTAAGATTGTACAGACCTCCCCAAGATATATGAGGTTGAGTCTTACCTAATGCCTTATAAATACCTATAGTGTCTCAATTTTGAGCATTTTCAACTAGCAAGTCTAGGTACTCCATTGCTTCCTCAAGATCTTTATTTTTAAAAGTTCCATTGCACATCAATTCCACCATTTGTCTATCTTTAGGTGTTAACCTTTCATAAAAATATGAAACCAATCTTCATGTTTCAAAACCATGATGAGGGCAAGTATTAAGCAAGTATCGATACTTATCCCAACACTGGTAAAATGTTTTCTGGTTTTTTAGTAAAAGTGGTGATTTGTCTTTTGAAAGAGTTTGTTTTATGAGATGAAAAAAACTTTTTTAAAAATTGTTGTTACATTTCATCCCAAGCATGAATAGATCCTGACCTAAGATTTTGTAGTCATGTTTTAGCTTTATCTTTTAATAAAAAAGAAAAAAGCTTTAATCTAATGGTGTTCATGCTACAATTTAAGTCATTATAGGTGTTACAAACTTTTTCAAATTCTCTCAAATACAAGTATGGATTTTCTAAATCTAAGCCATAAAAAGAAGGTAAAAGTTGAATAATGTGTGGCTTAAAATTAAAATGAGATGCATTAGGAGGGAAAATTAAGCATGAGGGTGCACTTGTTTTTGTAGGATTTATGTGGTCTCTAAGTGTTCTAACTCGGTTCTTCTTATTATTCTCATTATGAAGTGACTGGTTATCTTCTTCGATTATTTTTTCTAAAAATGATGAGGATACCCTATAAATTTTACCACTTAATGCACGTGACCAAACTCTCATGCACGTGTAGGAAGAAAATAAAAGAAAAAAGGAAACAAAATAAAAGAAATAAAAGTTAGATATAAGAAAAGTGAAAAGTGAAAATAAATATTATAATTTATACAAGAATTTACGTCCCCAGCAATGACGCTAAAAACTTGACATAATAAAAAAGATGATGTCTTATCCCAACTGTAGGAGTGTCAAAGTAATAAATAACCTAGTAAAATCAGAACGAACCATGAGGAGGTTAACTATATAAATTATAAATTACAACAACAACAACAATGATGGTGATGGTGATGATGAGTTAAAGAGGACTTCAAGATGTAAGATTAATGTGAAGATTATATAATGATAAAAACAAATGTCAAGGTTAGAGGATCCGCTAATAGTAGTAGAGATAAGTAAAGTATAAACTCTTTATAAATTATCAACATGATCATATTAATCATCTTATTTACGTAACATCATACTAACACAACCAAAATATTGATGTCTTCTCTCAAGTGCAGAAGTGTCGAAGTAATAAATAACCCAGCAAGACCGAGGTCGAACCATAAGGTGATTAATTGTATAAATTATAGATAACAATAATACAATAACAATAATAACAACAACAAATGTAACAATAATAACAATAGTAGTAGTAGTAGTAGTAGTAGTAAAGAAAAAGAAGAAGAAGAAGAAAAAGTTGATGAGAACTTTAAGATGGAAGATTAATGTAAGGATTAAACAATGATAACAACAAATGTCAAGGTTAAAGGATCCACTAATAGTATGCCAAACAAGTATAGTATAAACTATTATTATGTAATTGGAAACCACACACAAAGAAGGTTCCAATCAGATTATAAATTGTTAACATGATCACATTAGTTATCTTATTTGAATAATGCTAATACTTGTAAATGTTGTCAGGCATTCATGATTATAACTTGTGTTAACAACAAATCAAGTTCCTTTCATAGCTCAGGTGTCAGTTATACCATACAGTATGAGATATGAAAGTTCCAAGTATTTGTTGTACCAAGTGTTATACAACATAAATCTAGATTAGTCATTTAACAAGAAAAGTATTAAAGAGTGAATAAGATGATTAATATGATTATATGTTATTATAAAACATGCTTTAGTTAAGGAGTTATTAATACTTCAAGTGAAAAATGATGATGTAAAACCTTGATAAAAATGCACTTTTAAGTACTAATCACATATTTATAAATTTTATCAAATATTCATGATGTTAACTTGTATTGACAACAAATCAAGTTCCTCTCATAATAACGATATCAGCCGAAGACTATAAAGGATCAAGTATATGATGTACCAAGTATCATACAATACAAATCTAAATTAACCATTTAACAAGCAAGGTATTAAGAATTAATAAGATAAAAATGATAAGACATGTTAATAGCAAGTTGTTTAGGATATAAGCATTGAAGTCCATATTGAGTTTATATTTACTTATCCTAACACCATTAGTGAAACCTTTTCACCTTGACATAATTAACTTAGCTAGACATTATGAAGGAGAAAAACATAAAGAAACAATATAAGAACATAAACATGATATAAGTTAACTAAGTATAGTAAAGGAAATGAAAAGCATGAACAAGAGATTAATGAAAGCAAAAAACTTAAGCATTACAACAATATAAAGAAAAGGAGCAAGAACATGATCTTGATATGGAAAACAAGATGCCCAAATGAATGGCAAATGCCTCCTTTTAGAGGTTAAAATTCAGAACTATTCATGTGGTAATTGATAATTGATGTAGTGGCCAACTATTGATTAGTGGACTTGGTGGATAGCATCACTCAAGCACTTTAGATGGCTGAATTGACATTAATTCAATCCGAATTTGGCAAAGTGTTCTTCATGAACGTTGTTGGAAATTGTCTTTTCCTTCCACCCACCAAATTTCAGATCATTTAGGCTTCTAGAACTCCAGTTATGGATAAAACTTTGAGTAGTGTCTAGGCTGGATTGCAAGACAGATTCAGACTTCTCTTTTGTGGCCAAACTTTGAATTTAAAAATGGCAAATTTGGGTCTTTCCATACCCATGAAAGTTGTAGGCCTATTTGTTATCTTTCCATCCATATAAATTAATATGAAATCCAAGATCTACAGCTCTAGATATGATCCAATGACTGAACAATGTTCGAATTTGAAGTGAATCGACATCTCCTTTGTAAGCTTAGCCTTTTCTTTGTCCTTTCACTTCCAATAGTTAATCACAATAATCAATCCTTTGAATTATAAGAATACCTGCATTTAAAATGAGTATTTACCATAAATTAAATTAAAGGTATCTTATATTATTAGACTTGTTATTACAAAACATGTTCTAGTTAAGGAGTTATTGATACTTCAACTGCAAAAGGATGATATAAAGCCTTGATAAAAATGCACTTTTAAGTACTAATCACAAACCTTGGTCACAAGCACATATCTACCAATAAAAATTAAAATTGATTCTTGAAACGAAAATTGCAAACATTATGAAGAAAAAAAACATAAATAAATAATATAAAAATATAAATATGATATAAGTTAACTAAGTATAGTGAAGGAAATGAAAAGCATGAACAAGAGATTAATGGAAGTAAAACTTAAGCATTACAAAAATATAAAGAGCGAGAGCAAGAACATCATCTTGATATGAAAAACAAGATGCCTAAATAAATGAAAAATACTTTCTTTTATATGCTAAAATTTAAAACTATTTATTTGGTAATTAATAATTGATGTAGTGGCCAACTATTGATTTAGTGGACTTGGTGAATAGCAGCACTCAAGTATTTTGGCTGGAAGAAATGACATTGATGCAATCAAAATTTGGCAAAGTGTGCTTCATGAAAGTTGTTGGAAATTGTCATTTACTTTTACCCACCAAATTTCAAAGCATTTGGAGGACTATAGCTTGAGATATGTCTAAAATACTGAGCAGTGCTGTTGGTGGACGTGGTGGATAACCCTCAAGCTCTTGTCTGGATGAAATGTCATTTATACCATCAGACTTTGAGCAGGTCTTCTCATGAAAGTTGTTGAAAATTATCTTTTCCTTCAACCCACCAAATTGCACATCATTTGGCCTTTTAGAACTCTAGTTATGGGTAAAACTCTAAGTAGTGTTTGGGCTGGATTGTAGGACAAATTCCAACTTCTCTTTTGTGGCCAAACTTTAAATTTGAAAATGATGGATTTGGGTCTTTCCATACCATAAAAGTTGTAGGTCTATTTCTTATCTTTCCAACCATATAAACCAATATGAAATCCATGATTTATAGCTCTAGATATGACACAATGACTAAATAGTGTTTGAATTTGAATTGAATCGGCATCTCCTTTCTATGCTTAGCGTTTTCTTTGTCCTTTCGCTTCCAATAGTTAATCACAACAATCAATCCTTTGAATTGTGAGAATATATGCATTTAAAATGAGAATTTACCATAAATTAAAGGTATCTTATATTATCAAACTTGTTATTATAAAACATGTTCTAGTTAAGGAGTTATTTATCCTTCAAGTGCAAAATGATGATATAAAACTTTGATAAAAATGCACTTTTAAATACCAATCAATACTCCCATCAGATATGGAAAGATCAGTAATTTCAAATGAAGATTCCTTTAACTTTTTATTCCTAATCAATATAATTTGTCTTAAGAGCATAATTATTTCCATTATGGTCCTAATTATCCAATATATCATACTTGATATAGAAATTTTCATCTCTAAATGCCTTGGCAGCATTGACCTCCATCCTTTGGCTATAACAGTTATTAGAAAAAACTAGGATATTAGAGCAAGAGGATTAACCCACATTGCTAGCCCAAACATTAATAGCTTTCTGTCCTCAATCAATATTATAGATGATTCTAGCTAGTTCTAGAAGCAAATGCATCAATTAAGACAAAATGGTTGCATCAACACGTCCTAATCCATTTTTTACACTTTCTTATAGCAGAGGCTTTATTAAGTTGCAGAAAAGAAAAAAACATAGAAACATACTTGTGGGTGTGAACTACAAATGAATCAATATAGAGATGAAGAACTGTGAATAGATGCCAGAATTGCAAGTTCAAAGAAAGGCAAAGAATAAAGAAAAGAGAGAGTGAAAGAAGGAGATTCGTGAAGAGAAATAAGAGTCTAACCTTATTCACAGATTTGTAATAGTGATCAAGATGTCTTCTACTCTCAATGACTGAAATTGCTTTTTCGCTAATTAGGTTTTCTCTCTTTCGCTAATTTTGCATCATTGATCTTCATTGTTTTGGCCTTTTAAAAGGCAAAAATGACATCATTTCACGTTTACACACACACACACACATGTGTGTGTGTGTGTGTGTGTGTGTGTGTGTGTATAAGGCTGAATCTCAGCTGGGTTTGAACAGATCGACCCGCTAGGGTCGACTCCCTAATAGGTTTTTACTTAAATCTAAACCGATTCCAAGCCTAGGTTGCCCTGGTCCTGGGTCGACTTGCTAGGCCTATTCGGGTTTCAAAACTATGTGTTAAACCCAACATTCTTGGATTCAAGTACGCACTGAGTCAAGTACATATGAATCTGACAAACTGCCAAATTCAATATCCTTGGGTTCAACAACATATTAAGCCTAAGTACATATGGATCTGATAAGCTGCTAGTCATAACAACTTTGGGTTCAACTATATGCTAAGCTCAAGTGGACATAGATTTGGCGAGCTGCCAAACCCAGCAATATTAGGTTCAACTACTCACTAAGCTCATGTAGACATGGACCTAGTAAGCTTTCAAACTCAATCTCTTTGGATTCAGCTACACGTTGAACTCAAGTAAACATGGGCCTGTAAAACTATCAGGCTCAACATTCTTGAGTTTAGTTACATACTAAGCCTAAATTGACATGGATTTGAAAAGTTGGGCCCAACATTTTTGGGTTTAGCTACGTGCTGAGTCTAAGTGGACATGTGTTTGACAAGCTTTTAGACTTGATGACACGACAAAAAGATTGATGTCTTCTCCCAAGTGCAGGAGTGTCGAAGTAATAAATAACCCGGCAAGACCGGGGTCGAACCACAGGGAGGTTAATTGTACAAATTATAAACAACAATTATAAAACAACAATAACAACAACAACAATAGTAATAATAATAATAATAATAATAATAATAATAATAATAATAATAATAATAATAATAATAATAATACTAGTAGTAGTAGTATTACTAATAATAATAATAATAATAATAATAATAATAATAATAAAGAAAGAGAAGAAGAAGAAGATGATGATGATGAGAACTTAGAGATGAAATATTAATGTAAGGATTAAGCAATAATAATAACAAATGTCAAGGTTAGAGGTTCCACTAATGGTATATCAAACAAATATAGTATAAACTCTTATTATTGAATTGGAAACCACACACAAAGGAGGTTCCAATCAGATTATATATTGTTAACATGATTACATTAGTCATCTTATTCAATTAATGCTAATACTTGTAAATCTCATCAAGCATTCATGATTATAACTTATGTTAACAACAAATCAAGTTCCTTTCATAGATCAGGTGTCGGTTATACCATACATTATGGGCCATGAAAGTGCCAAGCATTTGTTGTACCAAGTGTTATACAACATAAATCAAGATTCGTCATTTAACAAGCAAAGTATTAAAGAGTGAACAAGATAACAAATATAAAACATGTTAGTATCAAACATTAAGGTCCATATTAAGTTTACACTATACTTATTCTTCCACCATTAGTGTAACCTTTTCACCTTGACATAATTAACTTAGCTAAACATAATGAAAGAAACGAAAACAAATAAAGAAAATAAGAACATAAAAGTTAACTAAGTAAAGGAAAGGAAATGAAAGGCATAAACTTGATATTAATGAAAGTAAAGCATAAACATTACAAAAAATACAAAGAGAGAAAGGAAGAGCATGATCTTGATCTGAAAACCAAGATGCCTAAATGCATGGCAAATGCCTCCTTTTATAGGCCAAAATTGG
Organism: Populus pruinosa; assembly: GCA_026413675.1. Lineage (NCBI taxonomy): Eukaryota > Viridiplantae > Streptophyta > Magnoliopsida > Malpighiales > Salicaceae > Populus > Populus pruinosa. Next base: position 6,421,387 of record CM048610.1, on the reverse strand, counting down.
GAACTATTGATTTGATGACTAATTGATAAGTGGGTGGCCAACTTTTGACTTGGTGACAATCCTTATCTTCTCTTGTCTGCCCAAAACATCATTGATAACGTCAAAATTGGAGCCAAGTGAAAACATGAAAGTTGTAGGCAATTGTCTCAGCTTTCTTGTGTAAAAACTTCAGCTCATTTGGACTTCTAGAACTCCAGATATGGCCAAAATACCGAACAGTGCTCGGGCTGGAAGACAGATTCAGGCTTCTTTGTTGTTGCTACAATTTGGACTTGCAAATGGCGTTTTTAGATCTTGGGCTTCATATGAAAGTTGTAGGTCTATGTCTTACCTTTCCAGCCATATAAATTGGACCTAAATCTGAGATCTGTAGCTCCACATATGACCCAATTACCGAACAGTGTTCCGGTTTGGATTGCACCGACATCTCTTTTCTAAGTTTGACCATCTCTTTGCCTTTGCAATTTAAGTTCTTAAAGTCATCAATCAATATTTTCATTTATGTGATAGGCCTGCATTTAAAATGAACATTTACCACAAATTAAAGGTATCTTATATTATTACATATATTATTATAAAGCATGCTTTAGTTAAGGAGTTATTGATACTTCAAGTGCAAAATGATGATATAAAACCATGATAAAAATACATTTTTAAGTACTAATCACACCCCCCAACCAGCTTATTACTAGTCCCTAGTAATCAAAGCGTTAAATAGAAAAACAATTTGCAAATTCCACAAAGCAAGGTATTCATCATTTAACTTCCATTAATCTATCCAGATAAACAAACTCTCTTTAAATTTATATATCTGCTCAATACCTCTTAACAAGATATTAATAAACCTTTCTTTTGTGCTCAATGTATCAACACATAATTATAGGGCTTTTCTTGGAAGAAAACAAAATTTTTGTTCTAATATTTAAGGTTAACTTCCTTGGGTTGGGATTATTATTTTTATCTTTTTTTTCTTTTAAAAAATCTATATACATATAATTTAAAAACATCATGCATCTTTAACCCATGTAACGAGCTTTCAGCTAATGACTCCCAGAGCAGTTGGTCTTATGGCATTAGGTGTTAAGACACCCCTACGAGCTTAGTAACTCGGGTCGCAGATACTGATATGTAGATAGTGCAATGTTTGATTCCCTTAAGCTTTTCTCCTGAACCCATGTAACAAGCGTTGGGCCAATAGCTCCCAAGTCAGTTGACTTTAGGGTATTAGGTGTTAAAACACCCCTTCGGGCTTAATTGCTTAGGTTAGGGAGGCTACGAAACCAAACTTATCTATATTTTTATTATCATCATTTTTTTTCTTTTTTTTCTTTTTTTTTCATGTTTTTGTTTTTTTAATTATATACAATCCCTTTCCCTTAGTTATTACCTTTAACAAAAGAACATAAATAATGTAATAATCCAATATGTGACACGACTAAAAGGTTGATGTCTTCTCCCAAGTGCAGGAGTGTCGAAGTAATAAATAACCCGGCAAGACCGGGGTCGAACCACAGGGAGGTTAATTGTACAAATTATAAATAACAATTATAAAACAACAACAACAACAACAACAACAACAACAACAACAACAACAACAGCAACAACAACAACAACAACAACAATAATAATAATAATAATAATAATAGTGGTAATAGTATTAATAATAATAATAATAATAATAATAAAGAAAGAGAAGAAGAAGAAGATGATGATGATGAGAACTTAAAGATGGAAAATTAATGTAAGGATTAAACAATAATAATAACAAATGTCAAGGTTAGAGGTTCTACTAATGGTATATCCAACAAGTATAGTATAAACTCTTATTATTGAATTGGAAACCACACACAAAGGAGGTTCCAATCAGATTATATATTGTTAACATGATTATATTAGTCATCTTATTCAATTAATGCTAATACTTGTAAATCTCGTCAAGCATTCATGATTATAACTTATGTTAACAACAAATCAAGTTCCTTTTATAGCTCAGGTGTCGGTTATACCATACATTATGGGCTATGAAAGTGCCAAGCATTTGTTGTACCAAGTGTTATACAACATAAATCAAGATTAGTCATTTAACAAGCAAAGTATTAAAGAGTGAACAAGATAACAAATATAAAACATGTTAGTATCAAACATTAAAGTCCATATTAAGTTTACATTATACTTATTCTTACACCATTAGTGTAACCTTTTCACCTTGACATAACTAACTTAGCTAGACATAATGAAAGAAAGCAAAATAGATAAACAAAATAAGAACATAAAAGTTAACTAAGTAAAAGAAAGGAAATGAAAGGCATAAACTTGATATTAATGAAAGCAAAGCATAAACATTACAAAAAATACAAAGAGAGAAAGGAAGAGCATGATCTTGATCTGGAAACCAAGATGCCTAAATGCATGGCAAATGCCTCCTTTTATAGGCCAAAATTGGGAACTATTGATTTGATGACTAATTGATAAGTGGGTGGCCAACTTTTGACTTGGTGACAAACCTTATCTTCTCTTGTCTGCCAAAAACGTCATTGATAACGTCAAAATTGGAGCCAGTTGTAAACATGAAAGTTGTAGACAATTGTCTCAGCTTTCTTGTGTAAAACATTCAGCTCATTTGGACTTCTAGAACTCCAGATATGGCCAAAATACCGAACAGTGCTCGGGCTGGAAGACAGATTCGGGCTTCTTTGTTGTTGCTACAATTTGGACTTGATAATGGCCTTTTTAGATCTTGGGCTCCATATGAAAGTTGTAGGCCTATGTCTTACCTTTCCATCCATATAAATTGGACCTAAATCTGAGATATATAGCTTTAGATATGACCCAATTACCAAACAGTGTTCCGGTTTGGATCGCACCGACATCTCTTTTCTAAGTTTGGCCATCTCTTTGCCTTTGCAATTTAAGTTCTCCAAGTCATCAATCAATCCTTTCATTTATGTGATAGGCCTGCATTAAAAATAGACATTTAACACAAATTATAGGTATCTTATATTATTAGATACATTATTATAAAATATATTTTAGTTAAGGAGTTATTGATACTTCAAGTGCAAAATGATGATATAAAACCATAATAAAAATGCACTTTTAAGTACTAATCATTAACAAAAAATCAAGTTCCTTTCATAGCTCAGGTGTCGGTTATACCATACATTATGGGCTATGAAAGTGCCAAGGATTTGTTATACCAAGTGTTATACAACATAAATCAAGATTAGTCATTTAACAAGCAAAGTATTAAAGAGTGAACAAGATAACAAATATAAAACATGTTAGTATCAAACATTAAAGTCCATATTAAGTTTACATTATACTTATTCTTACACCATTAGTGTAACCTTTTCACCTTGACATAACTAACTTAGCTAGACATAATGAAAGAAAGCAAAATAGATAAACAAAATAAGAACATAAAAGTTAACTAAGTAAAAGAAAGGAAATGAAAGGAAATGAAAGGCATAAACTTAATATTAATGAAAGCAAAGCATAAACATTACAAAAAATATAAAGAGAGAAAGGAAGAGCATGATCTTGATCTGGAAACCAAGATGCCTAAATGCATGGCAAATGCCTCCTTTTATAGGCCAAAATTGGGAACTATTGATTTGATGACTAATTGATAAGTGGGTGGCCAACTTTTGACTTGGTGACAAACCTTATCTTCTCTTGTCTGCCAAAAATGTCATTGATAACGTCAAAATTGGAGCCAGTTGTAAACATGAAAGTTGTAGACAATTGTCTCAGCTTTCTTGTGTAAAACATTCAGCTCATTTGGACTTCTAGAACTCCAGATATGGCCAAAATACCGAACAGTGCTCGGGCTGGAAGACAAATTCAGGCTTCTTTGTTGTTGCTACAATTTGGACTTGATAATGGCCTTTTTAGATCTTGGGCTCCATATGAAAGTTGTAGGCCTATATCTTACCTTTCCATCCATATAAATTGGACCTAAATCTGAGATTTGTAGCTCCAGATATGACCCAATTACCGAACAGTGTTCCGGTTTGGATTGCACCGACATCTCTTCTCTAAGTTTGACCATCTCTTTATCCTTGCAATTTAAGTTCTTCAAGTCATCAATCAATCCTTTTATTTATGTGATAGGTCTGCATTAAAAATAGACATTTACCATAAATTATAGGTATCTTATATTATTAGATACATTATTATAAAACATATTTTAGTTAAGGAGTTATTGATACTTCAAGTGCAAAATGATGATATAAAACCATGATAAAAATGCACTTTTAAGTACTAATCACACCCCTCAACCAGCTTATTACTAGTCCCTAGTAATCAAAGCGTTACAACAATTTGCAAATTTCACAAAGCAAGGTATTCATCATTTAACTTCCATTAATCTATCCAGATAAACAAACTCTTATTAAATTTATATATCTGCTCAATACCTCTTAACAAGATATTAATAAACCCTTTTTTTTGTGCTCAATGTATCAACACATAATTATGGGGCTTTTCTTGGAAGAAAACAAAATTTTTGTTCTAATGTTTAAGGTTAACTTCCTTGGATTGGGATTACTATTTTTGTCTTTTTTTTTTCGTTTTTTTCTTCTTTTTTTTTAAATCTATATACATATAATTTAAAAACATCATGCATCTTTAACCCATGTAACGAGCTTTCAGCTAATGACTCCCAGACCAGTTGGTCTTAGGGCATTAGGTTTAAGACACCCCTACGAGCTTAGTAACTCGGGTTGCAGATACTGATATGTAGATAGTGCAATGTTTGATTCCCTTAAGCTTTTCTCCTCAACCCATGTAACAAGCGTTGGGCCAATAGCTCCCAAGTCAGTTGACTTTAGGGTATTAGGTGTTAAAACACCCCTTCGGGCTTAATTGCTTAGGTTAGGAGGGCTACGAAACCAAACTTATCTATATTTTTATTATCATCATTTTTTTTCTTTTTTTTCATGTTTTTCTCTTTTTTTTTTAATTATATACAATCTCTTTCCCTTAGTTGTTACCTTTAACAAAAGAACATAAATAATGTAATAATCCAATATGCAACCCACAATCATATGTTAAAGTGTGTGTGTGTAAATTAAGGTTTAAGAATACATGTTAAATAAGTATATGAGCAGAATTAAGTGGTAACAATACGAGAGCTTGTAAACCTGAATATTTCAGGAAGTATTATAATAGACCTTGTTAAGAATGGTTACTAAGATGCGTCTCAAGAGTCACTTTAACAAAAGAACTCCTTTACTCTGCCATCCTAGTAACAACAATTATGCACATGCTTTATGAAATGAGAAATGATTTTTTTTTTATCAACTACTACCCTCTCCCCCCAACCAAAACGAGACATTGTCCTCAATGTTCTCAGGTAGAAAGATAGAGTATAGAAGATATCACCTGAAATAACGAATACTGACAAAACCTGAAACACACTAAAACAAAAATAAAAAATAACAAAACACAATAATAAAACCAAAAGACACAAGTTTTTACAAACAAAAAAATTCAAATCGCAGTTGTGATTGTGGCTCACATCTTCCCTTGGTTTTACGTCCAAGAACAGCTTAAACGCCCTCAATGGGTCGGGGATAGGCTTCCCATCCAGTTTTCTTAAATACTGGCAAACATGATCTTTTTAGTCAGATTTCCAAGACTATGCCAAGTATGTTCTTTATGAAAATGGGTTCATAAGTCATGAATTACACGATGCTTATCTCGACTATGATGAGACTTAAGAGTCAATAGAAGATTATCTAAAGACTCTCTGTGTTTTGAAATAAATCCCATCTTCTGATAATTTTCACAGTTTTTGCGGAATGCATCTGACTCCTTGAATATGATGGGCCAGTAAAATTCACTTTGTAAGATTTCTACAATCCTCTTTTTTGATGAGAAATGATCCCCACATGCCTTAGAGTAACAAAATTTAATGAAATTACTTACCTCATTGTCGAGAATGCATTTTTGAAATATTTGATCAGGACAATAATTGAATAAGTAAGGGTCATCCCAATAAAAATTTTGCTCGTTGCTCAAAAATTTTCTTTTGTCTTCAATACTCCAATAAGTTGGCAAAAATCCTGAAGCAAGAAAATTGATTGGTGTATTGATACATTATTATAAAACATATTTTAGTTAAGGAGTTATTGATACTTCAAGTGCAAAATGATGATATAAAACCATGATAAAAATGGACTTTTAAGTACTAATCAATATGCAACCCACAATCATATGTTAAAGTGTGTGTGTGTAAATTAAGGTTTAAGAATACATGTTAAATAAGTATATGAGCAGAATTAAGTGGTAACAATACGAGAGTTTGTAAAGCTGAATATTTCAGGAAGTATTATAGTAGACCTTGTTAAGAATGGTTACTAACATGCGTCTCAAGAGTCACTTTAACAAAAGAACTCCTTTACTCTGCCATCCTAGTAACAACAATTATGCACATGCTTTATGAAATGAAAAACAATTTTTTTTTATCAACTACTACCCTCTCCCCCCAACCAAAACGAGACATTGTCCTCAATGAAATAACGAACACCGACAAACCTGAAACACACTAAAACAAAAATAAGAAATAACAAAAGACAATAATAAAACCAAAAGACACAAAAATTCACATATGAAGATTCAAATTGCAATTGTGATTGTGGCTCACATCTTCCCTTGGTTTTATGTCCAAGAACAGCTTAAACGCCCTCTATGGGTCGGGGATAGGCTTCCCATCCAGTTTTCTTCAAAACTGGCAAACATGGTCTTTTTTAGTCAGATTTCCAAGACTATGCCAAGCATGTTCTTTTTGAAAATGGGTTCATAAGTCATGAATTACATTATGCTTATCTCGACTATGATGAGACTTAAGTGTCAATAGAAGATTATCTAAAGACTCTCTATGTTTTGAAATAAATCCCACCTTTTGACAATTTTCATAGTTTTTACGGAATGCATGTGACTCCTTGAAATTGGTGGGCCAGTAAAATCCACTCTATAAGATTTCTACAATCCTCTTCTTTGATGAGAAATGATCCCCACGTGTCTTAGAGTGACAAAATTTAATAACATCACTTACCTCATTGTCGGGAATGCATATTTGAAATATTTGATCAAGACAATAATTGAATAAGTAAGGGTCATCCCAATAAAAATTTTGCACGTTGCTCAAAAATTTGCTTTTATGTTCAGTACTCCAGTGAGCTAGCAAAAATCCTAAAGCAAGAAAATTGATATTTTTAGCAAACCAAGGCATTGAATTAAGAGAAAGTAGAGATTTATCAGGAAAGTAATCATCGATTGGTGTGATGTCGGGTGTTGAATCTGTTGTCACTTTTGATAAAAGATCCGCATCAACCTTTTTGGTGCCTTTTTCATCCTCGATTTCTTCCTGATTGGTCATGGCATGAGGAAATGGAAGTGCTGGCGGTGCATTAGTCATTTCTTTGCAATGTTCAGATTCAACCCCTTCCTTACCCTTAGAGATTGACTTATCATCTTTCTCAGAAGGTTCAAGAGTGGGTTTTTTAATAACCTTACCATTATGAAGAGCGATGACTGATTTGACTTGATCCATATGTTGACTTCCATAACTACTTGCATTTGCATTGTATTGCTCCTTGAGATTTTGCTGTGGTTGAGATGGAAACTTACCTTTCTCTTGAAAATTGAGAGCAAATGTGCATTTTGCAAGAGTATCTTTAAAATCTGTTATGCTTTGAGCAAGTTGAGTGTTGATTGTCTCTTGCTTTTCAATGAATGCATACAAAGTTTCCTCAAAATTTCTTGTAGGAGGTGGAGCATAAGGAGATGCATATCCATGATAATTTTGAAAATTGTGGTGTGCTTGAAATGGTGGTTGTGAAGTTTGTGCATTGTTGTTCTCACTCTTCCAATTGAAATTTGGGTGATTTCTCCAACCAGGGTTGTATGTTTGGGAGTATAGGTTGTGGTTGGGCCTTTGGAAACTGTTTAAAGCATAGGCTTGTTCATGGAGACATTCTTTAAAAGAAGGCAAGGTTGGACAATCGTTGGTTGAGTGTTCATTTGTTTCACAGATTTGACACACAATGTTTTCAACAGATTTTAATTGACCACTCTTTTTCAATTCTAGTACCTCGACTTTTCTAGCTAAAGATGCAAACTTGGCTTGAAGGTCATGATCTTCCCTAAGGTTGTACATACCTCCATTAGATGTATGAGTTTGAGTTTTACTCGGTGCCTCATAAGTACCCGCGGTGTCCCAATTTTGAGCATTTTCAGCTAACAAGTCTAAGTACTCCATTGCTTCATCAGGGTCTTTATCTTCAAAAGTTCCATTGCACATCAATTCAACCATTTGCCTATCTTTAGGTGTTAACTGACACGACGAAAAGGTTGATGTCTTCTCCCAAGTGCAGGAGTGTCGAAGTAATAAATAACCCGGCAAGACCGGGGTTGAACCACAGGGAGGTTAATTGTACAAATTATAAATAACAATAATACAACAACAATAACAACAACAACAACAACAACAACAACAATGTTAATAATACTAGTAGTAGTAGTATTACTAATAATAATAATAATAATAATAATAATAATAATAAAGAAAGAGAAGAAGAAGAAGATGATGAGAACTTGAAGATGAAAAATTAATGTAAGGATTAAACAATAATAATAACAAATGTCAAGGTTAGAGGTTCCACTAATGGTATATCAAACAAGTATAGTATAAACTCTTATTATTGAATTGGAAACCACACACAAAGGAGGTTCCAATCAGATTATATATTGTTAACATGATTACATTAGTCATCTTATTCAATTAATGCTAATACTTGTAAATCTCGTCAAGCATTCATGATTATAACTTATGTTAACAACAAATCAAGTTCCTTTCATAGCTCAGGTGTCGGTTATACCATACATTATGGGCTATGAAAGTGCCAAGCATTTGTTGTACCAAGTGTTATACAACATAAATCAAGATTAGTCATTTAACAAGCAAAGTATTAAAGAGTGAACAAGATAACAAATATAAAATATGTTAGTATCAAACATTAAGGTCCATATTAAGTTTACACTATACTTATTCTTCCACCATTAGTGTAACCTTTTCACCTTGACATAATTAACTTAGCTAGACATAATGAAAGAAAGGAAAACAAATAAACAAAATAAGAACATAAAAGTTAACTAAGTAAAGGAAAGGAAATGAAAAGCATAAACTTGATATTAATGAAAGTAAAGCATAAACATTACAAAAAATACAAAGAGAGAAAGGAAGAGCATGATCTTGATCTGGAAACCAAGATGCCTAAATGCATGGCAAATACCTCCTTTTATAGGCCAAAATTGGGAACTATTGATTTGATGACTAATTTGATAAGTGGGTGGCCAACTTTTGACTTGGTGACAATCCTTATCTTCTCTTGTCTGCCCAAAACGTCATTGATAACGTCAAAATTGGAGCCAGTTATAAACATGAAAGTTGTAGGCAATTGTCTCATCTTTCTTGTGTAAACAATTCAGCTCATTTGGACTTCTAGAACTCCTGATATGGCCAAAATACCGAACAGTGCTCGGGCTGGAAGACAGATTCGGGCTTCTTTGTTGTTGCTACAATTTGGACTTGATAATGGCCTTTTTAGATCTTGGGCTCCATATGAAAGTTGTAGGCTATGTCTTACCTTTCCATCCATATAAATTGAACCTAAATCTGAGATCTGTAGCTCCAGATATGGCCCAATTACCGAACAGTGTTCCGGTTTGGATTGCACCGACATCTCTTCTCTAAGTTTGACCATCTCTTTATCCTTGCAATTTAAGTTCTTCAAGTCATCAATCAATCCTTTCATTTATGTGATAGACCTGCATTAAAAATAGACATTTACCACAAATTATAGGTATCTTATATTATTAGATACATTATTATAAAACATATTTTGGTTAAGGAGTTATTGATACTTCAAGTGCAAAATGATGATATAAAACCATGATAAAAATGCACTTTTAAGTACTAATCACACCCCTCAACCAGCTTATTACTAGTCCCTAGTAATTAAAGCGTTAAAACAATTTGCAAATTTTACAAAGCAAGGTATTCATCATTTAACTTCCATTAATCTATCCAGATAAACAAACTCTCATTAAATTTATATATCTGCTCAATACCACTTAACAAGATATTAATAAACCTTTCTTTTGTGCTCAATGTATCAACACATAATTATGGGGCTTTTCTTGGAAGAAAACAAAATTTTTGTTCTAATGTTTAAGGTTAACTTCCTTGGGTTGGGATTACTATTTTTGTCTTTTTTTTTTAACTCTATATATATATACTTTAAAAACATCATGCATCTTTAACCCATGTAACGAGCTTTCAGCTAATGACTCCCAGACCAGTTGGTCTTAGGGCATTAGGTGTTAAGACACCCCTACGAGCTTAGTAACTCGGGTCGCAGATACTGATATGTAGATAGTGCAATGTTTGATTGCCTTAAGCTTTTCTCCTCAACCCATGTAACAAGCGTTGGGCCAATAGCTCCCAAGTCAGTTGACTTTAGGGTATTAGGTGTTAAAACACCCCTTCGGGCTTAATTGCTTAGGTTAGGGAGGCTACGAAATCAAACTTATCTACATTTTTATTATCATCATTTTTTATTTTTTCTTTTTTCTTTTTTTTTTCATGTTTTTTTTTAATTATATACAATCCCTTTCTCTTAGTTGTTACCTTTAACAAAAGAACATAAATAATGTAATAATCCAATATGCAACCCACAATCATATGTTAAAGTGTGTGTGTAAATTAAGGTTTAAAAATACATGTTAAATAAGTATATGAGCAGAATTAAGTGGTAACAATACGAGAGTTTGTAAACCTGAATATTTCAGGAAGTATTATAATAGACCTTGTTAAGAATGGTTACTAAGATGCGTCTCAAGAGTCACTTTAACAAAAGAACTCCTTTACTCTGCCATCCTAGTAACAACAATTATGCACATGCTTTATGAAATGAAAAACAATTTTTTTTTTATCAACTACTACCCTCTCCCCCCAACCAAAACGAGACATTGTCCTCAATGTTCTAAGGTAGAAAGATAGAGTATAGAAGATATCACCTGAAATAACGAACACTAATAAAACCTGAAACACACTGAAACAAAAATAAGAAATAACAAAACACAATAATAAAACCAAAAGACATAAAAATTCATAAATGAAGGCTCAAATCCAATCTAAGCTTTTTACGGCTTCCCGTAGATGACCAATTTATGCGACTCATGGAAGGATCAATCACAGGAATGAAAGATTGTAGTTGGTCAATCAATTGTTCAGCAGTAGTAGCAGAGATTATGATTTGTCGTGCAGAAGATGTTAAAAATTCCTGTTCCACAGCATGATCAAGAAAAGACAACAACTTATCATAATAACCATTAACATTTAACAAACCTATGGGTTTATGGTGAATGTGCAATTGAGCCCAAGAGGAGATATGAAAGATCTCTTCTAATGTGCCTAGACCACCTGGTAAAGCAATGAAGGCATCAGCATGGTTAAACATTGTATTCATTCGAGCCGACATTGTGGAGACCTGAAGTTCCTCTCCAATTGTTTTTCCAATGATGTCCCCTTGTGCCAAAGCTTCAGGGACAACCCCCAAAACTTGACTACCTCCTAAAAATGCAGCTATTGACACACCTCCCATTAACCCAAGACTGCCTCCCCCATACACTAAATGAATCTTCCTCTCAGCTAGGACCTGACCAAGATGATTTGCTGATTCTAAAAACTCCTTTTCTTTCCCAGGACTAGATCCACCAAAAACACAAATATTTCTTATTTGATGACTTGAGGAACTTGCCATTTCTACACACTTCTGTATTTGTTGAATGTATGGGTTGAGTAGAAATGAAAGGAAAGAAGAGAGGGTTTTATAGATGAGAAATGAGAAAGGCAATCATAACATCTATATTAGGCCAGCTGGAGTCTCACACTCACTCTCTCTCTTTTTATTTATTTATTTATTTACTTTTGAAAAAAAAGCATGTGTATGTACAGGTAGTTGTGATTGTGGCTCACATCTTCCCTTGGTTTTACGTTCAAGAACGGCTTAAACGCCCTCTATGGGTCGGGGATAGGCTTCCCATCCAGTTTTCTTAAAAACTGGCAAACAGGGTCTTTTTTAGTCAGATTCCCAAGACTAAGTCGATCATGTTCTTTATGAAATAGTGGCCATAAATCATGAATTGCACGATGCACATCTCCACTAGGATGCGTCTCAAAAGTCAATAGAAGATTATCTAAAGACTCCTTACTCAGGCCATCCTTAATGAATTGTATTTTATCTTCACGGTTTATAGATACCATTCCTAAAGAACGACATTGTGTATTACAAGTCCATCTAGCACATCGATGACAGACATCCAGTCGTTTTGCACGACGCTTCTTTGCAAAAGTGCTTTTACCTGTTCCAGGCATGTGTGAAATGAAGGAGTTAGAGGACTCACCTGATAATCGAACCTTTGCTTCAATCAACCAGCGAATATGTTCAGGAATTCCATGATTCATTAACAATCTCAATCTTGCACATCTAGCACGGTAAATTTTTGTAATCGCATTCTGAGGCAGAGCGGGAAAATACTTTTTCAATTTTTCAAGATTAGTGTCCATTTTCAAATGAGAATTGGAAGAGAGATTCAAAGAATTGCACAGATATATACACAGATATCAGTTATTGTGGGAAACTGAAAGAACCGACTTAAGTCACGGAGTACCGTTATCCGCCATTTGACCGGGGTGAAAGAAACTTGCAAAAATCACTCAAAAAGAAACACAAAAACAATGTGAGAAAAAAAAATCAACCTTTATCTACAAGATCATTCCAACCAGTTGATTCATTTTTACTAGGAAAATTATCAAAGTAAGTTTTCAAACGATGTCCATTTTCCTTAAAATCATTGTCATTCATTGAATTCTCAATATCACATGCCCTATAAGGATTGCTCCATCTTGGTCTTAGCTCTCTAGGGAATGCATAAAGTTGAGAATTATAAAACAAAACTTTTTTACCAGTATCAATTTTTTGACAATTTTCACAAGTTTTGCAGAATGCATGCGTGTCCTTGAACATGGTGGGCCAATAAAATCCATTTTGCAAGATTTTTGCAATTATCTTTTTTGACGAGAAATAACTTCCACATGCTTCAGAATGACAAAGTTTAATGACACTACTTACCTCATTGTCGGGAATGAATCTTTGAAATATTTGATCAGGACAATATTTGAATAAGTTAGGGTCATCACAATAAAAGATCTTCACTTCGTTCAAAAACTTTTCTTTGTCTTGAGTACTCCAATCAGCTGGCAAATCTCCTAAAGTAAGAAAATTGATATTTTTATCATACCAAGGCATTGGACTAAGAGAAAGTAAGGATTCGTTAGGAAAGTAATCATCGATTGGTGTGATGTCAGATGTCGAATCTGTTGTCACTGTTGACAAAAGATTCGCATCAACATTTTCGGTGCTTGTTTCATCCATGATTTCTTCCTCAGAATAAATCATTTGCAAATCTTTAGTTTCATCTAATTCATTTTTACTTAAAGTAGATTCAAGTTGATCATAAACTAATTCATCAATATGATCTACTTCTTGTAAATCATTATCATCTCCAGGTTGCTTGCAAATGTTGAAAATATTCATCTCCAATGTCATGTTTCCAAATGATAGCTTCATCAGTCCATTCCTACAATTAATCAATGCGTTAGAGGTTGCAAGAAACGGACGTCCTAAAATAACAGGAAATGAATTACATGCTTCAACAGGTTCTGTGTCCAAGACAATAAAATCCACAAGATAAATGAATTTATCGACTTGTACTAACACATCTTCAATTATTCCTCTAGGAACTTTTACAGATCTATCGGCAAGTAAAAGAGATATAGAAATTGGTTTTAACTCACCTAGATTGAGACTTTGAAAAACTGAATATGGAAGTAAATTCACACTAGCACCAAGATCAAGTAAGGCTCTTTCAATTTTATGTTCTCCAATAAAGCAAGAAATTGTAGGACAACCAGGGTCTTTATATTTCAAAGCATTATTGTTTTGAAGAATAGCACTTACTTGTTCGGCTAGAAAGGCTTTCTTTTTCACATTCAGTTTCCTCTTCACAGTGCATAGATCTTTCAAAAATTTAGCATAGGAAGGAACCTGTTTAATAGCATCCAGCAAAGGTATATTGATCCTTACCTGTTTGAAAATTTCATAAATTTCAGAATTGTGATTGACTTTCCATTGTTTGGTCATGGCTTGAGGAAATGGAAGTGCTGGTGGTGAATCAGTCGTTTCTTTGTAATTTTCAGATTCATCCCCTTCCTTACCCTCAGAGATTGACTCATCATCTTTCTCATAAGGTTCAAGAGAGGGTTTTTCAATAACCTTACCACTGCGCAGAGTAGTGACTGATTTGACTTGATCCATGTGTTGGCTTCCGGAACTACTTGCATTTGCATTGTATTGCCCTTTGGGATTTTGTTGTGTTTGAGATGGAAACTTACCTTTCTCTTGGAAACTAAGAGCAGATGTTAATTTAGCAAGAGTATCTTTAAAATCTGTCATGTTTTGAACAAGTTGAGTATTAATTATCTCTTGCTTTTCAATGAATGCATGCAATGTTTCCTCAAGATTTCTTCTAGGAGGTGGAGCATAAGGAGGTGCATATCCATGAGAATTTTGGAAATTGTGGTGTGCTTGAAACGGTGGTTGTGAAGTTTGTGCATTGTTGTTCTCACTCTTCCAATTGAAATTTGGGTGATTTCTCCAACCAGGGTTGTATGTTTGGGAGTATGGGTTGTAGTTGGCTCTTTGGAAACTGTTTAAAGCATGAGCTTGTTCATGGAGACATTCCTTAAAAGAAGGCAAGGTTGGACAATCGTTGGTTGAGTGTTCATTTGTTTCACAGATTTGACACACAATGTTTTCAACAGATTTTAATTGACCACTCTTTTTCAATTCTAGTGCCTCGACTTTTCTAGCTAAAGATGCAAACTTGGCTTGAAGGTCATGATCTTCCCTAAGGTTGTACATACCTCCACTAGATGTATGAGGTTGAGTTTTACTCGGTGCCTCATAAGTACCCGCGGTGTCCCAATTTTGAGCATTTTCAGCTAACAAGTCTAAGTACTCCATTGCTTCATCAGGGTCTTTATCTTCAAAAGTTCCATTGCACATCAATTCAACCATTTGCCTATCTTTAGGTGTTAACCCTTCATAGAAATGTGAAACCAATCTCCATGTTTCAAAACCATGATGAGGGCAAGTACTAAGCAAGTCTCGATACCTATCCCAACATTTGTAAAATGTTTCTCCTGGTTTTTGAGTGAAAGTGGTGATTTGTCTCTTGAAAGAGTTTGTTCTATGAGATGGGAAAAACTTCTTTAAAAATTGTTGTTGCATTTCATCCCAAGCACGAATGGATCCTGGTCTTAAATTTTGTAGCCATTTTTTAGCTTTATCTTTTAATGAAAAAGGAAAAAGCTTTAATCTGATGGTGTTCATGCTACAATTTAAGTTATTATATGTGTTGCACACCTCCTCAAATTCCCTTAAATGCAAGTATGGATTTTCCAATTCTAAACCATGAAAAGAAGGTAAAAGTTGAATAATACCTGGTTTAAAATTAAAATGAGATGCATCAGGAGGAAAAACTATGCATGATGGTGCACTTGTTCTTGTGGGATTCATGTGGTCTCTAAGTGTTCTAGCACGGTTATTCTCATTATTTTCATTCTCAAGTGATTGATTATCTTTTTCGGCCATATTTTCTGAAAATGATGAGGATACCCTACAAAGTCTACCACTTGATGTACGTGACCACACTCTCATGCACGTGTAGGAATAAAATAAAAAGAAGAAGAAGAAAGCAAAAGAAGGAGGAAGAAAACAAAATAAAAAGAAACAAAAGAAAAGAAACAAAGTTATATACAAGAAAAGTGAAAAGAGAAAATAAAATAAATACTATAATTTATACAAGAACTTACCTCCCCGGCAACGGCGCCAAAAACTTGACACGACGAAAAGGTTGATGTCTTCTCCCAAGTGCAGGAGTGTCGAAGTAATAAATAACCCGGCAAGACCGGGGTCGAACCACAGGGAGGTTAATTGTACAAATTATAAACAACAATTATAAAAACAACAATAACAACAACAACAATAGTAATAATAATAATAATAATAATAATAATAATAATAATAATAATAATAATAATAATAATAATAATAATACTAGTAGTAGTAGTATTACTAATAATAATAATAATAATAATAATAAAGAAAGAGAAGAAGAAGAAGATGATGAGAACTTGAAGATGAAAAATTAATGTAAGGATTAAACAATAATAATAACAAATGTCAAGGTTAGAGGTTCCACTAATGGTATATCAAACAAGTATAGTATAAACTCTTATTATTGAATTGGAAACCACACACAAAGGAGGTTCCAATCAGATTATATATTGTTAACATGATTACATTAGTCATCTTATTCAATTAATGCTAATACTTGTAAATCTCGTCAAGCATTCATGATTATAACTTATGTTAACAACAAATCAAGTTCCTTTCATAGCTCAGGTGTCGGTTATACCATACATTATGGGCTATGAAAGTGCCAAGCATTTGTTGTACCAAGTGTTATACAACATAAATCAAGATTAGTCATTTAACAAGCAAAGTATTAAAGAGTGAACAAGATAACAAATATAAAATATGTTAGTATCAAACATTAAGGTCCATATTAAGTTTACACTATACTTATTCTTCCACCATTAGTGTAACCTTTTCACCTTGACATAATTAACTTAGCTAGACATAATGAAAGAAAGGAAAACAAATAAACAAAATAAGAACATAAAAGTTAACTAAGTAAAGGAAAGGAAATGAAAAGCATAAACTTGATATTAATGAAAGTAAAGCATAAACATTACAAAAAATACAAAGAGAGAAAGGAAGAGCATGATCTTGATCTGGAAACCAAGATGCCTAAATGCATGGCAAATACCTCCTTTTATAGGCCAAAATTGGGAACTATTGATTTGATGACTAATTTGATAAGTGGGTGGCCAACTTTTGACTTGGTGACAATCCTTATCTTCTCTTGTCTGCCCAAAACGTCATTGATAACGTCAAAATTGGAGCCAGTTGTAAACATGAAAGTTGTAGGCAATTGTCTCAGCTTTCTTGTGTAAACAATTCAGCTCATTTGGACTTCTAGAACTCCAGATATGGCCAAAATACCGAACAGTGCTCGGGCTGGAAGACAGATTCGGGCTTCTTTGTTGTTGCTACAATTTGGACTTGATAATGGCCTTGTTAGATCTTGGGCTCCATATGAAAGTTGTAGGCCTATGTCTTACCTTTCCATCCATATAAATTGGACCTAAATCTGAGATCTGTAGCTCCAGATATGGCCCAATTACCGAACAGTGTTCCGGTTTGGATTGCACCGACATCTCTTCTCTAAGTTTGACCATCTCTTTATCCTTGCAATTTAAGTTCTTCAAGTCATCAATCAATCCTTTCATTTATGTGATAGACCTGCATTAAAAATAGACATTTACCACAAATTATAGGTATCTTATATTATTAGATACATTATTATAAAACATATTTTAGTTAAGGAGTTATTGATACTTCAAGTGCAAAATGATGATATAAAACCATGATAAAAATGCACTTTTAAGTACTAATCATTAACCCTTCATAAAAATATGAAACCAATCTCCATGTTTCAAAACCATGATGAGGGCAAGTACTAAGCAAGTCTCGATACCTATCCCAACATTGGTAAAATGTTTCTCCTGGTTTTTGAGTGAAAGTGGTCATTTGTCTCTTGAAAGAGTTTGTTCTATGAGATGGGAAAAACTTCTTTAAAAACTGTTGTTGCATTTCAGCCCAAGCACGAATGGATCCTGGTCTTAAATTTTGTTGCCATGTTTTAGCTTTATCTTTTAATGAAAAAGGAAAAAGCTTTAATCTAATGGTGTTCATGCTACAATTTAAATTATTATATGTGTTGCAGACCTCCTCAAATTCCCTTAAATGCAAGTATGGATTTTCCAATTCTAAGCCATGAAAAGAAGGTAAAAGTTGAATAATACCTGGCTTAAAATTAAAATGAGATGCATCAGGAGAAAAAACTATGCCTGATGGTGCACTTGTTCTTGTGGGATTCATGTGGTCTCTAAGTGTTCTAGCACGGTTATTCTCATTATTCTCATTTTGAAGTGATTGATTATCTTCTTCGGCTATATTTTCTGAAAATGATGAGGATATCCAAAAAAGTCTACCACTTGATGTACGTGAGCACACTCTCATGCACGTATAGGAATAAAATAAAAAGAAGAAAGCAAAAGAAGGAGGAAGAAAACAAAATAAAAAGAAACAAAGTTATATACAAGAAAAGTGAAAAGAGAAAATAAAATAAATACTATAATTTATACAAGAACTTACCTCCCCGGCAACGGCGCCAAAAACTTGACACGACAAAAAGATTGATGTCTTCTCCCAAGTGCAGGAGTGTCGAAGTAATAAATAACCCGGCAAGACCGGGGTCGAACCACAGGGAGGTTAATTGTACAAATTATAAACAACAATTATAAAAACAACAATAACAACAACAACAATAGTAATAATAATAATAATAATAATAATAATAATAATAATACTAGTAGTAGTAGTATTACTAATAATAATAATAATAATAATAATAAAGAAAGAGAAGAAGAAGAAGATGATGATGATGAGAACTTAGAGATGAAATATTAATGTAAGGATTAAGCAATAATAATAACAAATGTCAAGGTTAGAGGTTCCACTAATGGTATATCAAACAAATATAGTATAAACTCTTATTATTGAATTGGAAACCACACACAAAGGAGGTTCCAATCAGATTATATATTGTTAACATGATTACATTAGTCATCTTATTCAATTAATGCTAATACTTGTAAATTTCATCAAGCATTCATGATTATAACTTATGTTAACAACAAATCAAGTTCCTTTCATAGCTCAGGTGTCGGTTATACCATACATTATCGGCTATGAAAGTGCCAAGCATTTGTTGTACCAAGTGTTATACAACATAAATCAAGATTAGTCATTTAACAAGCAAAGTATTAAAGAGTGAACAAAATAACAAATATAAAACATGTTAGTATCAAACATTAAGGTCCATATTAAGTTTACACTATACTTATTCTTCCACCATTAGTGTAACCTTTTCACCTTGACATAATTAACTTAGCTAGACATAATGAAAGAAAGAAAAACAAATAAAGAAAATAAGAACATAAAAGTTAACTAAGTAAAGGAAAGGAAATGAAAGGTATAAACTTGATATTAATGAAAGTAAAGCATAAACATTACAAAAAATACAAAGAGAGAAAGGAAGAGCATGATCTTGATCTGAAAACCAAGATGCCTAAATGCATGGCAAATGCCTCCTTTTATAGGCCAAAATTGGGAACTATTGATTTGATGACTAATTGATAAGTGGGTGGCCAACTTTTGACTTGTGACAATCCTTATCTTCTCTTGTCTGCCCAAAACATCATTGATAACGTCAAAATTGGAGCCAATTGAAAACATGAAAGTTGTAGGCAATTGTCTCAGCTTTCTTGTGTAAAAACTTCAGCTCATTTGGACTTCTAGAACTCCAGATATGGCCAAAATACCGAACAGTGCTCGGGCTAGAAGACAGATTCGGGCTTCTTTGTTGTTGCTACAATTTGGACTTGCAAATGGCCTTTTTAGATCTTAGGCTTCATATGAAAGTTGTAGGTCTATGTCTTACCTTTCCATCCATATAAATTGGACCTAAATCTGAGATCTGTAGCTCCACATATGACCCAATTACCGAACAGTGTTCCGGTTTGGATTGCACCGACATCTCTTTTCTAAGTTTGACCATCTCTTTGCCTTTGCAATTTAAGTTCTTAAAGTCATCAATCAATATTTTCATTTATGTGATAGGCCTGCATTTAAAATGAACATTTACCACAAATTAAAGGTATCTTATATTATTAGATATATTATTATAAAGCATGCTTTAGTTAAGGAGTTATTGATACTTCAAGTGCAAAATGATGATATAAAACCATGATAAAAATGCATTTTTAAGTACTAATCACTTGACCTTTATGGGTTTAGCAATGTGATGAGCCTAAGTAGGTGACACGACTAAAAGATTGATGTCTTCTTGTTGCGATGTCGCGGTCGAACAAATTAATTACCCTAGCTTAAATCACACAAGATAGTATAGAGCAAGCAAGGGATCGATCCCACGAGGAAGATTTAGTTTAGATTTTTATGCTATACGTTATGCAATTGGGGGGTTTTGATTTGTGATAATCTAAAATATGGAAGAAATTAAACTAGTAAACACAATCAATTAAAACTGAAATTTATCAAGAAAACAAACCTTGGTCACAAGCACACATCCACCTACAGAAATCAGAACTGATCCTTAAAACGAAACTCCAGTTTATATTCTGAATTTTTATCTTTTCTTAACTTTGGTTAATTAACGGATCCGCCGTATAACTAGGCCTAACCAACAAATAATCACAGTGTCCGCACTAATGATTTAATCTAATGGCAGCCTTAAGATCTAGATAAATTCATTAATCTTAACAACCAAGTTGTCTGCTTGTGTTGCTTTGATCGAATGTTTTCCCTAAGTTTAATAACGTAGTTCCGCCACAATTATCAAGCTTAGTTGCTTCCCAAGTTTATATACCCTAACTCCGGTTTTGATATCAAACTTAGTAATAGATTGTTCACAATAATAACTTAGAGTTCGCTCTAGCAATTATCAACAACAATCATAGAAAACATGCATAGGAAAACAATCATACTCATTCATAATACAAACTGAAAATAAATGAAGAATAAATCTCACAGTTCTTGAAATCTGAAAGTTTTTGCATCCTTGCAACCAAGAAAAGAGCTTAGCCTTGCATATCTATTGAACAACTACTCCTAAAGATAAAAGAAAGCATTATTTCTAGTATGTAGAGAGGAGATTTTGTGTTTCTTCACTTCTAGTTGCTACCACCTTTCTTTGATTCTATTGCACTCCCTCCTCTCCTTTCTTGGCTCTCTTGGTGTCTATATATAGGCTTTAATGGCAGCTCCTCTTGCTTCTTTATCAATAATGGTGGCTGCCAAACATGCCAAACTTTGACATTAGTAGTCACCACAAACAACCTGCCATTGTAGCCTCCTTCTTTGACAATGGCAGCATTCCAACTTGTAGCTGGTTTGTGGTTGGTGATTTGAGGTTGGTGGATTGAGGTTGGTGGTTACTTTTCTTGACCTTCTAGATTGATTTACTAGAGGGGCTGAATTGCTGAAATTATAACTTGGATGATAGTTTAGAAGCTTCGAAACATAATTTGGACTCATTTCTTCACGAAACCTGATTGCTGGCAGAATTCAGTTGTCATCTTTGAAAAATCATATCACCCTCATCTGACATCGTTTTGGTTGAAAATTGGAGCGTTTCTAGACCTTTGAGTCAGGAATCCAACAAAATTGAGTTTGCATCAATTGGACTTCTATAGCTCCAGATATGGAATTTTGAATGGACAAAGGTCAACAGTGGCAAAATACGAGATTTGACTTTGAAGGATGTGATTTCCATGATCTTCCTCTTCTTATTTTTCTTGCATTACATTTCCAGAAAGGTATGGATGTTATCTTTTTATAGCCACTAGAATCACTTCATTTTGATCTCTAGAACTCACGCTCTGCACAAAACATCGACTGAACGTCAAATCTGCCAATTATCTCCAATTTACTCCTTTTTGCATTTTTCATCCAAAAGTGCCTTCAAAACATAAAACAAAGAATATCAAGGCATTTTACATATAAAACATGGACAAAACATTAGGTAAATGTGGGTGAAACTATCGAATAATATAGTTACATCAAATACCCCCACACTTAGCTCTTTCTCATCCTCGAGAAAGGATAAATAAAATTAAATTGAAAAGAACCATGATCAATCTCTTAATCTCCCATCAATGTCCAAGAGTACAGGCATTATAAATAAGAATATAATAAAAAAGGATAAAATAAATAAATTTTTATGAATTTGTTTACATGCAAACTTCAAAATTCAATCAATCATCGGGATTTAAATGAAATCTATGTCATGCCAAAGTGATAGGTCCTCTCATTGATATACACTCCAACACTCATGTGTTTATGGTTTATATGTCTAAATCTCTCAAATTCAATCAAAGAGTATGTTCTACCATAAGCTTGCTTTTCAATCTCATCTCCATTACTAATATATTACAAACAATGCATGAATCAAAAGGTCTTATTTTCCGGTTGTAATGGGGATAAGGTTAAGGTGAGGTAAAAGAGAGTAAAAGAAAAGGTTCAAATCAAAGAAAGTAGAGCATTCTGAAAAATGATATTTCAAACAAGATATTCCATCAAAGCTCATAAATTTTTCATCTTTAATCACCAATGCTTAATTTCGTTTGATTTCAAGCTTTTGCAACATAAAATCTTAAGAACATAAATGAACTTTTTTGTCTTTTTTCTTCTTTCTTTTTTTTTTTTGTAATTTTGCCCATCTTTTCATCAAGCATCACTTCTTTTTTCTTTTCACATAATTTCCAACCATAATTTCATGAAATATCACAAGTATATGCTCTACTAATCCTTGGCCAGGGGAAAAGGAAAACATATATAAAGTTAAGGCTTATACATGGATAAAGAAAAGATAAATAAGCTCAAAAGGGGCTCACTAAGGATAATATGCTTTAGGTTGGCTTTTTGGTTGAAGTGATTGAAATTCCTAATGTCTTTATCATCTTCATGTATATTTGTAATGAAATATAATCTCAATAAGATATGAAGCAAGTTCTAGAGATACATATCATTGAAAGAATGCACACTCAAAGAATACAATGTTGAAGGCTCAAAAACTTGCAGTGGTATAACACTATAAAATCAACATGGCATATTCTCAAAGTCAATCCCTAAACCAATTAAACCTTAAAATTTGCATGCATACTCTTTCATTTGATTTATCTCTTCATTTATCTCAATTAATTCTCATACATAATACTCATATTCTCAAAAACCAATGGGAGTTAAAAAGATCAAACATATTTTTTTTTTTTGAACTACAAAGAAAACTAAAATAAGAAAATAAAAATTCTCCCAATACCCCCACACTTAAAACACAACATTGTCCTCAATGTTGAAATAAAAGCAAAGGAACATAAGAGAATGACAGAAAATAAATTAAAATACAAAAACGTAAGAGATAAGGAAAAAGAAAGCAAATCTGATATATATATTTTTTTGTGCTGGGTTGCCTCCTAGTAAGCGCTTTTGTTTTATTTCATTGGCTTGACATGTGGCATGCTCATTCTTCATAGATTGGTTCAGCTAACTCTACAGAAGCGGTGAGTTCTGACGTCCAACCTTCATAGAAAGGTTTCAAACGATGTCCATTGACCTTGAGTACTTTGCTGGTTTCTAAACTTGTAATTTCAACTGCACCATAAGGAAAAATATTAGAAACAACAAAGGGTCCAATCCAACGAGAGCGCAAATTTCCAGGAAAAAGTTTCAAACGCGAATGATAAAGAAAGACTTTGTCTCCAACATGAAATTCCTTTCTTGTAAGCATTCGATCATGAAGATTCTTAGTCTTTTCTTTGTAAATCCTTGCATTCTCATAAGCTTCATTTTGTTTTTCTCTAAATGTGGTGGCAGTCCTTTTAGGTACTAAAAGGATAGACGCCACCCATTCACTGTCCGTGATGGGGGGAATAACTCCTGTATCATGAAGGATAATTTGCGAAGCTTGTAAACCCAATGTTGATTCATGCACATTTTGGGGAACACATATATGCCTCTCCATCTCTTTTATCTTGGTAAAATCATAGCCATAGCTCAAAGCTATGCTTAATCCATCTTCACTATCAAAATTATCTTTAAAGCTAGCCCGGTTTTAGTCCCTAAAGTCCAAACCTTGATTTTATTTTCCTTTTTAAGCACAACCATTATAGTAGCGTTTGTTTAGGAGGTTGTGTCTGTATTTTGCTTAAAACACAGATATAACCTGTTTGGTAAAGTAAAAAAACATAGTTCATTTTTCATGGGTCCCATAGTATTTTTATGTTTGAAACAGAGGAGGAAGGAAAGCTAGTTATTGTTACTTCTTACATGGTAGTTCAGTGAACAGTGTAGTATAGCTACACTGTTCACATGAATAGTGGTGCCTCCACTGTTCCGATTGAACTAAGTCTAGTCTAAAGCTCAAAATGCATTAAACCGAGTCCAACCTAAAAAAATAAAAAATAATTTTTTTTATTTTTTAATTGTGTTTTATTAGAAAAACTAATGTTTAACATTATTCAGTGACACTACATAAATTAGAAGAAGATCACTTGATGATGTAGCATTTGTAGAATTTGATTGCAATCCCAATTTTGTTCCTGATGTTGTTACGCGCTTAAAAAACAAAAAAAAAACTATAGTCTTTATCAAATGTATTTCATACGTAATGAAATTGTAGATAGTTTAATGAAACTGATTGTGCATCAAAAGTATCATTAAGTCTTTTATTTTACATTTATATTTATTGTTTTTATTTGGATTTTTTATAATAATTGATATGCGTTTTAGTAATGAAATTTATTTTAATGTTTCAATAGGTTTTTAGAGTTTAAATAGATTATTTCAAAAAATTTAACGTCAAAATTCAGAACAACAAATTAAAGAGAAATTTAATTGAAGTTTGAGGCAAATATTGGTTCAAATGAGTGCTCCAAATTTGCCCCAAAAATCAATTCTATTTCAATCCTAGAAAAGATTATCCTATAATTTATTTCAAGTCCAAACTTGCCTTATATTGTGTGTAAACATCAACCATCAAACAATAAAGGTTTCAATTTAAATCTTAGCCCAAATAATAGGTACATTTGTATCCTTATATGATGCTTAAATTCAGCCCCAAATCAGTCTCCAAATCAGTCCAAGCATAATCCATGATCTTATATATCCACACAACAAAAACATTTGATTTATTTTGGGTAATTCATTGATTCAAGAGAGTAAGCACATGGATGGAAAGTTGAAGGGGACATTGTTACATTATTTTGGGTCAAAAAGAAGAAAGATGCGGCTCATAATGGAGGAAGAAAAACATGCACCAAAGTAGTTTCCAAGATGGTCTGATTTGATTTTTTTAGAACTTCTTTTAGTGTTTTAACTATTACTTTTGATTCAGGTATCCAAATGAGTTGTTCTTTTGATTCAAGTTTCTAAGATATGTGTCTAATATCTATCTCCAAAAAAGGCTTCTAGGAGGGTCGAAATGACTGTCCAAAGTTAGCATTATATTTGTGTTTGAATTTTTACTAAAATTATGTTGTGTTCTTTTTTATAGATTTTAGTTCTTTAGTTTGTAAAACTTATTATTTTAGTTTGATTCAAGTTATTTCATGTTTATTAAAGTGTTCTTATATATAATTATGGTTAGTTAATCTCTTTCTTGAATCCAAATCAAGGATGATGGTGGTTGAGGTAAGTTCTTTAAGATATAAATGAATCTTAATGTTTATCTTCTCATTTTCTTCATGAATGTTTTATTATTGTAAAGAAATTTTAGAAATTATTTAAATAATGTTATAATCTTGAATTTTTTTTTTTACAAACTTTAGTTTTGGTATAGGGATTGTTTGATTCAATGTCTTATTTAATATGAAAGTATTTGTTCATTCTTAAGTAATCATTAATCTTCATCTTTTTAAATTTTATTGTAATATTTTCTGATATAATATCATTATTGTTGATATTAGGTTGAGTTATCTTATATATATATTGAAGGAATCACCAATACATCACCATTAAAATTGATTTGGACCGAGACTTACTTTTTCTTGTCATTTAAAATCTATTAACACATTTTTATCTTTAAAAACAAATCCATCAATTATTTTCAACCAAGTTATTGTTAATTTAATTTCTCTTGAGTTTTTTTTTTACCTATCTTAATTTCCAGATCTAGCTTTTTGTAGATATAACATCGATCTTATCGAGTTAATTGCTGCATTGCACACTCATGCATTTGCAAGTTAAAATAAGCTGATCATAAAAAGAAGACAAACAATTTTGCTGCCCTTGTTAGGGAGCTAGCAAGAAAAGGTAACAAATTTAGATTTGATTATTAGAAAAAAAATCATATAAAAAAATCAAATGACTAGTTTTACCTTCTAAAAAAAATTGACTTCAACTTTTCAGTTATTGGAGTGTGGATTGGACTACTAATTATTGAATTTTGGTTAGTTCAACCATCTTTTTTTTAATGTCTATTCTCATTAGTTTCTAATATTTATTTTTTATATTATAATACTAATTTTACCGCCTCTTGTTTAATTTATTTTATCTTGTTGTTTTGTTGTAATTATTTTTTTATATTTATTGTTTGAAGTACTTGGCTAGTATTGCCACTTTTTTATTCATACTTTTTTATAATTATCTTTTAATATTTATTGTTGTTAATATTGCTTATTAGTTGGAGTGTGTATTTTTTAATTTATTGTATTTTTATTTTTGAGCTATTACTTTATCTTTTACGTTTCATTTACTTTTATTTGCAATCTTTCTTTTCTTTTTCTTTTCATATTCATATAATTGTTATGTTATTTTTTTCATCATGGCTAATGTAGAAGATATAGAGGGTGAAAGGAGTTTTGAAGGTAATAGACCTCCATAATTCAATGATCAACCTAATTTTCAAATTCTTAGAGAGTATCTTCACCCAACTAGATAAAATACACTTTCATGTATTATCTAGCCTCTTAACCAACAAGCTTTCAATTTAAAATCGAGCATGATCCAACTTCTTCACATATATCATGGTATAGATTCTGAAAATCCATACATACACATTAAGGACTTTGAAGAGGTATGTAATACTTTTATTGATAGAACATACACCAAGAAAACTATTCAGCTTAAATTGTTCTCATTCTCTTTAAAGGATAAAACCAAGCTTTGGTTAAACTCCCTACGTCCTAGGTCTATAGGTACATGAAGGGAAATGCAAACTGAATTTTTGAAAAAAAATACGTCTCCACTCATAGGACAGCAGCCTTATAACGTCAAATGATGAATTTTTCTTGTAGTCCAAATGAGTCATTTCAACAAGCTTAGGAAAGGTTCAAAGACTTCTTAAATGCTTACCCCCATCATGGTTTTGAGATGAGGTTAGTGAGTTTTTTCTATGATTCTCTTACCGTAGATTTTAAAAAACTAGTATCAACCATGTTTAATTGTAAGTTTTATGATAAATAACCAAGTAAAGCCTTTGATTTTTTTATCAATTAGCTGGAAATACAAAGCAATGGGAGACTTCTCTCCCACTTCATGTTGAGTCTAAAAACACCATTTCTCATTCAAATGGTAAGTGACATGACCAAAAGATTGATGTCTTCTCCCAAGTGCAGGAGTATCCAAGTAATAAATAACCCGACATGACCGAGATCGAATCATAAAAAGGTTAATTATATAAATTATAAACAACAACAATAACAATAATAATAATAATAATAATAATAGTAAAGAAGAAGAAGAAGAAGTAGTAGAAGTACTGATAATAAGAATAAGTTAAATAGGACTTTGAGATGAAAGATTAATGTAAGGATTAAATAATGATAAGAACAATTGTCAAGGTTAAAGGATCCACTAATGGTATTTCAAACAAGTATAGTATAAACTTTTATTATTCAATTGGAAACCATACACAAAGAAGGTTCTAAGCGGATTATAAATCGTTAACATGATTACGTTATTTATCTTATTTAAAAATACTAATACTTGTAAATATTGTTAGACATCATGATTATAACTTATGTTAACAACAAATCAAGTTCCTTTTTTAACACAAGTGTTAGTTACACCATACAGTTGGGCTATGAAAGTGCTAAGTATTTGTTGTACCAAGTGTTATACAACATAAATCTAGATTAATCATTTAACAAGCAAAGTATTAAGAGTGAATAAGATAAAAAAATTTAAAACATATTAGTATCAAACATTAAATTCCATATTAAGTTTACATTATACTTATTCTTACACCATTAGTGTAACCTTTTCACCTTGATATAATAAACTTAGCTAAACATAGTGAAAGAGAGAAACATAAATAAACAAGATAAGAACAAAAATAAGATATATGTTAAATATGTAAAGAAAACAAAATGAAAGGCATAAATAAGAGATTACTATAAACAAAACTTAAGTATTACAAAATATAAAGAAAAGAAGCAAGAGCATAATCTTGATCTGAAAACCAAGATACCTAAATGCATGGCAAATGTCTCTTTTTATAGGCCAAAATTGAAAACTATTGATTCGATGACTAATTGATGAATGGGTGGCCAACTCTTGACTTGATGACAATCCTTATCTTCTTGTGTACCAAAAACATTATTAATAACATTAGAATTTGAATCAACTCTATCATGAAAATTCTAGGGAATTGTCTCAGCTCCAGTAAAAACAATTGATGTCATTTGGCTTTCTAGAACTCAAGATATGGGCTGACATTGAACAGTATTTGGGTTGCAGGACAAATTCGAACTTTTACGTTGTTGCTATTTGGACTTCCAAACAACAAAATTGAGTTTGTCTTCCTCGTGAAAGTTTTAGGCCTATGTCTTAGTTTTTCATTCATATAAAACATACTTAAATCTAAGATCTATAGCTCCAAATATAATTCAATTACCGAACAGTGTTCTAGTTTGGATTGCACCAGCATCTCTTTTCTAAGTTTGGCCCTCTTTTTGTCCTTTTAATTTAAATACTTCAACTCATCAATCAATCTGTTTATTTATGTGATAGGCCTGCTGACACGACTAAAAGATTGATGTCTTCTCCCAAGTGCAGGAGTGTCGAAGTAATAAATAACCCGGCAAGACCGGGGTCGAACCACAGAGAGGTTAATTGTACAGATTATAAACAACAATTATAAACAATAATAATAGTAACAACAGCAACAAAAACAACAATATTAGTAGCAATAATAATAATAATAATAATAATAATAATAATAATAATAATAATAATAATAATAATAATAATAATAATAATACTAGTAGTAGTAGTAGTAGTAGTAGTAGGTCGAACCACAGAGAGGTTAATTGTACAGATTATAAACAACAATTATAAACAATAATAATAGTAACAACAACAACAAAAACAACAATATTAGTAGCAATAATAATAATAATAATAATAATAATAATAATAATACTAGTAGTAGTAGTAGTAGTAGTAGTAGTAAAAAAGAAGGAGAAGTTGATGAGAACTTTAAGATGAAAGATTAACGTAAGGATTAAACAATGATAAAGAAAAATGTCAAGGTTAGAGGTTCCACTAATGGTATGTCAAACAAGTATAGTATAAACTCTTATTATTCAATTGGAAACCACACACAAAGGAGGTTCCAATCAAATTATAGATTGTTAACATGATTACATTAGTCATCTTATTCGATTAATGCTAATACTTGTAAATCCCGTCAAGCATTCATGATTATAACTTATGTTAACAACAAATCAAGTTCCTTTCATAGCTCAGGTGTCGGTTATACCATACAGTATGAGTTATAAGAGTGCCAAGTATTTGTTGTACCAAGTGTTATACAACATAAATCAAGATTAGTCATTTAACAAGCAAAGTATTAAAGAGTGAACAAGATAACAAATACAAAACATGTTAGTATCAAACATTAAAGTCCATATTAAGTTTCCACTATACTTATTCTTACACCATTAGTGTAACCTTTTCACCTTGACATAATAAACTTAGCTAGACATAATGAAAGAAAGAAAAATAAATAAATAAAATAAGAACATAAATAAGATAAAAGTTAACTAAGTAAATGAAAGGAAATGAAAGGCATAAACTTGATATTAATTAAAGCAAAGCATAAGCAATACAAAAAATACAAAGAGAGAAAGCAAGAGCATGATCTTGATCTGGAAACCAAGATGCCTAAATGCATGGCAAATGCCTCCTTTTATAGGCTAAAATTGGGAACTATTGATTGATGACTAATTGATGAGTGGGTGGTCAACTCTTGATTTGGTGACAATCCTTATCTTCTCTTGTCTGCCCAAAAC
Organism: Populus pruinosa; assembly: GCA_026413675.1. Taxonomy (NCBI): domain Eukaryota; kingdom Viridiplantae; phylum Streptophyta; class Magnoliopsida; order Malpighiales; family Salicaceae; genus Populus; species Populus pruinosa. Next base: position 6,391,194 of record CM048610.1, on the reverse strand, counting down.
GTCATTGATAGCGTCCAAATTAGAGCCACTCGAAAACATGAAAGTTGTAGCCAATTGTCTCAGCTTTCTTGTGTAAAATATTCAGCTCATTTGGACTTCTATAACTCCAGATATGACCAAAATACTGAACAGTACTCGGGCTGGAGGACAGATTCGGGCTTCTTTGTTGTTTCTACAATTTGGACTTGAAAATGGCTTTTTTAGATCTTAGGCTCCATATGAAAGTTGTAGGCCTATGTCTTAACTTTCCATCCATATAAAGTAGACCTATATCTAAGATCTATAGCTTCAGATATGACCCAATTACTGAATGGTGTTCCGGTTTGGATTGCACCGACATCTCTTTTCTAATTTTGGTCATCTCTTTGCCCTTGCAATTTAAGTTCTTAAAGTAATCAATCAATCTTTTCATTTATGTGATAGGCTTGTATTTAAAATGAACATTTACCACAAATTAAGGGTATCTTATATTATTAGATATATTATTATAAAACATGCTTTAGTTAAGGAGTTATTGATACTTCAAGTGCAAAATGATGATATAAAATCATGATAAAAATGTACTTTTAAGTACTAATCACCTGAATTTATGATGCATATTTATCATAAATTAAATATATTTTATGGTATCAGACTTGTTATTATAAAACATGTTTTAGTTAAAGAGTTATTGATACTTCATGTGCAAAATAATGATATAAAACATTGATAAAAATGCACTTTTAATTACTAATCATACATCTATAGAATAGGCCTAATTATTTCATAATGGTGAGCTAACTAGTTTTAGCATTAGAGGCAGTTACAGGTTTATTTTTTTAAATGCATAGTTTTACGCTAACAAACATAATTTTTTTATTTGACTGTTAGATCGAGTTGAAGTTTTACTAGAAGTTTACAAAGGTCTTATTCAATACTAGTTAAAATTTCAAGGAAATTGAACATTGGTGAGGTTCTACAATAAGATCCAATAGCTATTGTGTGACGATTGTATTAGTTTCCTAGTTGATTTAATATTCTTTTTCATATTTTATTTAGAAATCTTTTATTATTTTTCTAATATTGCTTAAGAAAATTTCACCTATTATAAATAGAGTTTTTTAGCTTGTATTTAGAGGGTTTATTTTTTTATAGACTTTGATTTTAGCAATTATTATTATGTGTGAAAAGTTTTGCTCATACTTTGATTTATCAAAACATTAACCAAGCATTATTACATCTTCTATACTTCTCATTTATGTCTCTTTATAGGTGTTGAGTGAGGATTCGATTACTTATAATCTTGGTATTACTTATAATCCTGGTGTATCAATATAAGTTATCATTATGTCAAGTTTAATTCTATAATTGATCTTACCTTTCTTAGAATGAGTCGATTTGACTATGGATTTTTAAATCTATATATATTCACGGGGTTCACATCAATATTAAATTTGTAAAATGAGTATGGAAATTTCATGGTATGGTAATAATTTCTAGAAGACTTGATGGAAAGAAGGTGCGACCTTTCACCTTTTTAAAAAAATTAATAAAGCAAATGATGTGTGTTTTCTTACCTAGATTCCAATCCACCTAAAAAAATAGCTAGAAAATCAAGCTTGAGTTTAGTTTTCTTAAACCTAAAAATCATTTCTCAACCTATTTTCATTTAAAAAAGACTAATAAATACTTTTACAATCTCCATAAACCAATTTCTCAACTCAAAATACCCTTAAATCAATCTAAAACACAAAATTAAACAAAACAAATCTTTCTCAACCTAATATAATTTTTTGATAAAATAAAGGCTAAAAAAATCTCAATTGAACTCTTCTTGTAAAATAAAACTCGTTAACAATAAGATCATTTTATTTTATTTTAAACGTGGTCAACCGATAATTTTTCTCGCTTTCACTATTTTTTAATGATTTTGTCTATCCTCCCTCAAATTTAGGGGCTAAAAATAAACAAAATAATATTTTTGACCAAAGCTATAATTGTAAAAACTAAAGGGGCTATAAAAAAAGAAAAAGAAAAATAGGTTAATCAAAAGGTACTTGTGTGAATTTGATATTGGCCACTCTTTTTTTTTTTGGTCTTTTTTTTCCTTTTTAATTGTGTATCGCTACTACAAATTGAAATTATTTCTCATTAAATTAGCCTTCAATCAATTATTAAAATCTGATAAAACCCTTTTTAAGTATCTAGAATATATGAAGATACGAGACTAACAACTCTCAAAACACCCAAATCAACTCATAAAAGGATGTAATAAAAAAGAAAGTTTGATGGCCAAAATGAAAAGGAAAAAAAAGCACTATTATAATCCATAATGAAAGTTAAGTGTGGACATTTAATATGTTTGTAGCAAAACCATGATCTATTTTATTTTTCTTTATAATTATGATTGTAATATAATTGTAATAGTTTAGATTTCATATCAATAAATTTATTCACGATATAAAATGATAATTTATTATCAAACAATTTATAGCATAGCACTAGATCATTGGCCTGTCTTGTGTTGTGAATTGGATTAATGTTTTAACATAAAAAAATATCCAAGTATTGGTAATTTGTTTTCTAATAAAAACAATAAATCTTAAACTTAGAATATGATGTATATTCAACAACTTATTTTTTAAATATTGCTACGATGATATATTGGATGATATTATTTTATCAAATATTGAGATTATGGTATATTAGTTTGATCTAGGTCATAAGACCATAATAAACCTTATAGAAAATCAAATAAAGACAACCTATGAAGATCAATTCTTAATCAACTCAATTTTAAATAATATATATATATATATATATATATATATATATATATATCTTAAAAGGAGAACAATAAAAGTCAAACTAATTTAATTTACTAATTCAGCAATCAAGTCATGAAATCAAGATAATTTCATAAAAATCAAATCGAAAAAAACTACAAAGCTTAATTTTTTTAATGTTCAAGGACATAATTGGAAAAAATCAATACAAAAATACAAAAAACAACCCAAGTCATCGAAGGCTAACTTGTTAAACTCATGACCTAGGTTAACCCTATTAAAAAAAAAACCTGTTTGCAAATAAAATCAAACTATAAAGCCCTATTAAAAACAAAATATAAGTTAAGAAAATAAAAAATAAATAAAGTCAACCCTGATCAACCAGTCAAACCCACAATTCAAATTAAGAGATTAAGATAATTTCATAGAAAGTAAATTGAAAATAATTACAAAGTCTATTTTCAATCAATCCAATATTAAAGGATAAAATATATAAATATATAAAAAGCAGTAAAAAAATGACCTGGATCAACTCCAGTTAACTGTTAGATGTGTGACTGGGTCATAAGATAAAGATAAATACATTAAGACCTAATAAAAAAATTATAAAATTGGAATAAAAACTAAAACAAATTGAGTTGTTGAATGATTAAATTGAAAAAAAAAACTAAACAACAAAAACAAAACAAACAAATTCCAAAAAATTAGTGTTTCATGGATTTGGTTACAATAATTTGCCCCGGCCTTTAATAATAACTAATTACTTAACCCGCACTATGCCACAACTTGTGTAATTTTTTTTTAATAAAAAATTGGATATATAGGCTTTATCGATGTCTTTTTTTTTCATAAAAGATTATAAGTGTAAATCAAAAAACTCAAGCAACATTTTAATAAATAAATCAAGAATCATCCATGTAAATAAATTAAAAGAAAACCATTAACAATAACTAAAAATAAAACTGACAAAATCAAGAGACAAATATAAATTAAGATGTTTGATCTCACAACATATAAATTTACTCGGTTGTGTTTATCAAATTTGTTTTATGAAAATCTTTTTTTTTTTTGGTCTATCAAACGATAAAAGAACCAAACACATACATGAAATTAATTGAATAAAACAAAAGAGAAGAAAAATATTATGCAAGATTACACACATTATAAATATCATCTAAACATAAATATTTTTATTAATTAAAACTAAATTTCATGTAAATAAAACATAAAAATAAATGTTCATAGATGAATCAGAATAATATTTTTAAAAATTAAATACATACAAAATAATTAAGAGAAAAATTATATTAGAAAAGATTATATAAGCAAAATAAATGTAAATTAATTAAAACATAAGGTATATATGGCTCGAGTTATAGCCCTAATATTAAAAAAAAAAAGCTCTAATGCGAATAATAAAATAAAAAAAATGAGTCAAAAAAGGATGTTAACGGTATTAATTTTTTAAACTTGTGACTTGAATCGCTTGATCAAAATATCATGAATGGAAAAACCACAAGGTCTAATTCTTAATAAATCAAACAATGAATGATTAAACAAAGAAAAAAAATCAATCACATAAAAATATCTAAAAAAACACAAATAAAAAAATAAGGGTGAAAATCAAAACAAAAAAATAAATTAGAGGGCAATCAAATTTTTTTTATAGGAGGGTTAAATTGAAAAAAATTAACAAAATAAAAAAAATAAAGGAATGAGTATCAAATTCAAAAAAAAGTAATCCACCATAAAATTTGATTGGACAATGAGATTGAAAACTAATAAAATTTTAACAAAAGAACAAAAAAAAAAAAAACCAAAAGAATAGCGATCAAATTGAAAGATATTATATATGAGAAATTATAATTGAATAAATAAATTGAAAATTAACAAAATTTTTATAAAAAGATAAAGAAAAAAATAAAAAAAAATAAAAAGAATAAAAATTAAAATTAAAATACTCAAACAAAAAAGGACCAATGAATACTTTTTGGGAGGAAAAAGAAAAATAAATAGCCACCGATAACAAATCAACTATCTATCTCCTACACGCCCCCATATACACTAGAAGAGAATGTGACATTTTATAATGTCCGTCATGGATGACAATATTCTAATATTAAACATTGTCACATGCGCCACTCAAACGGCAAGGGTAATATCCAATTGTTGGTATATATACCTATTATTTTTTTTTTTTAATATTTTATATTATTAAAATACAAAAATACCCACCATTGCTTCTAAATATAACAACAACAAAAAATAGGAAGACAAAAAATGCCCCAACAAGGCAATTTCAGTTTTCTTGACCCGAGGGGTGGTTTCATTATTTTATTGTAAAGTAAAAAATAAAATTATCATAAAATCCTTTTAAATAAAGTTTTTTTTTTTAACTTGGGGTTTCTTTGATAGTTATCCTACTCTAGGAAAAGGCAAAAAGACCTATGTACCCGTAATAAATTTGGAAAAGATACATGTTGCCATGAAAAGATCATGGAGATGAGAGCAAGATGAGAAAAACACAGCGTCTCGAGTGTTTGTCCCAATTACTTATAATAAGCGATGCTAAGTGCTACCCAACGTAAAATAAGGACGAAATTCACCCACAAGCGATAAAGAAAGTTACAGTTGACCTCATAGCAAAGCTAAAGTCTAATTAGATATGGCTTTACTCTCCACCAACTAAAATCATTCCCTTACTAATTTATAAAGTATAATAACTTAGAGTTCTTTTTAATTCAATTGTCACTTGTGAAACTTGAAGAAGAGGATTAAAAATACTATCTTCATTCCTCATCTAGACAATATGGTATTAATTCAAGCATACAAAATATGTTATCAAATTATTTATGAAACAATGTGATGATATATTATAGATATTAAAAAAAAAATCTTTTTTTTTAGACTAAGTTTAATACATAAAGTAATCAATCAATTATTGTCATGTGATGACCATTTCCACTTGATATTATCGTCAATAAAAATTAATTGTTGGTTGGTTGGAATAGAGCTCTAAGAGAAGGGAACTTCATCATGAAAAATGATTGGAGTAAAAATTAGGTGCAAAACGTAAATGATTATTCTGTTTTACGTTGGCCCACACGTTGGATTTGCAATATTTATAATAAGAGTTTTCATGTGTCAAAATGTGTATCCTCTTTTCGTTGTCAATCTCTAGCAATCTTAAACCTTTCTATATGAACTCAAATTTCCATCCAAGACATTTAACTCTCAATTTAATTGGTAACATTATGTCTTAGATAATAACTTTTTTTAATGGAGGTGTTATAAGTTTAGATTAATAATTAAAAAATAAAAATCTTAGCTTTTGGTTAAAGAGTAATCTCAAATTGATTTTGTAATTTTTTATTTAAGTCAAAAGTTATGTTTTATTTAAATTTTTTATTTTTTTTTACTTTTTATGGTTATTTCAATTTTCATGGGATGTTTCAAGTTTTCTACGTTTCTTTGAATTTTTTTATTATTTTTTTACCATTTTCAAGATTAATTAATTACGAAAACAAGATGGTAAAAGATTAGATTCAATATCCGTATGCACGCATCATGTCCTTTGAAAAATGAACCCTTTAAAAGCAGTGTCTCACCTCTCCTGATACACATTGATATTAGTTGATGTAATGAAATTGTTGAAGTTTTATTGTGCTAACTAGTACATGGGCTAGCGAGGACATGGGGCCCCGGCACCAATGTGAAAATAAATAAATAAATAAATAACTATATGAGTATGGGAATTCTTTTGCAAAGCTGTTAAAAGCAGGCAACAAAAAAAATTTACCTTCCACGCATTAAGTTTTTAATTTATTCATTTTAAAATTATTGATTTTTTTTATTGAGTCAATATTAACATTGTTTTCTTCAAATAAAATCAAAATACAAAAATAATAAAAACAAATCAAAATATAAAAAATATTTAAACAAGAAGACTAAATATGTAAAGGAAAAAGATGAGCACCAATGTTTTTTTTAGTTGTTTGGGGACCAAGAAATAAGGAGAAAAAATATAAGTTTATTTTGGCTATAAATAGATGGTTGAATAAAAAAAGAAAGAGAATTTTTTGGGGAGGCTATTAAAACAATTAACAAAATAATACAAAAAATAAAAACCTAGATACATTATTACCAGGTTCATTAAAAAACAAAGAAGAAGAAGAACAAAAAAACATATCCACTCCCTTTTTTAGCCTCCCACGTAAACAATAAGCTCATTACCGCGAAAGCCATTCACAGTCAACCTTCTTTCAGTCTCGTTCCATCGTCACAAATATCATTCCTCCAAGACCAACGCAAACCAGAAGCTATGCACTCCTCACCGTGAGCAAATCTACCTTTCTTCACTCCCAATAAAAAAAAAATCATTGTTTAACTCCAGTAGCTTCCATTGCCACACTCTTCAACCACAAGCTCATCTAACCATCCACCATTGCCTTACTTTGACAAAGCCAAAACAGACCAATAACTTCTTCTGCTTTTTTCCTATTGTGATCGTTTCCTTGCTACTAGCGATTAGCAACAGTCATCAAGACTACCTTCAACAGCTACCATACTTGGTCTCTCCTTCACCTTTCAGCTAGCAACAAAAAAAAAAAAAAAAACAAAGACAACCCTTCTCTCTCTCACTCTTAAAACAACTGACGACCATCTTTTAACCTCAATTGATACATTTTACGCTGACCCTTCTCTTCACAACAGCTCACAAAAACCATGATTTCTCTTCTCTCAATAACCGTTAAACACAACTCAGCCATGACCATGAGTAGATACCCATGGAAAAGTCTATTGCATATTACAAAAATATGATCACTGCTAGTTCTTTTAGCAATAATATTAATGACCATGAGTCATTAAGGATCAACCAGGAAAGCACTTGAGACACAAGTATCAACTCACATTGTAGGTTCGTTGAGTGCGATGTTGGAACATCGAGGAAGGATTCCTTCACAACGGGATTCATTTACTCTTAAATGTGAGGTTTAATAAAAAAACAATCTTTCAATATATGTTTGTTTTGCTTTCATAATGATATATTTTATATTTTTTGAAAAAATAATATCGTTTAATGAATGCAATTTCAAGTTTACTAATATTGAGGTTACGAGAATAATAACATCGGCATTTAGATCATCGATGAAAAATCTATTATTTCAATAGAGTTAAATTTTCAAACATCTTAAATAAAAATCACAAGTCTTGATGCATGATTTTCAAGGTTCAATGTTAGTATTAATTTAAATATTTTTTATGTTAATTTGGACCGTTTATTGAAATTACTAAAATTCTTCTTTCATACATTTTTACTTCAAAAAAAAATTGAATGGGAAAAAGCTGATAATAATATTACGAGGAGGGTTTGGAAGAATTACTTCGTAATTAGGTAAAATCAAATTTAGCATAATTTTTTTATTTCAAATATTAAATTTTTTTCATTTACAAACAGATAATTAATTTTTATATCATATAAGTTGCTTGATTTTTCATACAAGATGTAAAAGAAAGGAAGCTTCCAAGCTGGAATAATGTGGCGGTTTGGAAAGTTTCAGACCGTCATACGTCTTAGAGATTGTATGTGCGGAATACATTTAGCACATGATGTTCATGCATTTCATAGTTTGATAAGGAGAACTAGAATCAACATGTTCATGGTTCTGTTACCATACGAACCGGCAGCTCTGTTTATTCGTTTCGCATGCGAAGTGGATGATAAGATATTTTTTTCTTATTACATCTATTTTTTTATTAGTTATTTTTTATAAATATATTATAGGCTTTTTGTTGAAACGCATATACAGAGTGATAATCACTAAAAAAGAATGCAACAGTTCGTTAATAACTTAGCTCAGCACTTTGTGGTATGTTAGTTTTCAATCATTTTTTTCTGAAGTTATTATTTCCTTGAATTTGATGAATTTATTTATCTTTCCAGGGTGTATATAATAACCGGTTAAAGGAGAGATATATGGACGATCCTTCAACCTATCAGGATATCGATTTGAATTTGTGTTTGGAGCCTTGGAGGTAAAATTGTTCGATGGACCCGATAAAAATTGAATGTACAAACTTTATAACATTACAATCAAGAATTTGAAGATGACCCTAGGTTTGGAGCTAGCCAAACCCAATTATGATTGGACTTGGTAGTGCACCAAGCCCTAGGAGATGGGTCTAACGTTAGCTTGACCCAGCTACCCTTGAGCTTGGTAGCGTGCCTAGCTCAGCATGTTGGATCTGGCGTTGGCCAGACTTAAGTGATTATTGGGTTTGACACCATCAATTTTATAGATTTTTATATAAAATTATAGACAAATTATTTTTTAACAAATAGACTTAATTAAACAAGTATATACTCCACTAAAACCATTAGATGTATTAAAGTCTTTCATGACCAATCATTTCTCCATCTTTTAGCTGGAAAAAAAATAAGTGAAATACAGCTCACAATACAACTTAAAATATTACAAAGATAAAATTACATTTCTTTTTTTCTCCATAAAAATACAAAACTCATAAGTTATAAATATTTCATGAGATATTTAGAACAAAGATGTACAATCTTCATTCTCTATTCCATATATATTTTGAGAACATTTTTTTCTAGAATATTAATGTATTTTCTCTTTTTAAAAGAATACTTATTTACACATCAAAAAGTTTTCACCTTTACCAAAAAAGACCTTTGTAGGTATTAACCATAAGCCTTATTAGCCTATCAAACATTAAGTATATGTTACCAACCATCTTAGGTAGGGAGAATTTCTAAAACTAATTAATTAATTGAATATTCAATTTGAAATTTTATTTTTAAACTACTTAAATTTTTAGGACATTACTAAGTATTAAACTTTTGATTCTCAATCTTATAAGTTTTCAAATTTAATGTAAGATATACAATTTCAATTTAGTTTATTCTTATTATATATTTTTTCATCTAGTGGTTGGCTTTGTCATTCAATTTATTTTATGCTATATATATTGTATCTATCGATTGTCACTCAACTTAATTATTGATTTTTAAATTTGCATTTTTTTAATTTATGTTCATTTGGCTTCAAATATTTTCATTTGGAATATTAATGAAATAAATTTTGTAATAAATTGGTTTTCAAATTATTTATTATATTTAAATCTTTTTTATATTTTTTTCCTATTATTTGAATTGTTTTTACTTTTCTAGTTTCATTTTTTATTCTTATTTTTGGTTTTTTTTTATAGATTTTGTTGAATTTAAAAAAAAATTAATGTTTTAATTTTTCATATTTTGAAAAGTGAATTTTCTCTTAATAGTTTAAGGGGAATTTTTATTCAAAAATTAAAAAAAAAAGCCATATAAGAGTAAATATGAATATACAATGGCATATGAGATTGAAAAATTCTTAAAATAATATATGAAAAAAATACTATCAATGTATAAAAATAAATGGTTCAACTAATGTTTTTTTTTTATGTCAAGGCTTGTGTGTTGGGATTATGGTTGGTTTATGGAGTTGTTTTTCATTCCATGATTGTAGTTGTCATGCATGTTTTTTGATTTTTTTTTTTTTCATCTTCTTGTTAATCTATAAAGAGGGGTTTATAGACAGGCTTATCATACACAATAAAAAAAATATTATATTTTATATATTAACACATCTAAAAGTAGTCTCTCCATATTTATGTCGAGAATGAAATTTAAGATGTCCCTATTAATGAATATAGGGATATCATGTTATCAAGAAGTTATTGAAGAACTGCAACCTAAGTTCTTATGCTGAGTAAATCTTTCCTTTATCGATTAAATCAACCATCGAAGCCATAAAATCTATTTTATTGACATAACATATCCTCTATTCTTGTTTTTTTAAGGTGGGTTTGACTTGGTTAATTAATTGGCTCCTTGATTGTGTTTTTTCCTTGGTGTTTTAGCATAAACAATACCTTTTTAAATATTAATATCTGAATTATGAGTTTTCATCTTATTATACAATTTTGTTTTTTTTAAAAAGAATCTATTTATAAATATTAATGAAAAGAAAATTAATTCACAATGAGTTAAATCCTCCCAAGAATAAATAAATAAAAACACCACAAACACGTATTAATTAATTGTTCCTTTCATTATATCATAGTTTTTATACTTCTTGTTCATATTTGCCATATATTTGGTATATTTAATTAGCTTATGCACAATAAAATTAAAATTAGTTCTATCTCTTTAATTCAAATCTTTCTTGAACGTGCCAAATACGATGGAGTTAATCTTTTTGTGTTCACTCTTGAATCTTGCGAGGTTTGAAAATCACCGTAAGCATTTTCCTGTAGGCAGTACAAAATCCTTAGATATAAATACCCATCAGCGAGAAAAAGAGAATGCCCAACCAATTCATCTGCAAGCACAGAAAAAGAAAAGGAAAAAGAAAAGAAAAGTTTCAATCATGGCTTCACCTTCCGAATCACTTTATTACAAAGTAAAATCCGCATTTCACGCTGCACTAGTTAAAGCCTAACAAGCTCTCAATCTCACTTGCACCCATACACGTGTGATTTCTCTATTAGTTGTTTGCCTGTTCTTTTATTTCTCTTACAAACTCCTAGCTTTGACCACCTCAATGAAGTCCACCATGTCATGAGCACAACTTCACACGATGAAAGCCAAGACTCAGCTGAGTGGACAGTGGACCCGGGTTGTCTCGCTGCTTTTTCGACCCGGGTTGTTGAGTCGGACCACAAACACCATCATCACACACAAACTCTAAAGATTGCATGCCCATCATGGCTCTCTCTTTAGACCCTATTAAAGCCCTTCCTTTCACTTTTACATTTAACACTTCACACCATCAGTTGAACTTGAGCCTGCCATTCTGGAGATGACTGAGCCTGAGCCTGAGCCTCCATACTCTGTTGCTGAAGCGGTTCCCGGCACGCCTGGGATCCGGGAAATAAGGTACGAAAAGGGTTCTGAGAATTTCAGGTTTTGCAATGAACAGAATGGAAATGAAGGTAACCAGGGGACAAGGAAGGTTGGTTTGAGAGCAGAGATCGACACGTCTCCTCCGTTTGGATCGGTCAAGGAGGCTGTGACACGGTTTGGTGGAAGCGGGCCATGGGTGCCTTATTACTATAGGATTGGAGAAAGTTATGTAAGTAACTCATTTCTTTTTTTCTTTATTTTCTCGTATTGATCATAATTTCAATTCTTTTTTCAACATAGTTTTCAATTGGCAGTTTGAGAATTAGTAATGTTAAGGTTTTGATTCTTGTTGCGTGTGAGCAAGATCGATGAGCCATTTGTCCATTGCTAAACTGGGAAAAAAAATGTGTTATTTCTTCGTTAATTTGTTTTTATATCAATAAATTTGTATTATGGAACTAAAATTTGTTGGTAGATGAAGAATGGCTATTGGTTGAATCACGTACAAAATTAAGATATTGGAGAAAAAAACATTATATAGGTGACAATGATCACACTTTATTTCATTAACATTAAAAAAAAAAATAGCACAACACGTCAAACCAAACAAGAGGCGATGCATTTTAGGTCACAATCACAAACAAAAAATTCTTCTCAATTAACTTATTTATATGATATTATGAGAGCTTTTTGTTTTTTAAATTAATTTTTATTAAAAAATATTAAATTAATGTTTTTTAAATATATTTTTAATAATTTTAAGTTATTATGTTAACAATAAAAAATTATTTTTATATATTTTTAATTAAAAAACATCCACAATATTAAACACACGCACTTAAAACAAGATATAGATTTAGTTTACTCTAATATTCGGTAAACAACACCTATGGCCTCCCAAGTTTTAGATTCAGATCATTTTAACTTAGATACTGTAACTTTGGACTTGTAAGTGAAACATCAGTCTGTTTTTCTAAAATAATATGTTTACATTTTCTAAAAACAAATTATTTACCGGAAATTTGTGTCTTTAAAAGTTAATTTAAAAAACTATTTAACTTCCAAGCACATCAATATTAAATATAATGCTATATTTAAGTTCTAGAAAAAAAAAAGCATGTTTTTATTTTAGGCAATATAATTCCCTTTTTTATATTTATGCATTTCTTATAAAATATTTTTTATTATAATCATATTTTTTCAAATAAAGGTTAAAGGCAAATAAAACTAATATTCACAAAAGAATTAAGAAGAAAAAATATATTTCTTTGATGAAATATTCCTTTTCTTATCCAAGGGTTTCTTTTTTTTTGGGCAAAAAAAGATTTTTTTATTGGAAGTTTTATTTTTTCTTATTACATCCAAATTTTAATAAGAAAAATTTCATGACTTGATAATTATTAAGCAACTTTATGAAAAGTAAAATAATAATTAATTCAAAAAAATTATATAGAAAATTTGCAATAAAAATAACAAAGTAATAATTTTGTTTTTATTGAATATTCCTGAAAAAATTTTAATTTTTTTCTCCATATTAGTTTCATATGTAATTATTCATTGATTAATTTTTAATATTACCATAAAAGTTATAATCTTATATATAAAAACATGGAATAAAGGAATAATCTTTTAATTATCATTATAATAATTTTATTTAAAAATAATTTTATTCAATAATTAAAAAAATAAAAATAAAAAAAGCTCAAGTGCCTTAAAAAAAAAAAAACTACACCATGGGCCTAGTGTACAAAAAAAATCTAAGCATATTTGGCTTAAAAAAAGAAGAAAAACATAGGCTGAACTTAGAAAGTCAAGTTTGCATACTTAGTTTTATTTTAAAAAATAATAATTAATAAATAATTAATTTTTTATTTAAACAGATATCTTATCATTAATTAAAATATAATCCAAATGCTTTCGATGATGAGAAAATCAAAGAGTAAATGCCATTAAAAAAATTATGTAAATGAGCTTTGCCTAAAAAAGAAAAAGATTTAAACATGACTTAAAAAATATAGGTCTGCTTGGATATGAAGTCAGCTTACATATTTATTTAAAAAAAAAAACAATAATGAATAGATAATTAGTCATTTATTTAAATAGACATTATGTCATCAACTAAACATCTTAAATGTTCAGAAAATTAGAGACTAAGTTTTTTTAGGTTTATTTTTAATTTTTTTCACACAAAAAATATCCTTACAACCTCAATAACTCTATTTTTAAATCCAATTAGTCTAAAAATTTAAAATTAAATTAATTTTTTAGATTATAATTTGTTTTTTTCTAACATGATTAGAGATATAAACTATCTTCATTTAAAATTTATTGATATCAAGATTGTTCTATTTTCTTGTTGAAACATCATTAGCCAAAAGCCCTGTCTCTGCTATTCTTTTCCCGCGACTTTCCATCATCTAAAAACTAGACTAAAGAAATGAAGTTTTGGAAATTGTAGGGTTTGGAAAATAATTTTTTTAACTATTCAATGAATAAGGTGGTTATATAATTTTAGAATTTAAAATTATACAAATCTCATGTTATTAAAAGCTTATATTATTATTAATTTTAAAATTTATAAAATTAATTAAAATATATATAAATTAGTCTGAAAATTAATAATAATTTTTTTTTAAAAAAAAAGTTGTTTATTAAAAGGTACGTATGAAAGTAATGTCTCTAAATAGTTGTCATTTCATTTGTCACAGCTCACACGAAACGATCTTCTTTCTCTCTTCATAATTACTGGCACATCCTGGGGCATTAAGCAATTAGCTTAAACATGCCAAATCATACTAAACAGAAAGCTATATATGAGCAAAATTTCACACAATGTGAATTCCACATCCCTCCCTTACAAATAGTTGCCTGACTGTTCATTGTTGTTTAATCAAGATCGATGGCTTCGAAATTACATAAAGATACCATGCTTCAGTTCAAAACTTCTCTCTAATTTAGCCCCTTTAAATATTCTTATAGAAGAGATCAATTTTCTTGTAGATTGATCTTCCCATCCTCCTTAAATCTTTGACTGCCAGAAACTACTTACTTCAATCTTTTCTAGTAGATTGATCTTCACATTGTCTCAGTACCCAACGCGGAGCCTATATTTTGCTCTGAAAAGGTTTCATATGAGGAATCTACTGGTATTTGATTTCCCAATCTGATGTGTGATCTTTAAAGCATGCATTGCAATTTGCACATGGTGTCTTTCTGCACCTTCCCTTTCAGATAATAACCATGAGCTACAGGGCGTTGAGGATATCGACATAAAAAAGGTGGAGGAGCAAGCAGCAGAATTGGAGAAGCATCTGATTGTGAAAGAATTGGAAACACTGGATGTCCTTGAAGAACTTGGAACGACAAAAAGGGTTGTTGAAGAGTTGAAGCAGCAGCTGCAAAAGGAAGCGCTTAGATGCATGACAGTTCCTGATGAACCGATGTCAAGTCCTGCTATCAAAGAAATGAACAAGGGAAACTATAGCTTTCACGTCAACAACAGCGAACAGAGGTTAATAAGCTTAAGTCCTTGCCCTACGGCATCGCCTGATCTGATCTTAATGGAGTTGAAGCAAGCTAAATTGAACCTTGGTAAAACCATTAACGACCTTGGGGTGATTCAAACTTCTGTTGAGTCTTTGAATAAGAAAATGAAGAAAGAGAAAACCTTACTCAAAAAGACCCGTGAGAGGCTAACATCAAAATTTGCAGGGGGGTTATCTCTGGAGGAAGAGCTGAAGCAAGCAAGAACGAAGCCGCATATTGCAGATAATGTTGAAACTGATTACAAGGCAGGGCATTTAATGAAAATGGATGAAGTCCAAAAAACGGAAGTTTTAAAAGGAATGTTAGCTGAAAACATCAAGACTAACATCAGAACTGCTGAATTAAGGTTGCGGGCAGCCAAGAAGATGGAAGAAGCAGCAAGAGCAGCAGAAGCTGTTGCCCTGGCAGAAATCAAGGCTCTATCAACTGATGAGAGCTCATCGGGATATGCCTTGCCAGAACCAGAGAAAGTTCCCTCCTTTGAAGCAAGATCTCCTCTAAATCCTAAGGATCAGAAGGCCGAGGAGCTTTCCCAGAAGAAAGTGGAAACTTTGAAGCTTCCAAAGCAAGAAGTTCACTTTACTAAAATGTCTATTCTAAATAAGCTAAGGGAAGCAACGGAAGAAGTTAAACTAAGCAAACAAGCCTTAGAAGAGGCTCTGAACAAAGTCGAAATGGCCAATAGAAAGCAAGTTGCTGTTGAAGAGGCTCTCTGCAAATGGATGCCAGAGGATGATCAAGTGGGACAGGACGAATATTATCATACCAAGCTTGGTAATTTCCATTTGCATCCACCCGATCAACGGCAGGATTCTCCATTAAATGAAGTGAACAACCCCAATCTAATTGGTGATGGCCCGAAGCCTGTTCTGAGAACCACAGTTTCGATGAGGGATGTTCTGAGCAGGAAGCAAATTAGAGCGGAAGAATATGTTGCAGCAAGGCCAGCAGAAGGCGGCACAGAGAGGCAAAAGGTGGCTTTGAGTCAAATGCTTCATGAACTGAGGGAGGATCTAACGTTTCATCCAAGAGTTGAAAAACATGGAGGTGAACAGAAGCAGCAGTTCTATACACAAAGGAGAAAGTTTGGGTTCATTCATATATCGCTGCCCATGACAAAACCAGGCAAGAAAAAGATGCAAGATTTGAACAATATGAAGATGCATTAAGATGCAGTAAATTAGTTTCTGGTTGTGTAGTGAAATGTTTTTAATTACTTTTTATTGGTTTGAAGTTATGATTTTAGCTTGCTTGTGCTGCTAATGTATGCCCTTGTAGGTTTGTATCCTTTTTTTTTTTTTTCTCTTGGAGATAGATGATGTATTTTGTATGGTGTACTTGCTGCTCTATTGTCCCTCGACCTGGCTCGTACTCTGAGCTGGGTATTTCATATTAATTTTTTCCTATGGAAGGCATTGGGAGTCTAATGAGCAATTCTCTTACATGTGTCTTATGTTGCGGTGGATGGATTCATTTAAATTGGAGGATGGATTCATTTAAATTTATAATACTAAAACATAATATAAATTATATTTTAAAATTTTATTTAATAGTTTAAGTTATTAAGTTGAGATAATTTTTTAATATAATATTAAAATTTTAATAATTAAATGATCACGAGTTTAAATTTTATTATTTTTATTTATTTTATAAAAATTAAATATAAAATAATGTAAATACATGTAAGTTTGAGATTTAAAAAAATTTTATTTAAAAAAATATATTATAAAATAATATAAATTATATTTTAAAATATTATTTAACCATTTAAACTAGTAAATTATGATCATTATTATTATCAATCACTATTATATTTTTAATCATGCTCAGCCCATGAGACAAGTCAGGTGACTTTGAAGCAGGAGTAACAAAACATTTACTACTAATTGAACATTATTTATGCCTTTTTCTTATGTCATAGATATACTTTACTAATTCAGATTCTGGCAAATATGAACTGCTACTTTGCTGAAGTATCCTGGACAGGAGTGCATAAACTGGGGAGATGATTGTGACGGAGCTGTGGTATGTGCATTTGTCCGTGGGCTGTGTTAGAGAAAAATACTCTTTAACGCTTGCTTTGTGTATTTTATTTATTTACTATGTATTTATTCTAACTAAAATATAATTAAGCACTTCCATTGTAGATGAAGATGCAAAAATTAGATTGAATATAAAGTATTACTAGGATGGCCAAAAGATGTGTATTTTCCGTCCACACCCAGTAACTTAAGGCTTTATTCTCGACGACAACAACGGACAATTGCTTCAATTTTAAATGCGCGGGGGGAGCATCATTCAGGGGCAAAAGATGTTATCTTTTTGAAGGGTATTAACAAAAATACCTTGAACGTGTTCGCAGGTGGTCTTATCTTACCACAGCAATCACGACACGTACCTCGATGCTTCTTACGTGTCAACTTCTAGTTGGAAGTCGATGCACCTTCTCGTCTTTTTCTTCTTTTTTTTCGGCAGCCGCGGGAAAAGTTTTACACTTTACGACCTAAGATTATTATTTTTATCCTTTTTGGCCCGCGCAATATTAATTGGCGCCTTTAGCGTTATCACTTGAGAAGAAATAAATAAATAAAATTATAATAAACTAATGGGGTGTTTGCGAGTATTTTTATTTTTATATATTAATATAAAAAATATATTTTTAATATATTTAAAAAAAACAACAAATACTTATAATATTACCCCGAACCATAATCCAAACAAAGAGTAATTCTGCAGAGCTTGAAAAGGTACTTTAATGGGGAACCCGCCAAGAAACCGCAAAAGGGTCCGTGGAATCCGTCGTGCTCCTGATGGAAGTGCCTTCGAGAACTGGTATCTAAACTTATAAAATGCTGTTCTCAATTTGTTTTCTGTTTTTTTTTTTTAAAATTACTAGTAGTTTTTTTTCTTCATTGTTATACACATTGCAGCAACAATTGTGGGGTTTTGGTGGCAATCGCTTTGGCTGATTTGCATGAATGTGAAGCTGGAACCAAAAACAATGTGAAGAGATTCAAAGGCTTGGATGGAAAACAAAACGTTGTCCAACAAAGCTTTCGTGACCAACCCAGATCGCCTTTCCGTCTCTTCATGTACTACATCATTTTGGGGTTTATTAGTTTTCATTCAGAAAACAAATTAACAACTTCCAATGATTGTGCCTCCTTTGTCTGTTCATATTTGTGCAATTCAAACTGTTAATAGACTGATTCTTTTAAATTGAAAACATTTGCTTTATTTTGTGGACATTTTTCTAGGGAAGATTTCATGAAGACTGGCAACATTTGGAACATAATTGATATTGATTGT
The DNA here is from genome assembly GCA_026413675.1 of Populus pruinosa. Lineage (NCBI taxonomy): Eukaryota > Viridiplantae > Streptophyta > Magnoliopsida > Malpighiales > Salicaceae > Populus > Populus pruinosa. Next base: position 6,372,669 of record CM048610.1, on the reverse strand, counting down.
AAAGGGTTCGAGACTTGGAGGAACATGTCAAAGGAGGTATGATCATAAGTACAGTTGTCTGTCATCTGCACTCTATAGTGAACTAATATCCTATCTGATAAGCGAACTTGTTTTGGCTGTACAGGAGAGGCAACCATACATCACGAGAGCTGATGAGATTAACTCGGCTCATGTTAAATGTTTGATTCAAGATATTGATCATATGTCAGAGGTATTTTTACTTTATATGCCGGGACTCATTGTTAATTCAAGACTTTGAACTTCGTTTTTCTGTCGAGCTCTATTTGTTTCAGTGGGAATCTTTATTTGCAATGATGAAATGAAGCAAGAACTGCATTGTTAATGTTATGTATTTTCTATTGTTTTTGAGCTATAAAGTTGTGGTATAGGAACCGAACACAAGTATATCTTTCGTGGCTAGCAGGCATTGTTATGGTGTCTCCATCCTACTCTCATTAAAAAAAAAAAAAAAAAGTTCTGCGGGGGTTTGTAATTTCAGTTTAGTTCTTCTTGGCCCAGAGTTTCCCTGTTTTTGGGCTCACAATTGAATATTTATACCCAGTGAATTTATAGACTGAACTTGGATGCCTTTTTCTATCTTTTGCCAAAATTGCTTGTAGACGCAATTTCCAGGAGGTGACTTGTGCTGCTCATTAATGCTTAATCTTGAAATAACTGACTTTTGGACTATTCCAGATCTCCTATGCCCCTTTCATTTTGCTTGCTATCTCTGTCGTTAAGTTGCATAGTGGTGTAGCTAATGGTTTCAGATAATGGAAATCTATCTACCTATTGTAAATCAATTAGCTTATGTTTATCACGTCCCATCTGCTGATATATATATTCTCAGATACTGTCACCTAGTTCAATCTGCTTTCTAAACAGTTCTACCAAACTTCTATTTTCAATGGAGGTCCATCATATTTATCAATCTTAAACTTTTTAAAGATTCAGCTGACGGGATCATTTTCTGTAGGTAAACGATGAGGCAGATTCAGCAATAGTTGGGAAGTTTGATCCGGTGAGTCTACTTCTGAGGCTCACAAATCTTCCATAAAATCAGTGTTGTTAAAGGCGCTAAAAGGTGTCAAGCTTGTAAAATGCTTGAGGTGCACGCGTGAACCAACCAAGGAGATATGCTATAAATTTAAAAAATATATGTGTAAAATAAGATTATATTATAATATATAAATCCAAAATATATATCTTTCCAATTAAGATTAAATCATTAGAAAATAAAATAGAAAATAGAAAATACTATAACATAATCATATAAAATTATATTTTTCACCCATAAAACAAAATAAGACAATTTAAAGTAGCAAGTAGTCAAATAGATTAAAAAGCAAACTTAATCATGCATTAATCTTCAAAAGCATCATCGATGCTTTCCTCTCCTTAACATGCAGATCTCTCTTGTTGAAAGTGAAATGTAAAAATATTGCTAAATATAATTTTAATTTACTGAATATATGCTAAGTACAAACCAAAGTTTTTAATTTTCGTATGAACTATGAATGCAGGTACACACTATCAACTGAAGCTTAAAAAACACAACAAGAATTAAACAAAAAAAAAACAAAAAATAGAAATTTTAACACCATTAAAATGGACATGGACATGTGAAGAGAGAGAGAGAAGGAATAACATGGGAAAAGAGGGAGAGCAAAAGAGTGAAGAAAGAAAATAAGTGAGAATGAAACAAAAAATGATAAATAATAAAATATAGAGCACTAAAAAAAAAATTGAAAGTATGACTTCTTTTATACAAATGAATGTGTAGCTGATATTTCTCTTCTAAGTTGTCTTTCTTTGTGTGTTTTTCCTTCACTTTAATGATTTTTTTACCCTAATTTTTGTTTTTTACAAAAATAAATGCCCTCTAAAGGAAGAAAAAGAAAAATTCATCATAAAAAGATATATTTTAAGCAAGCACTAGTATTAACGCCTGTGGCATCCACTCGCTAGGCGCTTGCCTAGGCAGCATTTTATTGAAATTCATCGTTTGAGGTTAATAAAGGCGGTGTGGCCTTGCTGTAGAGCTTAAGCGAGCGCCTAAGTGCCTTTTGACAACACTGGATAAAATTCAGTTGCCTTTCAATTGTTCTTATTCACGTAGTTGTTTATACATCAGTCTGTGAGTGATCTCCTGATTATTCTTGTGTGAGTCCTTGGCAGTTCTATGAACACTGCGACAACTCTGACAGCTGTTATAGTTTTCAGTACAAAGATTTTGAGAGCTTTAACGCATGGGAATGGTACCGCTTTATCTATTATGATCTGGTTTTGGCCGTCTTTAAGTACCGACAAAGCTACATTTTCTGCTTAAGCATGGAATTTCTAATACACTGAACTTTACCTCGACTCAGGGAAATGGTGAGAACATGGATGGCTAAGAGTTCTCGCTGAATTTTGAAGATCAAATTTAAAGGTTCCCTTGCACTGGACTGATATAATTGAACCACCTAACTGGCAATGGTGGAAAATGCGGAGAATTTTTACCATTACCTAATCTTCTAAAAGGCAAGTCGATTGGCTATTGTATAGTATCGTTAGGAGTTCAGGGCTCTTCTAACCATTTAGCTGGCAATTTTCTTTCGGAATTAAATTTTTTTACATTTTGGCATTTTGTGAATGTTTATGTTAACTCGGCATTTCCAGTGCGTTTAACGTGTTTTTCTCGAGGGTTTTAGCCTCCTGAATAGAACATTCGTTGTGATTGGAATGGCTGGAAATTTTTCCTAGAGAAATTTTGTCGGATTATTAGTTGTATGTTAGCCTGAGTAATGTTATCTTTCAACTACTTGTATTCAAACTCTATATAAATGTCATATAATCATTGTGAATGATGGTACGCCTTAGTATACAATTTTAATTATTTTTTTACCACTTTCAATTTTAATTTTAATTATATTTCTCTCTCCTTCGTAAGCATATTCTTTTTCCTTGTGTTGTTGTGGAGGAGACAACCTTTTCTTCGTAACCAAAGTATTTTAGATTTTTAGATTTTTTTTAAATGCTCAAATAATTTTAAGAATTTTTGGCTATATACAAACAAAAAATTATATTTTTTTAGTCTTTTAGGCTTTGTTTGGAAAATCCATTTCAATTTGTAATAAAATTATCCAAACATATTTAAGCAGAAAGATTACAAGGTAAACAAGGTATCAACTTTAGATTCGACAAGTTCAACAAGCAAACAAACCAAAAAACAAAATCAAAGCGAAAAACAGATTAAACAAAAATAGCACAAAAACTTAAAAATTCTTAAACAAAATGGATAAAACATCAAAAAATAAAAAAATATGAAGAACATTCATTCTGTATCAAAATGAGCTTCGATTCAAAACCAAAATTATAGGATTAAAACTCTTAAAAACTTGTTATTAGTGTAAATAAATCCTAAATTATTTACTAATCAAGGTGCCTGAATGGTTTAGAGTAAAGAATTGGACCCAAATTAGTCCAAATCATTGGGCTAAGCATTATTCTTTCTAAGAACATGAAAAATATTATCTTAAAAACCCAGGAAAAAAAACCCAACAATACCCAACACTATCAAACTCTAAAAGTTGGTATTTTTTTACCTTTAAAACATGATTTCTTCATTCTAACAAGTCATACTATCATAACAAAACATGTTTGAAAAAAAAAACTAACAAATAATATTAAAATCATGTAAGAGGTTTCTAAATTTCAAAACTGCCAACTTAAAATAGCCTCCATATTTATGCACTTTGAATTCAAATTACTTTTCTAAACCTTCAATAAGACCTAACAAAAACCTATAAACCCATAAAATGCATCATAAAAATAACCATAACTTTGTTGCTATATTTGTTAGATTTTAAAATCACCTCATTTCATCAAAACTCATCCAATAAAAATAACCTAAGCATTTAAGAACATCAACAAATAACTAAGAACAAGATTTAAACAATAAAAATGACATTTTTTTCATATTCATTGAAACCAAAATCACAATTAGTGTGATAAAAAAAATGATTGGAAACATCATTAAAAATGCATGAACAAGCTAGAGACGTGCCTTATTAACATTGTCTAGACTAAGTGAAGGTTTTATACCTTCCAAGCTCTAACAATGGTTATTGCCATTTTTTTTTCAAGGTTGCTACTTTCTCTCAAAGTTGAGGGAATATAGTGCTAGGCTCTTGAACTTTCACATTTAGGGTTTCTTTTTCAATATTATTTTGTCTTTTTTCTCTTTTTTCTCCCCCTATCCTAATTTTTCAAGGGTATTAATAGGATTTCAAGCTAGGATTTTTATGGATTTAATCAAAGATGCATCCTTATTCATCAAAGCTTAGCCATGTGATTAAAATGCAACAATTTTGGGTACATTTTACAATTATGAGCTCTATACTCATATTGGTTTTACAATAGTGATTTCATAACTTGGTTTTGGAGGTTTTAGTGCTTTTCCCAAACTTGGAGATCAAGAAGCTTATTTCTGGCATTTTGATCTTAAAAGAAACGTGATCAACATTTGATAAGAACCCATTGATAAGACTTGAAGTATGAATAAACAAAAACATATTAGTGGTTGTGCAAAAATGGATATCACAATCATTAATGACTGAGTTACCCCCTAGAATGTTTCTATTTTTCATTAGAATGTTTCTATTTTTTATTATGTTTAACTATGTTTTTTATGTCAAAATGAAAAGGTTATAATAATGGTATAAGAATAAGTATAGTATAAACTCAATATGGACTTTAATTTTTGATACTAACATATTTTTTATTTGTTATCTTGTTCACTCTTAATACTTTGCTTGTTAAATGGTTAATTTAGATTTATATTGTATAACCTTGGTACAACAAATGCTTGACACTTTTATAGCACAAACTGTATAGTATAACCGATATTTGTGCTATGAAAGGAACTTGATTTTTTGTTAACATAAGTTATAATCATTAATATCTAACAACATTTACAAATATTAGCATTATTCAAATAAGATAACTAATGTAATCATGTTAACAATTTATAATCTGATTGGAACCTCTTTTGTATGTGGTTTCTAGTTGAGTATTGAGAGTTTATATTATGTTTGTTTGAAATACCATTAGCGGATCATTTGACATTGACATTTGTTTTTACCATTATTTAATCTTCACATTAATCTTACAATCTCAAAGTACTCTTTAACTTATTATTATTATTATTATTATTATTATTATTATTATTATCATTGTTGTTGTTGTTGTTGTTGTTGTTGTTGTTGTTGTTGTTGTTTATAATTTATATAGTTAACCTTCATGTGATTTGACCTTAGTCTTACTGGGTTATTTGTTACTTCAACACTTCTACACTTGAGAGAAGACATTAATTGACACGACTAAAAGATTGATATCTTTTCCCAAGTGCATTAGTGTCGAAGTAATAAATAACCTGGCAAGACCGGGGTCGAATCACAAGGAGGTTAATTGTACAAATTATAAATAACAATAATACAACAACAATAACAACAACAACAACAATAACAATAATAATAGTAACAACAACAACAACAACAACAACAATAATAATAATAATAATAATACTAATAATAGTATTAGTAATACTAATAATAATAATAATAATAATAATAATAATAAAGAAGAAAAAGAAGAAGAAGAAGATGAGAACTTTGAGATGGAATATTAACGTAAAGATTTAACAACGATAACAATAAATGTCAAGGTTAGAGGATCCACTAATGGTATGTTGACACGACGAAAAGATTGATGTCTTCTCCCAAGTGCAGGAGTGTCGAAGTAATAAATAACCCGGCAAGACCGGGGTCGAACCACAGGGAGGTTAATTGTACAAATTATAAACAACAATTATAAACAACAATAATAGTAATAACGATAACAATAATAATAATAATAACAACAACAACAACAACAACAACAACAACAACAATAATAATAATAATAATAATAATAATAATACTAGTAGTAGTAGTAGTAGTAGTAGTAGTAGTAGTAGTAATAATAATAATAATAATAAAGAAAGAGAAGAAGAAGAAGATGATGATGATGAGAACTTAGAGATGAAATATTAATGTAAGGATTAAACAATAATAATAACAAATGTCAAGGTTAGAGGTTCCACTAATGGTATATCAAACAAGTATAGTATAAACTCTTATTATTGAATTGGAAACCACGCACAAAGGAGGTTCCAATCAGATTATATATTGTTAACATGATTACATTAGTCATCTTATTCCATTAATGCTAATACTTGTAAATCTCGTCAAGCATTCATGATTATAACTTATGTTAACAACAAATCAAGTTCCTTTCATAGCTCAGGTGTCGGTTATACCATACATTATGGGCTATGAAAGTGCCAAGCATTTGTTGTACCAAGTGTTATACAACATAAATCAAGATTAATCATTTAACAAGCAAAGTATTAAAGAGTGAACAAGATAACAAATATAAAACATATTAGTATCAAACATTAAAGTCCATATTAAGTTTACATTATACTTATTCTCACACCATTAGTGTAACCTTTTCACCTTGACATAATTAATTTAGCTAGACATAATGAAAGAAAGGAAAACAAATAAACAAAATAAGAACATAAAAGTTAACTAAGTAAAGGAAATGAAATGAAAGGCATAAACTTAATATTAATGAAAGTAAAGCATAAACATTACAAAAAATACAAAGAGAGAAAGGAAGAGCATGATCTTGATCTGAACACCAAGATGCCTAAATGCATGGCAAATGCCTCCTTTTATAGGCCAAAATTGGGAACTATTGATTTGATGACTATTTGATAAGTGGGTGGCCAACTTTTGACTTGGTGATAATCCTTATCTTCTCTTGTCTGCCCAAAACATCATTGATAACGTCAAAATTGGAGCCAGCTGAAAACATGAAAGTTGTAGGCAATTGTCTCAGCTTTCTTGTGTAAAAACTTCAGCTCATTTGGACTTCTAGAACTCCAGATATGGCCAAAATACCGAACAGTGCTTGGGCTGGAAGACAGATTCGGGCTTCTTTGTTGTTGCTACAATTTGGACTTGATAATAGCCTTTTTAGATCTTAGGCTCCATATAAAAGTTGTAGGCCTATGTCTTAGCTTTCCATCCATATAAATTAGACCTAAATCTGAGATATATAGCTCCAGATAAGACCCAATTACCGAATAGTGTTCCGGTTTGGATTGCACCGACATCTCTTTTCTAAGTTTGGCCATCTCTTTATCCTTGCAATTTATGTTCTTCAAGTCATCAATCAATCCTTTCATTTATGGGATAGGCTTGCATTAAAAATAGACATTTACCACAAATTATAGGTATCTTATATTATTAGATACATTACTATAAAATATATTTTAGTTAAGGAGTTATTGATACTTCAAGTGCAAAATGATGATATAAAACCATGATAAAAATGCACTTTTAAGTATTAATCACACCCCTCAACCAGCTTATTACTAGTCCCTAGTAATTAAAGCGTTAAAACAATTTGCAAATTTCACAAAGCAAGGTATTCATCATTTAACTTCCATTAATCTATCCAGATAAACAAACTCTCATTAAATTTATATATCTGCTCAATACCACTTAACAAGATATTAATAAACCTTTCTTTTGTGCTCAATGTATCAACACATAATTATGGGGCTTTTCTTGGAAGAAAACAAAATTTTTGTTCTAATGTTTAAGGTTAACTTCCTTGGGTTGGGATTATTATTTTTGCCTTTTTTTTCTTTCTTTTTTTTTAAAAAAATCTATATACATATAATTTAAAAACATCATGCATCTTTAACCCATGTAACGAGCTTTCAGCTAATGACTCCCAGACCAGTTGGTCTCAGGGTATTAGGTGTTAAGACACCCCTACGAGCTTAGTAACTCAGGTCGTAGATACTGATATGTAGATAGTGCAATGTTTGATTCCCTTAAGCTTTTCTCCTCAACCCATGTAACAAGCGTTGGGCCAATAGCTCCCAAGTCAGTTGACTTTAGGGTATTAGATGTTAAAACACCCCTTCGGGCTTAATTGCTTAGGTTAGGGAGGCTACGAAACCAAACTTATCTACATTTTTATTATCATCTTTTTTTTTCTTTTTTTTTCTTTTTTTTCATGTTTTTTTTTAATTATATACAATCCCTTTCCCTTAGTTGTTACCTTTAACAAAAGAACATAAATAATGTAATAATCCAATATGCAACCCACAATCATATGTTAAAGTGTGTGTGTGTAAATTAAGGTTTAAGAATACATGTTAAATAAGTATATGAGCAGAATTAAGTGGTAACAATACGAGAGTTTGTAAACCTGAATATTTCAGGAAGTATTATAATAGACCTTGTTAAGAATGGTTACTAAGATGCGTCTCAAGAGTCACTTTAACAAAAGAACTCCTTTACTCTGCCATCCTAGTAACAACAATTATGCACATGCTTTATGAAATGAAAAACAATTTTTTTTTTATCAACTACTACCCTCTCCCCTCAACCAAAACGAGACATTGTCCTCAATGTTCTAAGGTAGAAAGATAGAGTATAGAAGATATCACCTGAAATAACAAACACTGACAAAACCTGAAACACACTGAAATAAAAATAAAAAATAACAAAACACAATAATAAAATCAAAAGACACAAAAAATCACAAATAAAGGCTCAAATCCAATCTAAGCTTTTTACGGCTTCCCGTAGATGACCAATTTATGCGACTCATGGAAGGATCAATCACAGGAATGAAAGATTGTAGTTGGTCAATCAATTGTTCAGCAGTAGTAGCAGAGATTATGATTTGTCGTGCAGAAGATGTTAGAAATTCCTGTTCCACAGCATGATCAAGAAAAGACAACAACTTATCATAATAACCATTAACATTTAACAAACCTATGGGTTTATGGTGAATGTGCAATTGAGCCCAAGAGAAAATATGAAAGATCTCTTCCAATGTGCCTAGACCACCTGGTAAAGCAATGAAAGCATCAGCATGGTTAAACATTGCATTCATTCGAGCCGACATTGTAGAGACCTGAAGTTCCTCTCCAATTGTTTTTCCAATGATGTCCCCTTGTGCCAAAGCTCCAGGGACGACTCCTAAAACTTGACTACCTCCTAAAAATGCAGCTATTGACACACCTCCCATTAACCCAAGACTGCCTCCCCCATACACTAAATGAATCTTTCTCTCAGCTAGCACCTGACCAAGATGATTTGCTGATTCTAAAAACTCCTTTTCTTTCCCAGGATTAGATCCACCAAAAACACAAATATTTCTTATTTGATGACTTGAGGAACTTGCCATTTCTACACACTTCTCTATTTTTTTTTTGAATGTATGGGTTGAGTAGAAATGAAAGGAAGGAAGAGAGGGTTTTATAGATGAGAAATTAGAAAGGCAATCATAACACCTATATGTAGGCCAACTGGAGTCTCACACTCTCTCTCTCTTTTTATTTGTTTATTTATTTACTTTTGAAAAAGCATGTGTATGTACAGGTAGTTGTGATTGTGGCTCACATCTTCCCTTAGTTTTACGTCCAAGAACGGCTTAAACGCCCTCTATGGGTCGGGGATAGGCTTCCCATCCAGTTTTCTTAAAAACTGGCAAACAGGGTCTTTTTTAGTCAGATTCCCAAGACTAAGTCGAAATGTTCTTTATGAAATAGTGGCCATAAATCATGAATTGCACAATGCACATCTCCACTAGGATGCGTCTCAAGAGTCAATAGAAGATTATCTAAAGACTCCTTACTCAGGCCATCCTTAATGAATTGTATTTTATCTTCACGGTTTATAGATACCATTCCTAAAGAACGACATTGTGTATTACAAGTCCATCTAGCACATCGATGACAGACATCCAGTCGTTTTGCACGACGCTTCTTTGCAAAAGTGCTTTTACCTGTTCCAGGCATGTGTGAAATAAAGAAATTAGAGGACTCACCTGATAATCGGACCTTTGCTTCAATCAACCAGCGAATATCTTCAGGAATTCCATGATTCATTAACAATCTCAATCTTGCACATCTAGCACGGTAAATTTTTGTAATCGCATTCTGAGGCAGAGCGGGAAAATACTTTTTCAATTTTTCAAGATTAGTGTCCATTTTCAAATGAGAATTGGAAGAGAGATTCAAAAAATTGCACAAATATATACACAAATATCAGTAATTGTGGGAAACTGAAAGAACCAACTTAAGTCACGGAGTACCGTTATCCGCCATTTGACCGGGGTGAGAGAAACTAGCAAAAATCACTCAAAAAGAAACATAAAAAAGAAAATGTGAGAAAAACAAAATAATCAACCTTTATCTACAAGATCATTCAAACCAGCTGATTCATTTTCACTAGGAAAATTATCAAAGTAAGCTTTCAAACGATGTCCATTTTCCTTAAAATCATTGTCATTCATTGAATTCTCAATATCACAGGCCCCATAAGGATTGCTCCATCTTGGTCTTAGCTCCCTAGGGAATGCATAGAGTTGAGAATTATAAAACAAAACTTTTTAACCAGTATCAATTTTTTGATAATTTTCACAAGTTTTGCAGAATGCATGCGTGTCCTTGAACATGGTGGGCCAATAAAATCCATTTTGAAAGATTTTTATAGCTGTCTTTTTTGACGAGAAATAACTTTCACATGCTTCAGAATGACAATGTTTAATGACACTACTTACCTCATTCTCGGGAATGAATCTTTGAAATATTTGATCAGGACAATATTTGAATAAGTTAGGGTCATCACAGTAAAAGCTCTTCACTTCGTTCAAAAACTTTTCTTTGTCTTGGGTACTCCAATCAGCTGGCAAATCTCCTAAAGTAAGAAAATTGATATTTTTATCATACCAAGGCATTGGACTAAGAGAAAGTAAGGATTCGTTAGGAAAGTAATCATCAATTGGTGTGATGTTAGATGTCGAATCTGTTGTCATTGTTGACAAAAGATTCGCATCAACATTTTCGGTGCTTATTTCATCCGTGATTTCTTTCTTAGAATAAATCATTTGCAAATCTTCAGTTTCATCCAATTCATTTGTACTTAAAGTAGATTCAAGTTGATCATAAACTAATTCATCAATATGATCTACTTCTTGTAAATCATTATCATCTCCAGGTTGCTTGCAAATGTTGAAAATATTCATCTCCAATGTCATGTTTCCAAATGATAGCTTCATCAGTCCATTCCTACAATTAATCAATGCGTTAGAAGTTGCAAGAAATGGACGTCCTAAAATAACAGGAAATAAATTACATGCTTCAACAGGTTCTGTGTCCAAGACAATAAAATCCACAGGATAAATGAATTTATCAACTTGTACTAACACATCTTCAATTATTCCTCTAGGCACTTTTACAGATCTATCGGCAAGTAAAAGAGATATAGAAGTTGGTTTTAACTCACCTAGATTGAGACTCTGAAAAACTGAATATGAAAGTAGATTCACACTAGCACCAAGATCAAGTAAGGCTTTTTCAATTTTATGTTCTCCAATAAAGCAAGAAATTGTAGGACAACCAGGGTCTTTATATTTCAAAGCATTATTGTTCTGAAGAATAGCACTTACTTGTTCGGCTAGAAAGGCTTTCTTTTTCACATTCAGTTTCCTCTTCATAGTGCATAGATCTTTCAAAAATTTAGCATAGGAAGAAACCTGTTTAATAGCATCCAACAATGGTATATTGATCCTTACCTGTTTGAAAATTTCAAAAATTTCAGAGTTGTGATTAACTTTCCTTTGTTTGGTCATGGCTTGAGGAAATGGAAGTGTTGGCGGTGAATCAGTCGTTTCTTTGCAATTTTCAGATTCATCCCCTTCCTTACCCTCAGAGATTGACTCATCATCTTTCTCATAAGGTTCAAGAGAGGGTTTTTCAATAATCTTACCACTGCGCAGAGTAGTGACTGATTTGACTTGATCCATATGTTGGCTTCCGGAACTACTTGCATTTGCATTGTATTGCCCTTTGGGATTTTATTGTGTTTGAGATGGAAACTTACCTTTCTCTTGGAAACTGAGAGCAGATGTTAATTTAGCAAGAGTATCTTTAAAATCTGTCATGCTTTGAGCAAGTTGAGTATTGATTGTCTCTTGCTTTTCAATGAATGCATGCAATGTTTCCTCAAGATTTCTTCTAGGAGGTGGAGCATAAGGAGGTGTATATCCATGAGAATTTTGGAAATTGTGGTGTGCTTGAAATGGTGGTTGTGAAGTTTGTGCATTGTTGTTCTCACTCTTCCAACTGAAATTTGGGTGATTCCTCCAACCAGGGTTGTATGTTTGGGAGTATGGGTTGTGGTTGGCCCTTTGAAAACTGTTTAAAGCATGGGCTCGTTTATGGAGACATTCTTTAAAAGAAGGCAAGGTTGGACAATCGTTGGTTGAGTGTTCATTTGTTTCACAGATTTGACACACAATGTTTTCAACAGATTTTAATTGACCACTTTTTTTTAGTTCTAGTGCCTCGACTTTTCTAGCTAAAGATGCAAACTTGGCTTGAAGGTCATGATCTTCCCTAAGGTTATACATACCTCCACTAGATGTATGAGGTTGAGTTTTACTCAGTGCCTCATAAGTACCCGCGGTGTCCCAATTTTGAGCATTTTCAGCTAACAAGTCTAAGTACTTCATTGCTTCATTAGGGTCTTTATCTTTAAAAGTTCCATTGCACATCAATTCAACCATTTGCCTATCTTTAGGTGTTAACCCTTCATAGAAATGTGAAACCAATCTCCATGTTTCAAAACCATGATGAGGGCAAGTATTAAGCAAGTCTCGATACCTATCCCAACATTTGTAAAATGTTTCTCCTGGTTTTTGAGTGAAAGTGATGATTTGTCTCTTGAAAGAGTTTGTTCTATGAGATGGGAAAACTTCTTTAAAAACTGTTATTGCATTTCATCCCAAGCACGAATGGATCCTGGTCTCAAATTTTGTAGCCATGTTTTAGCTTTATCTTTTAATGAAAAAGGAAAAAGCTTTAATCTCATGGTGTTTATGCTACAATTTAAGTTATTATATGTGTTGCAGACCTCCTCAAATTCTCTTAAATGCAAGTATGGATTTTCCAATTCCAAACCATGAAAAGAAGGTAAAAGTTGAATAATACCTGGTTTAAAATTAAAATGAGATGCATCGGGAGGAAAAACTATGCATGATGGTGCACTTGTTCTTATGGGATTCATGTGGTCTCTAAGTGTTCTAGCACGGTTATTCTCATTATTTTCATTATGAAGTGATTGATTATCTTCTTCGGCCATATTTTCTGAAAATGATGAGGATAGCCTATAAAGTCTACCACTTGATGTGCGTGACCACACTCTCATGCACGTGTATGAATAAAATAAAAGGAAGAAGAAAATAAAAGAAGAAGAAACAAGAGAAAGGAAACAAAGTTATATACAAGAAAAGAGAAAAGTGAAAAGAGAAAATAAAATAAATATTATAATTTATACAAGAACTTACCTCCCCGGCAACGACGCAAAAAACTTGACACGACTAAAAGGTTGATGTCTTCTCCCAACTGCAGGAGTGTCGAAGTAATAAATAACCCGGCAAGACCGGGGTCGAACCACAGGGAGGTTAATTGTACAAATTATAAATAATAATAATACAACAACAATAACAATAACAATAACAACAACAACAACAACAACAACAACAACAACAACAATAATAATAATAATAATAATAATAATAATAATAATAAAGAAAGAGAAGAAGAAGAAGATGATGAGAACTTGGAGATGAAAAATTAATGTAAGGATTAAATAATAATAATAACAAATGTCAAGGTTAGAGGTTCCACTAATGGTATATCAAACAAATATAGTATAAACTCTTATTATTGAATTGGAAACCACACACAAAGGAGGTTCCAATCAGATTATATATTATTAACATGATTACATTAGTCATCTTATTCAATTAATGCTAATACTTGTAAATCTCGTCAAGCATTCATGATTATAACTTATGTTAACAACAAATCAAGTTCCTTTCATAGCTCAGGTGTCGGTTATACCATACATTATGGGCTATGAAAGTGCCAAGCATTTGTTGTACCAAGTGTTATACAACATAAATCAAGATTAGTCATTTAACAAGCAAAGTATTAAAGAGTGAACAAGATAACAAATATAAAACATGTTAGTATCAAACATTAAAGTCCATATTAAGTTTACATTATACTTATTCTCACACCATTAGTGTAACCTTTTCACCTTGACATAATTAACTTAGCTAGACATAATGAAAGAAAGGAAAACAAATAAACAAAATAAGAACATAAAAGCTAACTAAGTAAAGGAAAGGAAATGAAAGGCACAAACTTGATATTAATGAAAGCAAAGCATAAACATTACAAAAAATACAAAGAGAGAAAGGAAGAGCATGATCTTGATCTGGAAACCAAGATGCCTAAATGCATGGCAAATGCCTCCTTTTATAGGCCAAAATTGGGAACTATTGATTTGATGACTAATTGATAAGTGGGTGGCCAACTTTTGACTTGGTGATAATCCTTATCTTCTCTTGTCTGCCCAAAACATCATTGATAACGTCAAAATTGGAGCCAGCTGAAAACATGAAAGTTGTAGGCAATTGTCTCAGCTTTCTTGTGTAAAAACTTCAGCTCATTTGGACTTCTAGAACTCCAGATATGGCCAAAATACCGAACAGTGCTTGGGCTGGAAGACAGATTCGGGCTTCTTTGTTGTTGCTACAATTTGGACTTGATAATAGCCTTTTTAGATCTTGGGCTCCATATGAAAGTTGTAGGCCTATGTCTTAGCTTTCCATCCATATGAATTAGACCTAAATCTGAGATATATAGCTCCAGATAAGACCCAATTACCGAATAGTGTTCCGGTTTGGATTGCACCGACATCTCTTTTCTAAGTTTGGCCATCTCTTTATCCTTGCAATTTATGTTCTTCAAGTCATCAATCAATCCTTTCATTTATGGGATAGGCTTGCATTAAAAATAGACATTTACCACAAATTATAGGTATCTTATATTATTAGATACATTACTATAAAATATATTTTAGTTAAGGAGTTATTGATACTTCAAGTGCAAAATGATGATATAAAACCATGATAAAAATGCACTTTTAAGTACTAATCACAAAGTTTCTTAAGGATTTATGCACAGTCAAAAGGAGATTGAATGTGAAAGAAAGAGCCTTTCTAACTGAACATGCTAGTGCCATCATCCAGTTTAAGACCCCTCCCAAATACAAAGATCCTAGTTGTCCTACCATTTCATGCATTATTGGAAGTCATAAGATAGATCAAGCTTTGTTGGATTTAGGAGCAAGTGTGAATTTAATACCCTACACTGTTTACGAACAATTAGGTTTAGGAGAAATCAAGC
Source organism: Populus pruinosa (assembly GCA_026413675.1). Classification (NCBI taxonomy): domain Eukaryota; kingdom Viridiplantae; phylum Streptophyta; class Magnoliopsida; order Malpighiales; family Salicaceae; genus Populus; species Populus pruinosa. The sequence goes on along the minus strand of CM048610.1, from coordinate 6,357,293 downwards.
CTACTCGAATCACCCTTCAATTAGCTGATAGGTCAATCAAGATTCCCAGGGGTATCGTTGAGGATGTGTTGGTCCAAGTAGATAAATTCTACTTTCTTATTGATTTTGTAGTATTAGACACCGCACCAATTCAAGGTTCTAATGCCCCCATCCCAGTCATCTTAGGGAGACCTTTCCTAGCTACATCCAATGCCTTAATTAACTGTAGGAATGGGGTGATGAAATTGTCTTTTGGGAATATGACTGTGGAGATGAACATATTCAATGTCTCCAAACAAATCGGGGAACATGAGGACATTAGAGAGGTAGATTTCATCCAAACAGTTTGTCAAGAACACTTTGAGAGAGTGTGGATCAAGGATCCATTGGAGAGAACTTTAATTCATGATGAAAGATTTTGTTCTTTGGAATGTGTTGATGAGGAAGTAAGAGAACTCGAGACTTATCTAGATCCAATGCCTATTATGTCAATAGGTCAATGGACCCCATCATTTGAGCCTTTGATTTCACCCCAAGTGAAAGTTAAGGAATCTCTTGTCCAGCCTGATAAACTAGAAAGGAAGCCTTTACCGAGTGATCTTAAGTATGCATTTCTAGGGGAAGATGAATCATATCCTATTGTGATCTCATCAAAACTTAGCATAGAGCAAGAACAAAAACTTTTGAGAGTGGTGAGAAAACATAAGAAAGCAATTGGGTGGAAAATTACTGACTTGAAAGGAATTAGCCCTCTTTTATGTACACATAGAATCTATCTTGAAGAAGAGGCTAAATCTGTGAGGCAAATGCAAAGACGATTGAACCCAAACATGAAGGAAGTAGTGAGAGGTGAAGTGCTTAAGCTACTTGATGCAGGTATCATTTACCCTATTGCAAACTCAAAATGGGTTAGTCCAACCCAAGTTGTCCCAAAAAAATCTGGAGTCACGGTAGTGAAGAATGAAAATAATGAGCTGGTACCAACTAGAATCCAAACTGGATGGCGTATGTGCATTGATTATCGTAAATTGAACATGGTGACTAGGAAGGACCATTTTCCACTTCCATTTTTAGACCAAGTGCTTGAAAGAGTAGCTGGAAGAGCTTTCTATTGTTTTCTGGATGGATACTCAGGTTACAATCAAATTGAGATTTCTTTAGAAGACCAAGAAAAAACCACTTTCACTTGTCCTTTTGGTACTTATGCTTATAGAAGAATGCCATTTGGTTTGTGTAATGCACCAGCCACTTTTCAAAGGTGTATGATGAGTATCTTTAGTGACATGGTGGAAAATTTTCTGGAAGTTTTCATGGATGATTTTTCAGTTTATGGGGATTCTTATGAGTTGTGTCTAATGAATCTAGAAAAAGTTCTTGAAAGGTGTGAAGAGAGCAATCTTGTACTCAATTGGGAGAAGTGTCATTTTATGGTGACACATGGCATTGTTTTAGGTCACATTGTTTCTTCAAAAGGGATAGAGGTAGATAAGTCAAAAGTGGAAGTCATTCAAAAATTAACTACCCCTAAGACTGTGAAAGATGTGAGATCCTTTTTAGGACATGCTGGTTTTTATCGAAGATTCATTCATTCTTTTAGTACCATTGCCAAACCATTGTGTAACTTGTTGTCACAAGATGTCCCATTTGATTGGACATCAAAATGTCAAGAAGCTTTTGAAAAGCTTAAAGGGTTGTTGACAACTGCACCAATCATACAAGCTCCTGATTGGTCTTTACCATTTGAACTGATGTGTGATGCTAGTGATTTTACGGTTGGGGCTGTTTTAGGGCAAAGAAAAGACAAGAAACCTCATGTCATATATTATACTAGCAAGACTTTGAATGATGCTCAATTGAATTACACTACAACTGAAAAAGAACTCTTAGTTGTGGTCTTTGCATTAGACAAGTTTAGGTCTTATTTGGTTGGATCTCTTGTTATTGTTTTCACTGATCATGCAGCATTGAAATATTTGCTCACAAAACAAGATGCCAAACCATGTTTGATTCGATGGATCCTCCTACTCCAAGAGTTTAACATTGAAATTCGAGATAAAAAGGGAGTAGAGAATGTAGTGGCTGATCATTTGTCTCGTCTTTCAAGCTATAAGACCATAATTGATGAATCTCCAATAAATGAACTCTTTGCTGATGAAAATTTATTTTGTGCAGGTACTGTCTCCTATATTGGTTCTCCATGGTATGCTGACATAGCAAATTACCTAGCCACAAGTCAAATTCCTTCTCATTGGTCTAAACTTGACAAACAAAAATTCTTGCGCAATGTGCGCACCTTTTTTTGGGATGACCCCTACCTATTTAAATATTGTCCTGACCAAATTATTAGGCGATGCATCCCTGATCATGAAATTCCAAGAGTCATTAATTTTTGTCATGTATTAGCTTGTGGTGGGCATTTCTCTTCCAAGAAAACCATTGCCAAAATCTTGCAGTGTGGTTTTTATTGGCCTACCATGTTTAAAGATGTTCATGCCTTTTGTGTTGCATGTGACCGATGCCAACGACTAGGTAGCCTCACTAGGCGTAACATGATGCCCCTTAACCCCATCCTTGTTTTGGAAATATTTGATTGTTGGGGGATTGATTTCATGGGACCTTTTCCAAGTTCATTTGGTTACCAATTCATCCTTGTAGCTGTTGATTATGTGTCTAAATGGGTGGAGGCCATTGCATCTCGAACGAATGACCATCGAGTTGTGGTCAAATTCTTGAAAGAAAATATTTTCTCTCGTTTTGGCATGCCTCGGGCTACGATTAGTGATGGGGGAAAACATTTTTGTAACAAGCCCGTTAGGATTTTGATGAGAAAATATGGTGTAATTCACAAGGTCAGTACCCCCTATCACCCATAAACTAGTAGCCAAGCTGAGTTGGCAAATAAGGAGATCAAGAACATTTTAGAGAAAACAGTCAATCCAAACCGTAAAGATTGGTCCCTACGACTAGTTGATGCTTTGTGGGCATATCGCACTGCTTATAAGACCTCTTTAGGAATGTCTCCTTATAGGCTAGTTTATGGAAAGCCTTGTCATCTCCCTGTTGAGATTGAACACCGTGCATATTGGGCCATTCGGCAATTCAATGACAATGAAAACGAGGTTGGCAAAAATAGAAAGCTTCAATTGGATGAATTAGAGGAGCTGAGAAATGATGCATTTGAAAATGCAAAAATTTCAAAACATAAGATGAAAACTTTGCATGATAAACATATTCTTAGAAAATCCTTTCATGTTGGTCAAAAGGTTCTCTTGTATAATTCACGATTACATCTCTTTCCTGGAAAGTTGAGGACAAAATGGATTGGTCCATTTGTGATTAAATCCATCTCTAAGCATGGTGCATTTGAGGTAGAAAATCCCAAGAATGGAAATATTTTCAAAGTAAATGGTCATCGATTGAAACTTTATCTTGAAAATGTTGTGGCTGAAGTTGAGACATTGGATCTTGAAGATCCAATACCATTATAGTATCAAAAGTAATGAGTTTTTATTTTTATTTTTATTTTTATTTTCATTTTCATTTTTTTCTTCTTCTTTTCATCTCTTATATTTTCTTGTTCATGCATTCGGGACAATGCATTATTTTAAGTTGGGGGGTGTGAGGTTCTTTATTTTCAAAAAAAAAAACATCAATGTTTTCTTTTAGTTGTGATATGCAGGTTAAAAAAAAAAATCAAGCAACGCTCATGCCCAATTCAAGAAAACAGAAGGGGAGTAACAATTTTCTAATCTTTATACTTTTCTTCTCTTTCTCTTTTACATTGAGCATAATGTAAAACTTAATTTTAGATATTTCATTATGTTGAATGCTTGAGATAACCATGCTTGTTAAAAAAAAATATATACTTGCATCCGTATGTAAATGAGACTTGTTTAGGATCATCATTACCTTTTTGGGTTCATTATTGTGTTGAACATTGCATGCTTTAATTTGGGATAGATAATATCTTATAAAGCAAGAGTACTTTTTTTTAAGATTACTGAAGTACATCTTTCCTTGTAAAAGTTGTGTGAGTTGTGTGAATATGCATGAAAGATGAGTATGATGCTTTACTTGTGATTATCCCTTTTGATCTAGTCCTAAACAAGGTTTAAGTAAATAGAGTAATAATCATTACATAAATAAATAAATGTGTACAAAGTTATATCTACTCCAATGTTTTGAGTTGCTCAGTAACTAGGGGTATTCATCACAAATGTTTATCTTTACGTCAAACGGCAGCTTGAAATATGAGTATGCAAAGCACTTTAAGTTTGTGACTTTGTGAGTAACCGGGTGCATTCATCACAAATGTTTGTATTCGCGTCAAAAGGGAAGTGACAACTTAAAGACAAAGAATAAATCATATCTTCAAAAGAAAAAAAGAAAAAAATATATATAGATATTTCTCTAGTTTGCTACCTTGTTTGTGTTGGTGAGAAGGGAAGATTACAAGTTGAGTTTTCATATGAATCAATTATGTTGGTTGCACGATAAATATGACTGAATTTGGAAATTTTGTATGGATGTTTGATTTAGAGAATGTGAGTATGCTTATTTTTCTTTATTTGCTATTGTGTACACTAAGTTAAAGATACCAATGTTTGCATGATAGGTCCTTCAAGTGTGATGAATCGAGCCAAATTATGGTTGTTATTATTATTATTATTGTTATTTTAAAGGTTTTATGTTTTGTTTTGCTTGAGGACTAGCAAAATCTAAGTTGGGGGGTGTGATTGTGCATCAAAAGTGTCATTAAGTCTCTTATTTTACATATGTATTTATTGTTTTTATTTGGTTGTTTTTATAATAATTGATGTGTTTTTTAGTAATGAAGTTTGTTTTAATGTTTCGATAGGTTTTTGGAGCTTAAATGAATTAATTCAGAAAATTCAACGTCGGAATTCAGAACAAAGAATTGAAGAGAAATTTAGTTGAAGATTGAAGCAAATCTTGGTTCAAATAAGTGCTCCAAATTTGTCCCAAAAATCAATTCTATTCCAATTCTAGAAAAGAATATCATATGATTTATTTCAAGCCCAAATTTGCCTTATGTTGTGTGCAAACTTCAACCATTAAACACTCAAGGTTTCAATGTCAATCTTAGCCCAAATAATAAGTACATTTGTATACTTATTTGATGATCAAATTCAGCCCAAAATCAGCTCTAAATCAACCCCAAATCAACCTTCAAATCAACCCAAACACAATCCATGATCTTACATGTCCACACAACAGATAACAATTGATTTATTTTGGGTAATCCATTGATCCAAGAAGACAAGCACATGGATGGAAAGCTGGAGGGGATATTTTAACATTATTTTGGGTCAAAAAGAAGAAGGAGACACCTCATAAATGAGGAAGAAAAACGTGCACCAAAGTGGTTGTAAAGCTGTCTTGATTTGATTTTTCAGAACACCTTTCGGTGTTTTGCCCATAACTTTTGACTCAGGTGTCCAAATGAGCTGTTCTTTAATGATCTGGAAAGGTGACAGAATTTCCTATAAATATGTCTCTAATAGACTTCTCGAAAAAAAAAGCTTCTAAGAGGGTCGAATTTCTGTCCAAAGTTAGAGTCAGATTTGTGTCCGAATTTTTTCTGAAATTATATTGTGTTCTTCTTTATAGATTTCGGTTCTTTAGTTTGTAAAACTTATTTTTTCAGTTGGATTCAAGTTCTTTCATGTTTATTGAAGTGTTCTTATATATAATCATGGTTGGCTAAACTCTTTCTTGGATCCAAATCAAGGATAATGGTGATTGAGGTGAGTTCTTTAGGATATGAATGAATCTTAATGTTTATCTTCTTATTTTTTTCATGAATGATTTATTATTGTAAGGAAATTTTAGAAATCATTTAGGTAATGTTATAATCTTGAATTTTTATGCACAAACTTTAGTTTTGGTATAGAGATTGCTTGATTCAATGTCTTACTTAATATGAAAGTACTTGTTCATTCTTAAGCAATAATCAATCTTCATCTTTCTAATCTTCATTGTAATATCTTCCGATCTAATATCACCATCGTTGAGATTAGGTTGAGTTATCTTATATATGTTGAAGAAATCACCAATACATCACCATCAAAATTGATTTGGATCAAGACTTACTTTTCTTGTCATTTAAAATCTATTTATATTTTTTTTTATCTTTGAAAACAAATCCATCAATTATTTTCAACCAAGTTATTGTTAATTTAATTTCTCTTGAGTTTTTTTTTTTGTTACTTAGCTTAATTTCCAGATCTAGCTCTCTGTGGATATGACCTCGATCTTACCGAGTTAATTGCTACATCGCACACTCGTGCACTTGCGAGTTAAAACAAGCCGATCATAAAAAGCGGTCAAGCACCGGTTTAAAATTAAAATGAGATGCATCGGGAGGAAAAACTATACATGATGGTGCACTTGTTCTTGTGGGATTCATGTGGTCTCTAAGTGTTCTAGCACGATTATTCTTATTATTCTCATTATGAAGTGATTGATTATCTTCTTCGGCCATATTTTCTGAAAATGATGAAGATACCCTACAAAGTCTACCACTTGATGTACGTGACCACACTCTCATGCACGTGTAGGAATAGAATAAAAGGAAAAAGAAAACAAAAGAAGAAGAAACAAGAGAAAAAAAAACAAAGTTATATACAAGAAAAGTGAAAAGAAAAAATAAAATAAATATTATAATTTATACAGAACTTACCTCCCTGGCAACGGCGCCAAAAACTTGACATGACGAAAAGATTGATATCTTCTCCCAAGTGCAGGAGTGTCGAAGTAATAAATAACCCGGCAGGACCGGAGTCGAACCATAGGAAGGTTAATTGTACAAATTATAAACAACAACAATAGTAACAACAACAACAACAATAATATTAGTAGCAATAATAATAATACTAATAATAATAATACTACTAGTAGTAGTAGTAGTAATAATAATAATAATAATAATAATAATAATAATAATAATAATAATAATAATAATAATAAAAAAGGAGAAGAAGAAGAAGATGAGAACTTTGAGATGGAATATTAATGTAAGGATTAAACAATGATAATAGCAAATGTCAAGGTTAGAGGTTTCATTAATGGTATGTCAAACAAGTATAGCGATTAGTACTTAAAAGTGCATTTTTATCATGGTTTTATATCATCATTTTGCACTTGAAGTATCAATAACTCCTTAACTAAAGCATGTTTTATAATAATATATCTAATAATATAAGATACCTTTAATTTATAGTAAATGTTCATTTTAAATGCAGGCCTACCACATAAATGAAAATATTGATTGATGACTTTAAGAACGTAAATTGCAAAGGCAAAGAGATGGCCAAACTTAGACAAGAGATGTCGGTGCGATCCAAATCAGAACACTATTCGGTAATTGGGTCATATCTGAAGCTATATATCTCAGATTTAGGTCCCATTTATATGGATGGAAAGGTAAGACATAGGCCTACAACTTTCATATGGAGCCCAAGATCTAAAAAGGCCATTATCAAGTCCAAATTGTAGCAACAATAAAGAAGCCCGAATCTGTCTTCCAGCCCGAGCACTGTTCGGTATTTTGGCCATATCTGGAGTTCTAGAAGTCCAAATGAGCTGAAGTTTTTACACAAGAAAGCTGAGACAATTGCATACAACTTTCATGTTTTCACCTGACTCCAATTTTGACGTTATCAATGACGTTTTGGGCAGACAAGAGAAGATAAGGATTGTCACCAAGTCAAAAGTTGGCTACCCACTCATCAATTAGTCATCAAATCAATAGTTTCCAATTTTGGCCTATAAAAGGAGGCATTTGCCATGCATTTAGGCATCTTGGTTTCCATATCAAGATCATTCACTTCCTTTCTCTCTTTGTATTCTTTGTAATATTTATGCTTTGCTTTCATTAATATCAAGTTTATGCCTTTCATTTCCTTTCCTTTACTTAGTTAGCTTTTATGTTCTTATTTTGTTTATCTATTTTGCTTTCTTTCATTATGTCTAGCTAAGTTAATTATGTCAAGGTGAAAAGGTTACACTAATGGTGTAAGAATAAGTATAATGTAAACTTAATATGGACTTTAATGTTTGTTACTAACATGTTTTATATTTGTTATCTTCTCCACTCTTTAATACTTTGCTTGTTAAATGATTAATCTTGATTTATGTTGTATAACACTTGGTACAACAAATGCTTGGCACTTTCATAGCCCATAATGTATGGTATAACCGACACCTGAGCTATGAAAGGAACTTGATTTGTTGTTAACATTAGTTATAATCATGAATGCTTGACGAGATTTACAAGTATTAGCATTAATTGAATAAGATGACTAATGTAATCATGTTAACAATATATAATCTGATTGGAACCTCCTTTGTGTGTGGTTTCCAATTCAATAATAAGAGTTTATACTATACTTGTTTGATATACCATTAGTGGAACCTCTAACCTTGACATTTGTTATTATTATTGTTTAATCCTTACATTAATTTTTCATCTCAAAGTTATCATCATCATCTTCTTCTTCTTCTTCTCTTTCTTTATTATTATTATTAGTACTACTACTACTACTACTACTACTACTACTACTACTACTATTATTATTATTATTATTATTATTACTATTGTTGTTGTTGTTATTGTTGTTTATAATTGTTGTTTATAATTTGTACAATTAACCTCCCTGTGGTTCGACCCCGGTCTTGCTGGGTTATTTATTACTTCGACACTCCTACACTTGGGAGAAGACATCAACCTTTTAGTCGTGTCAAGTTTTTGGCGCCATTGCCGGGGAGGTAAGTTCTTGTATAAATTATAATATTTATTTTATTTTCTCTTTTCACTTTTCTTGTATATAACTTTGTTTCTTTTCTCTTGTTTCTTCTTGTTTTATTTTCTTCTTCCTTTTATTTTATTCCTACACGTGCATGAGAGTGTGGTCACGTACATCAAGTGGTAGACTTTGTAGGATATCCTCATCATTTTCAGAAAATATGGCCGAAGAAGATAATCAATCACTTCATAATGAGAATAATGAGAATAACCGTGCTAGAACACTTAGAGACCACATGAATCCCACAAGAACAAGTGCACCATCATGCATAGTTTTTCCTCCCGATGCATCTCATTTTAATTTTAAACCGGGTATTATTCAACTTTTACCTTTTTTTCATGGCTTAGAATTGGAAAATCCATACTTGCATTTAAGGGAATTTGAGGAGGTCTGCAACACATATAATAATTTAAATTATAGCATGAACACCATCAGATTAAAGCTTTTTCCTTTTTCATTAAAAGATAAAGCTAAAACATGGCTACAAAATTTGAGACCAAGATCCATTCGTGCTTGGGATGAAATGCAACAACAGTTTTTAAAGAAGTTTTTCTCATCTCATAGAACAAACTCTTTCAAGAGACAAATCACCACTTTCACTCAAAAACCAGGCAAAACATTTTACCAATGTTGGGATAGGTATCGAGACTTGCTTAGTACTTGCCCTCATCATGGTTTTGAAACATGGAGATTGGTTTCACATTTCTATGAAGGGTTAACACCTAAAGATAGGCAAATGGTTGAATTGATGTGCAATGAAACTTTTGAAGATAAAGACCCTGATGAAGCAAGGGAGTACTTAGACTTGTTAGTTGAAAATGCTCAAAATTGAGACACTGCGGGTACTTATGAGGCACCGAGTAAAACTCAACCTCATACATCTAATGGAGGTATGTACAACATTAGGGAAGATCATGACCTTCAGGCCAAGTTTGCATCTTTAGCTAGAAAAGTCGAGGCACTAGAATTGCAAAAGAGTGGTCAATTAAAATCTATTGAAAACATTGTGTGTCAAATATGTGAAACAAATGAACACTCAACCAATGATTGTCCAACCTTGCCTTCTTTTAAGGAATGTCTCCATGAACAAGCCCATGCTTTAAACAGTTTCCAAAGGGCCAACCACAACCCATACTCCCAAACATACAACCCTGGTTCGAGAAATCACCCAAATTTCAGTTGGAAGAGTGAACAACAATGCACAAACTTCACAACCACCATTTCAAGCACACCACAATTTTCAAAATTCTCATAGATATGCACCTTCTTATGCTCCACCTCCTATAAGAAATCTTGAGGAAACATTGCATGCATTCATTGAAAAGCAAGAGACAATCAATACTCAACTTGCTCAAAACATGACAGATTTTAAAGATACTCTTGCTAAATTAACATCTACTCTCAGTTTCCAAGAGAAAGGTAAGTTTCCATCTCAACCGCAACAAAATCCGAAGGGGCAATACAATGCAAATGCAAGTAGTTCTGGAAGCCAACACATGGATCAAGTTAAATCAGTCACTACTCTGCGCAGTGGTAAGGTTATTGAAAAACCCTCTCTTGAACCTTATGAGAAAGATGATGAGTCAATCTTTGAGGGTAAGGAAGGGGATGAATCTGAAAATTGCAAAGAAACGACTGATTCACCGCCAACACTTCCATTTCCTCAAGCCATGACCAAACCAAGGAAAGTTAATCACAACTCTGAAATCTTTGAAACTTTTAAACAGGTAAGGATCAATATACCTTTGTTGGATGCTATTAAACAGGTTCCTTCCTATGCTAAATTTTTGAAAGATCTATGCACTGTGAAGAGGAAACTGAATGTGAAAAAGAAAGCCTTTCTAGCCGAACAAGTAAGTGCTATTCTTCAAAACAATAATGCTTTGAAATATAAAGACCCTGGTTGTCCTACAATTTCCTGCTTTATTGGAGAGCATAAAATTGAAAGAGTCTTACTTGATCTTGGAGCTAGTGTGAATTTACTTCCATATTCAGTTTTTCAAAGTCTCAATCTAGGTGAGTTAAAACCAACTTCTATATCTCTTTTACTTGCCGATAGATCTGTAAAAGTGCCTAGAGGAATAATTGAAGATGTGTTAGTACAATTCCATAAATTCATTTATCCTGTGGATTTTATTGTCTTGGACACATAACCTATTGAAGCATGTAATTTATTTCCTGTTATTTTAGGACGTCCATTTCTTGCAACTTATAATGCATTGATTAATTATAGGAATGGACTGATGAAGCTATCATTTGGAAACATGACATTGGAGATGAATATTTTCAACATTTGCAAGCAACCTAGAGATGATAATGACTTACAGGAAGTGGACTTTACTGAAAAATTAATTTATGATCAATTTCCAACCACTTCCAATGAAATTGAGATTGATGAATCTGATGATTTGGAAATGATTTATTTTCAGGAAGAATCGAAGACAAGTAATTGGAGGCCACAAATTGAGGAATTGCCACCACGATCAATTAAGTCCATACCTTCAAGTGTTCAACCACCAAAACCTGATTTAAAGCCATTGCCATCCAATCTCAAATACTCATTTTTGGGAGAAAATGAAACTTTTCCGGTAATAATCTCTTCCAAACTTAATGCACATCAAGAAGGTAAGTTATTACAAACTCTGAAAATGCACAAAAATGCATTAGGATGGACCATAGCTGATATAAAAGGAATTAGTCCTTTGATTTGTACACACAGAATTTATTTAGAGGAAAATGCTAAACCCTAGAGAAATGCAACGAAGGCTAAATCCTAATATGAAAGAAGTAGTGAAAAATGAAGTCATTAAGCTTCTAGATAATGAAATCATTTATCCTATTTCTGATAGCAAATGGGTAAGTCCTACCCAAGTTGTACCTAAGAAGTCTGGAGTCACTGTGATAACAAATGAGAACAATGAGTTAATTCCCACTAGAACTGTTACTGGTTGGCGCATGTGCATTGACTATAGGAAACTTAATTCAATGACTAGAAAAGATCATTTTCCTTTACCTTTCATGGATCAAATCCTAGAAAGAGTTGCAGGTTATGAATTTTATTGTTTCCTAGATGGCTATTCGGGTTACAACCAAATTGAAATTGCATAGGAAGATCAAGAAAAGACTACTTTCACATGTCCATTTGGTACTTTTGCATATCGAAGGATGCCTTTTGGATTATGTAATGCACCAGCCACATTTCAAAGATGCATGCTTAGTATATTTAGTGATATGGTTGAACATTTTCTTGAGATTTTCATGGATGATTTTTCTGTTTTTGGCGATTCATTTGATGATTGTTTGACTAACTTAGGAAAGGTTTTGACCAGGTTTGAAGAGAAGAATCTTGTGCTGAATTGGGAAAAATGTCATTTTATGATAACAAACGGCATTGTACTTGGTCACATTGTTTCATCAAAAGGAATTGAGGTTGACAAATCTAAAATCGAGTTAATTGCAAACTTGCCAACACCAAAATCTCTTAAAGATGTTAGATCATTCCTGGGACATGCTGGTTTTTATAGAAGGTTCATCAAAGATTTTAGTGTAATATCTAAGCCCTTAAGTAACCTTCTAACAAAGGATACTATTTTTGAATGGACTGAACATTGTGAAGAAGCCTTTGTTAAACTTAAAAACTTGCTCACTTGTGCTCCTATTATTCAACCTCCCGATTGGTCATTACCTTCTGAAATAATGTGTGATGCTAGTGATTATGCCGTAGGTGTTGTTTTGGGACAAAGAAAAGATAAGAAACCTTATGTAATTTACTATGCAAGTAAAACTTTAAATAGTGCTTAAATGAATTATACCACCACTGAAAAAGAATTACTTGCAGTAGTATTTGCACGTGAAAAATCGTCGTGTCAAAAAGAAAGTTCTTGAACGAAGTGAAGAACTTTTATTAGGATGATCCTTATTTATTCAAATATTGTCCTGATCAAATATTTCGAAGATGCATTCCTGACAATGAGGTAAGTAGTGTCATTAAATTTTGTCATTTTAAGGCATGTGGGGGCCATTTCTCATCAAGAAAGACAACTGCAAAAATCTTACAAAGTGGATTTTACTGGCCCACCATGTTCAAAGACTCACATGCATTCTGCAAGTCTTGTGAAAATTATCAAAAGTTGGGATCTATTTCAAAACGTCATATGATGCCTTTAAACCCTATTATTGTCATTAAGATCTTTGATTGTTGGGGTATAGATTTCATGGGCCCATTCCCTCCATCATTTGGTTTCTTATACATATTAGTCGCAGTAGATTATGTTTCAAAATGGATAGAGGCAATTCCAAGTCGAAACAATGATCACAAAACAGTGATAAAGTTTTTGAAAGAAAATATTTTGAGTCGATTTGGAGTCCCTCGAGCCATAATAAGTGATGGTGGAACACATTTCTGTAACAAGCCATTTGAGTCTTTAATGAAGAAATATAGAATCACACACAAAGTTGCCACCCCTTATCACCCTCGAACAAGTGGACAAGTAGAGCTTGCTAATAGGGAGATCAAACATATTTTGGAGAAAACAGTGAACCCTAATAGGAAAGACTGGTCTTTAAGACTTAATGATGCACTTTGGGCTTATCGAACTGCTTATAAAACATCATTAGGTATGTCACCTTATAGACTAGTCTATGGAAAACCTTGTCACTTGCCTGTGGAACTTGAACATAAAGCTTATTGGGCTATTAAAGCTTTTAATTCAAATCTGGATGATGCTAGTCAACTGCAAAAATTACAAATAAATGAGCTTGAGGAAATAAGAAATGATGCATATGAAAATTCAAGAATTCATAAAGCAAGAATTAAAGAGTTTCATGACAAGAAAATACAGAGAAAAACCTTCAATGTTGGTCAAAAAGTCTTGCTTTATAATTCTCGACTGCATTTATTTCCTGGAAAATTAAGATCAAGATGGAGCGGTCCTTTTATTGTGAAACATGTGTATCCATATGGAGCCTATGACATCGAGAATCCAAAGAATGGCAATGTTTTCAAGGTAAATGGACATCGTCTGAAAGTTTACTTTGACAATTTTTCAGTTGAACATAACTCTATTGAATTGGGTGATCCTGTATACAAAGATTGATTTTATTTTATTTTATTTTTGTTTCTTTTTGAGTGATTTTTGCAAGTTTCTCTCACCCCAGTCAAATGGCGGACAACGGTACTCCGTGACTTAAGTCGGTTCTTTCAGTTTCCCACAATAACTGATATTTGTGTATATATTTGTGTAATTCTTTGAAGCTCTCTTCCAATTCTCATTTGAAAATGGACACTAATCTTGAAAAATTGAAAAAGTATTTTCCCGCTCTGCCTCATAATGCGATTACAAAAATTTACCGTGCTAGATGTGCAAGATTGAGATTATTAATGAATCATGGAATTCCTGAAGATATTCGTTGGTTGATTGAAGCCGTGCTAGTTGGCCTACATATAGATGTTATGATTGCCTTTCTAATTTCTCATCTATAAAACCCTCTTTTCCTTCCTTTCATTTCTACTCAACCCATACATTCAACAAATAGAGAAGTGTGTAGAAATGGCAAGTTCCTCAAGTCATCAAATAAGAAATATTTGTGTTTTCGGTGGATCTAGTCCTGGGAAAGAAAAGGAGTTTTTAGAATCAGCAAATCATCTTGGTTAGGTGCTAGCTGAGAGAAAGATTCATTTAGTGTATGGGGGAGGCAGTCTTGGGTTAATGGGAGGTGTGTTAATAGTTGCATTTTTAGGAGGTAGTCAAGTTTTAGGAGTCGTCCCTGAAGCTTTGGCACAAGGGGACATCATTGGAAAAACAATTGGAGAGGAACTTCAGGTCTCCACAATGTCGGCTCGAATGAATGCAATGTTTAACCATGTTGATGCTTTCATTGCTTTACCAGGTGGTCTAGGCACATTGGAAGAGATCTTTCATATTTCCTATTGGGCTCAATTGCACATTCACCATAAACCCATAGCTTTGTTAAATGTTAATGGTTATTATGATAAGTTGTTGTCTTTTCTTGATCATGTTGTGGAACAGGAATTTCTAACATCTTGTGCACGACAAATCATAATCTCTGCTACTACTGGTGAACAATTGATTGACCAACTACAATCTTTCATTCCTGTGATTGATCCTTCCATGAGTCGCATAAATTGGTCATCTACGGGAAGCCGTAAAAAGCTTAGATTGGATTTGAGCCTTCATTTGTGAATTTTTGTGTCTTTTGGTTTTATTATTGTGTTTTGTTATTTCTTATTTTTGTTTCAGTGTGTTTCAGGTTTTGTCAGTGTTCGTTATTTCAGGTGATATCTTCTATACTCTATCTTTCTACCTTAGAACATTGAGGACAATGTCTCGTTTTGGTTGGGGGGAGAGGGTAGTAGTTGATAAAAAAGAAAATTGTTTTTCATTTCATAAAGCATGTGCATGATTGTTGTTACTAGGATGGCAGAGTAAAGGAGTTCTTTTGTTAAAGTGACTCTTGAGACGCATCTTAGTAACCATTCTTAACAAGGTCTATTATAATACTTCCTGAAATATTTAGGTTTACAAACTCTCGTATTGTTACCACTTAATTCTGCTCATATACTTATTTAACATGTATTCTTGAACCTTAATTTACACACACACACACTTTAACATATGATTGTGGGTTGCATATTGGATTATTACATTATTTATGTTCTTTTATTAAAGGTAACAACTAAGGGAAAGGGATTGTATATAATTAAAAAAATAAAAACATGAAAAAAAAAAGAAAAAAAATGATGATAATAAAAATGTAGATAAGTTTGGTTTCGTAGCCTCCCTAACCTAAGCAATTAAGCCCGAAAGGGTGTTTTAACACCTAATACCCTAAAGTCAATTGACTTGGGAGCTATTGGCCCAACGCTTGTTACATGGGTTGAGGAGAAAAGCTTAAGGGAATCAAACATTGCACTATCTACATATCAGTATCTGCGACCCGAGTTACTAAGCTCGTAGGGGTGTCTTAACACCTAATGCCCTAAGACCAACTGGTTTGGGAGTCATTAGCTGAAAGCTCGTTACATGGGTTAAAGATGCATGATGTTTTTAAATTATATGTATATAGATTTTTTTTTAAAAAAAAAAAGGAAAAAAAAGACAAAAATAATAATCCCAACCCAAGGAAGTTAACCTTAAACATTAGAACAAAAATTTTATTTTCTTCCAAGAAAAGCCCCATAATTATGTGTTGATACATTGAGCACAAAAGAAAGGTTTATTAATATCTTGTTAAGTGGTATTGAGCAGATATATAAATTTAATGAGTTTGTTTATCTGGATAGATTAATGAAAGTTAAATGATGAATACCTTGCTTTGTGAAATTTGCAAATTGTTTTAACGCTTTGATTACTAGGGACTAGTAATAAGCTGGTTGAGGGGTGTGATTAGTACTTAAAAGTGCATTTTTATCATGGTTTTATATCATCATTTTGCACTTGAAGTATCAATAACTCCTTAACTAAAGCATGTTTTATAATAATATATCTAATAATATAAGATACCTTTAATTTATGGTAAATGTTCATTTTAAATGCAGGCCTACCACATAAATGAAAATATTGATTGATAACTTTAAGAATTTAAATTGCAAATGCAAAGAGATGGTCAAACTTAGAAAAGAGATGTCGGTGCGATCCAAACCAGAACACTGTTCGGTAATTGGGTCATATCTGTAGCTATATATCTTAGATTTAGGTCCAATTTATATGGATTGAAAGGTAAGACATAGGCCTACAACTTTCATATGGAGCTCAAGATCTAAAAAGGTCATTATCAAGTCCAAATTGTAGCAACAACAAAGAAGCCCGAATCTGTCTTCCAGCCCGAGCACTGTTCGGTATTTTGGCCATATCAGGAGTTCTAGAAGTCCAAATGAGCTGAATTGTTTACACAAGAAAGATGAGACAATTGCCTACAACTTTCATGTTTATAACTGGCTCCAATTTTGACGTTATCAATGACATTTTGGGCAGACAAGTGAAGATAAGGATTGTCCCCAAGTCAAAAGTTGGCCACCCACTTATCAATTAGTCATCAAATCAATAGTTCCCAATTTTGGCCTATAAAAGGAGGCATTTGCCATGCATTTAGGCATCTTAGTTTCCAGATCAAGATCATGCCCTTCCTTTCTCTCTTTGTATTCTTTGTAATATTTATGTAACATATTTTAGTTAAGGAGTTATTGATACTTCAAGTGCAAAATGATGATATAAAACCATGATAAAAATGCACTTTTAAGTACTAATCAGTAATTGGGTCATATCTGGAGCTATAGATCTCAGATTTAGGTTTACATTATATGTATGGAAAGGTAAGACATAGGCCTACAACTTTCATATGAGCCCAAGATCTAAAAAGGCCATTTTCAAGTCCAAATTGTTGCAACAACAAAGAAGCCCGAATATGTCCTCCAACCTGAGCACTGTTCAGTATTTTGGCCATATCTAGAGTTCTGAAAGTCCGAATGAGGTGAATTTTTTACACAAGAAAGCTGAGACAATTGCCTACAACTTTCATGTTTCAAGTGACTCCAATTTGGACGTTATTAATGACGTTTTGGGCAGATAAGAGAAGATAAGGATTGTCACCAAGTCAAGAGTTGGTCACCCACTCATCAAATAGTCATCAAATCAATACTTTTCAATTTTGCCCTATAAAAGGAGGCATTTGCCATGCATTTAGACATCTTGGTTTCCAGATCAAGATCATGCTCTTCCTTTCTCTCTTTGTATTTTTTGTAATGTTTATGCTTTACTTTCATTAATATTAAGTTTATGCTTTTCATTTCCTTTCCTTTACTTAGTTAGCTTTTATGTTCTTATTTTGTTTATCTAATTTTTCTTTCTGTCATTATGTCTAGCTAAGTTAATTATGTCAAGGTGAAAAGGTTACACTAATGGTGTAAAAATAAGTATAATGTAAGCTTAATATGGACTTTAATGCTTGATACTAACATGTTTTATATTTGTTATCTTGTTCACTCTTTAATACTTTGCTTGTTAAATGACTAATCTTGATTTATGTTGTATAACACTTGGTACAACAAATGCTTGGCACTTTCATAGCCCATAATGTATGGTATAACCGACACTTGAGCTATGAAAGGAACTTGATTTGTTGTTAATGATTAGTACTTAAAAGTGCATTTTTATTATGGTTTTATATCATCATTTTGCACTTGAAGTATCAATAACTCCTTAACTAAAATATGTTTTATAATAATGTATCTAATAATATAAGATACCTATAATTTGTGTTAAATGTCTATTTTTAATGCAGGCCTATCACATAAATGAAAGGATTGATTGATGACTTAGAGAACTTAAATTGCAAAGGCAAAGAGATGGCCAAACTTAGAAAAGAGATGTCGGTGCGATCCAAACCGGAACACTGTTTGGTAATTGGGTCATATCTGAAGCTATATATCTCAGATTTAGGTCCAATTTATATGGATGGAAAGGTAAGACATAGGCCTACAACTTTCATATGGAGCCCAAGATCTAAAAAGGCCATTATTAAGTCCAAGTTGTAGCAACAACAAAGAAGCCCGAATTTGTCTTCCAGCCCGAGCACTGTTCGGTATTTTGGCCATATCAGGAGTTCTAGAAGTCCAAATGAGCTGACTTTTTTACACAAGAAATCTGACACAATTGCCTACAACTTTCATGTTTACAACTGGCTCCAATTTTGACGTTATCAATGACGTTTTGGGCAGACAAGAGAAGATAAGGATTGTCACCAAGTCAAAAGTTGGCCACCCACTTATCAATTAGTCATCAAATCTTTTAGTACTACTACTACTACTACTACTACTACTACTACTACTACTATTATTATTATTATTATTATTATTATTATTACTATTGTTGTTGTTGTTATTGTTGTTTTATAATTGTTGTTTATAATTTGTACAATTAACCTCCCTGTGGTTTGACCCCGGTCTTGCCGGGTTATTTATTACTTCGACACTCCTGCACTTGGGAGAAGACATCAATCTTTTAGTCGTGTCAGTTAACATGAGTTATAATCATGAATGCTTGACAAGATTTACAAGTATTAGCATTAATTGAATAAGATGACTAATGTAATCATGTTAACAATATATAATCTGATTGGAACCTCCTTTGTGTGTGGTTTCCAATTCAATAATAAGAGTTTATACTATACTTGTTTGATATACCATTAGTGCAACCTCTAACCTTGACATTTGTTATTATCATTGTTTAATTGTTACATTAATATTTCATCTCAAAGTTATCATCATCATCTTCTTCTTCTTCTTCTCTTTCTTTATTATTATTATTATTATTACTACTACTACTACTACTACTAATACTACTATTGTTGTTGTTGTTGTTGTTGTTATTGTTGATTTATAATTTTTGTTTATAATTTGTACAATTAACCTCCCTGTGGTTCGACCCCGGTCTTGCCAGGTTATTTATTACTTCGACACTCCTACACTTGGGAGAAGACATTAACCTTTTAGTCGTGTCATATAGTATAAACTCTTATTATTCAATTGGAAACCACACACAAAGGAGGTTCCAATCAGATTATATATTGTTAATATGATTACATTAGTCATCTTATTCGATTAATGCTAATACTTGTAAATCTCATCAAGCATTCATGATTATAACTTATGTTAACAACAAATCAAGTTCCTTTCATAGCTCAGGTGTCGGTTATACATACAGTATGAACTATGAAAGTGTCAAGCATTTTTTGTACCAAGTGTTAGACAACATAAATCAAGATTAGTCATTTAACAAGCAAAGTATTAAAGAGTGAACAAGATAACAAATACAAAACATGTTAGTATCAAACATTAAAGTCCATATTAAGTTTACACTATACTTATTCTTACACCATTAGTGTAACCTTTTCACCTTGACATAATAAACTTAGCTAGACATAATAAAAGAAAGAAAAATAAATAAACAAAATAAGAACATAAATAAGATAAGAGTTAACTAAGTAAAGGAATTGAAAGGCATAAACTTGATATTAATGAAAGCAAAGCATAAACATTACAAAAAATACAAAGAGAGAAAGCAAGAGCATGATCTTGATCTGGAAACCAAGATGCCTAAATGCATGGCAAATGCCTCCTTTTATAGGCCAAAATTGGGAACTATTGATTTGATGACTATTTGATGAGTGGGTGACCAACTCTTGACTTGGTGACAATCCTTATCTTCTCTTATCTGCCCAAAACGTTATTAATAACGTCCAAATTGGAGTCACTTGAAACATGAAAGTTGTAGGCAATTGTCTCAGCTTTCTTGTGTAAAAACTTCACCTCATTCGGACTTTTAGAATTCTAGATATGGCCAAAATACTGAACAGTGCTCGGGCTGGAAGACAGATTCGGGCTTCTTTGTTGTTGCAATAATTTGGACTTGAAAATAACCTTTTTAAATCTTGGGCTCCATATGAAAGTTGTAGGCCTATGTCTTACCTTTCCATCCATATAAATTAGACCTAAATCTGAGATCTATAGCTCCAGATATGACCCAATTACCAAACAGTGTTCTAGTTTGGATTACACCGACATCTCTTTTCTAAGTTTGACCATCTCTTTATCCTTTAAATTTCAGCTCTTAAATTCATCAATCAATCCTTTCATTTATGTGATAGGCCTGCATTTAAAATGAACATTTACTATAAATTAAAGGTATCTTATATTATTAGATATATTATTATAAAACATGCTTTAGTTAAGGAGTTATTGATACTTTAAGTGCAAAATGATGATATAAAACCTTGATAAAAATGCACTTTTAAGTACTAATCATTAACATAATTACATTAGTCATCTTATTCAATTAATGCAAATACTTATAAATCTCGTCAAACATTCATAATTATAACTTATGTTAACAACAAATCAAGTTTCTTTCATAGCTCAGGTGTCGGTTATACCATACAGTATGGGCTATGAAAGTGCCAAGCATTTGTTGTACCAAGTGTTGTACAACATAAATCAAGATTAGTCATTTAACAAGCAAAGTATTAAAGAGTGAACAAGATAACAAATACAAAACAAGTTAGTATCAAACATTAAAGTCCATATTAAGTTTACACTATACTTATTCTTACACCATTAGTGTAACCTTTTCACCTTGACATAATAAACTTAGCTAGACATAATAAAAGAAAGAAAAATAAATAAACAAAATAAGAACATAAATAAGATAAGAGTTAACTAAGTAAAGGAATTGAAAGGCATAAACTTGATATTAATGAAAGCAAAGCATAAACATTACAAAAAATACAAAGAGAGAAAGCAAGAGCATGATCTTGATCTGGAAACCAAGATGCCTAAATGCATGGCAAATGCCTCCTTTTATAGGCCAAAATTGGGAACTATTGATTTGATGACTATTTGATGAGTGGGTGACCAACTCTTGACTTGGTGACAATCCTTATCTTCTCTTATCTGCCCAAAACGTCATTAATAACGTCCAAATTGGAGTCACTTGAAACATGAATGTTGTAGGCAATTGTCTCAGCTTTCTTGTGTAAAAAATTCACCTCATTCGGACTTCCAGAACTCTAGATATGACCAAAATACTGAACAGTGCTCAGGTTGGAGGACAGATTCGGGCTTCTTTGTTGTTGCAACAATTTGGACTTGAAAATGGCCTTTTTAGATCTTGGGCTCATATGAAAGTTGTAGGCCTATGTCTTACCTTTCCATACATATAATGTAAACCTAAATCTGAGATCTATAGCTCCAGATATGACCCAATTACTGATTAGTACTTAAAAGTGCATTTTTATCATGGTTTTATATCATCATTTTGCACTTGAAGTATCAATAACTCCTTAACTAAAATATGTTTTATAATAATGTATCTAATAATATAAGATACCTATAATTTGTGGTAAATGTCTATTTTTAATGTAGGCCTATCACATAAATGAAAGGATTGATTGATGACTTGAAGAACTTAAATTGCAAGGATAAAGAGATGGTCAAACTTAGAGAAGAGATGTCGGTGCAATCCAAACCGGAACACTGTTCGGTAATTGGGTCATATCTGGAGTTACAGATCTCAGATTTAGGTCTAATTTATATGGATGGAAAGGTAAGACATAGGCCTACAACTTTCATATGGAGCCCAAGATCTAAAAAGGCCATTTGCAAGTCCAAATTGTAGCAACAACAAAGAAGCCCGAATCTGTCTTCCAGCCCGAGTACTGTTCGGTATTTTGGCCATATCTGGAGTTCTAGAAGTCCAAATGAGCTGAATTGTTTACACAAGAAATCTGAGATAATTGCCTACAACTTTCATGTTTACAAATGGCTCCAATTTTGACGTTATCAATGACGTTTTGGGCCGACAAGAGAAGATAAGGATTGTCACCAAGTCAAAAGTTGGCCACCCACTTATCAATTAGTCATCAAATCAATACTTTTCAATTTTGCCCTATAAAAGGAGGCATTTGCCATGCATTTAGACATCTTGGTTTCCAGATCAAGATCATGCTCTTCCTTTCTCTCTTTGTATTTTTTGTAATGTTTATGCTTTACTTTCATTAATATTAAGTTTATGCTTTTCATTTCCTTTCCTTTACTTAGTTAGCTTTTATGTTCTTATTTTGTTTATCTAATTTTTCTTTCTGTCATTATGTCTAGCTAAGTTAATTATGTCAAGGTGAAAAGGTTACACTAATGGTGTAAAAATAAGTATAATGTAAGCTTAATATGGACTTTAATGCTTGATACTAACATGTTTTATATTTGTTATCTTGTTCACTCTTTAATACTTTGCTTGTTAAATGACTAATCTTGATTTATGTTGTATAACACTTGGTACAACAAATGCTTGGCATTTTCATAGCCCATAATGTATGGTATAACCGACACTTGAGTTATGAAAAGAACTTGATTTGTTGTTAACATGAGTTATAATCATGAATGCTTGACGAGATTTACAAGTATTAGCATTAATTGAATAAGATGACTAATGTAATCATGTTAACAATATATAATCTGAGTGGAACCTCCTTTGTGTGTGGTTTCCAATTCAATAATAAGAGTTTATACTATTCTTGTTTGATATACCATTAGTGGAACCTCTAACCTTGACATTTGTTATTATTATTGTTTAATCCTTGCATTAATATTTCATCTCTAAGTTCTCATCATCATCATCTTCTTCTTCTCTTTATTATTATTATTATTATTATTATTATTATTATTATTATTATTATTATTATTAGTACTACTACTACTACTACTACTACTACTACTACTACTACTACTACTACTATTACTATTGTTGTTGTTGTTATTGTTGTTTTATAATTGTTGTTTATAATTTGTACAATTAACCTCCCTGTGGTTCGACCCCGGTCTTGCCGAGTTATTTATTACTTCGACACTTCTGCACTTGGGAGAAGACATCAACCTTTTAGTCGTGTCAATTACCAAACAGTGTTCCGGTTTGGATTGCACCAACATCTCTTTTCTAAGTTTGGACATCTCTTTATCCTTTCAATTTCAGTTCTTAAATTTATCAATCAATCCTTTCATTTATGTGATAGGCCTGCATTTAAAATGAACATTTACCATAAATTAAAGGTATCTTATATTATTAGATATATTATTATAAAACATGCTTTAGTTAAGGAGTTATTGATATTTCAAATGTAAAATGATGATACCTTGATAAAAATGCACTTTTAAATATTAATCATCGGATCACCATACATTTCACCAATAAGTCATGTTTTCTAAAATTAGACAAAAAACTCTATTTTTCTTAATCATAATCAATTAATGATATATAATCGAGCCTCACCTTTTATAAGGAATATTCCTTAATCAAAATCAAACAATGACATATAATAATGCATCACCTCTTAATAAGAGTTTTCATTAATATAAAACTTTAAGTGTTGTCAATCAAAGTCAAACATTAACATATAACTATGCTGTTTTTTTCAACTTCAACTCATTCAATCAATAGTTTTAGATATTCTATTCTTATCAATCATTGGCATATAAAACTTTTGGCATTTTGTTGTTCCTTTTCTCAATTAAAATATCTCTTGCCCCTTCTAGACTTGGTAAACATTTTCTTACCTGTAACCTTGATTTGTCTTTAATTATTGGAAATTTCTATTTTTGGTTGTTTTATCGCCTTTCCTAAAGTTATATATTATTATGACTCCTTTTTACTTTTTTCTTAAATAAATATAGATTAAATTTATTTTTAAAAATAAAAATAATTATTTATGTATAATATTTCTAATACGTATAGCCTTGTATAATATTTTTCTTTCTTTAATATTTTTCAATCAATTTTATACATGTCTGTTTTTATTATAATTTGATTTAATAAAAAAATATTTTAATAAAGAAATTCATTAAACATAACCTAGTATATGGTTTGTGCCATAAGATTAAATATTTTGATTTATATTTGTCTTTTAAATTTTCTAGTTTCATTTTTAGTTATTATTAATGATTTATTTTTTATTTTTTTATACAGATGGTTCTTGATTTATTTAATTAGATGTGTTGTTTGAACACGCTTTTTATGATTGACTTGTTTTAACTTGCAAGTGCATGAGTGTGCGATGTAGTAATTAACTCGGTAAGATCAAGATCATATCCATAGAGAGCTTAATCTAGAAATTAAGCTAGGTAACAAAAAGAAAAACTTAAGAGAAATTAAATTAACAATAATTTGGTTGAAAATAATTAATGGATTTGTTTTCAAATATGAAATAGTGTAAATAGATTTTAAATGACAAGAAAAAGTAACTTTTGGTTCCAAATCAATTTTAATGGTGATGTATTGATGATTCCTTCAACATATATAAGATAACTCAACCTAATATCAATGATGGTAATATTAGATCTGAATATATTATAATGAAGTCTAAAAAAATAAAGATTGATGATTTTTTAAGAATGAATGAGTACTTTCATATTAAGTTAGACATTGAATCAAATAATCTCTATACCAAGAATAAAGTTTGTGCATAAAAATTCAAGATTATAATATTACCTAAATGATTTCTAAAATTTCTTAGCAATAATAAATATTCATGGAGAAAATGAGAGGATAAATATTAAGATTCATTTATATCTTAAAGAACTCACCTCAATCACTATCATTCTTGATTTAGATCCAAGAAAGAGATTAGCCAACCATGATTATATATAAGAACACTTTAATATACATGAAATAACTTGAATTAAACTGAAATAATAAGTTTTACAAACTAAAAAATTAAAATCTACAAAGAAGAACACAACATAAGTTTAGTAAAAATTCTAACACAAATATGACGTTAACTTTGGACAACAATTCGAGCTTCTTAGAAGTCTTTTATAAAGATGGCTATTATACATATTTATAGGCAATTATGTTAGCTTGCCAGATCATTAAGAATAGCTTATTTGGACATATGCGTCAAAAGTTTATAAGCACAACACTGAAAGGTGTTCTAGAAAATTAAATTAAGCTAGCTTGGAAACCATATTGGTGCATATTTTTCCACTACTAGATTTAACAATTTTACCGACAAAATTTCTCCGTCAGCGTAAGACATATATTTCTTTTGTAATTAATTTACCAATGAAATCACCAACGAATTATTTCCATCGGTGAATCTTTCATTAGTAATTTTTTGTCTGTCGGTAAATTTGTTGATAATAATAAAAATATTATTACTAACAGATTTACTAACGGAATAGTCATGTCGGTAATAATATTTTTTTATTACCAATGGATTTATCAAGGGATATACCGACAGAAATTCCATCGGTAATTATATAATTTTTTTTAAAAAAAATACATTTTATAAGATTATAAAATAATTACATTAATATAAATCAACACTGTATAATATATACTCAAAATGCTTGGAAAAAAGAATAAGAAAATCAACTCAAACAAATTTGCAACAAACAAATGAAACAAAAATAAATTCAACTAAAAAAATTCATATGAAAAAAATAAAGTTGCAACTGCTAAAAATTTAAAAATCCTATAAATAAATCAACTAAAAATTGATCTCATATGAAAAAAAAAATCTCACAACAACATTTATATAATTATTAAGAACAAAAATAATTAAAAATAAAATAAAAAACAAATATAGTGAAAAGAAATCATGAAAAAAAGGGCTTAATGTAGTTGTAAGTGAAGCTAAGGAGAGAGAGAAAAATATTGTAAAGCATATTAATTACAAAAAAACTAAGAGGATAAAAGAAGAAAGAACAAGAAGACATACCCGAGCATGAAGGAAAAGATAAGGAGATTAGGAGAGTAAAGAAGAGAAAGAAATAGATAATGATGTTTTTTACATATATTGAAGAAGAATAATAAGAAATGAGTCTATCTCTTGTGAAATAAAGGGATTTAGATTTTTTATTAGGGCGCGTTAGCGATGGATTTACTGACGAATAATTAAATATTAATATTTTTTATTTATTACGTCAATAATTCCATCGGTAATATTGAATTTAAATTTTCAATTTCATAAAAAGTTTTCAGAAACTGCCAACAATTATTGATGATGTTTCAATCCATCAGTGATTCCATTTGTAATATTTAAATAAAAATTTTAAATTAATTAAATTTTTTTAGAAAAATAATAAATAACACCAACTACTTTTCAATCCATTAGTGATTTTATCATAAACTTCTACAGCTTTCTCGAAAATATCGACAAAAAATTTTGTCAGTGATTCCCTTTGTAATTGACATAATGAATAGTATTCATAATTTTACCAATGAATTTACTGATGGATTTTATTCCGTCAATAATTCTGTTGGTAAAAATAACAAGTCATCATTTTTTTTTACTTTGATTTAATATTTTTTCCCACTATAATTCCCTCGATATTACTGATTAGTACTTAAAACTGTATTTTTATCAAGGTTTTATATCATCATTTTGCACTTGAAGTATCAATAACTCCTTAACTAAAGCATGTTTTATAATAATATATCTAATAATATAAAATACCTTTAATTTGTGGTAAATGTTCATTTTAAATGCAGGCCTATCATATAAATGAAAGGATTGATTGATAAATTTAAGAACTGAAATTGAAAGGATAAAGAGATGACCAAACTTAGAAAAGAGATGTCGGTGCAATCCAAACCGGAACACTGTTCGGTAATTGGGTCATATCTGGAGTTATAGATCTCAGATTTAGGTCTACTTTATATGGATGGAAAGGTAAGACATAGGCCTACAACTTTCATATGGAGCCCAAGATCTAAAAAGGCCATTTTCAAGTCCAAATTGTTGCAACAACAAAAAAGCCCGAATTTGTCTTCCAGCCCAAGCACTGTTCCATATTTTAGCCATATCTGGAGTTCTAGAAGTCCAAATAAGCTGAATTGTTTACATAAGAAAGCAGAGACAATTTCCTACAACTTTCATGTTTTTAAATGGCTCCAATTTTGATGTTATCAATGATGTTTTGGGCAGACAAGAGAAGATAAGGATTGTCACTGATTAGTACTTAAAAGTGCATTTTTATCATGGTTTTATATCATCATTTTGCACTTGAAGTATCAATAACTCCTTAACTAAAATATGTTTTATAATAATGTATCTAATAATATAAGATACCTATAATTTGTGGTAAATGTCTATTTTTAATGCAGGCCTATCACATAAATGAAAGGATTGATTGATGACTTGAAGAACTTAAATTGCAAGGATAAAGAGATGGTCAAACTTAGAGAAGAGATGTCGGTGCAATCCAAACCGGAACACTGTTTGGTAATTGGGTCATATCTAGAGCTACAGATGTCAGATTTAGGTCCAATTTATATGGATGGAAAGGTAAGACATAGGCCTACAACTTTCATATGGAGCCCAAGATCTAAAAAGGCCATTATCAAGTCCAAATTGTAGCAACAACAAAGAAGCCCGAATCTGTCTTCCAGCCCGAGCACTGTTCGGTATTTTGGCCATATCTGGAGTTCTAGAAGTCCAAATGAGCTGAATTTTTTACACAAGAAAGCTGAGACAATTGCCTACAACTTTCATGTTTGCACCTGGCTCCAGTTTTGACGTTATCAATGACGTTTTGGGCAGACAAGAGAAGATAAGGATTGTCACCAAGTCAAAAGTTGGCCACCCACTTATCAATTAGTCATCAAATCAATAGTTCCTAATTTTGGCCTATAAAAGGAGGCATTTGCCATGCATTTAGGCATCTTGGTGTTCAGATCAAGATCATGCTCTTCCTTTCTCTCTTTGTATTTTTTGTAATTCTTATGCTTTGCTTTCATTAATATCAAGTTTATGCTTTTCATTTTCTTTCCTTTACTTAGTTAGCTTTTATGTTCTTATTTTGTTTATTTATTTTTCTTTCTTTCATTATGTCTAGCTAAGTTAATTATGTCAAGGTGAAAAGGTTACACTAATGGTGTAAGAATAAGTATAATGTAAACTTAATATGGACTTTAATGTTTGATACTAACATGTTTTATATTTGTTATCTTATTTACTCTTTAATACTTTGCTTGTTAAATGACTAATCTTGATTTATGTTGTATAACACTTGGTACAACAAATGCTTGGCACTTTCATAGCCCATAATGTATGGTATAACCGACACCTGAGCTATGGAAGGAACTTGATTTGTTGTTAACATAAGTTATAATCATGAATGCTTGACGAGATTTACAAGTATTAGCATTAATTGAATAAGATGACTAATGTAATCATGTTAACAATATATAATTTGATTGGAACCTCCTTTGTGTGTGGTTTCCAATTCAATAATAAGAGTTTATACTATACTTGTTTGATATACCATTAGTGGAACCTCTAACCTTGACATTTGTTATTATTATTGTTTAATCCTTACATTAATATTTCATCTCTAAGTTCTCATCATCATCATCTTCTTCTTCTTCTCTTTCTTTATTATTATTATTATTATTATTATTATTATTATTATTATTATTATTAGTACTACTATTATTATTATTATTATTATTATTATTATTATTATTATCGTTATTACTATTATTGTTGTTTATAATTTGTACAATTAACCTCCCTGTGGTTCGACCCCGGTCTTGCCGGGTTATTTATTACTTCGACACTCCTGCACTTGGGAGAAGACATCAACATTTTTGTCGTGTCAAGTTTTTGGCGCCGTTGCCGGGGAGGTAAGTTCTTGTATAAATTATAGTATTTATTTTCTCTTTTCACTTTTCTTGTATATAACTTGTTTCTTTTCTTTTGTTTCTTTTTATTTTGTTTTCTTCCTTCTTCTTTTGTTTTCTTCTTCATTTTATTATATTCCAACACGTGCATGAGAGTGTGGTCACGTACATCAAGTGGTAGACTTTGTAGGATATCCTCATCATTTTCAGAAAATATGGCCGAAGAAGATAATCAATCACTTCATAATGAAAATAATGAGAATAACCGTGCTAGAACACTTAGAGACCACATGAATCCCACAAGAACAAGTGCACCATCATGCATAGTTTTTCCTCCCGATGCATCTCATTTTAATTTTAAACCAGGTATTATTCAACTTTTACCTTCTTTTCATGGTTTAGAATTGGAAAATCCATACTTGCATTTAAGGGAATTTGAGGAGGTGTGCAACACATATAATAATTTAAATTGTAGCATGAACACCATCAGATTAAAGCTTTTTCCTTTTTCATTAAAAGATAAAGCTAAAACATGGCTACAAAATTTGAGACCAGGATCCATTCGTGCTTGGGATGAAATGCAACAACAGTTTTTAAAGAAGTTTTTCCCATCTCATAGAACAAACTCTTTCAAAAGACAAATCACCACTTTCACTCAAAAACCAGGAGAAACATTTTATAAATGTTGGGATAGGTATCGAGATTTGCTTAGTACTTGCCCCCATCATGGTTTTGAAACATGGAGATTGGTTTCACATTTCTATGAAGGGTTAACACCTAAAGATAGGCAAATGGTTGAATTGATATGCAATGGAACTTTTAAAGATAAAGACCCTAATGAAGCAATGGAGTACTTAGACTTGTTAGCTGAAAATGCTCAAAATTGGGACACCGCGGGTACTTATGAGGCACCGAGTAAAACTCAACCTCATACATCTAGTGGAGGTATGTACAACCTTAGGGAAGATCATGACCTTCAAGTCAAGTTTGCATCTTTAGCTAGAAAAGTCGAGGCACTAGAATTGAAAAAGAGTGGTCAATTAAAATCTGTTGAAAACATTGTGTGTCAAATCTGTGAAACAAATGAACACTCAACCAACGATTGTCCAACCTTGCCTTCTTTTAAAGAATGTCTCCATGAACAAGCCCATGCTTTAAACAGTTTTCAAAGGGCCAACCACAACCCATACTCCCAAACATACAACCCTGGTTGGAGGAATCACCCAAATTTCAGTTGGAAGAGTGAGAACAACAATGCACAAACTTCACAACCACCGTTTCAAGCACACCATAATTTCCAAAATTCTCATGGATATGCACCTTCTTATGCTCCACCTTCTAGAAGAAATCTTGAGGAAACATTGCATGCATTCATTGAAAAGCAAGAGACAATCAATATTCAACTTGCTCAAAACATGACAGATTTTAAAGATACTCTTGCAAAATTAACATCTGCTCTCAGTTTCCAAGAGAAAGGTAAGTTTCCATCTCAACCGCAACAAAATCCCAAGGGGCAATACAATGCAAATGCAAGTAGTTCTGGAAGCCAACACATGGATCAAGTTAAATCAGTCACTACTCTGCGCAGTGGTAAAGTTATTGAAAAACCCTCTCTTGAACCTTATGAGAAAGATGATGAGTCAATCTCTGAGGGTAAGGAAGGGGTTGAATCTGAAAATTGCAAAGAAACGACTGATTCACCGCCAGCACTTCCATTTCCTCAAGCCATGACCAAACAAAGAAAAGTCAATCACAACTCTGAAATTTTTGAAATTTTCAAACAGGTAAGGATCAATATACCTTTGCTGGATGCTATTAAACAGGTTCCTTCCTATGCTAAATTTTTGAAAGATCTATGCACTGTGAAGAGGAAACTGAATGTGAAAAAGAAAGCCTTTCTAGCCGAACAAGTAAGTGCTATTCTTCAGAACAATAATGCTTTGAAATATAAAGACCCTGGTTGTCCTACAATTTCTTGCTTTATTGGAGAGCATAAAATTGAAAGAGCCTTACTTGATCTTGGTGCTAGTGTGAATTTATTTCCATATTCAGTTTTTCAAAGTCTCAATCTAGGTGAGTTAAAACCAACTTCTATAACTCTTTTACTTGCCGATAGATCTCTAAAAGTGCCTAGAGGAATAATTGAAGATGTGTTAGTACAAGTCGATAAATTCATTTATCCTGTGGATTTTATTGTCTTGGACACACAACCTGTTGAAGTATGTAATTCATTTCCTGTTATTTTAGGACGTCCATTTCTTGCAACTTCTAATGCATTGATTAATTGTAGGAATGGACTGATGAAGCTATCATTTGGAAACATGACATTGGAGATGAATATTTTCAACATTTGCAAGCAACCTGGAGATGATAATGATTTACAAGAAGTAGATCATATTGATGAATTAGTTTATGATCAACTTGAATCTACTTTAAGTAAAAATGAATTGGATGAAACTGAAGATTTGCAAATGATTTATTCTGAGGAAGAAATCACGGATGAAACAAGCACCGAAAATGTTGATGCAAATCTTTTGTCAACATTGACAACAGATTCGACATCTAACATCACACCAATCGATGATTGCTTTCCTAACAAATCCTTACTTTCTCTTAGTCCAATGCCTTGGTATAATAAAAATATCAATTTTCTTACCTTAGAAGATTTGCCAGCTGATTGGAGTACGCAAGACAAAGAAAAGTTTTTGAACGAAGTGAAGAGCTTTTACTGTGATGATCCTAACTTATTCAAATGTTGTCCTGATCAAATATTTCAAAGATTCATTCCCGACAATGAGGTAAGTTGTGTCATTAAACTTTGTCATTCTGAAGCATGTGGAAGTTATTTCTCGTCAAAAAAGACAATTGCAAAAATCTTTCAAAATGGATTTTATTGGCCCACCATGTTCAAGGACACGCATGCATTCTGCAAAACTTGTGAAAATTGTCAAAAAATTGACACTGGTCAAAAAGTTTTGTTTTATGATTCTCAACTCTATGCATTCCCTAAAGAGCTAAGATTAAGATGGACCAATCCTTATGGGGCCTGTGATATTGAGAATTCAATGAATGACAATGATTTTAAGGAAAATGGACATCGTTTGAAAGCTTACTTTGATAATTTTCCTAGTAAAAATGAATCAATTGGTTGGAATGATCTTGTAGATAAAGGTTGATTATTTTATTTTTCTCACATTTTTTTTGTGTTTCTTTTTTAGTGATTTTTTCTAGTTTCTCTCACCCCGGTCAAATGGCGGATAACGGTACTCCGTGACTTAAGTCGGTTCTTTCAGTTTCCCACAATAACTGATATTTGTGTATATATCTGTGCAATTCTTTGAAGCTCTCTTCCAATTCTCATTTGAAAATGGACATTAATCTTGAAAAATTGAAAAAGTATTTTCCCGCTCTACCTCAGAATGCGATTACAAAAATTTACCGTGCTAGATGTGCAAGATTGAGATTGTTAATGAATCATGGAATTCCTGAAGATATTCGCTGGTTGATTGAAGCAAAGGTCCGATTATCAGGTGAGTCCTCTAACTTCTTCATTTCACACATGCCTGGAACAGGTAAAAGCACTTTTGCAAAGAAGCGTCGTGCAAAACGACTGGATGTCTGTCATCGATGTGCTAGATGGACTTGTAATACACAATGTCGTTCTTTAGGAATGGTATCTATAAACCGTGAAGATAAAATACAATTCATTAAGGATGGCCTGAGTAAGGAGTCTTTAGATAATCTTCTATTGACTCTTGAGACGCATCCTAGTGGAGATGTGCATCGTGCAATTCATGATTTATGGCCACTATTTCATAAAGAACATGATCGACTTAGTCTTGGGAATCTGACTAAAAAAGACCCTGTTTGCCAGTTTTTAAGAAAACTGGATGGGAAGCCTATCCCCGACCCATAGAGGGCGTTTAAGCCGTTCTTGGATGTAAAACCAAGGGAAGATGTGAGCCACAATCACAACTACCTGTACATACACATGCTTTTTTTCAAAAGTAAATAAATAAATAAATAAAAAGAGAGAGAGAGAGTGTGAGACTCCAGCTGGCCTACATATAGATGTTATGATTGTCTTTCTAATTTCTCATCTATAAAACCCTCTTTTCCTTCCTTTCATTTCTACTCAACCCATACATTCAACAAATACAGAAGTTTGTAGAAATGGCAAGTTCCTCAAGTCATCAAATAAGAAATATTTGTGTTTTCGGTGGATCTAGTCCTGGGAAAGAAAAGGAGTTTTTAGAATCAGCAAATCATCTTGGTCAGGTGCTAGCTGAGAGAAAGATTCATTTAGTGTATGGGGGAGGCAGTCTTGGGTTAATGGGAGGTGTGTCAATAGCTGCATTTTTAGGAGGTAGTCAAGTTTTAGGAGTCGTCCCTGAAGCTTTGGCACAAGGGGACATCATTGGAAAAACAATTGGCGAGGAACTTCAGGTCTCCACAATGTCGGCTCGAATGAATGCAATGTTTAACCATGCTGATGCTTTCATTGCTTTACCAGGTGGTCTAGGCACATTGGAAGAGATCTTTCATATTTCCTCTTGGGCTCAATTGCACATTCACCATAAACCCATAGGTTTGTTAAATGTTAATGGTTATTATGATAAGTTGTTGTCTTTTCTTGATCATGCTGTGGAACAGGCATTTCTAACATTTTCTGCACGACAAATCATAATCTCTGCTACTACTGCTGAACAATTGATTGACCAACTACAATCTTTCATTCCTGTGATTGATCCTTCCATGAGTCGCATAAATTGGTCATCTACGGGAAGCCGTAAAAAGCTTAGATTGGATTTGAGCCTTCATTTGTGAATTTTTGTGTCTTTTGGTTTTATTATTGTGTTTTGTTATTTCTTATTTTTGTTTTAGTGTGTTTCAGGTTTTGTCAGTGTTCGTTATTTCAGGTGATATCTTCTATACTCTATCTTTCTACCTTAGAACATTGAGGACAATGTCTCGTTTTGGTTGGGGGGAGAGGGTAGTAGTTGATAAAAAAAAAAAAATTGTTTTTCATAAAGCATGTGCATAATTGTTGTTACTAGGATGGCAGAGTAAAGGAGTTCTTTTGTTAAAGTGACTCTTGAGACGCATCTTAGTAACCATTCTTAACAAGGTCTATTATAATACTTCCTGAAATATTCAGGTTTACAAACTCTCGTATTATTACCGCTTAATTCTGCTCATATACTTATTTAACATGTATTCTTAAACCTTAATTTACACACACACACTTTAACATATGATTGTGGGTTGCATATTGGATTATTACATTATTTATGTTCTTTTGTTAAAGGTAACAACTAAAGGAAAGGGATTGTATATAATTAAAAAAGAAAAAAACAGAAAAAAAAACAGAAAAAAAAAAGAAAAAAAAATGATGATAATAAAAATGTAGATAAGTTTGGTTTCGTAGCCTCCCTAACCTAAGCAATTAAGCCCGAAGGGGTGTTTTAACACCTAATACCCTAAAGTCAACTGACTTGGGAGCTATTGGCCTAACGCTTGTTACATGGGTTGAGGAGAAAAGCTTAAGGGAATCAAACATTGCACTATCTACATATCAGTATCTGCGACCCGAGTTACTAAGCTTGTAGGGGTGTCTTAACACCTAATGCCCTAAGACCAACTGGTCTGGGAGTCATTAGCTGAAAGCTCGTTACATGGGTTAAAGATGCATGATGTTTTTAAATTATATGTATATATTTAAAAAAAAAGACAAAAAAAAAAGACAAAAATAATAATCCCAACCCAAGGAAGTTCACCTTAAACATTAGAACAAAAATTTTGTTTTCTTCCAAGAAAAGACCTATAATTATGTGTTGATACATTGAGCACAAAAAAAGGTTTATTAATATCTTGTTAAGAGGTATTGAGCAGATATATAAATTTAATGAGAGTTTGTTTATCTGGATGGACTAATGGAAGTTAAATGATGAATACCTTGCTTTGTGAAATTTGCAAATTTATTTTCTATTGTAACGCTTTGATTACTAGGGACTAGTAATAAGCTGGTTGGGGGGTGTGATTAGTACTTAAAAGTGCATTTTTATCATGGTTTTATATCATCATTTTGCACTTGAAGTATCAATAACTCCTTAACTAAAATATGTTTTATAATAATGTATCTAATAATATAAGATACCTATAATTTGTGGTAAATGTCTATTTTTAATGCAGGCCTATCACATAAATGAAAGGATTGATTGATGACTTGAAGAACTTAAATTGCAAGGATAAAGAGATGGTCAAACTTAGAGAAGAGATGTCGGTGCAATCCAAACCGGAACACTGTTTGGTAATTGGGTCATATCTAGAGCTACAGATGTCAGATTTAGGTCCAATTTATATGGATGGAAAGGTAAGACATAGGCCTACAACTTTCATATGGAGCCCAAGATCTAAAAAGGCCATTATCAAGTCCAAATTGTAGCAACAACAAAGAAGCCCGAATCTGTCTTCCAGCCCGAGCACTGTTCGGTATTTTGGCCATATCTGGAGTTCTAGAAGTCCAAATGAGCTGAATTTTTTACACAAGAAAGCTGAGACAATTGCCTACAACTTTCATGTTTGCACCTGGCTCCAGTTTTGACGTTATCAATGACGTTTTGGGCAGACAAGAGAAGATAAGGATTGTCACCAAGTCAAAAGTTGGCCACCCACTTATCAATTAGTCATCAAATCAATAGTTCCTAATTTTGGCCTATAAAAGGAGGCATTTGCCATGCATTTAGGCATCTTGGTGTTCAGATCAAGATCATGCTCTTCCTTTCTCTCTTTGTATTTTTTGTAATTCTTATGCTTTGCTTTCATTAATATCAAGTTTATGCTTTTCATTTTCTTTCCTTTACTTAGTTAGCTTTTATGTTCTTATTTTGTTTATTTATTTTTCTTTCTTTCATTATGTCTAGCTAAGTTAATTATGTCAAGGTGAAAAGGTTACACTAATGGTGTAAGAATAAGTATAATGTAAACTTAATATGGACTTTAATGTTTGATACTAACATGTTTTATATTTGTTATCTTATTTACTCTTTAATACTTTGCTTGTTAAATGACTAATCTTGATTTATGTTGTATAACACTTGGTACAACAAATGCTTGGCACTTTCATAGCCCATAATGTATGGTATAACCGACACCTGAGCTATGGAAGGAACTTGATTTGTTGTTAACATAAGTTATAATCATGAATGCTTGACGAGATTTACAAGTATTAGCATTAATTGAATAAGATGACTAATGTAATCATGTTAACAATATATAATTTGATTGGAACCTCCTTTGTGTGTGGTTTCCAATTCAATAATAAGAGTTTATACTATACTTGTTTGATATACCATTAGTGGAACCTCTAACCTTGACATTTGTTATTATTATTGTTTAATCCTTACATTAATATTTCATCTCTAAGTTCTCATCATCATCATCTTCTTCTTCTTCTCTTTCTTTATTATTATTATTATTATTATTATTATTATTATTATTATTATTATTATTAGTACTACTATTATTATTATTATTATTATTATTATTATTATTATTATCGTTATTACTATTATTGTTGTTTATAATTTGTACAATTAACCTCCCTGTGGTTCGACCCCGGTCTTGCCGGGTTATTTATTACTTCGACACTCCTGCACTTGGGAGAAGACATCAATCTTTTAGTCGTGTCAGTCACCAAGTCAAGAGGTGGCCACCCACTCATCAATTAGTCATCAAATCAATAGTTCCCAATTTTGGCCTATAAAAGGAGGCATTTGCCATGCATTTAGGCATCTTGGTTTCCAGATCAAGATCATTCTCTTGCTTTCTCTCTTTGTATTGTTTTGTAATGTTTATGCTTTGCTTTCATTAATATCAAGTTTATGCCTTTCATTTCCTTTCCTTCACTTAGTTAACTCTTATCTTATTTATGTTCTTATTTTGTTTATTTATTTTCCTTTCTTTCATTATGTTTAGCTAAGTTTATTATGTCAAGGTGAAAAGGTTACACTAATGGTGTAAGAATAAGTATAGTGTAAATTTAATATGGACTTTAATGTTGGATACTAACATGTTTTGTATTTGTTATCTTGTTCACTCTTTAATACTTTGCTTGTTAAATGACTAATCTTGATTTATGTTGTATAACACTTGGTACAACAAATGCTTGACACTTTCATAGTTCATACTGTATGGTATAACCAACACTTGAGCTATGAAAGGAACTTGATTTGTTGTTAACATAAGTTATAATCATGAATGCTTGACGAGACTTACAAGTATTAATATTAATAAAATAAGATGACTAATGTAATCATGTTAACAATATATAATCTGATTGGAACCTTCTTTGTGTGTGGTTTCCAATTGAATAATAAGAGTTTATACTATACTTGTTTGACATCCATTAGTGGATCCTCTAACCTTGACATTTGTTATTATCATTGTTTAATCCTTACATTAATATTTCATCTCAAAGTTCTCATAATCTTCTTCTTCTTCTCCTCCTTCTTTTTCTTTATTATTATTATTATTATTATTATTATTATTATTATTATTATTATTATAAGTGTTATTGTTATTATTATTGTTATTGTATTATTTTTATTTATAATTTATACAATTAACCTCCCTGTAGTTCGATCCCGATCTTGCCAGGTTATTTATTACTTCGACACTCCTGCACTTGGGAGAAGACATCAATCTTTTAGTCATGTCAATTACTAAAGGAATATTTTTATGAGTAAAATTCCTCAGAAATTTACAGACAGAAATATTCTCTCGGTATTTTTATTTGTATTTATTAATTTTCTGGTAGTGTTCTTCCTCCTTTAAGAGTTGTCTCTTTCTTCTTTTTGACCTAAAATAATGTAACAATGTCCTCTCCAGCTTTCCATCCATGTGCTTACTCTCTTGGATCCATGGATTACCTAAAATAAATCAAATTTTATTTGTTGTGTAGATATGTAAGATTATAGATTGTGTTTGAGTTGATTTGGAGCTTAATTTAAGCATTAAATAAGAATACAAATGTATTTATTATTGGGGTTAAGATTAACATTGAAATATTGAGTGTTAGATGATTGAAGTTTGTATACAATATAAGGAAAGTTTGAGCTTGAACTAGATAATATGATAATCTTTTCTAAAATTAGAATATAATTGATTTTTGAAGAAAATTTGAAGCACTTATGTGAACTCAAATTTGCTTTAATCTTCTATTAAATTTCTCTTTAATTATTTGTTCTGAATTTCAACGTTAAATTTTTAAAAATAATTCATTTAAGCTCCAAAAACTTATCAAAATATTAAAAGAAATTTTATTATTAAAAAGTATATTAATTATTATAAAAAAACAAATAAAAATAATAAATACTTATATAAAATAAAATAACTAATGATTCTTCTAAACAAGTCAAATAATGAGTAATTATTATAACTTGAGCCTTATTTCACCAAAGAAAATTACCCGCTATACAAACATCATGCTAAGACGAGTGAATTATTATTATTATCAAGACAACTAAAAACATTAGCCGGTAATTGGTTTAAGAGTTTATATGAACAAAGAACAACTTGATATATTATTGTAAGCGTTTAGTTAATAAACTTGTGTTGTAACTCGTTGGTTGAAGAATTCAGGCTTAAATCGAGGTAATGGGTTTGAATTCTAATGAAAGCAATTAAATGCTATTAAGTCATATTGTTTTTCAAAAAATAAAAAGGTAAATGACAAAATGAAAAAAATAAAGGTTTGGACGTGTAACCTCCGTCAAGCCCATCCACTTGAGCTGCACTTGAGCTTCTTTTAACACGTTTAAGGTTTTTTTATTAATTATTTGAGTTTTTTTTGTCTCTTTTTTTTTGACTTTTTTTTTTCAATTTCTTCCTTTTTTTAATATGAGTTTTTTTATATTTATTTTTTAAAAAGTTTTTTTTCCCTCTTTTTTATCTTTTTATTTTTATTATTTAATATAAGATTTTTAAAATTTTTATTTTTAAAATGTATTTTTTTGTTTGACTTTATTCTTCAATACTTTGTTAATATTTTTTGGATCCATCCGATGAACAAAATCATATAAAATAACTTATAAATTATTTAATTTAAACTTAGGTTAAAAAAATAGTGATATTTGAAACTGTTATATCAAATTTAATAATAATATTAAAATATTTTTTGTTAATTTAAATATCTTTTTCATATATTCAAATTTTTTTAATATGAAAACCGCAGCGAAAACACGCTCAATAAACTAATTGAAGCTAGTCAATGAGAAAAATCAACTTTGTTTGGATTTTATTTATTTATTATGATTTGGATAAATAGAAATTTGCAACACGCGGCGCACGTGATTCATTGGGAAGGCACGGCACGGCACGGCACAAACAGCAACATGAACCTCACAATTTAGGAAAAGAGCCTAGCAGTCTGCTAACGATA
Source organism: Populus pruinosa (assembly GCA_026413675.1). Lineage (NCBI taxonomy): Eukaryota > Viridiplantae > Streptophyta > Magnoliopsida > Malpighiales > Salicaceae > Populus > Populus pruinosa. The sequence continues at coordinate 6,317,856 of CM048610.1, read as the reverse complement.
TTACTAGACTTTGGCTCCTCCTTCAAATTACTTGCCCTAAAAAAAAAAAAAATGAAGTGCAGTTGCAGCAATTTTAAAAGCGTTTCATCATCTTCATCTTCTACTTCTTCTCTCCTCCTTCCACCTTCACCCTCCTCTTCTGGTCTTCCTCACTCTCTCTTTTCCCACACTAAGCTCAAACTTCCGGTTTCTCCTCTTAACTCTTACTCTCGTTTCTTTTTGAGTTTACAATATATATTATAACTAACTCGTGCCCTTGTTGTCTTCTCTTTATTATCTGCAGAAATTGAAGGCAAATCATCGTTTGGTGATCAAGAATGCTTGTGGGTTCGATAATAATGATGGGCTTCCCGTTTCTCCTAAAAAGCTCTTCATGCAAGAGGTACTTCTATTTTTTCTTTTTTAATAATAAAAAGGGGTAAATTTTCCTTTCCTGTTTTGCTTTTTGTAATAGGCAATTGGAGCTGAATATGGAGAAGGGTTTGAGACATTTAGACAGGATGGGCTTTTAAAGGTTGATGTGGTAAGCTATATTTTTCTTACAATAATTCACTTTAATTTATCTCTTAATCTTTGTTAGAATTTATATTATAGTTTCTGAAGCAAAAAGATCATAGTTTATTGCTTAATGGCATTTACTTGTTTATGGTATTGGGAATAGGATTTTTTGAATGATAAACTGCAAGAAGGTTTCCTTCATCGGGTACGCTATGCCATGAAACCAGATGAAGCCTATGGTCTTGTTTTTTCTTGGGACAATGTTGTGGTAATTTCCTTTAACCATTTCCCTATGTGCTAAAAGCAAAGCTAAATGTTATCTTTGGTTATGCTTAGGTTTTTATTTGGTCACATTGGGGGATGAATCTCCTGAAAAATGTCCTGAGCTCTAACGACTAATATCACACTTTAGCATTGGAGGACCGTGTTTTTTCTTCTTCCTCTCTACCTTGCACAAAAAGTGAGTTGTGATAACAGTTTGTTAACTGTTATTTAAAAAATTACTACAGCGATTTGTCAGTTCATTGTGCTGTGCTCATCTGCACTATCTCATTTTTTTTATTTGCTTAATTAGCTGCTCTAAGGTTGTGCAGCAAAGAGTTTATAAGATTGGTATCACAAATATAGGAAGATATTTCTAAAATGCCAAGAGTAGTCTGTATGTGATTAAATAAGAGACTTGTGTGGCCTTAGTCTTCCGAGGAGAATTCAGCACCTGCATGAATAAGATCTCAGTGCTCTCAGGGATCAAAGGAAACCAATATTAATTGGTATTTTGAAATAAAAGAACATGGGCTTCATGCTGATTCAAATGCTGGTACTTCAGAAAGAGAGAAAGGGGAAGAGAGGGGTGGGGGAGTGAAGGGGGTGAAGGATGAGATTCATTTCCCATTATAATTGTGTGTTTGTGTGTTTCAGGCTGATACTCGATCAATAAAGTTGAATGTGTGGAAGCAGCTTGCAATTGAAGAAGGTATGAAGTAATATTTTCCCCTTTTAGTTAAACATTTATTTCCCTCAACTTCCTGATTGTAAATACTTCTAAAGCTCACTCTGTGGTTAATGTGCTGATTTTGTGGTAACATTTAGGCTAAAATATAAGCAGAGGAAATGAAAGAAATAGCGTGCTAGTATCCATCATTTCTATAATCAGACAATAGCTCATTTGCAGTACTGGTAGCTGTTTTTTAATGGTCTTGATCCCCAAGTTAATTTCAAACTTTGAATCAGCTGCATGTTGTTTTATCCTCATTATAAACAAATTGGTTCAAGTGGAACATCTCTTTAGGTTGTGTCTAGATCTCAAATTGATTTTTATATGGATGCAGTATTGGTTTTACCTAATTGAAAATGGATACTAAGCCAGAAATTTATGTGACATTTTTTGTAATTTATGCACTATCATTATGATTCTTCTGCAGGAAAGGAAATTCCTGAAGATGAGCTTGCTCAAAGACTGATGCTATATGCAGATGCGGATCACATACTGCACAAGGTTTTAAAACTTTTCACTGTAGGATTTGGTTGCTATTATGAATATATAATGTCTAAAAGATTAGTTTGTTTATTAGATTAGAGATCTTTCTCCGTTATCAGATGGTTTGATGCAATGAATTCCTTTATGCCCTTGCTGATTGCCTTGAAAAGGTTTTGGAAATACAGGCTTTCAGCAAGGTGGCATTACAAAAGCACTTATTATTATTATTTTAGCTGTGAAAATTCTGCATTCTGAGAATGAAGAATAGAGGAGAAAGAAAAAACAGTTCTACTGACAGGATAAGGTTTTGGTCTTTCATCTAATTACATCAGTTTGCCAAACTTTCAGAGCAAGTTCGTTCCCAGATTTGAAAAGACAAGTTGTGCGATTTTTTATTGACCATAAGTCTTCAACCATTTAATTAATTTTTGTGGTTATATGAAGCAGTTCTCACTCAAGTTCCTTTTCGAGAAGTGGGCCTAAGCATTCAGATGGTTAGAGAGGGAAATTTTAAACTTCACCCCTTAAGAGACTAGTGGTGCTTTTTGCAAATGTTCTATTTAATATGAAAGATGTGTGCCTGAATTGGTCTCAGAATAAGGTGCATCAAAGGGTCACATTTGTGTAGACGCACAGGGTTTTGGGGGTTCCTAAATTTTACAATTTCAGCTCTCCCTGTTTACAATGTTAGAAATGCATATATTTTGAGTTTCAAAATTAATTGAATTGAAGAAAAGAAGTAATGGTGTGGAGTTGACCTAGGCAATATGGTGGCTTATAACTGATGCATGATCATGGAGGTTTTATTCTGTTTTATAAAATGATCCCTGAATCATAGCTTCCTTAAATCTATGGCATGATGCTCCAATACATTTAATCTTCTAGGGCTGTTTCTCTTGTTCTACTGATACACTTCTTTTATTTTCATACCAACCATCATTCATATACCTTGTATTATTTGCTTGATATGTCCTATAACTTTCAGGGTTTGCTCTGGGAGACAGCAGAAAGTGAAGTGGTTAGATTGAAGTTACGGCTATCCCAGTTGTATCATGCTAATCTACTTGGGGTGAGTGTCCTAGTCTTTACATGGTTGCACAGCCTGTCTCTTGAACACCAAAATTCACCAGGCTATCAATGTTTTCACCCAGCTTAGAGAACCCATTGAGGGGCTGGAAGAATGGCTGGATGCAGTAAGTAGAGTTCATATACCCTGTGCTGTTGTTTCATGTCTTGATCGAATAAACATGGTAGGTGCCCTGGAGCGGATGGGTCTCAAAAAGTATTTCCAGGTATGTAATTTACTTTGAGTTTGCGCAACATTTTTGAACAGATAACCTGCTAGCTATCACACAGACAAGCTGTATTATTGAGGATATTGCAGCTCCTAAGCACCAAGGGCTCTTGGAATTTGGAGCTCAAGTGCTAAGTGATAGACAAAATTGTTACTGGAGCCATGCTCACTATTCAAAATAACAAATTATGGTGGACTTCTCACATTTCAAATAGTGTACGGGATAATTTTTATAATTTCTTTAGTCATTTGCATTATCAACTAATGATACAAGCTAATGAAGAGTACATGTTACATCAGTCACCTGATACGATGGCCTTATAGTATTATTAAATAAAACTGGATGAGAAGTAATTTTCTATGTTTATCTTTTTTGGGTGTTCAGGCTATTGTGTCTGAGGAAGATGGCATGGAGTCAATAGCGCATAGATTCCTTTCTGCAGCTATGAAGGTATGGTCGAGAACTCACTCTAAAGTTGCTTGGTAATGTTTCCTCACTAAGAGTTCTTGCCTTTTGATCTTCCAATGAACTCACTCTAAAGTTGCTCTGTAATATTTCCTTAGAAGTAGATAGCTAAAGGCATGCCATCTGATCTGCATCATGCATGAAGCAATGGTCTGCTTATACATGTCTAATTTTAAATTCCGATAAGCGTGAAATTATAGTTTTGAAAATATTTGGGTACAACAAACGTTCTGCAAAGAGAAAGCATTCAAGGATAGCAGGTGAAATTACAAGTGCAGTAATGACTCCCTATTTATTTATTTTAGTTTTGGAGACTGAAGGGTTGCTTGATTCTGGTTGATTGGAAAAGATTTCAAAATGAAATCTGTGGTTAATCTAATGGCATAGGAAAGAACTTTCTTATAGAATATAGACCTACATGTGGCCTGTTCTTACTGCACAGAAAAGGCAGAATAAACATCATAAATGAAGGATTGAAATTCAGGTAGATGTGAATTATACTTGTGGAAATTGTATACTACAGCCTCATGTAAATCTTATAGATGCATATAATTTTCATGGAACCAGCTTTAAATAGATATGCAAGGATTGTGAAATATGACTTAAAGAGTAGCCCAACACGTATAAAATTCTGTGACAATGGAAAGAATGTCCACTCCTTTTACCAGCATGCTGACCTTGTTGCTTTTAGATAGGGAAAAAAAAATTCATGACCTTGTTTCTTTTTTCTTCCTTTTCTTCTTTATTTTATTTTTATGAAAAGGTTCATGACCCTGCTTCATACACCAAAAAGCAGCATATTTAGCAGCCTACAAACCCTTGTTATCATCTCACCTAAACTTATGTTTTCTGGTCAATCAATTATGCAATCAATCACATCTAATTTATTGTCTTTGTGGACATAAATACATGTGCTTTACTTTATGCTCCCATTTTTCGTGGAATGTTCATTTCATTTGTAGCGCAACAAAGATATAAATGACACTCTTCTTGGTTGGTCATCGTCTTTTGTTTGCTTTATTATTTTCTTTTAGGAGAATTTCATTGGCTATCTTATTTGGGTTTATGGTTGTTGAATGATCTACAAAAAAATTACAAATAAAAATATTTCAACTAATTCATAAAAAAATTGTCTATTTGTGCTGTGATTTTATGTGACTAGTGGCAATTTGAGGTAAATATACATAATTGATGTATTTCACTTCATAAATTTAAATAATAATTAAAATAAAATATAATTTAAATTGAAAAGGATAGCAATAATTTGTCAATATTAATCTTTATTGTATGTTGTAGACTGTACTATGAGAGCCATAATATTTTGTTACTAATCTGTAAGTTCGTCCCTCCAACATTAGTTGTCAGGCTCTGCCATCTTGGAAAACAAAATCTCGCAGGTTGGACTTTAGAACAAAAGAATCAAGTTGGGCAAAAGATTAGTGCATGCCTTGTATAAACATGCGTCTCACACCCACGTTCACTTCTTTTCTTTTTATCTTTTGACCTTTTTGCATAAATTCCTTGCAGCTGGACCGCAAACCATCCAAGTGTGTGGTGTTTGAAGATGACCCCAGGGGCATAGCTGCTGCTCATAACTGTACTATGATGGCTGTAGGGTTAATTGGTGCACATCCTGCGTGAGTACTTGAACATTTACCAATGGAATTTTTAGATGACCTAAACTATTAGAATGGTAGTTTTTTTTATCAACTAAGCAATTGATTGATTTCTAATGGTTTCAATTTTTCATCCGTACTCAAAAGAATGATTTGTCTTCAAGATTCTACTTTCACAAACTCAAACTTTGTTGTTTCTGTTGATCCAAACTGCATCTCCAAAATTGCTGCTACCGACGGTCATCAATTCCTTATGATCTGTTTTATTGACCAAAAACACATGATTTATTTTCTGAACTGGACTTGGAATCATTGCAGAAATTAATGCATTTGATGTTCTTGATATGCATTTGTAATTTGAATACAGGTTGATTTGATTTATATTTTTGGTTGAAAAGCATTTATAATAACTCTACCCCCTTTACTCAGATACTATTTGATGTTGAAACATGCAGGTATGATCTGGTGCAGGCTGATCTTGCTGTTGCAAGCTTCAACGAACTTTCAGTGATCAATCTCCGGAGACTATTTGCTAACAAGGGCTCTACTTTTATGGACCGGCAAAAGGAGATTGTAGAGAAATCTCCTCCGAAGAGAAAGCTATCAGTCGACACCATATACTAAATTCATTTCCATCTAGCCCCACCTTTTCCCAATCCCCCTTTGTGATTTTAGCATCATAGCATTTTATAATCTTAATTTAAACTAGCTTTTCCCTTCTCCAGTTAGAAAATATGCTGTTTGACATTTTTTTACATGGTTGTACAGTGAGTAGATATGCAATTCTCATTTCATATGATCAAAATCTAATAAGATTTTGTTAGGGGCTAAAATATGTTTAGCCGTGGATTCTATTAAATTTCTTGTAAAAAGTAAAAAGACAATCTTTTCAGCTGGACAAGTTGTTCACTTCGCACAAAAAAGTTGTTAAAATTTTTCAAAAGCAGAGGAACTGATTCTTTAAAATTCTTAGTGATTTTGAAAAATGTTAGTAGTCGTTGGTCATGTTGTTTTCAACGAAAATTTTATTACGATTTTAAATAGATATTTCGAAAATTTGAAAAGATTAATATTAGTCATGAAGTAATTGTAAATATTATTAAAAAAAACTTTAATCTTATTAAAAAAGAGTGAAATAATTAAATGATGTTTTAAATATTATGGTAATTATTTGTTTAAAGAGAATTTTATTTTAAAATATTAAAAAAAAAACTAAGGTTGAAGCAAATGAAATCCATGTTGACAAGGGGAGCTGGAGGCCCGAGCTGGCAGCCCTATTATTTTAGAAAATAGGGGATGACATGTTTACTAAAGTTTACAAACGTATTGTTTATAGAGGTAGATGACAAGTTTAAGTTTTTGAACTTTTCAGATCTAAAAATATCAAAAAAATATGTTAGAAACTTCAATTACCTCATTTTAAACCGAAATCATCCTTTAAAAAGACTAAAATAAAGAATCAAACTAAATAAAACAATAATTATGAATCTTGAAACAAATATACCTTCACTGAGTTCTTCTCTCTTAAACTAACTCATCAATACTAAGATAAGTTTTTTTTTTTCTATTTATGGTTGAAACATGAGAAAAATAAAATTTTAGTATTGAAATGTAAACATCTAAAACCAAAGATGCAAAAATTGAAAATTTTAGGGATCAAATTAAACTTTTACAAAAACTTCATGCATAAAATTGAATGTTTTTAACATCTAGGGGATGGAGATGTGAGGAAAATAAAATTTTAGGATCAAAATAGAAGGAAACTACATGAACTAAAAATGTAAAAATTGAAAACTTTGGGGACCAAATTAAAGACTAAATTGAACTTTTGTGAAAACTTCAAAAGACAAATTGAACTTTTTTTTAACATACAAGGGTTGGAATGCGAGAGAAATAAAATTTTAGAATCGAAACATAAACACCTAAAATTACATGAAAAAATTATAAAATTCAAAAAATTTATAGACCAAATCGATTTTTAAAAAACTTTAGATCAAATATAACTTTTTTAATAAAAATTATAAAATTCAAAAAATTTATAGACCAAATCGATTTTTAAAAAACTTTAAATCAAATATAACTTTTTTTATGATTGCATTGTAAGAAAACATAGCGACTATAAAATGATTTTGTGTTTTGACCTACATTGTATTATGGGTCAAATCATATTTTTCTTTAATGCAAGAAAACATACTAACATATTTTACAATATAAAAAACTCATAACTATGAAATGAAAATTTCATAAAATAAATAAAGAATTATATATGCAAAAAAAATAAAAATAAAATTTAAATGATGTTGTGTATCTAATAAAGACTTTGATGTAAATCTCAAGATCAAGTGGTCATACAATCTGCAACAACATTGACAACGAATCCTGGAAAGCCAAAACATGTCTAATAAAAGTGTAACACAATAGAAACATGTCATAAGATACCATCATTATTGGAACAAGAACCTCAACCCTATGAATACCAATTCATGAACAAGAAACATATGGAAGATATCATGAAACCAATTAATTTTAAATAAGTCAATTTAGTTCATTAGAGAACTAAAGAATAAAAGAATATCTCTCCCATAAGTTGAATAAATTCAGCATAAATAGTATTATCAATTTTGAATATTTTATCTTTACAAAGAGTATTTATACTCTTGAAAATAAAAACTCTAATGAATCTACTCTTGTGGGCTAAATTCATCCACTTAAATTGACCCAAAACCTATAATAATAAACTCGAAAGTATGGATTCAAACAAGCATTGACCCATAACTAAAATCTAATTAATAATTAAACTCAAACAAGCCTTGAACCTTAACTAATTAATTAATCCCAAACACGTAAATTAAGAATGAGAAAATAAATGTTGAAGATTCTCTCTAATATGCCATAACTTAAAAAGATATAAAATAAATAAAAAAACAACTAAAAATAAATTATTTATAAAGTCTTAGATGCCATACATATCCTATCCTAGAAAAGAGAGAACTCCAATTCTTTAATAAATCCAATTCACATTACAAATCCTTATAGCCCAATCTCATACAGAATTTTAGAATCTAAATAAGACTCATTTAATCTTTCATTGCTACAAAAAACTAACCCATTATAGGTCTAGATTGATTGGGCCGAAAATAGCTAAGAAAGAACAATTTATCGACCAAAATAGTAACAATAAATTTTATTAATTTAAATAATATGTTTCCAAACTCCGATTGACTTATAAGCTTATCACAATATATTTACATGTATTTAATATCTTCCTATAAAATTTCAGTTCGATTCAATATACATTTTAAAAAATATGTCTAATCTCACAAAACTAGTTAGTATGCATTTTGATACAAAATTCAAACCTAACTTGGTTGTATTATCTCTTCCCTCGTTAAAAGGATTTATCCTCGATTATATAACATGAAGATCATCCATTAAAGAAAACAAATAAATATTAGTATTAAAAAAACATCATCATCATTATTAAAGTCTGGAAGAATTTTGTTAGCAAAGAAGGTCTCTTTGATATACAATCTCTTCTTTTCAGCAATCTTTCCTTTCTTTAATTTCAATTGCTTATTATATACTAGTTTAAGTGTCAAAAGTACAAGAGTTATAAGCTTTTCATCCATCACAAAGCTATACCTTTTTGTCATAAACTCTTTTACCTATTTTTGAAGCTCCTTTGTTTTTGAAACATATCATCAAACTCCTGTAACAAAGAAACACAAACATTAGAAATAAAAATATCAAATAAGAGATTTTTTATTGATGTTTGTATAAATTATCATTGATGGTTTAAAGATTAATGCAACAAGTCTAGGCTTAAGAGGAGGTCTGGTTCCATTAGGCTAGGCTAGCTTCTTAAAATTAAGATAATAGGAGATTTTGATCGAGTTCAAATTTTTTCCAGGTGATTCTACAAGCAATTATCTTGTGGGAGTATTATGTTGCTTATTGGATCATTGGATCTTCTAGAATCATGTATATAATTTGTTGTGTGGGTCAATTTTGTTTTTTCATATGATTTTTTAGATTTATTTTTATTTTGGATTTTGATTTTAATTTTCTTAATTTTTTGGACTTTAGATTGTTTTTTAGTATAGTTCAGTTTTCTAGGCCTATTTAAAGATTTTATAAACTTTTTAAAGTTGCAGCTACCGATACATTTCAATTTCAAAAATTAAAATTGTAAATTTGAGTCCATATTTGTAACCTTTATTACTCATTAAAATTACTATGTTTTATAATATTGTTATTCTATTAGGTTATGCCTGCATTGTTATTTTCATCTTTTTCATTTGTTTTCATTGAATTTGTATAGTTGTTAAATCTAAATTGGTCTGACAAGTTGACTCGAGGCCTGATCGACTTGGAAGCTGGATCGGTCTAAATTTGTTAGAAGATCGGCCGATGCAACAACCCGGCCAAACCCAGTGGACCCGGGTAAGAATCAGTTTGTTTTCTTAAATGTGGGATTTGAAACCCATTAGTGTATATGCTTTATGTTTCCAAGAAAAAAATTATGTTTTCTCAATTTAGGATAACAAAACTTTTTGGTTTAAATACTTTAACTTAAAATGATAACATAGTATCTTTCTAATGTAGGTTTTGAAATCCATTAGTATATATACTCTATGTTCCTAAGAAATTTTTTTTTTCAATGTGAGATATGTAACTCATTAGTATACATATTTTATGTTTACAATAAAAAAATTATATTTTTTCGGGATATTTTTTAAAATATTCTTTTAAACTTTATTATTTATAACATGTATAGCCTATATTTACATGGATTTTTTTTTAATTTTTTCATATAAAATATTAAAACTTTAATTTTTCTATTTTTCTTGGTTGACCTGAGTTGATCTCGATTGACCCATAAAATCTGGGACCCAGCCTCTTGGATGGATCAATCCTAGACCAGGTTTAATAGCTATGTAAATTTGTGCATAATTTTAGTGCTAATAATTTTAAAATTCAATTATTTTATATTAAATTAATCAAAATTATCATAACTTTTATGACCTGCATTCTTAAAATTATTGTATTAAATATTCAATCACTCAAATGTAGAATATAAATTAAACTGCTGAAACGACAACACATAAAATGCTATCATAGTCATGTAACAATTAAAATTTTCTAATATCAATATTTTATAATTAATAATAGATCAATTTCTTATGCATAGTTACAAGGTATTTACACTGATTAGACTATTAGGGTTAAATGATTTATTTAATTTTAAAAAATTCATATAATAAATTGAAAAGTATAAATACTTTAAACTCTAATTAAATCTAACTGTAAAAATATTAATATTTTTACTTTAAGTTGTTAATTCTCTTTGAAAACTTAGATGCTTATGACATTAATTTTTTTAAAATACATTATTGTTGTTGATATCATCGTTCATTCCAATTCCTTTTTTTCTATCACCACCATAATCAACTTTATTAGTTATACTACCATCATTATTAATAAAACTACTATTCATTTTAAAACAAAATAAGATAAATTTCTTTCTGGTTTTTTATTATTATTCTAAATGCAATATTACAATTAAATTATTATTTTGATTTTTTAATTTTTTTCATTTCAATTCTTATTTTTATTTGGACCTTTCATTTTTTTTCCTAACGAAACAATATTTAGGATTTTTTTCTTCATTGCTCTTGTTTTTTATTTATTTTATATATAGCCAAAAATATGAATTTATAATTTATTTATTATTTAAAAATTGAATAAAAAAGTATAAATAATATTTTTCATTTTTTTAAAATTTATTTTTTAATATTAACATAATAAAACAATTTTAAAAAAATCTAAAAAATAATTTAAAATAAAAAATAAAAACTTTTTGAACACACAAATAAACAGAACCTATGTGTGGTGGGCCGAGAACAGGAGGCGTTGGAAAAAAAGAAAAGAAAGAAGCAGCAGTTGCCCATTTGCAGCCCCCTTATCTACCACTATATCTGTCTATCTACAATAAAATCCACTCTCAACACTTTCAGGCAGGAGTGAGAAAGAGAGAATAAGTCTAGATTTTATAAAGAAATGCAAAGAGGTTTTCAACAAAAGCCTAAACTTTGAGCTTTGATTCCAACGACAATGTCTTCCATTTGCAGCTTTACTTCCTCCATTTCCTCAATCTCTCCTTTTACATCTCCAAGGAAGTCTTTCAACTACAACAACAAGTACACTCCGATCATCCACTCTTCCCTTCAAGGTAAGTAATCTCCTCTCTTTCTTCTTAACCTATGGACTTTATTTCAATTCAATCTCAAAATGGAAAATGAAATTCTTTAAAATTAACTGGGTTTTGTTTTGATCTGAATTGCTATGCTAAAAAGAAATCTCTTTCAGGAACTGTGGCCCAACCTAAAGCATCCTCTGTTGCCGAGCCCCTTTTGCTTAATGCCGTTAGAGGAGAAGATGTTGAAAGACCTCCCGTTTGGCTTATGAGGCAAGCAGGGAGGTACATGAAGGCAGGTCTATGAAGCTTCATTTTCCCATACTGTTCTTTTTTTGGTGTTCCATACTTTTTGAGGACTAAATTTGACTTTCCCTTTTGTGACTTTAGCAATAGATGGCACCAAAACCCTAACTTCAGTATATTCTGCCGTTCAAACATCATTTTATTTTCTAGCTTTTGTTAACTGGCCCATCATTTTCCCCTCAAAATGAGGATAATTTGGTTGTCTAATCCAGGAACTGGTTTACAAGCCATGCACATGTCAGCTTTAAAAATGGTTCAAATTTCTAGTAGCCATCTTTACCTTTACTTTTTTTTTTTGAAAATTCTCTGCCTGGCTATGAATATGTCAGCTTAACAATACTGATCATGGAATTCTGCTAGATGAAATTTTCATACCCTTTACATCCAAGGTAGCTGCCATGAATAGCTATGCATATGTTTTATTTAACATGGTTCTCATTGACAGACTTTTTTTTGTGACAGAGTTACCAAATCATCTGTGAGAAGCATCCTTCATTTCGTGAAAGATCAGAAAATGTTGATCTTGTAGTGGAAATTTCCCTACAGCCATGGAAAGTTTTCAGGCCTGATGGAGTAAGATAACTTTTAGAAGCTTCTGTTTTATGCAGAAAATGCTAATTGCTCACGGACTTCTGTTTTATGCAGAAGCTTGCATGGTGTATTCTGTATCTCAATAATAACTATTATCGATTAATTTGGTGCTTTCAAACGGAGTTCTATATTCATAAATAAAACAAAGGACATAATAGTTTTATATCTGTGTCTCCTTTCAAGTCATATTCTTTGCTTTCTCTTCTCTGATTTTGTTTTTGATTGTTGGTACAGGTCATTTTATTCTCTGACATTCTTACTCCACTTTCTGGGATGAATATCCCTTTTGACATTGTGAAAGGCAAGGGTCCTGTCATATTCAATCCTTTGCGCACAGCTGATGATGTTGATCAAGTTAGGGAATTTGTTCCTGAGGAATCAGTTCCATATGTCGGGGAAGCATTGACACTCCTGAGAAAAGAGGTTGAATTTTGAGCATGGAGTGTTTTAGTTTTAGATATTGCAAGCAAGCCTTGATTGTGTGCATTTTCTTCAATTAATCTGTTTATATATAAAGCCTCTACTACCAGTAATGGACCGCACGGTAAGATATCCTTTATTTATGAAGGTTTTTGCATTTGAACATCTATACCCCATCTGCTTCAGAACTTGAATTGGATCAAGCCGATGGTGTTTCCATTTATGATTCCTACCATGTGCAAAGCACTTATAATAAAAGCTAGTGCAATGCTGATATCTTGTAAAACAAATAGTGAAAGATTAATACATTGACAATTCCTATTTGAAGAGGAACATTTACCATGATCAGTGTTAAATAAACCAATGGATTTCTTTAAACTAAGAGCCTCAGAAACCACATGTGCATGGCCAGTCAGAACACTCTGAATCAAATGTTTCCTGTTTTGAGCTAGATTTCATGAAGTAGCTGTGACATTTTATCCTGCTTTGAACATGCATATGCATGCATATGGATACAATCCTCATCTGAAATTCTAAATTTATATCGTTTTACCTCAGTCAAACAGTATCTTCCCCTTTCTAGGTAGAAAACAAAGCTGCAGTGCTGGGCTTCGTAGGGGCTCCTTTCACCCTGGCTTCATATGTAGTGGAAGGTGGTTCATCAAAACACTTTACTAAAATAAAGAGATTAGCTTTCTCCCAGCCCAAGGTAACCAACTTATACTAATCTCTCATTTCTATAGTTTTCTGGATGTAAGACATGCAGCTGCCAATCCTTCTCATGGTGAATACAATGACAATAAAATTCAATTCACCATTTTTTCCATTCCCAGGTTCTCCATGCATTACTTCAGAAATTTGCAACCTCTATGGCAAAATACATTCAATATCAAGCTGACAGTGGAGCTCAAACTGTTCAAATCTTTGACTCATGGGCCACAGAGCTTAGCCCTGTGGATTTTGAGGAGTTCAGTCTTCCATACTTGAAGCAGATCGTGGATACTGTGAAACAATCCCATCCAAATCTCCCGCTGATCCTTTATGCTAGTGGATCTGGAGGCTTGCTTGAGCGGCTAGCTTTGACAGGTGTAGATGTTGTAAGCTTGGATTGGTCAGTTGATATGGCTGAAGGTAGGAAGCGATTGGGACCTGATGTAGCTGTTCAGGGGAATGTAGATCCTGGTGTTCTATTTGGGTCAAAGGAATTCATAACTAATCGGATAAATGATGTTGTCAAGAAAGCCGGTAAAGGAAAACATATACTTAATCTTGGTCATGGAATTGTAGTCGGCACACCTGAGGAGAATGTTGCGCACTTTTTCGAGGTTGCTAAAGGAATCAGATACTAATATGGCATGTGACTGGATGATTTTCTGCTAAATTGAGATCTGCTGTCTTTATCAACTACTTTTTGTTAGATCAGTAGTTGATTATTCAGTGTATTTGCAATACTGTTTATCTTAGGTAGTTTGGTCAATTTTTCAACATGAGAGCGTTGCATAAGCTAGAGAGCAAGGCCATATAGTCATATGGAGCCTGGAAAAAATAGAATGCTGCATCTCCTCTCATTGTTTTTGAGGCTTTGGCACCTGTATTTCCCAAGGCAGATTGGCAGGCTAGTGAGTTTGTGGCACTGGTATTCCTATGGGAAAATGTCCTTTGGCAAGGGCACGGTGATTGCAGGTGTGTTCGCATCATTGATTGTCCAAAACCATATTAGGTATGAGGTTATTAACGAGGTTTAATTCCTCTGGAATCTGAGTTGAGGTGTTCCATCCGTTTCAGCACTCCTTTTTTCATGCCATGGAGATTGCTATAAAGTTTTAAAAGTAAATATATAGAGTATCTGCGGTAAAGACTTGGTTATACTCAAAAGAAAAAAAAAGAAAGAGAAAGAAAGATATAAAGCCAAGTTCCTGTGCAAGTTATTTAACTTGTGAAGTGTGTTTATTTTTATATTAAAAATTAATTGATTATAAACATGAAGTGATTTTGAATCTAGACCCAAGAAAATACAAAAAAAGCATAATAATTGCTTGTTAATATTGATGAGAATTAAAAAACAAAAAAAGCATAATAATTGCTTGTTAATATTGATGAGAATTGTTATGCTTGAATATAGTGGTGGCTCGTTAAAAATTTATTTGGTACAAGGAAAAATAACAAGTATGTGTTATTTTTTATTTTAAGAAATTTTTTTTATTTAAGATGTCATCATTTAATATTATAATCATTAGAAATTCTAACTAGTCAATAGAAATTTTATAATTTTATGATGGTTATATATATAAAAAAATATTATCATTTCTTAAACATCCTATCTTATGTTTATGCTTGTAATATTTTTAACTTTAGAGTTCGTAAATATTCAACTACGTATACTTTGTAACTCTGACATTAATATATATTATATAGAAAAAAAATTAAATAAATTTAAATTAATATTTTTATTTTTAACTCTGACGTCAATAAATAAACTAATAAATTTATTTTTAATGCATCCATATTTTTTTATTTTTTATTTATTTGTTTATTTGTTTATTTATTTTTTTATTTTTGAAATAATCCAGTCTAAAAAAAGAAAAAGAAAAGTAGCATTGTTGCATGCATGGATATAGCAGTATGCATGTAACAGTAACAAACTAATTAATCCATCAAAACAGAAAAAAGAAGTTACCTGGTTGTTGCAAGCCGAGGGCGAGGGCGATCCAAGCGTGAGGCTACTGGCTGAAAAGGAACTCTCTCCTCTGTTTCGTCTCATCTTGTGCCACCCTTTTCTCCTTTGTGATTATCTGTATTCATCCTATCTCTACTGGACTGAAGAGAAAAGGTTGCTACTGGACATGTGTTGTGCAACTATTGCCGGTGGCTGCTGTTTTTAGGAGAGGAGGAAAGGATAGAAGGATTCCTTCTGGTGCTGTTGCTGGCTTGTGTTTGCTTATAGTTGTTAGAGCTGTTTATGGCGCCGTGATAGTAGGGGGCTGCCATTTTCAGTCGGGATGATAAAGACACCACCGTTCCCGTGACTGTAAATAACCAAGCCTTACTGCTACTACTGAGAGGGGCTGCTGTCTTCGAGTATGGTCTGTGGTCTGTGGAGAACTAGTGAAACAAAAAGAAACTGTGCTGGTGGACTGCTGGCGGAACTGTCAGCCTGAGGAAGAAGTAGTTCGTGGACTGGACGAGATGTTGTTGTTGACGTGAGGAAGAGCTGATGATTTGGTCAGTTGTGCACAGTAAGGGGGTATTCCCTTTCGGCTATGGCTGGGAATGTCGTTGTCGCTCAGGGCAGGAGACTTTGTTGTTGCTGATGGATGATTGTCAGTCGTATGGTCTGTGGGGGGAAGAGAAGACAAGGGTCTTCTGCAACACTGGCCGCAGGCTAATATGGTGGCTTTTGAAAGTTGAAGGGAGATGGCGGCAGAGAGAAGAGAGTGGAATTGACATGACTAAAAGGTTGATGTCTTCTTCCAAGTGTAGGAGTATCGAAGTAATAAATAATCCGGCAAGATCGGGGTCGAACCACAAAGAGGTTAATTGTACAAATTATAAACAACAATTATAAAACAACAATAATAACAATAACAATAGTAATAATAATAATAGTAATAATAATAATAATAAAGAAAGAGAAGAAGAAGAAGATGATAATGATGAGAACTTAGAAATGAAATATTAATGTAAGGATTAAGCAATAATAATAACAAATGTCAAGGTTAGAGGTTCCACTAATGGTATATCAAACAAGTATAGTATAAACTCTTATTATTGAATTGGAAAGCACACACAAAGGAGGTTCCAATCAGATTATATATTGTTAACATGATTACATTAGTCATCTTATTCAATTAATGCTAATACTTGTAAATCTCGTCAAGCATTCATGATTATAACTTATGTTAACAACAAATCAAGTTCCTTTCATAGCTCAGGTGTCGGTTATACCATACATTATGGGCGATGAAAGTGCCAAGCATTTGTTGTACCAAGTGTTATACAACATAAATCAAGATTAGTCATTTAACAAGCAAAGTATTAAAGAGTGAACAAGATAACAAATATAAAACATGTTAGTATCAAACATTAAAGTCCATATTAAGTTTACATTATACTTATTCTCACACCATTAGTGTAACCTTTTCACCTTGACATAATTAACTTAGCTAGACATAATGAAAGAAAGCAAAATAGATAAACAAAATAAGAACATAAAAGCTAACTAAGTAAAGGAAAGGAAATGAAAGGCATAAACTTGATATTAATGAAAGTAAAGCATAAACATAACAAAAAATAGAAAGAGAGAAAGGAAGAGGATGATCTTAATCTGGACACCAAGATGCCTAAATGCATGGCAAATGCCTCCTTTTATAGGCCAAAATTGGGAACTATTGATTTGATGACTAATTGATAAGTGGGTGGCCAACGTTTGACTTGGTGACAATCCTTATCTTCTCTTGTCTGCCCAAAACGTCATTGATAACGTCAAAATTGAAGCCAGTTGTAACATGAAAGTTGTAGGCAATTATCTCAGTTTGCTTGTGTAAAAACTTCAGCTCATTTGGACTTCTAGAACTCCAGATATGGCCAAAATACCGAACAGTGCTCGGGCTGGAAGACAGATTCGGGCTTCTTTGTTGTTGCTATAATTTGGACTTGATAATGACCTTTTTAGATCTTGGGCTCCATATGAAAGTTGTAGGCCTATGTCTTACCTTTCCATCCATATAAATTGGACCTAAATCTGTGATATATAGCTCCATATATGACCCAATTACCGAACAGTGTTCCGGTTTGGATCGCACCGACATCTCTTTTCTAAGTTTGGCCATCTCTTTGCCTTTGCAATTTAAGTTCTTAAAGTCATCAATCAATATTTTCATTTATGTGATAGGCCTGCATTTAAAATGAACATTTACTATAAATTAAAGGTATCTTATATTATTATATATAGTATTATAAAACATGCTTTAGTTAAGGAGTTATTGATACTTCAAGTGCAAAATGATGATATAAAACCATGATAAAAATGCACTTTTAAGTACTAATCACACCCCTCAACCAGCTTATTACTAGTCCCTAATAATCAAAGCGTTAAAACAATTTGCAAATTTCACAAAGCAAGGTATTCATCATTTAACTTCCATTAATCTATCCAGATAAACAAACTTTCATTAAATTTATATATCTGCTCAATACCACTTAACAAGATATTAATAAACCTTTCTTTTGTGCTCAATGTATTAACACATAATTATGGGGCTTTTCTTGGAAGAAAACAAAATTTTTGTTCTAATGTTTAAGGTTAACTTCTTTGGGTTGGGATTATTATTTTTATCTTTTTTTTTTCTTTTTCTTTTTAAATATACATATAATTTAAAAATATCATGCATCTTTAACCCAGGTAACGAGCTTTCAGCTAATGAATCCTAGACCAGTTGGTCTTAGAGCATTAGGTGTTAAGACACCCCTACGAGCTTAGTAACTCGGGTCGCAGATACTGATATGTAGATAGTGCAATGTTTGATTCCCTTAAGCTTTTCTCCTCAACCCATGTAACAAGCGTTGGACCAATAGCTCCCAAGTCAGTTGACTTTAGGGTATTAGGTGTTAAAACACCCATTCGGGCTTAATTGCTTAGGTTAAGGAGGCTACGAAACCAAACTTATCTACATTTTTATTATCATCATTTTTTTTCTTTTTTTTTCATGTTTTTCTTTTTTTTTTTAAAACAAATTATATACAATCCCTTTCCCTTAGTTGTTACCTTTAACAAAAGAACTTAAATAATGTAATAATCCAATATGCAACCCACAATCATATGTTAAAGTGTGTGTGTGTAAATTAAGGTTTAAGAATACATGTTAAATAAGTATATGAGCAGAATTAAGCGGTAATAATACGAGAGTTTGTAAACCTGAATATTTCAGGAAGTATTATAATAGACCTTGTTAAGAATGGTTACTAAGATACGTCTCAAGAGTCACTTTAACAAAAGAACTCCTTTACTCTGCCATCCTAGTAATAACAATTATGCACATGCTTTATGAAATGAAAAACAATTTTTTTTTTATCAACTACTACCCTCTCCCCTCAACCAAAACGAGACATTATCCTCAATATTCTAAGGTAGAAAGATAGAGTATAAAAGATATCACTTGAAATAACGAACACTGACAAAACCTGAAACACACTGAAACAAAAATAAGAAATAACGAAACACAATTATAAAACCGAAAGACACAAAAATTCACAAATGAAGGCTCAAATCCAATCTAAGCTTTTTACGGCTTCCCGTAGATGACCAATTTATGCGACTCATGGAAGGATCAATCACAAGAATGAAAGATTGTAGTTGGTCAATCAATTGTTCAGCAGTAGTAGCAGAGATTATGATTTGTCGTGCAGAAGATGTTAGAAATTCCTGTTCCACAGCATGATCAAGAAAAGACAACAACTTATCATAATAACCATTAACATTTAACAAACCTATGGGTTTATGGTGAATGTGCAATTGAGCCCAAGAGGAAATATGAAAGATCTCTTCCAATGTGCCTAGACCACCTGGTAAAGCAATGAAAGCATCAGCATGGTTAAACATTGCATTCATTCGAGTCGACATTGTGGAGACCTGAAGTTCCTCTCCAATTGTTTTTCCAATGATGTCCCCTTGTGCCAAAACTTCAGGGACGACTCCTAAAACTTGACTACCTCCTAAAAATGCAGCTATTGACACACCTCCCATTAACCCAAGACTGCCTCCCCCATACACTAAATGAATCTTTCTCTCAGCTAGCACCTGACCAAGATGATTTGCTGATTCTAAAAACTCCTTTTCTTTCCCAGGGCTAGATCCACCGAAAACACAAATATTTCTTATTTGATGACTTGAGGAACTTGCCATTTCTACACACTTTTGTATTTGTTGAATGTATGGGTTGAGTAGAAATGAAAGGAAGGAAAAGAGGGTTTTATAGATGAGAAATTAGAAAGGCAATCATAACATCTATATGTAGGCCAGCTAGAGTCTCACACACACTCTCTCTCTCTTTATTTATTTACTTTTGAAAAAAGCATGTGTATGTACAAGTAGTTGTGATTGTGACTCACATCTTCCCTTGGTTTTACGTCCAAGAACGGCTTAAACGCCCTCTATGGGTCGGGGATAGGCTTCCCATCCAGTTTTCTTAAAAACTGGCAAACAGGGTCTTTTTTAGTCAGATTCCCAAGACTAAGTCGATCATGTTCTTTATGAAATAGTGGCCATAAATCATGAATTGCACGATGCACATCTCCACTAGGATGCGTCTCAAGAGTCAATAGAAGATTATCTAAAGATTCCTTACTCAGGCCATCCTTAATGAATTGTATTTTATCTTCATGGTTTATAGATACCATTCCTAAAGAACGACATTGTGTATTACAAGTCCATCTAGCACATCGATGACAGACTTCTAGTCGTTTTGCACGACGCTTCTTTGCAAAAGTGCTTTTACCTGTTCCAGGCATGTGTGAAATAAAGAAATTAGAGGACTCACCTGATAATCGGACCTTTGCTTCAATCAACCAGCGAATATCTTCAGGAATTCCATGATTCATTAATAATCTCAATCTTGCACATCTAGCACGGTAAATTTTTGTAATCGAATTCTAAGGCAGAGCGGGAAAATACTTATTCAATTTTTCAAGATTAGTGTCCATTTTCAAATGAGAATTGGAAGAGAGCTTCAAAGAATTGCACAGATATATAGACAGATATCAGTAATTGTGGGAAACTGAAAGAACCGACTTAAGTCACGGAGTACCGTTATCCGCCATTTGACTGGGGTGAGAGAAACTTGCAAAAATCACTCAAAAAAAAACAAAAATAAAATAAAATAAAATAAAATCAATCTTTATATACAGGATCACCCAATTTAATAGAGTTATGTTCAACTGAAAAATTGTCAAAATAAACTTTCAAACGATGTCCATTTACCTTGAAAACATTGCCATTCTTTGGATTCTCGATGTCATAGGCCCCATATGGATACACTTGTTTCACAATAAAAGGACCGCTCCATCTTGATCTTAATTTTCCAGGAAATAAATGCAGTCGAGAATTATAAAGTAAGACTTTTTGACCAACATTGAAGGTTTTTCTCTGTATTTTCTTGTCATGAAACTCTTTAATTCTTGCTTTATGAATTCTTGAATTTTCATATGCTTCATTTCTTATTTCCTCAAGCTTATTTATTTGTAATTTTCGCAGTTGACTAGCATCATCCAGATTTGAATTGAAAGCTTTAATAGCCCAATAAGCTTTATGTTGAAGTTCCACAAGCAAGTGACAAGGTTTTCCATAGACTAGTCTATAAGGTGACATACCTAATGATGTTTTATAAGCAGTTCGATAAGCCCAAAGTGCATCATTAAGTCTTAAAGACCAGTCTTTCCTATTAGGGTTCACTATTTTCTCCAAAATATGTTTGATCTCCCTATTAGCAAGCTCTACTTGTCCACTTGTTTGAGGGTGATAAGGGGTGACAACTTTGTGTGTGATTCCATATTTCTTCATTAAAGACTCAAATGGCTTGCTGCAGAAATGTGTTCCACCATCACTTATTATGGCTCGAGGGACTCCAAATCGACTCAAAATATTTTCTTTCAAAAACTTTATCACTGTTTCGACTTGGAATTGCCACTATCCATTTTGAAACATAATCTACTGCGACTAATATGTATAAGAAACCAAATGATGGAGGGAATGGGTCCATGAAATCTATACCCCAACAGTCAAAGATCTCAATGACAATAATAAGGTTTAAAGGCATCATGTGACGTTTTGAAATAGATCCCAACTTTTGACAATTTTCACAAGACTTGCAGAATGCATGTGAGTCTTTGAACATGGTGGGCCAGTAAAATCCACTTTGTAAGATTTTTGCAGTTGTCTTTCTTGATGAGAAATGGCCCCCACATGCCTCAGAATGACAAAATTTAATGACACTACTTACCTCATTGTCAGGAATGCATCTTCAAAATATTTGATCAGGACAATATTTGAATAAATAAGGATCATCCCAATAAAAGTTTTTCACTTTGTTCAAAAACTTTTCTTTGTCTTGAGTACTCCAATCAGCTGGCAAATCTCCTAAAGCAAGACAATTGATATTTTTATCATACCAAGGCATTGGACTAAGAGAAAGTAAGGATTCATTAGGAAAGTAATCATCGATTGGTGTGATGTCAGATGTCGAATCTGTTATCACTATTGACAAAAGATTCGCATCAACATTTTCTGTGCGTTTTTCATTCGTGATTTCTTCCTTAGAATAAATCATTTGCAAATCTTCAAATTCATCTAACTCATTTTTACTTAAAGTAGATTCAAGTTGATCATAAACTAATTCGTCAATATGATCTACTTCTTGTAAATCATTATCATCTCTAGGTTGCTTGCAAATGTTGAAAATATTCATCTCCAATGTCATGTTTCCAAATGATAGCTTCATCAATCCATTCCTACAATTAATCAATGTGTTAGAGGTTGTAAGAAACAGACGTCCTAAAATAACAGGAAATGAATTACATGTTTCAACAGGTCTGTGTCCAAGACAATAAAACCCACAGGATAAATGAATTTATCGACTTGTACTAACACATCTTCAATTATTCCTCTAGGCACTTGTACAGATCTATCGGCAAGTAAAAGAGATATAGAAGTTGGTTTTAACTCACCTAGATTGAGACTCTGAAAAACTGAATATGGAAGTAAATTCACACTAGCACGAAGATCAAGTAAGGCTCTTTCAATTTTATGCTCTCCAATAAAGCAGGAAATTGTAGGACAACCAGGGTCTTTATATTTCAAAGTATTATTGTTTTGAAGAATAGCACTTATTTGTTTCGCTAGAAAGGCTTTCTTTTTCACATTCAGTTTCCTCTTCATAGTGCAGAGATCTTTCAAAAATTTAGCATAGGAAAGAACCTGTTTAATAGCATCCAACAAAGGTATATTGATCCTTACCTGTTGCGATGTCGCGGTCGCACAAATTAATTACCCTTACACTTAAATCATACAAGATAGTATAGAGCAAGCAAGGGATCGATCCCACGAGGAAGATTTAGTTCATATTTTTATGCTATACGTTATGCAATTAGGGGGTTTTGATTTGTGATAATCTAAAATATGGAAGAAATTAAACTAATGAACATAATCAATTAAAACTGAAATTTATCAAGAAAACAAACCTTGGTCACAAGCACACATCGACCTACAGAAATCAAAACTGATCCTTAAAACAAAACTCCAGTTTATATTCTGAATTTTTATCTTTTCTTAACTTTGGTTAATTAACGGATCCGCCGTATAACTAGCCCTAACCAACAAATAATCACAGTGTCCGCACTAATGATTTAATCTAATGGCAGCCTTAAGATCTAGATAAATTCATTAATCTTAACAACCAAGTTATCTGCTTGTGTTGCTTTGATGGAATGTTTTCCCTAAGTTTAATAACATAGTTCCGCCACAATTATCAAGCTTAGTTGCTTCATAAGTTTATATACCCTAACTCCGGTTTTGATATCAAACTTAGCAATAGATTGTTCACAATAATAACTTAGAGTCCGCTCTAGCAATTATCAACAACAATCATAGAAAACATGCATAGGAAAACAATCATACTCATTCATAATACAAACTGAAAATAAATGAAGAATAAATCTCATAGTTCTTGAAATCTGAAAGTTTCTGCATCCTTGCAACCAAGAAAAGAGCTTGGCCTTGCATATCTATTGAACAACTACTCCTAAAGATAAAAGAAAGCATTATTTCTAGTATGTAGAGAGGAGAGTTTGTGTTTCTTCACTTCTAGTTGCTACCACCTTTCTTTGATTCTATTGCACTCCCTCCTCTCCTTTCTTGGCTCTCTTGGTGTCTATATATAGGCTTCAATGGCAGCTCCTCTTGCTTCTTTATCAATAATGGTGGCTGCCAAACATGCCAAACTTTGACATTAGTAGTCACCACAAACAACCCACCATTGTAGCCTCCTTCTTTGACAATGGCAGCATTCCAACTTGTAGCTGGTTTGTGGTTAGTGATTTGAGGTTGGTGGTTACTTTTCTTGACCTTCTAGATTGATTTACTAGAGGGGCTAAATTGCTGAAATTATAACTTGGATGATAGTTTAGAAGCTTCGAAACATAATTTGGACTCATTTCTTCACGAAACCTGATTGCTGGCAGAATTCAGTTGTCATCTTTGAAAAATCATATCGCCCTCATCTGACATCATTTTTGGCTGAAAATGGGAGCGTTTCTAGAGCTTTGAGTCAGGAATCCAACAAAATTGAGTTTATATCAATTGGACGTCTATAGCTCCAGATATGGAATTTTGAATGGACAAAGGTCGATAGTGGCAGAATACGAGATTTGACTTTGAAGGATGTGATTTCCATGATCTTCCTCTTCTTATTTTTCTTGCATTACATTTTCAGAAAGGTATGGATGTTAGCTTTTTAGAGCCACTAGAATCACTTCATTTTGATCTCTAGAACTCACGCTCTGCACAAAACATCGACTAAATGTCAAATCTACCAATTATCTCCAATTTACTCCTTTTTGCATTTTTCATCCAAAAGTACCTTCAAAACATAAAACAAAGAATATCAAGGCATTTTAAATATAAAACATGGACAAAACATTAGGTAAATGTGGGTGAAACTATCGAATAATATGGTTACATCACTCTCCAATAAAGCAAGAAATTGTAGGACAACCAGGGTCTTTATATTTCAAAGCATTATTGTTTTGAAGAATAACACTTACTTGTTCCGCTAGAAAGACTTTCTTTTTCACATTCAGTTTCCTCTTCATAGTGCAGAGATCTTTCAAAAATTTAGCATAGGAAGGAACCTATTTAATAGCATCCAACAAAGGTATATTGATCCTTACCTGTTTGAAAGTTTCAAATATTTCAGAGTTGTGATTAACTTTCCTTTGTTTGGTCATGGCTTGAGGAAATGGAAGTGCTAGTGGTGAATCAGTCATTTCTTTGCAATTTTCAGATTGATCCCCTTCCTTACCCTCAGAGATTGACTCATCATCTTTCTCATAAGGTTCAAGAGAGGGTTTTTCAATAACCTTACCACTGCCCAGAGTAGTGACTGATTTGACTTGATCCATATGTTGGCTTCCAGAACTACTTGCATTTGCATTGTATTGCCCCTTAGGATTTTGTTGCGGTTGAGATGGAAACTTACCTTTCTCTTGGAAACTGAGAGCAGATGTTAATTTAGCAAGAGTATCTTTAAAATCTGTCATGTTTTGAGCAAGTTGAGTATTGATTATCTCTTGCTTTTCAATGAATGCATGCAATGTTTCCTCAAGATTTCATCTAGGAGGTGGAGCATAAGGAGGTGCATATCCATGAGAATTTTGGAAATTGTGATGTGCTTGAAATGGTGGTTGTGAAGTTTGTACATTGTTGTTCTCACTCTTCCAACTGAAATTTGGGTGATTTCTCCAACCAGGGTTGTATGTTTGGGAGTATGGGTTGTGGTTGGGCCTTTGGAAACTATTTAAAGCATGGGCTTGTTCATGGAGACATTCCTTAAAAGAAGGCAAGGTTGGACAAGCGTTGGTTGAGTGTTCATTTGTTTCAAAGATTTGACACACAATGTTTTCAACAGATTTTAATTGACCACTCTTTTTCAATTCTAGTGCCTCGACTTTTCTAGCTAAAGATGCAAACTTGGCTTGAAGGTCATGATCTTCCCTAAGGTTGTACATACCTCCACTAGATGTATGAGGTTGAGTTTTACTCGATGCCTCATAAGTACCCGCGGTGTCCCAATTTTGAGCATTTTCAGCTAACAAGTCTAAGTACTCCATTACTTCATCAGGGTCTTTATCTTCAAAAGTTCCATTGCACATCAATTCAACCATCTGCCTATCTTTAGGTGTTAACCCTTCATAGAAATGTGAAACCAATCTCCATGTTTCAAAACCATGATGAGGGCAAGTACTAAGCAAGTCTCGATACCTATCCCAACATTTGTAAAATGTTTCTCCTGGTTTTTGAGTGAAAGTGGTGATTTGTCTCTTGAAAGAGTTTGTTCTATGAGATGGGAAAAACTTCTTTAAAAACTGTTGTTGCATTTCATCCCAAGCACGAATGGATCCTGGTCTCAAATTTTGTAGCCATGTTTTAGCTTTATCTTTTAATGAAAAAGGAAAAAGCTTTAATCTAATGGTGTTCATGCTACAATTTAAATTATTATATGTGTTACAGATCTCCTCAAATTCCCTTAAATGCAAGTGTGGATTTTCCAATTCCAAACCATGAAAAGAAGGTAAAAGTTGAATAATACCTGGTTTAAAATTAAAATGAGATGCATCGGGAGGAAAAACTATGCATGATGGTGCACTTGTTCTTGTGGGATTCATGTGGTCTCTAAGTGTTCTAGCACGGTTATTTTCATTATTTTCATTATGAAGTGATTGATTATCTTCTTCAGCCATATTTTCTGAAAATGATGAGGATACCCTACAAAGTCTACCACTTGATGTACGTGACCACACTCTCATGCACGTGTAGGAATAAAATAAAAGGAAGAAGAAAACAAAAGAAGAAGAAACAAGAGAAAAGAAACAAAGTTATATACAAGAAAAGTGAAAAGAGAAAATAAAATAAATATTATAATTTATACAAGAACTTACCTCCCCGGCAACGGCGCCAAAAACTTGACACGACTAAAAGGTTGATGTCTTCTCCCAAGTGTAGGAGTGTCGAAGTAATAAATATTATATCCTTATCTTCTCTTGTCTGCCCAAAACGTCATTGATAACATCAAAATTGAAGCCAGTTATAACATGAAAGTTGTAGGCAATTATCTCAGCTTGCTTGTGTAAAAACTTCAGCTCATTTGGACTTCTAGAACTCCAGATATGGCCAAAATACCGAACAGTGCTCGGGCTGGAAGACAGATTCGGGCTTCTTTGTTGTTGCTACAATTTGGACTTGATAATGACCTTTTTATATCTTGGGCTCCATATAAAAGTTGTAGGCCTATGTCTTACCTTTCCATCCATATAAATTGGACCTAAATCTGTGATATATAGCTCCAGATATGACCCAATTATCGAACAGTGTTCCGGTTTGGATCGCACCGACATCTCTTTTCTAAGTTTGGCCATCTCTTTGCCTTTGCAATTTAAGTTCTTAAAGTCATCAATCAATATTTTCATTTATGTGATAGGCCTGCATTTAAAATGAACATTTACTATAAATTAAAGGTATCTTATATTATTAGATATA
This sequence comes from Populus pruinosa, assembly GCA_026413675.1. Taxonomy (NCBI): domain Eukaryota; kingdom Viridiplantae; phylum Streptophyta; class Magnoliopsida; order Malpighiales; family Salicaceae; genus Populus; species Populus pruinosa. The sequence continues at coordinate 6,290,690 of CM048610.1, read as the reverse complement.
TTATTATAAAACATGCTTTAGTTAAGGAGTTATTGATACTTCAAGTGCAAAATGATAACATCCTTATCTTCTCTTGTCTGCCCAAAACGTCATTGATAACGTCAAAATTGAAGCCAGTTGTAACATCAAAGTTGTAGGCAATTGTCTCAGCTTGCTTGTGTAAAAACTTCAGCTCATTTGGACTTCTAGAACTCCAGATATGGCTAAAATACCGAACAGTGCTCGGGCTGGAAGACAGATTCGGGCTTCTTTATTGTTGCTACAATTTGGACTTGATAATGACCTTTTTAGATCTTGGGCTCCATATGAAAGTTGTAGGCCTATGTCTTACCTTTCCATCCATATAAATTGGATCTAAATCTGTGATATATAGCTCCAGATATGACCCAATTACCGAACAGTGTTCCGGTTTGGATCGCACCGACATCTCTTTTCTAAGTTTGGCCATCTCTTTGCCTTTGCAATTTAAGTTCTTAAAGTCATTGACATGACGAAAAGATTGATGTCTTCTCCCAAGTTCAGGAGTGTCGAAGTAATAAATAACCCGACAAGACCGGGGTCGAACCACAGGGAGGTTAATTGTACAAATTATAAATGACAATAGTACAACAACATGACACGACTAAAAGGTTGATGTCTTCTCCCAAGTGCAGGAGTGTCGAAGTAATAAATAACCCGGCAAGACCGGGGTCGAACCACAGGGAGGTTAATTGTACAAATTATAAATAACAATTATAAACAACAATAACAACAATAACTATAACTATAATAATAATAATAATAATAATAATAATAATAATAATAATAATAATAATAATAATAATAATAAAGAAAGAGAAGAAGAAGAAGAAGATGATGAGAACTTGGAGATGGAAAATTAATGTAAGGATTAAACAATAATAATAACAAATGTCAAGGTTAGAGGTTCCACTAATGGTATATCAAACAAGTATAGTATAAACTCTTATTATTGAATTGGAAAGCACACACAAAGGAGGTTCCAATCAGATTATATATTGTTAACATGATTACATTAGTCATCTTATTCAATTAATGCTAATACTTGTAAATCTCGTCAAGCATTCATGATTATAACTTATGTTAACAACAAATCAAGTTCCTTTCATAGCTCAGGTGTCGGTTATACCATACATTATGGGCTATGAAAGTGCCAAGCATTTGTTGTACCAAGTGTTATACAACATAAATCAAGATTAGTCATTTAACAAGCAAAGTATTAAAGAGTGAACAAGATAACAAATATAAAACATGTTAGTCTCAAACATTAAGGTCCATATTAAGTTTACACTATACTTATTCTTCCACCATTAGTGTAACCTTTTCACCTTGACATAATTAACTTAGCTAGACATAATGAAAGAAAGGAAAACACATAAACAAAATAAGAACATAAAAGTTAACTAAGTAAAGGAAAGGAAATGAAAGGCATAAACTTGATATTAATGAAAGTAAAGCATAAACATTACAAAAAATACAAAGAGAGAAAGGAAGAGCATGATCTTGATCTGAACACCAAGATGCCTAAATGCATGGCAAATGCCTCCTTTTATAGGCCAAAATTAGGAACTATTGATTTGATGACTAATTGATAAGTGGGTGGCCAACTTTTGACTTGGTGACAATCCTTATCTTCTCTTGTCTGCCCAAAACGTCATTGATAACGTCAAAACTGGAGCCAGGTGCAAACATGAAAGTTGTAGGCAATTGTCTCAGATTTCTTGTGTAAAAAAGTCAGCTCATTTGGACTTCTAGAACTCCAGATATGGCCAAAATACCGAACAGTGCTCGGGCTGAAAGACAGATTTGGGCTTCTTTGTTGTTGCTACAATTTGGACTTGATAATGGCCTTTTTAGATCTTGGGCTCCATATGAAAGTTGTAGGCCTATGTCTTACCTTTCCACCCATATAAATTGGATCTAAATCTGAGATATATAGCTCTAGATATGACCCAATTACCGAACAGTGTTCCGGTTTGGATTGCACCGACATCTCTTTTCTAAGTTTGGCCATCTCTTTATCCTTGCAATTTAAGTTCTTCAAATCATCAATCAATCCTTTCATTTATGTGATAGGCCTGCATTAAAAATAGACATTTACCATAAATTATAGGTATCTTATATTATTAGATACATTATTATAAAACATATTTTAGTTAAGGAGTTATTGATACTTCAAGTGCAAAATGATGATATAAAACCATGATAAAAATGCACTTTTAAGTACTAATCACACCCCCCAACCAGCTTATTACTAGTCCCTAGTAATCAAAGCGTTAAAATAGAAAACAAATTTGCAAATTTCACAAAGCAAGGTATTCATCATTTAACTTCCTTTAATCCATCCAGATAAACAAACTCTCATTAAATTTATATATCTGCTCAATACCTCTTAACAAGATATTAATAAACCTTTCTTTTGTGTGGTTAATGTATCAACACATAATTATGGGGCTTTTCTTGGAAGAAAACAAAATTTTTGTTCTAATGTTTAAGGTTAACTTCTTTGGGTTGGGATTATTATTTTTGTCTTTTTTTTCTTTCTTTTTTTTTTTTGCTTTTTTTTTCAACTCTATATACATATAATTTAAAAACATCATGCATCTTTAACCCATGTAACGAGCTTTCAGCTAATGACTCCCACACCAGTTGGTCTTAGGGCATTAGGTGTTAAGACACCCCTACGAGCTTAGTAACTCGGGTCGCAGATATTGATATGTAGATAGTGCAATGTTTGATTCCCTTAAGCTTTTCTCCTCAACCCATGTAACAAGCGTTGGGCCAATAGCTCCCAAGTCAGTTGACTTTAGGGTATTAGGTGTTAAAACACCCCTTCGGGCTTAATTGCTTAGGTTAGGGAGGCTACGAAACCAAACTTATCTACATTTTTATTATCATCATTTTTTTTCTTTTTTTTTCTCTTTTTTTTATGTTTTTCTTTTTTTTTTTTAATTATATACAATCCCTTTCCCTTAGTTGTTACCTTTAACAAAAGAACATAAATAATGTAATAATCCAATATGCAACCCACAATCATATGTTAAAGTGTGTGTGTGTAAATTAAGGTTTAAGAATACATGTTAAATAAGTATATGAGCAGAATTAAGCGGTAACAATACGAGAGTTTGTAAACCTGAATATTTCAGGAAGTATTATAATAGACCTTGTTAAGAATGGTTACTAAGATGCGTCTCAAGAGTCACTTTAACAAAAGAACTCCTTTACTCTGCCATCCTAGTAACAACAATTATGCACATGCTTTATGAAATGAAAAACAATTTTTTTTTTTTATCAACTACTACCCTCTCCCCCCAACCAAAACGAGACATTGTCCTCAATGTTCTAAGGTAGAAAGATAGAGTATAGAAGATATCACCTGAAATAACGAACACTGACAAACCTGAAATACACTGAAACAAAAATAAGAAATGACAAAACACAAATATTATGCTATTAATAAAAAGAAAAGACACAAATTTTTACAAGCTAAGACTCAAATTGCAGTTGTGATTATGGCTCACATCTTCCCTTGGTTTTACGTCCAAAAACGGCTTAAACGCCCTCTATGGGTCGAGGATAGGCTTCCCATCCAGTTTTCTTAAAAACTGGCAAACAGGGTCTTTTTTTAGTCAGATTTCCAAGACTATGCCAAGCATGTTCTTTATGAAAATGGGTTCCTAAGTCATGAATTACACGATGCTTATCTCGACTATGATGAGACTTAAGAGTCAATAGAAGATTATCTAAAGACTCTCTGTGTTTTGAAATAAATTCCTCCTTCTGAAAATTTTCATAGTTTTTGCGAAATGCATCTGACTCCTTGAATATGATGGGCCAATAAAATCTACTTTGTAAGATTTCTACAATTCTCTTTTTTGATGAGAAATGATCCCCACATGCCTTAGAGTAACAAAATTTAATGAAATTACTTACCTCATTACCGAGAATGTATTTTTGAAATATTTGATCAGGACAATAATTGAATAAGTAAGGGTCATCCCAATAAAAATTTTGCTCGTTGCTCAAAAATTTTCTTTTGTCTTCAATACTCCAATGAGTTGGCAAAAATCCTGAAGTAAAAAAATTGATATTTTTAGCAAACCAAGGCATTAAATTAAGAGAAAGTAGAGATTCATCAGGAAAGTAATCATCGATTGGTGTGATGTCGGGTGTCAAATCTGTTGTCACTTTTGATAAAAGATTCGCATCAACCTTTTCGATGCCTTTTTCATCCTCGATTTCTTCCTGATTGGTCATGGCATGAGAAAATGGAAGTGCTGGCGGAGAATCAGTCGTTTCTTTGCAATTTTCAGATTCAACCCCTTCCTTACCCTCAGAGATTGACTCATCATCTTTCTCATAAGGTTTAAGAGAGGGTTTTTCAATAACCTTACCACTGCATAGAGTAGTGACTGATTTGACTTGATCCATGTGTTGGCTTCCAAAACTACTTGCATTTGCATTGTATTGCCCCTTGGGATTTTGTTGTGGTTGAGATGGAAACTTAGCTTTCTCTTGGAAACTGAGAGCAGATGTTAATTTTGTAAGAGTATCTTTAAAATCTGTCATGTTTTGAGCAAGTTGAGTATTGATTGTATCTTGCTTTTCAATGAATGCATACAAAGTTTCCTCAAAATTACTTCTAAGAGGTGGAGCATAAGGAGGTGTATATCTGACACGACTAAAAGGTTGATGTCTTCTCCCAAGTGCAGGAGTGTCGAAGTAATAAATAACCCGGCAAGACCGGGGTCGAACCACAGGGAGGTTAATTGTACAAATTATAAACAACTATTATAAAACAACAATAACAACAACAACAACAACAACAACAAGAATAATAATAATAATAATAATAATAATAATAATAATAATAATAGTAATACTAATAATAATAGTAGTAGTAGTACTAATAATAATAATAAAGAAAGAGATGAAGATGAAGATGATGAGAACTTGGAGATGGAGAATTAATGTAAGGATTAAACAATAATAATAACAAATGTCAAGGTTAGAGGTTCCACTAATGGTATATCAAACAAGTATAGTATAAACTCTTATTATTGAATAGGAAACCACACACAAAGGAGGTTCCAATCAGATTATATATTGTTAACATGATTACATTAGTCATCTTATTCAATTAATGCTAATACTTGTAAATCTCGTCAAGCATTCATGATTATAACTTATGTTAACAACAAATCAAGTTCCTTTCATAGCTCAGGTGTCGGTTATACCATACATTATGGGCTATGAAAGTGCCAAGCATTTGTTGTACCAAGTGTTATACAACATAAATCAAGATTAGTCATTTAACAAGCAAAATATTAAAGAGTGAACAAGATAACAAATATAAAACATGTTAGTATCAAACATTAAAGTCCATATTAAGTTTACATTATACTTATTCTCACACCATTAGTGTAACCTTTTCACCTTGACATAATTAACTTAGCTAGACATAATGAAAGTAAGGAAAATAAATAAACAAAATAAGAACATAAAAGCTAACTAAGTAAAGGAAAGGAAATGAAAGGCATAAACTTGATATTAATGAAAGTAAAGCATAAACATTACAAAAAATACAAAGAGAGAAAGGAAGAGCATGATCTTGATCTGGAAACCAAGATGCCTAAATGCATGGCAAATGCCTCCTTTTATAGGCCAAAATTGGAAACTATTGATTTGATGACTAATTGATAAGTGGGTAGCCAACTTTTGACTTGGTGACAATCCTTATCTTCTCTTGTCTGCCTAAAACGTCATTGATAACGTCAAAACTGGAGCCAGGTGCAAACATGAAAGTTGTAGGCAATTGTCTCAGCTTTCTTGTGTAAAAACTTCAGCTCATTTGGACTTTTAGAACTCCAGATATGTCCAAAATACCGAACAGTGCTCGGGCTGGAAGACAGATTCGGGCTTCTTTATTGTTGTTACAATTTGGACTTGATAATGGCCTTTTTAGATCTTGGGCTCCATATGAAAGTTGTAGGCCTATGTCTTACCTTTCCATCCATATAAATTAGACCTAAATCTGAGATCTGTAGCTCCAGATATGGCCCAATTACCGAACAGTGTTCCGGTTTGGATTGCACCGACATCTCTTCTCTACGTTTGACCATCTCTTTATCCATGCAATTTAAGTTCTTCAAGTCATCAATCAATCCTTTCATTTATGTGATAGACCTGCATTAAAAATAGACATTTACCACAAATTATAGGTATCTTATATTATTAGATACATTATTATAAAACATATTTTAGTTAAGGAGTTATTGATACTTCAAGTGCAAAATGATGATATAAAACCATGATAAAAATGCACTTTTAAGTACTAATCACACCCCTCAACCAGCTTATTACTAGTCCCTAGTAATTAAAGCGTTAAAACAATTTACAAATTTCACAAAGCAAGGTATTCATCATTTAACTTCCATTAATCTATCCAGATAAACAAACTCTCATTAAATTTATATATCTGCTCAATACCTCTTAACAAGATATTAATAAACCTTTTTTTTTTTGTGGTTAATGTATCAACACATAATTATAGGGCTTTTCTTGGAAGAAAACAAAATTTTTGTTCTAATGTTTAAGGTTAACTTCCTTGGGTTGGGATTATTATTTTTGTCTTTTTTTTCTTTTTTTCTTTTTGCTTTTTTTTTAACTCTATATACATATAATTTAAAAACATCATGCATCTTTAACCCATGTAACGAGCTTTCAGCTAATGACTCCCAAACCAGTTGGTCTTAGGGCATTAGGTGTTAAGACACCCCTACGAGCTTAGTAACTCGGGGCGCAGATACTGATATGTAGATAGTGCAATGTTTGATTCCCTTAAGCTTTTCTCCTCAACCCATGTAACAAGCGTTGGGCCAATAGCTCCCAAGTCAGTCGACTTTAGGGTATTAGGTGTTAAAACACCCCTTCGGGCTTAATTGCTTAGGTTAGGGAGGCTACGAAACCAAACTTATCTACATTTTTATTATCATCATTTTTTTTCTTTTTGTTTTCATTTTTTTTCATGTTTTTTTCTTTTTTTCTTAATTATATACAATCCCTTTCCCTTAGTTGTTACCTTTAACAAAAGAACATAAATAATGTAATAATCCAATATGCAACCCACAATCATATGTTAAAATGTGTGTGTGTAAATTAAGGTTTAAGAATACATGTTAAATAAGTTTATGAGCAGAATTAAGTGGTAACAATACGAGAGTTTGTAAACCTGAATATTTCAGGAAGTATTATAATAGACCTTGTTAAGAATGGTTACTAAGATGCGTCTCAAGAGTCACTTTAACAAAATAACTCCTTTACTCTGCCATCCTAGTAACAACAATTATGCACATGCTTTATGAAATGAAAAACAATTTTTTTTTTTCAACTACTACCCTCTCCCCCCAACTAAAATGAAACATTGTCCTCAATGTTCTAAGGTAGAAAGATAGAGTATAGAAGATATCACCTGAAATAACGAACACTGACAAAAGCTGAAACACACTGAAACAAAAATAAGAAATAACAAAACACAATAATAAAACCAAAATACACAAAAGTTCACAAATGAAGGCTCAAATCCAATCTAAGCTTTTTACGGCTTCCCGTAGATGACCAATTTATGCGACTCATGGAAGGATCAATCACAGGAATGAAAGATTGTAGTTGGTCAATCAATTGTTCAGCAGTAGCAGCAGAGATTATGATTTGTCGTGCAGAAGATGTTAGAAATTCCTGTTCCACAGCATGATCAAGAAAAGACAACAACTTATCATAATAACCATTAACATTTAACAAACCTATGGGTTTATGGTGAATGTGCAATTGAGCCCAAGAGGAAATATGAAAGATCTCTTCCAATGTGCCTAAACCACCTGGTAAAGCAATGAAGGCATCATCATGGTTAAACATTGCATTCATTCGAGCCGACATTGTGGAGACCTGAAGTTCCTCTCCAATTGTTTTTCCAATGATGTCCCCTTGTGCCAAAGCTTCAGGGACGACTCCGAAAACTTGACTACCTCCTAAAAATCCAGCTATTGACACACCTCCCATTAACCCGAGACTGCCTCCCCCATACACTAAATGAATCTTTCTCTCAGCTAGCACCTGACCAAGATGGTTTGCTGATTCTAAAAACTCCTTTTCTTTCCCAGGACTAGATCCACCAAAAACACAGATATTTCTTATTTGATGACTTGAGGAACTTGCCATTTCTACACACTTCTGTATTTGTTGAATGTATGGGTTGAGTAGAAATGAAAGGAAGGAAAAGAGGGTTTTATAGATGAGAAATTGGAAAGGCAATCATAACATCTATATGTAGGCCAGCTGGAGTCTCACACACTCTCTCTCTCTCTTTTTATTTATTTATTTATTTACTTTTGAAAAAAAAAAGCATGTGTATGTACAAGTAGTTGTGATTGTGGCTCACATCTTCCCTTGGTTTTACGTCCAGGAACGGCTTAAACGCCCTCTATGGGTCGGGGATAGGCTTCCCATCCAGTTTTCTTAAAAACTGGCAAACAGGGTCTTTTTTAGTCAGATTCCCAAGACTAAGTCGATCATGTTCTTTATGAAATAGTGGCCATAAATCATGAATTGCACGATGCACATCTCCACTAGGATGCGTCTCAAGAGTCAATAGAAGATTATCTAAAGACTCCTTACTCAGGCCATCCTTAATGAATTGTATTTTATCTTCACGGTTTATAGATACCATTCCTAAAGAACGACATTGTGTATTACAAGTCCATCTAGCACAACGATGACAGACATCCAGTCGTTTTGCACGACGCTTCTTTGAAAAAGTGCTTTTACCTGTTCCAGGCATGTGTGAAATGAAGTTAGAGGACTCACCTGATAATCGGACCTTTGCTTCAATCAACCAGCGAATACCTTCAGGAATTCCATGATTCATTAATAATCTCATTCTTGCACATCTAGCACGGTAAATTTTTGTAATCGCATTCTGAGGCAGAGCGGGAAAATACTTTTTCAATTTTTCAAGATTAGTGTCCATTATCAAATGAGAATTGGAAGAGAGATTCAAAGAATTGCACAAATATATACACAAATATCAGTTATTGTGGGAAACTGAAAGAACCGACTTAAGTCACGGAGTACCGTTGTCCGCCATTTGACCGGGATGAGAGAAACTAGCAAAAATCACTCAAAAAGAAACACAAAAACAATGTGAGAAAAAAAATAATCAACCTTTATCTACAAGATCATTCAAACCAGCTGATTCATTTTCACTAGGAAAATTATCAAAGTAAGCTTTCAAACGATGTCCATTTTCCTTAAAATCATTGTCATTCATTGAATTCTCAATATCACAGGCCCCATAAGGATTGGTCCATCTTAATCTTAGCTCTTTAGGGAGTGCATAGAGTTGAGAATCATAAAACAAAACTTTTTGACCAGTGTCAATTTTTTGATAATTTTCACAAGTTTTACAGAATGCATGGGTGTCCTTGAACATGGTGGGCCAATAAAATCCATTTTGAAAGATTTTTGCAGCAGTCTTTTTTGACGAGAAATAACTTCCACATGCTTCAGAATGACAAAGTTTAATGACACTACTTACCTCATTATCGGGAATGAATCTTTGAAATATTTGATCAGGACAATATTTGAATAAGTTAGGGTCATCACAATAAAAGCTCTTCACTTCGTTCAAAAACTTTTCTTTGTCTTGGGTACTCCAATCAGCTGGCAAATCTCCTAAAACAAGAAAATTAATATTTTTATCATACCAAGGCATTGAACTAAGAGAAAGTAAGGATTTGTTAGGAAAGTAATCATCGATTGGTGTGATGTCAGATGTCGAATCTGTTGTCATTGTTGACAAAAGATTCGCATCAACATTTTCGGTGCTTGTTTCATTCGTGATTTCTTCCTCAGAATAAACCATTTGCAAATCTTCAGTTTCATCCAATTCATTTTTACTTAAAGTAGATTCAAGTTGATCATAAACTAATTCATCAATATGATCTACTTCTTGTAAATCATTATCATCTCCAGGTTGCTTGCAAATGTTGAAAATATTCATCTCCAATGTCATGTTTCCAAATGATAGCTTCATCAGTCCATTCCTACAATTAATCAATGCGTTAGAAGTTGCAAGAAATGGACGTCCTAAAATAACAGGAAATGAATTACATGCTTCAACAGGTTCTGTGTCCAAGACAATAAAATCCACAGGATAAATGAATTTATCGACTTGTACTAACACATCTTCAATTATTCCTCTAGGCACTTTTACAGATCTATCGGCAAGTAAAAGAGATATAGAAGTTGGTTTTAACTCACCTAGATTGAGACTTTGAAAAACTGAATATGGAAGTAGATTCACACTAGCACCAAGATCAAGTAAGGCTTTTTCAATTTTATGTTCTCCAATAAAGCAAGAAATTGTAGGACAACCAGGGTCTTTATATTTCAAAGCATTATTGTTCTGAAGAATAGCACTTACTTGTTCGGCTAGAAAGGCTTTCTTTTTCACATTCAGTTTCCTCTTCACAGTGCATAGATCTTTCAAAAATTTAGCATAGGAAGGAACCTGTTTAATAGCATCCAGCAAAGGTATATTGATCCTTACCTGTTTGAAAATTTCAAAAATTTCAGAGTTGTGATTGACTTTTCTTTGTTTGGTCATGGCTTGAGGAAATGGAAGTGCTGGCGGTGAATCAGTCGTTTCTTTGCAATTTTCAGATTCATCCCCTTCCTTACCCTCAGAGATTGACTCATCATCTTTCTCATAAGGTTCAAGAGAGGGTTTTTCAATAACCTTACCACTGCGCAGAGTAGTGACTGATTTGACTTGATCCATATGTTGGCTTCCGGAACTACTTGCATTTGCATTGTATTGCCCCTTGGGATTTTGTTGTGGTTGAGATGGAAACTTACCTTTCTCTTGGAAACTGAGAGCAGATGTTAATTTTGCAAGAGTATCTTTAAAATCTGTCATGTTTTGAGCAAGTTGAATATTAATTGTCTCTTGCTTTTCAATGAATGCATGCAATGTTTCCTCAAGATTTCTTCTAGAAGGTGGAGCATAAGAAGGTGCATATCCATGAGAATTTTGAAAATTATGGTGTGCTTGAAACGGTGGTTGTGAAGTTTGTGCATTGTTGTTCTCACTCTTCCAATTGAAATTTGGGTGATTTCTCCAACCAGGGTTGTATGTTTGGGAGTATGGGTTGTGGTTGGGCCTTTGGAAACTGTTTAAAGCATGGGCTTGTTCATGGAGACATTCCTTAAAAGAAGGCAAGGTTGGACAATCGTTGGTTGAATGTTCATTTGTTTCACAGATTTGACACACAATGTTTTCAACAGATTTTAATTGACCACTCTTTTTCAATTCTAGTGCCTCGACTTTTCTAGCTAAAGATGCAAATTTGGCTTGAAGGTCATGCTCTTCCCTAAGGTTGTACATACCTCCACTAGATGTATGAGGTTGAGTTTTACTCGGTGCCTCATATGTACCTGCAGTGTCCCAATTTTGAGCATTTTCAGCTAACAAGTCTAAGTACTCCATTGCTTCATCAGGGTCTTTATCTTCAAAAGTTCCATTGCACATCAATTCAACCATTTGCCTATCTTTAGGTGTTAATCCTTCATAGAAATGTGAAATCAATCTCCATGTTTCAAAACCATGATGAGGGCAAGTACTAAGCAAGTCTCGATACCTATCCCAACATTTGTAAAATGTTTCTCCTGGTTTTTGAGTGAAAGTGGTGATTTGTCTCTTGAAAGAGTTTGTTCTATGAGATGGGAAAAACTTCTTTAAAAATTGTTGTTGCATTTCATCCCAAGCACGAATGGATCCTGGTCTTAAATTTTGTAGCCAAGTTTTAGCTTTATCTTTTAATGAAAAAGGAAAAAGCTTTAATCTGATGGTGTTCATGCTACAATTTAAGTTATTATATGTGTTGCAAACCTCCTCAAATTCCCTTAAATGCAAGTATGGATTTTCCAATTCTAAACCATGAAAAGAAGGTAAAAGTTGAATAATACCTGGTTTAAAATTAAAATGAGATGCATCAGGAGGAAAAACTATGCATGATGGTGCACTTGTTCTTGTGGGATTCATGTGGTCTCTAAGTGTTCTAGCACGGTTATTCTCATTATTTTCATTATGAAGTGATTGATTATCTTCTTCGGCCATATTTTCTGAAAATGATGAGGATATCCTACAAAGTCTACCACTTGATGTACGTGACCACACTCTCATACACGTGTAGGAATAAAATAAAATAAAAGAAGGAGGAAGCAAAAGAAGGAGGAAGAAAACAAAATAAAAAGAAACAAAAGAAAAGAAACAAAGTTATATACAAGAAAAGTGAAAAGAGAAAATTAAATAAATACTATAATTTATACAAGAACTTACCTCCCCGGCAACGGCGCCAAGAACTTGACACGACTAAAAGGTTGATGTCTTCTCCCAAGTGCAGGAGTGTCGAAGTAATAAATAACCCGGCAAGACCGGGGTCGAACCACAGGGAGGTTAATTGTACAAATTATAAACAACTATTATAAAACAACAATAACAACAACAACAACAACAACAACAAGAATAATAATAATAATAATAATAATAATAATAATAGTAATACTAATAATAATAGTAGTAGTAGTACTAATAATAATAATAAAGAAAGAGATGAAGATGAAGATGATGAGAACTTGGAGATGGAGAATTAATGTAAGGATTAAACAATAATAATAACAAATGTCAAGGTTAGAGGTTCCACTAATGGTATATCAAACAAGTATAGTATAAACTCTTATTATTGAATAGGAAACCACACACAAAGGAGGTTCCAATCAGATTATATATTGTTAACATGATTACATTAGTCATCTTATTCAATTAATGCTAATACTTGTAAATCTCGTCAAGCATTCATGATTATAACTTATGTTAACAACAAATCAAGTTCCTTTCATAGCTCAGGTGTCGGTTATACCATACATTATGGGCTATGAAAGTGCCAAGCATTTGTTGTACCAAGTGTTATACAACATAAATCAAGATTAGTCATTTAACAAGCAAAATATTAAAGAGTGAACAAGATAACAAATATAAAACATGTTAGTATCAAACATTAAAGTCCATATTAAGTTTACATTATACTTATTCTCACACCATTAGTGTAACCTTTTCACCTTGACATAATTAACTTAGCTAGACATAATGAAAGTAAGGAAAATAAATAAACAAAATAAGAACATAAAAGCTAACTAAGTAAAGGAAAGGAAATGAAAGGCATAAACTTGATATTAATGAAAGTAAAGCATAAACATTACAAAAAATACAAAGAGAGAAAGGAAGAGCATGATCTTGATCTGGAAACCAAGATGCCTAAATGCATGGCAAATGCCTCCTTTTATAGGCCAAAATTGGAAACTATTGATTTGATGACTAATTGATAAGTGGGTAGCCAACTTTTGACTTGGTGACAATCCTTATCTTCTCTTGTCTGCCTAAAACGTCATTGATAACGTCAAAACTGGAGCCAGGTGCAAACATGAAAGTTGTAGGCAATTGTCTCAGCTTTCTTGTGTAAAAACTTCAGCTCATTTGGACTTTTAGAACTCCAGATATGTCCAAAATACCGAACAGTGCTCGGGCTGGAAGACAGATTCGGGCTTCTTTATTGTTGTTACAATTTGGACTTGATAATGGCCTTTTTAGATCTTGGGCTCCATATGAAAGTTGTAGGCCTATGTCTTACCTTTCCATCCATATAAATTAGACCTAAATCTGAGATCTGTAGCTCCAGATATGGCCCAATTACCGAACAGTGTTCCGGTTTGGATTGCACCGACATCTCTTCTCTACGTTTGACCATCTCTTTATCCATGCAATTTAAGTTCTTCAAGTCATCAATCAATCCTTTCATTTATGTGATAGACCTGCATTAAAAATAGACATTTACCACAAATTATAGGTATCTTATATTATTAGATACATTATTATAAAACATATTTTAGTTAAGGAGTTATTGATACTTCAAGTGCAAAATGATGATATAAAACCATGATAAAAATGCACTTTTAAGTACTAATCAATATCCATGAGAATTTTGGAAATTGTGGTGTGCTTGAAATTGTGGTGGTGAAGTTTGTGCATTGTCACTCTTCCAACTGAAATTTGGGTGATTTCTCCAACCAGGGTTGTATGTTTGGGAGTATGGGTTGTGATCAGACCTTTCGAAACTGTTTAAAGCATGGACTTGTTCATGGAGACATTCCTTAAAAGAAGGCAAGGTTGGACAATCGTTGGTTGAGTGTTCATTTGTTTCACAGATTTGACACACAATGTTTTCAACAGATTTTAATTGACCACTCTTTTTCAATTCTAGTGCCTCGACTTTTCTAGCTAAAGATGCAAACTTGGCTTGAAGGTCATGATCTTCCCTAAGGTTGTACATACCTCCACTAGATGTATGAGGTTGAGTTTTACTCGATGCCTCATAAGTACCCGCGGTGTCCCAATTTTGAGCATTTTCAGCTAACAAGTCTAAGTACTCCATTACTTCATCAGGGTCTTTATCTTCAAAAGTTCCATTGCACATCAATTCAACCATCTGCCTATCTTTAGGTGTTAACCCTTCATAGAAATGTGAAACCAATCTCCATGTTTCAAAACCATGATGAGGGCAAGTACTAAGCAAGTCTCGATACCTATCCCAACATTTGTAAAATGTTTCTCCTGGTTTTTGAGTGAAAGTGGTGATTTGTCTCTTGAAAGAGTTTGTTCTATGAGATGGAAAAAACTTCTTTAAAAATTGTTGTTGCATTTCATCCCAAGCACGAATGGATCCTGGTCTCAAATTTTGTAGCCATGTTTTAGCTTTATCTTTTAATGAAAAAGGAAAAAGCTTTAATCTGATGGTGTTCATGCTACAATTTAAATTATTATATGTGTTGCAGACCTCCTCAAATTCCCTTAAATGCAAGTATGGATTTTCCAATTCCAAACCATGAAAAGAAGGTAAAAGTTGAATAATACTTGGTTTAAAATTAAAATGAGATGCATCAGGAGGAAAAACTATGCATGATGGTGCACTTGTTCTCGTGGGATTCATATGGTCTCTAAGTGTTCTAACACGGTTACTCTCATTATTTTCATTATGAAGTGATTGATTATCTTCTTCAGCCATATTTTCTGAAAATGATGAGGATACCTTACAAAGTCTACCACTTGATGTACGTGACCACACTCTCATGCACGTGTAGGAATAGAATAAAAGGGAGAAGAAAACAAAAGAAGAAGAAACACGAGAAAAGAAACAAAGTTATATACAAGAAAAGTGAAAGGAGAAAATAAAATAACTATTATAATTTATACAAAACTTACCTCCCCGGCAACGGCGCCAAAAACTTGACACGACTAAAAGGTTGATGCCTTCTCCCAAGTGCAGGAGTGTCGAAGTAATAAATAACCCGGCAAGACCGGGGTCGAACCACAGGGAGGTTAATTGTACAAATTATAAATAACAATTATAAACAACAATAACAACAATAACTATAACTATAATAATAATAATAATAATAATAATAATAATAATAATAATAATAATAATAATAATAATAATAATAAAGAAAGAGAAGAAGAAGAAGAAGATGATGAGAACTTGGAGATGGAAAATTAATGTAAGGATTAAACAATAATAATAACAAATGTCAAGGTTAGAGGTTCCACTAATGGTATATCAAACAAGTATAGTATAAACTCTTATTATTGAATTGGAAAGCACACACAAAGGAGGTTCCAATCAGATTATATATTGTTAACATGATTACATTAGTCATCTTATTCAATTAATGCTAATACTTGTAAATCTCGTCAAGCATTCATGATTATAACTTATGTTAACAACAAATCAAGTTCCTTTCATAGCTCAGGTGTCGGTTATACCATACATTATGGGCTATGAAAGTGCCAAGCATTTGTTGTACCAAGTGTTATACAACATAAATCAAGATTAGTCATTTAACAAGCAAAGTATTAAAGAGTGAACAAGATAACAAATATAAAACATGTTAGTCTCAAACATTAAGGTCCATATTAAGTTTACACTATACTTATTCTTCCACCATTAGTGTAACCTTTTCACCTTGACATAATTAACTTAGCTAGACATAATGAAAGAAAGGAAAACACATAAACAAAATAAGAACATAAAAGTTAACTAAGTAAAGGAAAGGAAATGAAAGGCATAAACTTGATATTAATGAAAGTAAAGCATAAACATTACAAAAAATACAAAGAGAGAAAGGAAGAGCATGATCTTGATCTGAACACCAAGATGCCTAAATGCATGGCAAATGCCTCCTTTTATAGGCCAAAATTAGGAACTATTGATTTGATGACTAATTGATAAGTGGGTGGCCAACTTTTGACTTGGTGACAATCCTTATCTTCTCTTGTCTGCCCAAAACGTCATTGATATCGTCAAAACTGGAGCCAGGTGCAAACATGAAAGTTGTAGGCAATTGTCTCAGATTTCTTGTGTAACAAATTCAGCTCATTTGGACTTCTAGAACTCCAGATATGGCCAAAATACCGAACAGTGCTCGGGCTGAAAGACAGATTCGGGCTTCTTTGTTGTTGCTACAATTTGGACTTGATAATGGCCTTTTCAGATCTTGGGCTCCATATGAAAGTTGTAGGCCTATGTCTTACCTTTCCATCCATATAAATTGGATCTAAATCTGAGATATATAGCTCTAGATATGACCCAATTACCGAACAGTGTTCCGGTTTGGATTGCACCGACATCTCTTTTCTAAGTTTGGCCATCTCTTTATCCTTGCAATTTAAGTTCTTCAAATCATCAATCAATCCTTTCATTTATGTGATAGGCCTGCATTAAAAATAGACATTTACCATAAATTATAGGTATCTTATATTATTAGATACATTATTATAAAACATATTTTAGTTAAGGAGTTATTGATACTTCAAGTGCAAAATGATGATATAAAACCATGATAAAAATGCACTTTTAAGTACTAATCACAACAATAACAACAACAACAACAACAACAACAATGACAATAATAACAACAATGACAATAACAATAATAACTATAATGATAATAATAATAATAATAATAGTAGTAGTAGTAGTAGTAGTAGTAGTAGTAGTAGTAGTAGTAGTAGTAGTAGTAGTTGTAGTAGTAGTAGTAGTAGTAGTAGTAGTAGTAGTAGTAATAATAATAATAATAATAATAATAAAGAAAGAGAAGAAGAAGATGATGATGAGAACTTGGAGATGGAAAATTAATGTAAGGATTAAACAATAATAATAACAAATGTCAAGGTTAGAGGTTCCACTAATGGTATATCAAACAAGTATAGTATAAACTCTTATTATTGAATTGGAAAGCACACACAAAGGAGGTTCCAATCAGATTATATATTGTTAACATGATTACATTAGTCATCTTATTCAATTAATGCTAATACTTGTAAATCTCGTCAAGCATTCATGATTATAACTTATGTTAACAACAAATCAAGTTCCTTTCATAGCTCAGGTGTCGGTTATACCATACATTATGGGCTATGAAAGTGCCAAGCATTTGTTGTACCAAGTGTTATACAACATAAATCAAGATTAGTCATTTAACAAGCAAAGTATTAAAGAGTGAACAAGATAACAAATATAAAACATGTTAGTATCAAACATTAAAGTCCATATTAAGTTTACATTATACTTATTCTCATACCATTAGTGTAACCTTTTCACCTTGACATAATTAACTTAGCTAGACATAATGAAAGAAAGAAAAATAGATAAACAAAATAACAACATAAAAGCTAACTAAGTAAAGGAAAGGAAATGAAAGGCATAAACTTGATATTAATGAAAGCAAAGCATAAACATTACAAAAAATACAAAGAGAGAAAGGAAGAGCATGATCTTGATCTGGAAACCAAGATGCCTAAATGCATGGCAAATGCCTCCTTTTATAGGCCAAAATTGGGAACTATTGATTTGATGACTAATTGATAAGTGGGTGGCCAACTTTTGACTTGGTGACAATCCTTATCTTCTCTTGTCTGCCCAAAACGTCATTGATAACGTCCAAATTGGAGCTAGTTGTAACATGAAAGTTGTAGGCAATTGTCTCAGCTTTCTTGTGTAAAAAATTCAGCTCATTTGGACTTCTAGAACTCCAGATATGGCCAAAATACCGAAAAGTGCTCGAGCTGGAAGACAGATTCGGGCTTCTTTGTTGTTGCTACAATTTGGACTTGATAATGGCCTTTTTAGATCTTGGGCTCCATATGAAAGTTGTAGGCCTATGTCTTACCTTTCCATCCATATAAATGGGACCTAAATCTGAGATATATAGCTCTAGATATGACCCAATTACCGAACAGTGTTCCGGTTTGGATTGCACCGACATCTCTTTTCTAAGTTTGGCCATCTCTTTATCCTTGCAATTTAAGTTCTTCAAATCATCAATCAATCCTTTCATTTATGTGATAGGCCTGCATTAAAAATAGACATTTACCACAAATTATAGGTATCTTATATTATTAGATACATTATTATAAAACATATTTTAGTTAAGGAGTTATTGATACTTCAAGTGCAAAATGATGATATAAAACCATGATAAAAATGCACTTTTAAGTACTAATCACACCCCCCAACCAGCTTATTACTAGTCCCTAGTAATCAAAGCGTTAAAATAGAAAACAAATTTGCAAATTTCACAAAACAAGGTATTCATCATTTAACTTCCTTTAATCCATCCAGATAAACAAACTCTCATTAAATTTATATATCTGCTCAATACCTCTTAACAAGATATTAATAAACCTTTTTTTTTGTGTGGTTAATGTATCAACACATAATTATGGGGCTTTTCTTGGAAGAAAACAAAATTTTTGTTCTAATGTTTAAGGTTAACTTCCTTGGGTTGGGATTATTATTTTTGTCTTTTTTTTCTTTTTTTTTTTTGCTTTTTTTTTTAACTCTATATACATATAATTTAAAAACATCATGCATCTTTATCCCATGTAACGAGCTTTCTGCTAATGACTCCCAAACCAGTTGGTCTTAGGGCATTAGGTGTTAAGACACCCCTACGAGCTTAGTAACTCAGGTCGCAGATACTGATATGTAGATAGTGCAATGTTTGATTCCCTTAAGCTTTTCTCCTCAACCCATGTAACAAGTGTTGGGCCAATAGCTCCCAAGTCAGTTGACTTTAGGGTATTAGGTGTTAAAACACCCCTTCGAGCTTAATTGCTTAGGTTAGGGAGGCTACGAAACCAAACTTATCTACATTTTTTATTATCATCATTTTTTTTCTTTTTTTTCCTTTTCTTTTCATTTTTTTCATGTTTTTTTTTCTTAATTATATACAATCCCTTTCCCTTAGTTGTTGCCTTTAACAAAAGAACATAAATAATGTAATAATCCAATATGCAACCCACAATCATATGTTAAAGTGTGTGTGTGCAAATTAAGGTTTAAAAATACATGTTAAATAAGTATATGAGCAGAATTAAGTGGTAACAATACGAGAGTTTGTAAACCTGAATATTTCAGGAAGTATTATAATAGACCTTGTTAAGAATGGTTACTAAGATGCGTCTCAAGAGTCACTTTAACAAAAGAACTCCTTTACTCTGCCATCCTAGTAACAACAATTATACACATGCTTTATGAAATGAAAAATAATTTTTTTTTTATCAACTACTACCCTCTCCCCCCAACCAAAACGAGACATTGTCCTCAATGTTCTAAGGTAGAAAGATAGAGTATAGAAGATATCACCTGAAATAACGAACACCGACAAACCTGAAACACACTAAAAAAAAATAAGAAATAACAAAACACAATAATAAAACAAAAAGACACAAATTTTTACAAAAAAAATAATTCAAATTGCAATTGTGATTGTGGCTCACATCTTCCCTTGGTTTTACGTCCAAGAACGACTTAAACGCCCTCTATGGGTCGGGGATAGGCTTCCCATCCAGTTTTCTTAAAAACTGGCAAACAGGGTCTTTTTTAGTCAGATTCCCAAGACTAAGTCGATCATGTTCTTTATGAAATAGTGGCCATAAATCATGAATTGCACGATGCACATCTCCACTAGGATGCGTCTCAAGAGTCAATAGAAGATTATCTAAAGACTCCTTACTCAGGCCATCCTTAATGAATTGTATTTTATCTTCACGGTTTATAGATACCATTCCTAAAGAACGACATTGTGTATTACAAGTCCATCTAGCACATCGATGACAGACATCCAGTCGTTTTGCACGACGCTTCTTTGCAAAAGTGCTTTTACCTGTTCCAGGCATGTGTGAAATGAAGGAGTTAGAGGACTCACCTGATAATCGAACCTTTGCTTCAATCAACCAGCGAATATGTTCAGGAATTCCATGATTCATTAACAATCTCAATCTTGCACATCTAGCACGGTAAATTTTTGTAATCGCATTCTGAGGCAGAGCGGGAAAATACTTTTTCAAATTTTCAAGATTAGTGTCCATTTTCAAATGAGAATTGGAAGAGAGATTCAAAGAATTGCACAAATATATACACAAATATCAGTAATTATGGGAAACTGAAAGAACCGACTTAAGTCACGGAGTACCGTTATCCGCCATTTGACCGGGGTGAGAGAAACTAGCAAAAATCACTAAAAAAGAAACATAAAAAAAAGAAAATGTGAGAAAAACAAAATAATCAACCTTTATCTACAAGATCATTCAAACCAGCTGATTCATTTTCACTAGGAAAATTATCAAAGTAAGATTTCAAACGATGTCCATTTTCCTTAAAATCATTGTCATTCATTGAATTCTCAATATCACAGGCCCCATAAGGATTGATCCATCTTAATCTTAGCTCTTTAGGGAATGCATAGAGTTGAGAATCATAAAACAAAACTTTTTGACCAGTGTCAATTTTTTGACAATTTTCACAAGTTTTGCAGAATGCATGTGTGTCCTTGAACATCGTGGGCCAATAAAATCCATTTTGAAAGATTTTTGCAGCAGTCTTTTTTGACGAGAAATAACTTCCACATGCTTCAAAATGACAAAGTTTAATGACACTACTTACCTCATTGTCAGGAATGAATCTTTGAAATATTTGATCAGGACAATATTTGAATAAGTTAGGGTCATCACAATAAAAGCTCTTCACTTCGTTCAAAAACTTTTCTTTGTCTTGAATACTCCAATCAGTTGGCAAATCTCCTAAAGCAAGAAAATTGATATTTTTATCATACCAAGGCATTGGACTAAGAGAAAGTAAGGATTCGTTAGGAAAGTAATCATCGATTGGTGTGATGCCAGATGTCGAATCTGTTGTCACTGTTGACAAAAGATTCTCATCAATATTTTCTGTGCGTGTTTCATCCATGATTTCTTCCTCAGAATAAATCATTTGCAAATCTTCAGTTTCATCCAATTCATTTTTACTTAAAGTAGATTCAAGTTGATCATAAACTAATTCCTCAATATAATCTACTTCTTGTAAATCATTATCATCTCCAGGTTGCTTGCAAATGTTGAAAATATTCATCTCCAATGTCATGTTTCCAAATGATAGCTTCATCAGTCCATTCCTACAATTAATCAATGCGTTAGAGGTTGCAAGAAACGGACGTCCTAAAATAACAGGAAATGAATTACATGCTTCAACAGGTTCTGTGTCCAAGACAATAAAATCCACAGGATAAATGAATTTATCGACTTGTACTAACACATCTTCAATTATTCCTCTAGGCACTTTTACAGATCTATCGGCAAGTAAAAGAGATATAGAAGTTGGTTTTAACTCACCTAGATTGAGACTCTGAAAAACTGAATATGGAAGTAAATTCACACTAGCTCCAGGATCAAGTAAGGCTCTTTCAATTTTATGCTCTCCAATAAAGCAAGAAATTGTAGGACAACCAGGGTCTTTATATTTCAAAGCATTATTGTTCTGAAGAATAGCACTTACTTGTTCGGCTAGAAAGGCTTTCTTTTTCACATTCAGTTTCCTCTTCACAGTGCATAGATCTTTCAAAAATTTAGCATAGGAAGGAACCTGTTTAATAGCATCCAGCAAAGGTATATTGATCCTTACCTGTTTGAAAATTTCAAAAATTTCAGAGTTGTGATTGACTTTTCTTTGTTTGGTCATGGCTTGAGGAAATGGAAGTGCTGACGGTGAATCAGTCGTTTCTTTGCAATTTTCAGATTCATCCCCTTCCTTACCCTCAGAGATTGACTCATCATCTTTCTCATAAGGTTCAAGAGAGGGTTTTTCAATAACCTTACCACTGCGCAGAGTAGTGACTGATTTGATTTGATCCATACGTTGGCTTCCGGAACTACTTGCATTTGCATTGTATTGCCCCTTGGGATTTTGTTGTGGTTGAGATGGAAACTTACCTTTCTCTTGGAAACTGAGAGTAGATGTTAATTTTGCAAGAGTATCTTTAAAATCTGTCATGTTTTGAGCAAGTTGAGTATTGATTATCTCTTGCTTTTCAATGAATGCATGCAATGTTTCCTCAAGATTTCATCTAGGAGGTGGAGCATAAGGAGGTGCATATCCATGAGAATTTTGGAAATTGTGATGTGCTTGAAATGGTGGTTGTGAAGTTTGTGCATTGTTGTTCTCACTCTTTCAACTGAAATTTGGGTGATTTCTCCAACCAGGGTTGTATGTTTGGGAGTATGGGTTGTGGTTGGGCCTTTGGAAACTATTTAAAGCATGGGCTTGTTCATGGAGACATTCCTTAAAAGAAGGCAAGGTTGGACAAGCGTTGGTTGAGTGTTCATTTGTTTCAAAGATTTGACACACAATGTTTTCAACAGATTTTAATTGACCACTCTTTTTCAATTCTAATGCCTCAACTTTTCTAGCTGAAGATGCAAATTTGGCTTGAAGGTCATGATCTTCCCTAAGGTTGTACATACCTCCACTAGATGTATGAGGTTGAGTTTTACTCGTTGCCTCATATGTACCCGCAGTGTCCCAATTTTGAGCATTTTCAGCTAACAAGTCTAAGTACTCCATTGCTTCATCAGGGTCTTTATCTTCAAAAGTTCCATTGCACATCAATTCAACCATTTGCCTATCTTTAGGTGTTAACCCTTCATAGAAATGTGAAACCAATCTCCATGTTTCAAAACCATGATGGGGGCAAGTACTAAGCAAGTCTCGATACCTATCCCAACATTTGTAAAATGTTTCTCCTGGTTTTTGAGTGAAAGTGATGATTTGTCTTTTGAAAGAGTTTGTTTTATGAGATGGGAAAAACTTCTTTAAAAATTGTTGTTGCATTTCATCCCAAGCACGAATGGATCCTGGTCTTAAATTTTGTAACCATGTTTTAGCTTTATCTTTTAATGAAAAAGGAAAAAGCTTTAATCTGATGGTGTTCATGCTACAATTTAAATTATTATATGTGTTGCAGACCTCCTCAAATTCCCTTAAATGCAAGTATGGATTTTCCAATTCTAAGCCATGAAAAGAAGGTAAAAGTTGAATAATGCCTGGTTTAAAATTAAAATGAGATGCATCAGGAGGAAAAACTATGCATGATGGTGCACTTGTTCTTGTGGGATTCATGTGGTCTCTAAGTGTTCTAGCACGGTTATTCTCATTATTTTCATTATGAAGTGATTGATTATCTTCTTCAGCCATATTTTCTGAAAATGATGAGAATATCCTACAAAGTCTACCACTTGATGTACGTGACCACACTCTCATGCATGTGTAGGAATAGAATAAAAGGAAGAAGAAAATAAAAGAAGAAGAAACAAGAGAAAAGAAACAAAGTTATATACAAGAAAAGTGAAAGGAGAAAATAAAATAACTATTATAATTTATACAAAACTTACCTCCCCGACAACGGCGCCAAAAACTTGACACGACGAAAAGATTGATGTCTTCTCCCAAGTGCAGGAGTGTCGAAGTAATAAATAACCCGGCAAGACCGGGGTCGAACCACAGGGAGGTTAATTGTACAAATTATAAATGACAATAGTACAACAACAATAACAACAACAACAACAACAACAACAATGACAATAATAACAACAATGACAATAACAATAATAACTATAATGATAATAATAATAATAATAATAGTAGTAGTAGTAGTAGTAGTAGTAGTAGTAGTAGTAGTAGTAGTACTAATAATAATAATAATAATAATAATAAAGAAAGAGAAGAAGAAGATGATGATGAGAACTTGGAGATGGAAAATTAATGTAAGGATTAAACAATAATAATAACAAATGTCAAGGTTAGAGGTTCCACTAATGGTATATCAAACAAGTATAGTATAAACTCTTATTATTGAATTGGAAAGCACACACAAAGGAGGTTCCAATCAGATTATATATTGTTAACATGATTACATTAGTCATCTTATTCAATTAATGCTAATACTTGTAAATCTCGTCAAGCATTCATGATTATAACTTATGTTAACAACAAATCAAGTTCCTTTCATAGCTCAGGTGTCGGTTATACCATACATTATGGGCTATGAAAGTGCCAAGAATTTGTTGTACCAAGTGTTATACAACATAAATCAAGATTAGTCATTTACCAAGCAAAGTATTAAAGAGTGAAGAAGATAACAAATATAAAACATGTTAGTATCAAACATTAAAGTCCATATTAAGTTTACATTATACTTATTCTCACACCATTAGTGTAACCTTTTCACCTTGACATAATTAACTTAGCTAGACATAATGAAAGAAAGAAAAATAGCTAAACAAAATAAGAACATAAAAGCTAACTAAGTAAAGGAAAGGAAATGAAAGGCATAAACTTGATATTAATGAAAGCAAAGCATAAACATTACAAAAAATACAAAGAGAGAAAGGAAGAGCATGATCTTGATCTGGAAACCAAGATGCCTAAATGCATGGCAAATGCCTCCTTTTATAGGCCAAAATTGGGAACTATTGATTTGATGACTAATTGATAAGTGGGTGGCCAACTTTTGACTTGGTGACAATCCTTATCTTCTCTTGTCTGCCCAAAACATCATTGATAACGTCAAAATTGAAGCCAGTTGTAACATGAAAGTTGTAGGCAATTGTCTCAGCTTTCTTGTGTAAAAAATTCAGCTCATTTGGACTTCTAGAACTCCAGATATGGCCAAAATACCGAAAAGTGCTCGAGCTGGAAGACAGATTCGGGCTTCTTTGTTGTTGCTACAATTTGGACTTGATAATGGCCTTTTTAGATCTTGGGCTCCATATGAAAGTTGTAGGCCTATGTCTTACCTTTCCATCCATATAAATGGGACCTAAATCTGAGATATATAGCTCTAGATATGACCCAATTACCGAACAGTGTTCCGGTTTGGATTGCACCGACATCTCTTTTCTAAGTTTGGCCATCTCTTTATCCTTGCAATTTAAGTTCTTCAAATCATCAATCAATCCTTTCATTTATGTGATAGGCCTGCATTAAAAATAGACATTTACCACAAATTATAGGTATCTTATATTATTAGATACATTATTATAAAACATATTTTAGTTAAGGAGTTATTGATACTTCGAGTGCAAAATGATGATATAAAACCATGATAAAAATGCACTTTTCTTGTGTATAACTTTGTTTCTTTTTTCTTGTTTCTTCTTCTTTAGTTTTCTTTTTCCTTTTATTTTATTCCTACACGTGCATGAGAGTGTGGTCACGTACATCAAGTGGTAGACTTTGTAGGGTATCCTCATCATTTTCAGAAAATATGGCTGAAGAAGATAATCAATCACTTCATAATGAAAATAATAAGAAAACCGTGCTAGAACACTTAGAGACCACATGAATCCCACAAGAACAAGTGCACCATCATGCATAGTTTTTCCTCCTGATGCATCTCATTTTAATTTTAAGCCAGGCATTATTCAACTTTTACCTTCATTTCATGGCTTGGAATTGGAAAATCCATACTTGTATTTAAGAGAATTTGAGGAGGTCTGCAACACATATAATGACTTAAATTGTAGCATGAACACCATTAGATTAAAGCTTTTTCCTTTTTCATTAAAAGATAAAGCTAAAACATGGCTACAAAATTTGAGACCAGGATCCATTCGTGCTTGGGATGAAATGCAACAACAGTTTTTAAAGAAGTTTTTCCCATCTCATAGAACAAACTCTTTCAAGAGACAAATCACCACTTTCACTCAAAAATCAGGAGAAACATTTTACAAATTTTGGGATAGGTATCGAGACTTGCTTAGTTCTTGCCCCCATCATGGTTTTGAAACATGGAGATTGGTTTCACATTTCTATGAAGGGTTAACACCTAAAGATAGGCAAATGGTTGAATTGATGTGCAATGGAACTTTTGAAGATAAAGACCCTGATGAAGCAATGGAGTACTTAGACTTGTTAGCTGAAAATGCTCAAAATTAGGACACCGCGGGTACTTATGAGGCACCGAGTAAAACTCAACCTCACACATCTAGTGGAGGCATGTACAACCTTAGGGAAGATCATGACCTTCAAGCTAAGTTTGCATCTTTAGCTAGAAAAGTGGAGGCACTAGAATTGAAAAAGAGTGGTCAATTAAAATCTGTTGAAAACATTGTGTGTCAAATCTTTGAAACAAATGAACACTCAACCAACGATTGTCCAACCTTGCCTTCTTTTAAGGAATGTCTCCATGAACAAGCCCATGCTTTAAACAGTTTTCAAAGGGCCAACCACAACCCATACTCCCAAACATACAACCCTGGTTGGAGAAATCACCCAAATTTTAGTTGGAAGAGTGAGAATGACAATGCACAAACTTCACAACCACCGTTTCAAGCACACCACAATTTCCAAAATTCTCATGGATATGCACCTCCTTATGCTCCACCTCTTAGAAGAAATCTTGAGGAAACATTGCGTGCATTCATTGAAAAGTAAGAGACAATCAATACTCTACTTGCTCAAAACATGACAGATTTTAAAGAAACTCTTGCAAAATTAACGTCTGCTCTCAGTTTCCAAGAGAAAGGTAAGTTTCCATCTCAACCACAACAAAATTCCAAGGGGCAATACAATGCAAATGCAAGTAGTTTCGGAAACCAACACATGGATCATGTCAAATCAGTCACTACTCTGCGCAGTGGTAAGGTTATTGAAAAACCCTTTTTTGAACCTTATGAGAAAGATGATGAGTCAATCTCTAAGGGTAAGGAAGGGGTTGAATCTGAAAATTGCAAAGAAACAACTGATTCTCTACTAGCACTTCCATTTCCTCAAGCCATGACCAAACAAAGGAATGTTAATCACAACTCTGAAATCTTTGAAACTTTCAAACAGGTAAGGATCAATATACCTTTGCTGGATGCTATTAAACAGGTTCCTTCCTATGCTAAATTTTTGAAAGATCTATGCACTATGAAGAGGAAACTGAATGTGAAAAAGAAGGCCTTTTTCGCCGCACAAGTAAGTGTTATTCTTCAGAATAATAATGCTTTGAAATATAAAGACCCTGGTTGTCTTATAATTTCTTGCTTTATTGGAGAGCATAAAATTGAAAGAGCCTTACTTGATCTCGGTGCTAGTGTGAACTTACTTTCATATTCAGTTTTTCAAAGTCTCAATCTAGGTGAGTTAAAACCAACTTCTATATCTCTTTTACTTGCCGATAGATTTGTAAAAGTGCCTAGAGGAATAATTGAAGATGTGTTAGTATAAGTCGATAAATTCATTTATCCTGTGGATTTTATTGTTTTGGACACACAACCTATTGAAGTATGTAATTCATTTCCTGTTATTTTAGGACGTCCATTTCTTGTAACTTCTAATGCATTGATTAATTGTAGGAATGGACTGATGAAGCTATCATTTGGAAACATGACATTGGAGATGAATATTTTCAACATTTGCAAGCAACCTAGAGATGATAATGATTTACAAGAAGTGGACTTTACTGAAAAATTAATTCATGATCAATTTCCAACCACTTCCAGTGAAATTAAGATTGATGAATCTGATGATTTGCAAATGATTTATTTTTAGGAAGAATCAAAGACAAGTAATTGGAGGCCACAAATTGAGGAATTGCCACCACAATCAATTAAGTCCATACATTCAAGTGTTCAACCATCAAAATCTGATTTGAATCCATTGCCATCCAATCTCAAATACTCATTTTTGGGAGAAAATGAAACTTTTCCGGTAATAATCTCTTCCAAACTTAATGCACATCAAGAAGGTAAGTTATTACAAACTCTGAAAATGCACAAAAATGCATTAGGATGGACCATAGCTGATATAAAAGGAATTAGTCCTTTGATTTGTACACACAGAATTTATTTAGAGGAAAATGCTAAACCCTCTAGAGAAATGCAACGAAGGCTAAATCCTAATATGAAAGAAGTAATGAAAAATGAAGTCATTAAGCTTCTAGATAATGAAATCATTTATCCTATTTTTGACAGCAAATGGGTAAGTCCTACCCAAGTTGTACCTAAGAAGTCTGGAGTCACTGTGATAACAAATGAGAACAATGAGTTAATTCCCACTAGAACTGTTACTAGTTGGTGCATGTGCATTGACTATAGGAAACTTAATTCAATGACTAGAAAAGATCATTTTCCTTTACCTTTCATGGAACAAATCCTAGAAAGAGTTGCAGGTCATGAATTTTATTGTTTCCTATATGGCTATTCGGGTTACAACCAAATTGAAATTGCATTGGAAGATCAAGAAAAGACTACTTTCACATGTCCATTTGGTACTTTTGCATATCGAAGGATGCCTTTTGGATTATGTAATGCACCAGCCACATTTCAAAGATGCATGCTTAGTATATTTAGTGATATGGTTGAACATTTTCTTGAGATTTTCATGGATGATTTTTCTGTTTTTGGCGATTCATTTGATGATTGTTTGACTAACTTAGAAAAGGTTTTGACCAAGTGTGAAGAGAAGAATCTTGTGCTGAATTGGGAAAAATGTCATTTTATGGTAGCAAACGACATTGTACTTGGTCACATTGTTTCATCAAAAGGAATTGAGGTTGACAAATCTAAAATCGAGTTAATTGCAAACTTGCCAACACCAAAATCTCTTAAAGATGTTAGATCATTCCTGGGATATGCTGGTTTTTATAGAAGGTTCATCAAAGATTTTAGTGTAATATCTAAGCCTTTAAGTAACCTTCTAACAAAGGATACTATTTTTGAATGGACTGAACATTGTGAAGAAGCCTTTGTTAAACTTAAAAACTTGCTTACTTGTGCTCCTATCATTCAACCTCCCGATTGGTTATTACCTTTTGAAATAATGTGTGATGCTAGTGATTATGCCGTAGGTGTTGTTTTGGGACAAAGAAAAGATAAGAAACCTTATGTAATTTACTATGCAAGCAAAACTTTAAATAGTGCTCAAATGAATTATACCACCACTAAAAAAGAATTACTTGCAGTATTATTTGCATGTGAAAAAGTCAGATCTTATCTTGTTGGCTCACCTGTTGTTGTTTTTAGTGATCATGCAGCATTGAAATATCTTTTTTCTAAGAAAGATTCTAAGGCTAGATTGGTGCAGTGGATTTTATTACTTCAAGAATTTGATATCACAATCAAAGATAAGAAAGGCAGCGAAAATGCTGTCGCAGATCACTTGTCAAGATTGACAACAGATTCGAAAACTGACATCACACCAATCGATGACTACTTTCCCGATGAATCTTTACTTTCTGTCTCTACAATGCCTTGGTTTGCTAATATTGTCAATTTTCTTGTTTCAGGACAATTGCCAGCTCATTAGAGTACCCAAGATAAAAGAAAGTTCTTGAATGAAGTGAAGAATTTTTATTGGGATGATCCTTATTTATTCAAATATTGTCCTGATCAAATATTTCGAAGATGCATTCCTAACAATGAGGTAAGTAGTGTAATTAAATTTTGTCATTCTGAGGCATGTGGGGGCCATTTCTCGTCAAGAAAGACAACTGCAAAAATCTTACAAAGTGGATTTTACTGGCCCACCATGTTCAAAGACTCACATGCATTCTGCAAGTCTTGTGAAAATTGTCAAAAGTTAGGATCTATTTCAAAACGTCACATGATGCCTTTAAATCCTATTATTGTCATTGAGATCTTTAACTGTTGGGGTATAGATTTCATGGGTCCATTCCCTTCATCATTTGGTTTCTTATACATATTAGTTGTAGTAGATTATGTTTCAAAATGGATAGAGGCAATTCCAAGTTGAAACAATGATCACAAAACAGTGATAAAGTTTTTGAAAGAAAATATTTTGAGTCGATTTGGAGTCCCTCGAGCCATAATAAGTGATGGTGGAACACATTTCTGCAACAAGTCATTTGAGTCTTTAATGAAGAAATATGGAATCACACATAAAGTTGCCACCCCTTATCACCCTCAAACAAGTGGACAAGTAGAGCTTGCTAATAGGGAGATTAAACATATTTTGGAGAAAACAGTGAACCCTAATAGGAAAGACTGGTCTTTAAGACTTAATGATGCACTTTGGGCTTATCGAACTGCTTATAAAACATCATTAGGTATGTCACCTTATAGACTAGTCTATGGAAAACCTTGTCACTTGCTTGTGGAACTTGAACATAAAGCTTATTGGGCTATTAAAGCTTTCAATTCAAATCTAGATGATGCTAGTCAACTGTGAAAATTACAAATAAATGAGCTTAAGGAAATAAGAAATGATGCATATGAAAATTCAAGAATTCATAAAGCAAGAATTAAAGAGTTTCATAACAAGAAAATACATAGAAAAACCGTCAATGTTGGTAAAAAAGTCTTGCTTTATAATTCTCGACTGCATTTATTTCCTGAAAAATTAAGATCAAGATGGAGCGGTCCTTTTATTGTGAAACATGTATATCCATATGGGGCCTATGACATCGAGAATCCAACAAATGACAATGTTTTCAAGGTAAATGGACATCGTCTGAAAGTTTACTTAGACAATTTTTCAATTGAACATGACTACTTTGAATTGGGTGATCCTGTATATAAAGATTGATTTTTTTTTTCTTTTTGAGTGATTTTGCTAGTTTCTCTCACCCCGGTCAAATGGCGGACAACGGTACTCCCTGACTTAAGCCGGTTCTTTCAGTTTCCCACAATAACTGATATCTGTGTATATATTTGTGCAATTCTTTGAATCTCTCTTCCAATTCTCATTTGAAAATGGACACTAATCTTGAAAAATTAAAAAAGTATTTTCCCGTTCTACCTCAGAATGCGATTACAAAAATTTATCGTGCTAGATGTGCAAGATTGAGATTGTTAATGAATCATGGAATTCCTGAAGATATTCGCTGGTTGATTGAAGCAAAGGTCCGATTATCAGGTGAGTCCTCTAACTTCTTCATTTCACACATGCCTGGAACAGGTAAAAGCACTTTTGCAAAGAAGCGTAGTGCAAAACGACTAAAAGTTTGTCATCAATGTGCTAGATGGACTTGTAATACACAATGTCGTTCTTTAGGAATGGTATCTATAAACCGTGAAGATAAAATACAATTCATTAAGGATGGCCTGAGTAAGGGGTCTTTAGATAATCTTCTATTGACTCTTGAGACGCATCCTAGTGGAGATGTGCATCGTGCAATTCATGATTTATGGCCACTATTTCATAAAGAACATGATCGACTTAGTCTTGGGAATCTGACTAAAAAAGACCCTGTTTGCTAGTTTTTAAGAAAACTCGATGGGAAGCCTATCCCCGACCCATAGAGGGCGTTTAAGCCGTTCTTGGACGTAAAACCAATGGAAGATGTGAGCCACAATCACAACTACCTGTACATATACATGCTTTTTCAAAAGTAAATAAATAAACAAATAAAGAGAGAGAGAGAGAAAGTGTGAGACTCCAGTTGGCCTTCATATAGGTGTTAGGCTAGCCTTTCTAATTTCTCATCTATAAAACCCTCTTTTCCTTCCTTTCATTTCTACTCAACCCATACATTCAACAAATACAGAAGTGTGTAGAAATGGCAAGTTCCTCGGGTCATCAAATAAGAAATATTTGTGTTTTCAGTGGATCTAGTCATGGAAAAGAAAAGGAGTTTTTAGAATCAGCAAATCATCTTGGTCAGGTGCTAGCTGAGAGAGACAATCTTGGGTTAATGGGAGGTGTGTCAATACCTATATTTTTAGGAGGTAGTCAAGTTTTGGGGGTCATCCCTGAAGCTT
This sequence comes from Populus pruinosa, assembly GCA_026413675.1. Lineage (NCBI taxonomy): Eukaryota > Viridiplantae > Streptophyta > Magnoliopsida > Malpighiales > Salicaceae > Populus > Populus pruinosa. The sequence continues at coordinate 6,258,463 of CM048610.1, read as the reverse complement.
TGGCACAAGGGGACATTATTGGAAAAACAATTGGAGAGGAACTTCAGGTCTCCACAATGTCAGCTCGAATGAATGTAATGTTTAACCATGCTGATGCCTTCATTGCTTTACTAGATGGTCTAGGCACATTGGAAGAGATCTTTCATATTTCCTCTTGGGCTCAACTGCACATTCACCATAAACCCATAGGTTTGTTAAATGTTAATGGTTATTATGATAAATTGTTGTCTTTTCTTGATCATGCTGTGGAACAGGAATTTCTAACATCTTCTGCACGACAAATCATAATCTCTACTGCTACTGCTGAACAATTGATTGACCAACTACAATCTTTCATTCCTGTGATTGCTCCTTCCATGAGTCGCATAAATTGATCATCTAAGAAAAGCCATAAAAAGCTTAAATTGGATTTGAGCCTTCATTTGTGAATTTTTGTGTCTTTTGGTTTTATTATTGTGTTTTGTTATTTCTTATTTTTGTTTCAGTGTGTTTCAGGTTTGTCAGTGTTCGTTATTTCAGGTGATATCTTCTATACTCTATCTTTCTACCTTAAAACATTGAGGACAATGTCTCGTTTTGGTTGGGGGGAGAGGGTAGTAGTTGATAAAAGAAAAAAAATTGTTTTTCATTTCATAAAGCATGTGCATAATTATTGTTACTAGGATGGAAGAGTAAAGGAGCTCTTTTGTTAAAGTGACTCTTGAGACATATCTTAGTAATCATTCTTAACAAGGTCTATTATAATACTTCCTGAAATATTCAGATTTACAAACTCTTGCATTGTTATCGCTTAATTCTGCTCACATACTTATTTAACATGTATTCTTAAACCTTAATTTACACACACACACTTTAACATATGATTGTGGGTTGCATATTGGGTTATTACATTATTTATGTTCTTTTGTTAAAGGTAACAACTAAGGGAAAGGGATTGTATATAATTAAGAAAAAAAACATGAAAAAAAAGAAAAAAAGAAAAAGAAAAAATGATGATAATAAAAATGTAGATAAGTTTGGTTTCGTAGCCTCCCTAACCTAAGCAATTAAGCCCGAAGGGGTGTTTTAACACCTAATACCCTAAAGTCAACTGACTTGGGAGCTATTGGCCCAACGCTTGTTACATGGGTTGAGGAGAAAAGCTTAAGAAAATCAAACATTGCACTATCTACATATCAGTATCTGCGACCCGAGTTACTAAGCTCATAAGGGTGTCTTAACACCTAATGCCCTAAGACCAACTGATCTGGGAGTCATTAGCTGAAAGCTCGTTACATGGGTTAAAGATGCATGATATTTTAAATTATATGTATATATATTTAAAAAAAAAAGAAAAAAAAAGAAGAAAAAAAAAGACAAAAATAATAATCCCAGCTCAAGGAAGTTAACCTTAAACATTAGAACAAAAATTTTGTTTTCTTCCAAAAAAAGCCCCATAATTATGTGTTGATACATTGAGCATAAAAGAAAGGTTTATTAATATCTTGTTTAGAGGTATTGAGCAGATATATAAATTTAATGAGAGTTTGTTTATCTGGATAGATTAATGGAAGTTAAATGATGAATACCTTGCTGATTAGTACTTAAAAGTGCATTTTTATCATGGTTTTATATCATCATTTTGCACTTGAAGTATCAATAACTCCTTAACTAAAATATGTTTTATAATAATGTATCTAATAATATAAGATACCTATAATTTGTGGTAAATGTTTATTTTTAATGCAGGTCTATCACATAAATGAAAGGATTGATTGATGACTTGAAGAACTTAAATTGCATGGATAAAGAGATGGTCAAACTTAGAGAAGAGATGTCGGTGCAATCCAAACCAGAACACTGTTCGGTAATTGGGCCATATCTAGAGCTACAGATCTCAGATTTAGGTCCAATTTATATGGATGGAAAGGTAAGACATAGGCCTACAACTTTCATATGGAGCCCAAGATCTAAAAAGGCCATTATCAAGTCCAAATTGTAGCAACAATAAAGAAGCCCGAATCTGTCTTCCAGCCCGAGCACTGTTCGGTATTTTGGCCATATCTGGAGTTGTAGAAGTCCAAATGAGCTGAAAGTTTTACACAAGAAAGCTGAGACAATTGGCTACAACTTTCATGTTTGCCCCTGGCTCCAGTTTTGACGTTATCAATGACGTTTTGGGCAGACAAGAGAAGATAAGGATTGTCACCAAGTCAAAAGTTGGCCACCCACTTATCAATTAGTCATCAAATCAATAGTTCCCAATTTTGGCCTATAAAAGGAGGCATTTGCCATGCATTTAGGCATCTTGGTTTCCAGATCAAGATCATGCTCTTCCTTTCTCTCTTTGTATTTTTTGTAATGTTTATGCTTTGCTTTCATTAATATTAAGTTTATGCCTTTCATTTCCTTTCCTTTACTTAGTTAACTTTTATGTGCTTATTTTGTTTATCTATTTTGCTTTCTTTCATTATGTCTAGCTAAGTTAATTATGTCAAGGTGAAAAGGTTACACTAATGGTGTAAGAATAAGTATAATGTAAACTTAATATGGACTTTAATGTTTGATACTAACATGTTTTATATTTGTTATCTTGTTCACTCTTTAATACTTTGCTTGTTAAATGACTAATCTTGATTTATGTTGTATAACACTTGGTACAACAAATGCTTGGCACTTTCATAGCCCATAATGTATGGTATAACCGACACCTGAGCTATGAAAGGAACTTGATTTGTTGTTAACATAAGTTATAATCATGAATGCTTGACGAGATTTACAAGTATTAGCATTAATTGAATAAGATGACTAATGTAATCATGTTAACAATATATAATCTGATTGGAACCTCCTTTGTGTGTGGTTTCCAATTCAATAACAAGAGTTTATACTATACTTGTTTGATATACCATTAGTGGAACCTCTAACCTTGACATTTGTTATTATTATTGTTTAATCCTTACTTTAATATTTCATCTCTAAGTTCTCATCATCATCATCTTCTTCTTCTTCTCTTTCTTTATTATTATTATTGTTGTTGTTGTTGTTGTTGTTGTTATTGTTGTTTTGTAATTGTTGTTTATAATTTGTACAATTAACCTCCCTGTGGTTCGACCCCGGTCTTGCCGGGTTATTTATTACTTCGACACTCCTGCACTTGGGAGAAGACATCAATCTTTTAGTCGTGTCACTTGCTTTGTGGAATTTGCAAATTTTTTTTCTATTTAACACTTTGATTACTAGGGACTAGTAATAAGCTGGTTGGGGGGTGTGATTAGTACTTAAAAGTGCATTTTTATCATGGTTTTATATCATCATTTTGCACTTGAAGTATCAATAACTCCTTAACTAAGGCATGTTTGATAATAATATATCAAATAATATAAGATACCTTTAATTTGTGGTAAATGTTCATTTTAAATGCAGGCCTATCACATAAATGAAAGGATTGATTGATGACTTTAAGAACTTAAATTGCAAGGATAAAGAGATGGCCAAACCTAGAAAAGAGATGTCGGTGCAATCCAAACCGGAACACTGTTCGGTAATTGGGTCATATCTGGAGCTATATTTCTCAGATTTAGTTTCAATTTATATGGATGGAAAGGTAAGACATAGGCCTACAACTTTCATATGGAGCCCAAGATCTAAAAAAGCCATTTTCAAGTCCAAAGTATAGCAACAACAAAGAAGCCCGAATCTGTCTTTCAGCCCGAGCACTATTCAGTATTTTGGCCATATCTAGAGTTCTAGAAGTCCAAATGAGCTGAATTTTTTACACAACTTTTATGTTTGTAACTGGCTCCAATTTTGTCGTTATCAATGATGTTTTGGGCAGACAAAAAAAGATAAGGATTGTCACCAAGTCAAAAGTTGGCCACCCACTTATCAATTAGTCATCAAATCAATAGTTCTCAATTTTTGCCTATAAAAGGAGGCATTTGCCATGCATTTAGGCATCTTGGTGTTCATATCAAGATCATGCTCTTCCTTTCTCTCTTTGTATTTTTTGTAATGTTTATGCTTTGCTTTCATTAATATCAAGTTTATGCCTTTCATTTCCTTTCCTTTATTTAGTTAACTTTTATCTTATTTATGTTCTTATTTTGTTTATCTATTTTTCTTTCTTTCATTATGTCTAGCTAAGTTTATTATGTCAAGGTGAAAAGGTTACACTAATGGTGTAAGAATAAGTATAGTGTAAACTCAATATGGACTTTAATGTTTGATACTAACATGTTTTGTATTTGTTATCTTGTTCACGCTTTAATACTTTGCTTGTTAAATGGCTAATCTTGATTTATGTTGTATAACACTTGGTACAACAAATGCTTGGCACTTTCATAGCCCATACTGTACGGTATAACCAACACCTGAGCTATGAAAGGAACTTGATTTGTTGTTAACATAAATTATAATCATGAATGCTTGACGAGATTTACAAGTACTAGCATTAATTGAATAAGATGACTAATGTAATCATGTTAACAATCTATAATCTAATTGGAACCTCCTTTGTGTGTGGTTTCCAATTGAATAATAAGAGTTTATACTATACTTGTTTGACATACCATTAGTGGAACCTCTAACCTTGATATTTTTTATTATTATTGTTTAATCCTTACATTAATTTTCCATCTCCAAGTTCTCATCATCTTCTTCTTCTTCTTTTCCTTTACTACTACTACTACTACTACTACTACTACTACTACTACTATTATTATTATTATTACTATTATTATTGTTGTTGTTTTTATTGTTGTTGTTGTTGTACTATTGTCGTTTATAATTTGTACAATTAATCTCCCTGTGGTTCTACCCCAGTCTTGCCAGGTTATTTATTACTTCGACACTCCTACACTTGGGAGAAGACAACAATCTTTTAGTCGTGTCAAGTTTTTGGCGCCGTTGCCGGGGAGGTAAGTTTTGTATAAATTATAATATTTATTTTATTTTCTCTTTTCACTTTTCTTGTGTATAACTTTGTTTCTTTTCTCTTGTTTCTTCTTCTTTAGTTTTCTTTTTCCTTTTATTTTATTCCTACACGTGCATGAGAGTGTGGTCACGTACATCAAGTGGTAGACTTTGTAGGGTATCCTCATCATTTTCAGAAAATATGGCTGAAGAAGATAATCAATCACTTCATAATGAAAATAATGAGAATAACCGTGCTAGAACACTTAGAGACCACATGAATCCCACAAGAACAAGTGCACCATCATGCATAGTTGTTCCTCCTGATGCATCTCATTTTAATTTTAAATCAGGTATTATTCAACTTTTACCTTCTTTTCATGGTTTAGAATTGGAAAATCCATACTTGCATTTAAGGGAATTTGAGGAGGTTTGCAACACATATAATAATTTAAATTGTAGCATGAACACCATCAGATTAAAACATGACAGATTTTAAAGATACTCTTGCAAAATTAACATTTTCTCTCAGTTTCCAAGAGAAAGGTAAGTTTCCATCTCAACCACAACAAAATCCCAAGGGGTAATTCAATACAAATGCAAGTAGTTCCGGAAGCCAACATATGGATCAAGTCAAATCAGTCACTACACTGCGTAGTGGTAAGGTTATTGAAAAACCCTCTATTGAACCTTATGAGAAAGATGATGAGTCAATCTCTAAGGGTAAGGAAGGGGTTGAATCTGAAAATTGCAAAGAAACAACTGATTCACCACCAGCACTTCCATTTCCTCATGCCATGACCAAACAAAGGAAAGTCAATCACAACTCTGAAATTTTTGAAATTTTCAAATAGGTAAGGATCAATATACCTTTGCTGGATGCTATTACACAGGTTCCTTCCTATGCTAAAATTTTGAAAGATCTATACACTGTGAAGAGGAAACTGAATGTGAAAAAGAAGGCCTTTTTCGCCGCACAAGTAAGTGCTATTCTTCAGAATAATAATGCTTTGAAATATAAAGACCCTGGTTGTCCTATAATTTCTTGCTTTATTGGAGAGCATAAAATTGAAAGAGCCTTACTTGATCTCGGTGCTAGTGTGAACTTACTTCCATATTCAGTTTTTCAAAGTCTCAATCTAGGTGAGTTAAAACCAACTTCTATATCTCTTTTACTTGCCGATAGATTTGTAAAAGTGCCTAGAGGAATAATTGAAGATGTGTTAGTACAAGTCGATAAATTCATTTATCCTGTGGATTTTATTGTCTTGGACACAGAACCTGTTGAAGCATGTAATTCATTTCCTGTTATTTTAGGACGTCCATTTCTTGCAACTTCTAACACATTGATTAATTGTAGGAATGGACTGATGAAGCTATCATTTGGAAACATGACATTAGAGATGACTATTTTCAACATTTGCAAACAACTTGGAGAAGATAATGATTTACAAGAAGTAGATCATATTGACGAATTAGTTTATGATCAACTTGAATCTACTTTACGTAAAAATGAGTTGGATGAATCTGAAGATTTGCAAATGATTTATTCTGAGGAAGAAATCACAGATGAAAAAAACACCGAAAATGTTGATGTGAATCTTTTGTCAATAATGACACCAAAATCGACATCTGACATCACACCAATCGATGATTACTTTCCTAACGAATCCTTACTTTCTCTTAGTCCAATGCCTTGGTATGATAAAAATATTAATTTTCTTGATTTAGGAGATTTGCCAGCTGATTGGAGTACCCAAGACAAAGAAACATTTTTGAACGAAGTGAAGAACTTTTATTGTGATGACCCTAACTTATTCAAATATTGTCCTGATCAAATATTTCAAAGATTCATTCCCGACAATGAGGTAAGTAGTGTCATTAAACTTTGTCATTCTGAAGCATGTTGACACGACAAAAAGATTGATGTCTTCTCCCAAGTGCAGGAGTGTCGAAGTAATAAATAACCCGGCAAGACCGGGGTCGAACCACAGGGAGGTTAATTGTACAAATTATAAACAACAATTATAAAACAACAATAACAACAACAACAATAGTAATAATAATAATAATAATAATAATAAGAATAATAATAATAATAATAATAATAATAATACTAGTAGTAGTAGTATTACTAATAATAATAATAATAATAATAATAATAATAATAATAATAATAAAGAAAGAGAAGAAGAAGAAGATGATGATGATGAGAACATAGAGATGAAATATTAATGTAAGGATTAAGCAATAATAATAACAAATGTCAAGGTTAGAGGTTCCACTAATGGTATATCAAACAAATATAGTATAAACTCTTATTATTGAATTGGAAACCACACACAAAGGAGGTTCCAATCAGATTATATATTATTAACATGATTACATTAGTCATCTTATTCAATTAATGCTAATACTTGTAAATCTCATCAAGCATTCATGATTATAACTTATGTTAACAACAAATCAAGTTCCTTTCATAGCTCAGGTGTCGGTTATACCATACATTATGGGCCATGAAAGTGCCAAGCATTTGTTGTACCAAGTGTTATACAACATAAATCAAGATTAGTCATTTAACAAGCAAAGTATTAAAGAGTGAACAAGATAACAAATATAAAACATGTTAGTATCAAACATTAAGATCCATATTAAGTTTACACTATACTTATTCTTCCACCATTAGTGTAACCTTTTCACCTTGACATAATTAACTTAGCTAGACATAATGAAAGAAAGAAAAATAGCTAAACAAAATAAGAACATAAAAGTTAAATAAGTAAAGGAAAGGAAATGAAAGGCATAAACTTGATATTAATGAAAGTAAAGCATAAACATTACAAAAAATACAAAGAGAGAAAGGAAGAGCATGATCTTGATCTGAAAACCAAGATGCCTAAATGCATGGCAAATGCCTCCTTTTATAGGCCAAAATTGGGAACTATTGATTTGATGACTAATTGATAAGTGGGTGGCCAACTTTTGACTTGGTGACAATCCTTATCTTCTCTTGTCTGCCCAAAACATCATTGATAACGTCAAAATTGGAGCCAGGTGAAAACATGAAAGTTGTAGGCAATTGTCTCAGCTTTCTTGTGTAAAAACTTCAGCTCATTTGGACTTCTAGAACTCCAGATATGGCCAAAATACCGAACAGTGCTCGGGCTGGAAGACAGATTCGGGCTTCTTTGTTGTTGCTACAATTTGGACTTGCAAATGGCCATTTTAGATCTTGGGCTTCATATGAAAGTTGTAGGTCTATGTCTTACCTTTCCAGCCATATAAATTGGACCTAAATCTGAGATCTGTAGCTCCACATATGACCCAATTACCGAACAGTGTTCCGGTTTGGATTGCACCGACATCTCTTTTCTAAGTTTGACCATCTCTTTGCCTTTGCAATTTAAGTTCTTAAAGTCATCAATCAATATTTTCATTTATGTGATAGGCCTGCATTTAAAATGAACATTTACCACAAATTAAAGGTATCTTATATTATTAGATATATTATTATAAAGCATGCTTTAGTTAAGGAGTTATTGATACTTCAAGTGCAAAATGATGATATAAAACCATGATAAAAATGCATTTTTAAGTACTAATCACACCCCCCAACCAGCTTATTACTAGTCCCTAGTAATCAAAGCGTTAAATAGAAAAACAATTTGCAAATTCCACAAAGCAAGGTATTCATCATTTAACTTCCATTAATCTATCCAGATAAACAAACTCTCTTTAAATTTATATATCTGCTCAATACCTCTTAACAAGATATTAATAAACCTTTCTTTTGTGCTCAATGTATCAACACATAATTATGGGGCTTTTCTTGGAAGAAAACAAAATTTTTGTTCTAATATTTAAGGTTAACTTCCTTGGGTTGGGATTATTATTTTTATCTTTTTTTTCTTTTAAAAAATCTATATACATATAATTTAAAAACATCATGCATCTTTAACCCATGTAACGAGCTTTCAGCTAATGACTCCCAGAGCAGTTGGTCTTAGGGCATTAGGTGTTAAGACACCCCTACGAGCTTAGTAACTCGGGTCGCAGATACTGATATGTAGATAGTGCAATGTTTGATTCCCTTAAGCTTTTCTCCTGAACCCATGTAACAAGCGTTGGGCCAATAGCTCCCAAGTCAGTTGACTTTAGGGTATTAGGTGTTAAAACACCCCTTCGGGCTTAATTGCTTAGGTTAGGGAGGCTACGAAACCAAACTTATCTATATTTTTATTATCATCATTTTTTTTCTTTTTTTTCTTTTTTTTTCATGTTTTTGTTTTTTTAATTATATACAATCCCTTTCCCTTAGTTATTACCTTTAACAAAAGAACATAAATAATGTAATAATCCAATATGCAACCCACAATCATATGTTAAAGTGTGTGTGTGTAAATTAAGGTTTAAGAATACATGTTAAATAAGTATATGAGCAGAATTAAGTGGTAACAATACGAGAGTTTGTAAAGCTGAATATTTCAGGAAGTATTATAGTAGACCTTGTTAAGAATGGTTACTAAGATGCGTCTCAAGAGTCACTTTAACAAAAGAACTCTTTTACTTTGCCATCCTAGTAACAACAATTATGCACATGCTTTATGAAATGAAAAACAATTTTTTTTTTATCAACTACTACCCTCTCCCCCCAACCAAAACGAGACATTGTCCTCAATGTTTTAAGGTAGAAAGATAGAGTATAGAAGATATCACCTGAAATAACGAACACCGACAAACCTGAAACACACTAAAACAAAAATAAGAAATAACAAAAGACAATAATAAAACCAAAAGACACAAAAATTCACAAATGAAGATTCAAATTGCAATTGTGATTGTGGCTCACATCTTCCCTTGGTTTTATGTCCAAGAACAGCTTAAACGCCCTCTATGGGTCGGGGATAGGCTTCCCATCCAGTTTTCTTAAAAACTGGCAAACATGGTCTTTTTTAGTCAGATTTCCAAGACTATGCCAAGCATGTTCTTTTTGAAAATGGGTTCATAAGTCATGAATTACATTATGCTTATCTCGACTATGATGAGACTTAAGTGTCAATAGAAGATTATCTAAAGACTCTCTATGTTTTGAAATAAATCCCACCTTTTGACAATTTTCATAGTTTTTACGGAATGCATGTGACTCCTTGAAAATGGTGGGCCAGTAAAATCCACTCTGTAAGATTTCTACAATCCTCTTCTTTGATGAGAAATGATCCCCACGTGTCTTAGAGTGACAAAATTTAATAACATCACTTACCTCATTGTCGGGAATGCATATTTGAAATATTTGATCACGACAATAATTGAATAAGTAAGGGTCATCCCAATAAAAATTTTGCACGTTGCTCAAAAATTTGCTTTTATGTTCAGTACTCGAGTGAGCTAGCAAAAATCCTGAAGCAAGAAAATTGATATTTTTAGCAAACCAAGGCATTGAATTAAGAGAAAGTAGAGATTTATCAGGAAAGTAATCATCGATTGGTGTGATGTCGGGTGTTGAATCTGTTGTCACTTTTGATAAAAGATCTGCATCAACCTTTTTGGTGCCTTTTTCATCCTCGATTTCTTCCTGATTGGTCATGGCATGAGGAAATGGAAGTGCTGGCGGTGCATTAGTCATTTCTTTGCAATGTTCAGATTCAACCCCTTCCTTACCCTTAGAGATTGACTTATCATCTTTCTCATAAGGTTCAAGAGTGGGTTTTTTAATAACCTTACCATTATGAAGAGCGATGACTGATTTGACTTGATCCATATGTTGACTTCCACAACTACTTGCATTTGCATTGTATTGCTCCTTGAGATTTTGCTGTGGTTGAGATGGAAACTTACCTTTCTCTTGAAAATTGAGAGCATATGTGAATTTTGCAAGAGTATCTTTAAAATCTGTTATGCTTTGAGCAAGTTGAGTGTTGATTGTCTCTTGCTTTTCAATGAATGCATACAAAGTTTCCTCAAAATTTCTTGTAGGAGGTGGAGCATAAGGAGGTACATATCCATGATAATTTTGAAAATTGTGGTGTGCTTGAAATGGTGGTTGTGAAGTTTGTGCATTGTTGTTCTCACTCTTCCAATTGAAATTTGGGTGATTTCTCCAACCAGGGTTGTATGTTTGGGAGTATAGGTTGTGGTTGGGCCTTTGGAAACTGTTTAAAGCATAGGCTTGTTCATGGAGACATTCTTTAAAAGAAGGCAAGGTTGGACAATCGTTGGTTGAGTGTTCATTTGTTTCACAGATTTGACACACAATGTTTTCAACAGATTTTAATTGACCACTCTTTTTCAATTCTAGTGCCTCGACTTTTCTAGCTAAAGATGCAAACTTGGCTTGAAGGTCATGATCTTCCCTAAGGTTGTACATACCTCCATTAGATGTATGAGGTTGAGTTTTACTCGGTGCCTCATAAGTACCCGCGGTGTCCTAATTTTGAGCATTTTCAGCTAACAAGTCTAAGTACTCCATTGCTTCATCAGGGTCTTTATCTTCAAAAGTTCCATTGCACATCAATTCAACCATTTGCCTATCTTTAGGTGTTAACCCTTCATAAAAATATGAAACCAATCTCCATGTTTCAAAACCATGATGAGGGCAAGTACTAAGCAAGTCTCGATACCTATCCCAACATTGGTAAAATGTTTCTCCTGGTTTTTGAGTGAAAGTGGTCATTTGTCTCTTGAAAGAGTTTGTTCTATGAGATGGGAAAAACTTCTTTAAAAACTGTTGTTGCATTTCAGCCCAAGCACGAATGGATCCTGGTCTTAAATTTTGTAGCCATGTTTTAGCTTTATCTTTTAATGAAAAAGGAAAAAGCTTTAATCTAATGGTGTTCATGCTACAATTTAAATTATTATATGTGTTGCAGACCTCCTCAAATTCCCTTAAATGCAAGTATGGATTTTCCAATTCTAAGCCATGAAAAGAAGGTAAAAGTTGAATAATACCTAGCTTAAAATTAAAATGAGATGCATCAGGAGGAAAAACTATGCATGATGGTGCACTTGTTCTTATGGGATTCATGTGGTCTCTAAGTGTTCTAGCACGGTTATTCTCATTATTCTCATTTTGAAGTGATTGATTATCTTCTTCGGCCATATTTTCTGAAAATGATGAGGATATCCAAAAAAGTCTACCACTTGATGTACGTGAGCACACTCTCATGCACGTGTAGGAATAAAATAAAAAGAAGAAAGCAAAAGAAGGAGGAAGAAAACAAAATAAAAAGAAACAAAAGAAAAGAAACAAAGTTATATACAAGAAAAGTGAAAAGAGAAAATAAAATAAATACTATAATTTATACAAGAACTTACCTCCCCGGCAACGGCGCCAAAAACTTGACACGACAAAAAGATTGATGTCTTCTCCCAAGTGCAAGAGTGTCGAAGTAATAAATAACCCGGCAAGACCGGGGTCGAACCACAGGGAGGTTAATTGTACAAATTATAAACAACAATTATAAAACAACAATAACAACAACAACAATAGTAATAATAATAATAATAATAATAATAATAATAATAATAATAATAATAATACTAGTAGTAGTAGTATTACTACTACTAATAATAATAATAATAATAATAATAATAATAATAATAATAATAATAAAGAAAGAGAAGAAGAAGAAGATGATGATGATGAGAACTTAGAGATGAAATATTAATGTAAGGATTAAGCAATAATAATAACAAATGTCAAGGTTAGAGGTTCCACTAATGGTATATCAAACAAATATAGTATAAACTCTTATTATTGAATTGGAAACCACACACAAAGGAGGTTCCAATCAGATTATATATTGTTAACATGATTACATTAGTCATCTTATTCAATTAATGCTAATACTTGTAAATCTCATCAAGCATTCATGATTATAACTTATGTTAACAACAAATCAAGTTCCTTTCATAGCTCAAGTGTCGGTTATACCATACATTATGGGCCATGAAAGTGCCAAGCATTTGTTGTACCAAGTGTTATACAACATAAATCAAGATTAGTCATTTAACAAGCAAAGTATTAAAGAGTGAACAAGATAACAAATATAAAACATGTTAGTATCAAACATTAAGATCCATATTAAGTTTACACTATACTTATTCTTCCACCATTAGTGTAACCTTTTCACCTTGACATAATTAACTTAGCTAGACATAATGAAAGAAAGGAAAACAAATAAAGAAAATAAGAACATAAAAGTTAAATAAGTAAAGGAAAGGAAGTGAAAGGCATAAACTTGATATTAATGAAAGTAAAGCATAAACATTACAAAAAATACAAAGAGAGAAAGGAAGAGCAAGATCTTGATCTGAAAACCAAGATGCCTAAATGCATGGCAAATGCCTCCTTTTATAGGCCAAAATTGGGAACTATTGATTTGATGACTAATTGATAAGTGGGTGGCCAACTTTTGACTTGGTGACAATCCTTATCTTCTCTTGTCTGCCCAAAACATCATTGATAACGTCAAAATTGGAGCCAGGTGAAAACATGAAAGTTGTAGGCAATTGTCTCAGCTTTCTTGTGTAAAACCTTCAGCTCATTTGGACTTCTAGAACTCCAGATATGGCCAAAATACCGAACAGTGCTCGGGCTGGAAGACAGATTCGGGCTTCTTTGTTGTTGCTACAATTTGGACTTGCAAATGGCCTTTTTAGATCTTGGGCTTCATATGAAAGTTGTAGGTCTATGTCTTACCTTTCCAGCCATATAAATTGGACCTAAATCTGAGATCTGTAGCTCCACATATGACCCAATTACCGAACAGTGTTCCGGTTTGGATTGCACCGACATCTCTTTTCTAAGTTTGACCATCTCTTTGCCTTTGCAATTTAAGTTCTTAAAGTCATCAATCAATATTTTCATTTATGTGATAGGCCTGCATTTAAAATGAATATTTACCACAAATTAAAGGTATCTTATATTATTAGATATATTATTATAAAGCATGCTTTAGTTAAGGAGTTATTGATACTTCAAGTGCAAAATGATGATATAAAACCATGATAAAAATGCATTTTTAAGTACTAATCACATGTGGAAGTTATTTCTCGTTAAAAAAGACAGCTACAAAAATCTTTCAAAATGGATTTTATTGGCCCACCATCTTCAAGGACACTCATGCATTCTGCAAAACTTGTGAAAATTGTCAAAAAGTTGATACTGGTCAAAAAGTTTTGTTTTATAATTCTCAATTCTATCCATTCCCTAAAGAGCTAGGAGCAAGATGGAGCAATCCTTATAGGGCCTGTGATATTGAGAATTCAATGAATGATAATGATTTTAAGGAAAATGGACATCGTTTGAAAGCATACTTTGATAAGTTTCCTAGTGAAAATGAATCAACTGGTTGGAATGATCTTGTAGATAAAGGTTGATTATTTTGTTTTTCTCACATTGTTTTTGTGTTTCTTTTTGAGTGATTTTTGCTAGTTTCTCTCACCCCGGTTAAATGGCAGATAACGGTACTCCGTGATTTAAGTCAGTTCTTTCAGTTTCCCACAATAACTGATATCTGTGTATATATTTGTGCAATTCTTTAAATCTCTCTTCCAATTCTCATTTGAAAATGGACACTAATCTTGAAAAATTGAAAAAGATTTTCCCGTTCTGCCTCAGAATGCGATTACAAAAATTTACCGTGCTAGATGTGCAAGATTAAGATTGTTAATGAATCATGGAATTCCTGAAGATATTCGCTGGTTGATTGAAGCAAAGGTTCGATTATCAGGTGAGTCCTCTAACTCCTTCATTTCACACATGCCTAGAACAGGTAAAAGCACTTTTACAAAGCAACATCGTGCAAAACGACTGAAAGTCTGTCATCGATGTGTTAGATGGACTTGTAATACACAATGTCATTCTTTATGAATGGTATCTATAAACCGTGAAGATAAAATACAATTCATTAAGGATGGCCTGAGTAAGGAGTCTTTAGATAATCTTCTATGGACTCTTGAGACGCATCCTAGTGGAGATGTGCATCGTGCAATTCATGATTTATGGCCATTATTTCATAAAGAACATGATCGACTTAGTCTTGGGAATCTGACTAAAAAAGACCCTGTTTGCTAGTTTTTAAGAAAACTCGATGGGAAGCCTATCCCCGACCCATAGAGGGTGTTTAAGTCGTTCTTGGACGTAAAACCAAGGGAAGATGTGAGCCACAATCACAACTACCTGTACATACACATGCTTTTTCAAAAGTAAATAAATAAATAAATAAAGAGAGAGAGAGAGAGAGAGTGTGAGACTCTAGCTTGGCACTTTCATAGCCCATACTGTATGGTATAACCGACACCTGAGCTATGAAAGGAACTTAATTTGTTGTTAACATAAGTTATAATCATGAATGCTTGATGAAATTTACAAGTATTAGCATTAATTGAATAAGATGACCAATGTAATCATGTTAACAATCTATAATATGATTGGAACCTTCTTTGTGTGTGGTTTCCAATTGAATAATAAGAGTTTATACTATACTTGTTTGACATAACATTAGTGGATCCTCTAACCTTGACATTGTTTGTTATCATTATTTAATCCTTACGTTAATTTTCCATCTCAAAGTTCTCATTAACTTTTCTTCTTCTTCTTCTTCTTCTTTATTATTGTTGTTGTTGTTGTTGTTATTATTATTATTATTATTATTATTATTAGTACTACTACTACTACTACTACTACTACTACTACTACTACTACTAGTAGTAGTATTATTGGTATTATTATTGTTACTATTATTATTGTTACTATTGTTGTTATTTATAATTGTTGTTTATAATTTGTACAATTAACCTACCTGTGGTTCGACCCCGGTCTTGCCGGGTTATTTATTACTTCGACACTCCTACACTTGGGAGAAGACATCAATCTTTTAGTAGTGTCAAGTTTTTGGCGCCGTTGTCGGGGAGGTAAGTTCTTGTACAAATTATAGTATTTATTTTATTTTCTCTTTTCACTTTTCTTGTATATAACTTTGTTTCTTTTGTTTTGTTTCTCTTTATTTTGTTTTCTTCCTCCTTCTTTTGGTTTCTTCTTCTTTTTATTCTATTCCTACTCGTGCATGAGAGTGTGGTCACGTACATCAAGTGGTAGACTTTATAGGGTATCCTCATCATTTTCAGAAAACATGGCCGAAAAAGATAATCAATCACTTCATAATGAAAATAATGAGAATAACTGACACGACTAAAAGGTTGATGTCTTCTCCCAAGTGCAGGAGTGTCGAAGTAATAAATAACCGGCAAGACCGGGGTCGAACCATAGGGAGGTTAATTGTACAAATTATAAACAATAATTATAAAACAATAATAACAACAACAACAATAGTAATAATAATAATAATAATAATAATAATAATAATAATAATAATAATAATAATACTAGTAGTAGTAGTAGTAGTATTACTAATAATAATAATAATAATAATAATAATAATAATAATAATAATAATAATAATAAAGAAAGAGAAGAAGAAGAAGATGATGATGATGAGAACTTAGAGATGAAATATTAATGTAAGGATTAAGCAATAATAATAACAAATGTCAAGGTTAGAGGTTCCACTAATGGTATATCAAACAAGTATAGTATAAACTCTTATTATTGAATTGGAAACCACACACAAAGGAGTTTCCAATCAGATTATATATTGTTAACATGATTACATTAGTCATCTTATTCAATTAATGCTAATACTTGTAAATCTCGTCAAGCATTCATGATTATAACTTATGTTAACAACAAATCAAGTTCCTTTCATAGCTCAGGTGTCGGTTATACCATACATTATGGGCTATGAAAGTGCCAAGCATTTGTTGTACCAAGTGTTATACAACATAAATCAAGATTAGTCATTTAACAAGCAAAGTATTAAAGAGTGAACAAGATAACAAATATAAAACATGTTAGTATCAAACATTAAAGTCCATATTAAGTTTACATTATACTTATTCTTACACCATTAGTGTAACCTTTTCACCTTGACATAATTAACTTAGCTAGACATAATGAAAGAAAGAAAAATAGCTAAACAAAATAAGAACATAAAAGCTAACTAAGTAAAGGAAAGGAAATGAAAGGCATAAACTTGATATTAATGAAAGCAAAGCATAAACATTACAAAAAATACAAAGAGAGAAAGGAAGAGCATGATCTTGATCTGGAAACCAAGATGCCTAAATGTATGGCAAATGCCTCCTTTTATAGGCCAAAATTGGGAACTATTGATTTGATGACTAATTGATAAGTGGGTGGCCAACTTTTGACTTGGTGACAATCCTTATCTTCTCTTGTCTGCCCAAAACGTCATTGATAACGTCCAAATTGGAGCTAGTTGTAACATGAAAGTTGTAGGCAATTGTCTCAGCTTTCTTGTGTAAACAATTTAGCTCATTTGGACTTCTAGAACTCCAGATATGGCCAAAATACCGAACAGTGCTCGGGCTGGAAGACAGTTTCGGGCTTCTTTGTTAATGCTACAATTTGGACTTGATAATGGCCTTTTTAGATCTTGGGCTCCCTATGAAAGTTGTAGGCCTATGTCTTACCTTTCCATCCATATCAATTGGACCTAAATCTGAGATTTGTAGCTTCAGATATGACCCAATTACCGAACAGTGTTCCGGTTTGGATTGCACCGACATCTCTTTTCTAAGTTTGATCATCTCTTTGCCTTTGCAATTTAAGTTCTTAAAGTCATCAATCAATATTTTCATTTATGTGATAGGCCTGCATTTAAAATAAACATTTACCATAAATTAAAGGTATCTTATATTATTAGATATATTATTATAAAACATGCTTTAGTTAAGGAGTTATTGATACTTCAAGTGCAAAATGATGATATAAAACCATGATAAAAATGCACTTTTAAGTACTAATCACACCCCTCAACCAGCTTATTACTAGTCCCTAGTAATCAAAGCGTTAAAACAATTTGCAAATTTCACAAAGCAAGGTATTCATCATTTAAGTTCCATTAATCTATCCAGATAAACAAACTCTCATTAAATTTATATATCTGCTCAATACCTCTTAACAAGATATTAATAAACCTTTCTTTTGTGCTCAATGTATCAACACATAATTATGGGGCTTTTCTTGGAAGAAAATAAAATTTTTGTTCTAATGTTTAAGGTTAACTTCCTTGGGTTGGGATTACTATTTTTGTCTTTTTTTTTTTAAATCTATATACATATAATTTAAAAACATCATGCATCTTTAACCCATGTAACGAGCTTTCAGCTAATGACTCCCAGACTAGTTGGTCTTAGGGCATTAGGTGTTAAGACACCCCTACGAGCTTAGTAACTCGGGTCGTAGATACTGATATGTAGATAGTGCAATGTTTGATTCCCTTAAGCTTTTCTCCTCAACCCATGTAACAAGCGTTGGGCCAATAGCTCCCAAGTCAGTTGACTTTAGGGTATTAGGTGTTAAAAAACCCCTTCGGGCTTAATTGCTTAGGTTAGGGAGGCTACGAAACCAAACTTATCTACATTTTTATTATCATCATTTTTTTTCTTTTTTCTTTTTTCTTTTTTCTTTTTTTTTCTTTTTTTTTTAATTATATACAATCCCTTTCCCTTAGTTGTTACCTTTAACAAAAGAACATAAATAATGTAATAATCCAATATGCAACCCACAATTATATGTTAAAGTGTGTGTGTGTAAATTAAGGTTTAAGAATACATGTTAAATAAGTATATGAGCAGAATTAAGCGGTAACAATACGAGAGTTTGTAAACCTGAATATTTGAGGAAGTATTATAATAGACCTTGTTAAGAATGGTTACTAAGATGCGTCTCAAGAGTCACTTTAACAAAAGAACTCCTTTACTCTACCATCCTAGTAACAACAATTATGCACATGCTTTATGAAAAATAATTTTTTTTTTGTCAACTACTACCCTCTTCCCCCAACCAAAACGAGACATTGTCCTCAATGTTCTAAGGTAGAAAGATAGAGTATAGAAGATATCACCTGAAATAAGGAACACTAACAAACTTGAAACACACTGAAACAAATATAAGAAACAATAAAACACAATAATAAAACCAAAAAACACAAGTTTTTAGAAACAAAAAATTCAAATCGCAGTTTGTGATTGTGGCTCACATCTTCCCTTGGTTTTACGTCCAAGAACAGCTTAAACGCCCTCAATGGGTCGGGGATAGGCTTCCCATCCAGTTTTCTTAAAAACTGGCAAACATGGTCTTTTTTAGTCAGATTCCCAAGACTGAGTCGATCATGTTCTTTATGAAAATGGGTTCATAAGTCATGAATTGCATGATGCTTATCTCGACTATGATGAGACTTAAGAGTCAATAGAAGATTATCTAAAGACTCTCTGTGTTTTGAAATAAATCCCACCTTTTGACAATTTTCATAGTTTTTACGGAATGCATGTGACTCCTTGAATATGGTGGGCCAGTAAAATCCACTTTGTAAGATTTCTTCAATCCTCTTTTTTGACGATAAATGATCCCCACATGCCTTAGAGTGACAAAATTTAATAACATCACTTACCTTATTGTCGGGAATGTATATTTGAAATATTTGATCAGGACAATAATTGAATAAGTAAAGGTCATCCCAATAAACATTTTGTACATTGCTCAAAAAATTTCTTTTGTCTTCGGTACTCCAATGAGCTGGTAAAAATCCTGAAGCAAGAAAATACATATTTTTAGCAAACCAAGGCATTGAACTAAGAGAAAGTAGAGATTCATCAGGAAAGTAATAATTGATTGGTGCGATGTCGGGTGTCGAATCTGTTGTCACTTTTGATAAAAGATCCGCATCAACATTTTCGGTGCCTTTTTCATCATCAATTTCTTCCTGATTGGTCATGGCATGAGGAAATGAAATTGCTGGCAGGGAATCAGTCTTTTCCTTGCAATATTCAGATTCAACCCCTTCCTTACCCTTAGAGATTGACTCATCATCTTTCTCACAAGGTTCAAGAGTGGGTTTTTTAATAACCTTACCAGTGCGAAGAGTAATGACTGATTTGACTTGATCCATGTGTTGACTTCCATAACTACTTACATTTGCATCATATTGCCCCTTGAGATTTTGCTGTGGTTGAGATGGAAACTTACATTGCTCTTGAAAACTGAGAGCAGATGTGAATTTTGCAAGAGTGTCTTTAAAATCTGTTATGCTTTGAGTAAGTTGAGTGTTGATTGTCTCTTGCTTTTCAATGAATGCATACAAAGTTTCCTCAAAATTACTTCTAAGAGGTGGAGCATAAGAAGGTGCATATCCATAAGAATTTTGGAAATTATGGTGTGCTTGAAACTGTGGTTGTGAAGTTTGTGCATTATCACTCTTCCAACTGAAATTTTAGTGATTTCTCCAACCAGGGTTGTATGTTTGCAAATATGGGTTATGATTGGGCCTTTCGAAACCGTTTAAAGTAGGGGCTTGTTCATGGAGACATTCCTTAAAAGAAGGCATGGTTGGACAGTTACTAGTTGAGTGTTCATTTGTTTCACATATTTGAGATACAATGTTTTCAATAGATTTAAATTGACCACTCTTTTTCAATTCTAGTGACTCGACTTTTCTAGCTAAAGATGCAAACTTGGCTTGAAGGTCATCATCTTCCCTAAGGTTGTACATACCTCCACTAGATGTATGAGGTTGAGTTTTACTCGGTGTCTCATAAGTACCCGTAGTGTCCCAATTTTGAGCATTTTCAGCTAACAAGTCTAAGTACTCCATTGCTTCATCAGGGTCTTTATTTTCAAAAGTTCCATTGCACATCAATCCAACCATTTGTCTATCTTTAGGTGTTAACCCTTCATAGAAATGTGAAACCAATCTCCATGTTTCAAAACCATGATGGGGGCAAGTACTAAGCAAATCTCGATACCTATCCCAACATTTATAAAATGTTTCTCCTAGTTTTTGAGTGAAAGTGGTGATTTGTCTCTTGAAAGAGTTTGTTCTATGAGATGGGAAAAACTTCTTTAAAAACTGTTGTTGCATTTCATCCCAAGCACGAATGGATCCTGGTCTCAAATTTTGTAGCCATGTTTTAGCTTTATCTTTTAATGAAAAAGGAAAAAGCTTTAATCTAATGGTGTTCATGCTACAATTTAAATTATTATATGTGTTGCAGACCTCCTCAAATTCCCTTAAATGTAAGTATGGATTTTCCAATTCTAAGCCATGAAAAGAAGGTAAAAGTTGAATAATGTCTGGTTTAAAATTAAAATGAGATGCATCGGGAGGAAAAACTATGCATGATGGTGCACTTGTTCTTGTGGGATTCATGTGGTCTCTAAGTGTTCTAGCACGATTATTCTCATTATTTTCATTATGAAGTGATTGATTATCTTCTTCAGCCATATTTTCTGAAAATGATGAGGATATCCTACAAAGTCTACCACTTGATGTACGTGACCACACTCTCATGCACGTGTAGGAATAAAATAAAAGGAAGAAGAAAACAAAAGAAGAAGAAACAAGAGAAAAGAAACAAAGTTATATACAAGAAAAGTGAAAAGAGAAAATAAAATAACTACTATAATTTATACAAGAACTTACTTCCCCGGCAACGGCGCCAAAAACCTGACACGACTAAAAGGTTGATGTCTTCTCCCAAGTGCAGGAGTGTCGAAGTAATAAATAACCCGGCAAGACCGGGGTCGAACCATAGGGAGGTTAATTGTACAAATTATAAACAATAATTATAAAACAACAATAACAACAACAACAATAGTAATAATAATAATAATAATAATAATAATAATACTAGTAGTAGTAGTAGTAGTAGTATTACTAATAATAATAATAATAATAATAATAATAATAATAATAATAATAAAGAAAGAGAAGAAGAAGAAGATGATGATGATGAGAACTTAGAGATGAAATATTAATGTAAGGATTAAGCAATAATAATAACAAATGTCAAGGTTAGAGGTTCCACTAATGGTATATCAAACAAGTATAGTATAAACTCTTATTATTGAATTGGAAACCACACACAAAGGAGTTTCCAATCAGATTATATATTGTTAACATGATTACATTAGCCATCTTATTCAATTAATGCTAATACTTGTAAATCTCATCAAGCATTCATGATTATAACTTATGTTAACAATAAATCAAGTTCCTTTCATAGCTCAGGTGTCGGTTATACCATACATTATGGGCTATGAAAGTGCCAAGCATTTGTTGTACCAAGTGTTATACAACATAAATCAAGATTAGTCATTTAACAAGCAAAGTATTAAAGAGTGAACAAGATAACAAATATAAAACATGTTAGTATCAAACATTAAAGTCCATATTAAGTTTACATTATACTTATTCTTACACCATTAGTGTAACCTTTTCACCTTGACATAATTAACTTAGCTAGACATAATGAAAGAAAGAAAAATAGATAAACAAAATAAGAACATAAAAGCTAACTAAGTAAAGGAAAGGAAATGAAAGGCATAAACTTGATATTAATGAAAGCAAAGCATAAACATTACAAAAAATACAAAGAGAGAAAGGAAGAGCATGATCTTGATCTGGAAACCAAGATGCCTAAATGCATGGCAAATGCCTCTTTTTATAGGTCAAAATTGGGAACTATTGATTTGATGACTAATTGATAAATGGGTGGCCAACTTTTGACTTGGTGACAATCCTTATCTTCTCTTGTCTGCCCAAAACGTCATTGATAACGTCCAAATTGGAGCCAGTTGTAACATGAAAGTTGTAGGCAATTTTCTCAGCTTTCTTGTGTAAAAAATTCAGCTCATTTGGACATCTAGAACTCCAGATATGGCCAAAATACCGAACAGTGCTCGGGTGGAAGACAGTTTCGGGCTTCTTTGTTGTTGCTACAATTTGGACTTGATAATGGCCTTTTTAGATCTTGGGCTCCATATGAAAGTTGTAGGTCTATGTCTTACCTTTCCATCCATATCAATTGGACCTAAATCTAAGATTTGTAGCTCCAGATATGACCCAATTACCGAACAGTGTTCCGGTTTGGATTGCACCGACATCTCTTTTCTAAGTTTGACCATCTCTTTGCCTTTGCAATTTAAGTTCTTAAAGTCATCAATCAATATTTTCATTTATGTGATAGGCCTGCATTTAAAATAAACATTTACCATAAATTAAAGGTATCTTATATTATTAGATATATTATTATAAAACATGCTTTAGTTAAGGAGTTATTGATACTTCAAGTGCAAAATGATGATATAAAACCATGATAAAAATGCACTTTTAAGTACTAATCAATAACCATGCTAGAACACTTAGAGACCACATGAATCCCACAAGAACAAGTGCACAATCATGCATAGTTTTCCCTCCTGATGCATCTCATTTCAATTTTAAGCTAGGCATTATTCAATGGATTAGATTTAGAAAATCCATACTTGCATTTAAGGGAATTTGAGGAGGTTTGTAACACATATAATGATTCAAATTCTAGCATGAACACCATTAGATTAAAGCTTTTTCCTTTTTCATTAAAAGATAAAGCTAAAACATGGCTACAAAATTTAAGACTAGGATCCATTCGTGCTTGGGATGAAATGGAACAACAGTTTTTAAAGAAGTTTTTCCCATCTCAAAGAACAAACTCTTTCAAAAGAAAAATCACTACTTTCACTAAAAAACCAGGAGAAACATTTTACCAATGTTGGGATAGGTATCGAGACTTGCTTAGTACTTGCCTTCATCATGGTTTTGAAACATGGAGATTGGTTTTATATTTTTATGAAGGGTTAATACCTAGAGATAGGCAAATGGTTGAATTGATGTGCAATGGAACTTTTAAAGATAAAGATCCTGATGAAGCAATGGAGTACTTAGATTTGTTAGCTGAAAATGCTCAAAATTGGGACACTGTGGGTACTTATGAGGCACCGAGTAAAAGTCAACTTCATACATCTAGTGAAGGTATGTACAACCTTAGGGAATATCATGACCTTCAAGCCAAGTTTGCATCTTTAGCTAGAAAAGTCGAGGCACTAGAATTGAAAAAGAGTGGTCAATTAAAATTTGTTGAAAACATTGTGTGTCAAATATGTGAAACAAATGAACACTCAACCAATAATTGTCCAACCTTGCTTTTTTTTTTTAAAGAATGTCTCCATGAACAAGCCTATGCTTTAAACAGTTTGGAAAGGCCCAATCATAACCCATATTTACAAACATACAATCCTGGTTGGAGAAATCACCTAAATTTCAGTTGGAAGAGTGACAATGCACAAACTTCACCACCATAGTTTCAAGCACATCATAATTTCCAAAATTCTCATGGATATGCACCTCCTTATGCTCCACCTCCTACAAGAAATTTTGAGGAAACTTTGTATGCATTCATTGAAAAGCAAGAGACAATCAACACTCAACTTGCTCAAAGTATAACAGATTTTAAAAATTCTCTTGCAAAATTCACATCTGCTCTCAGTTTTCAAGAGAAAGGTAAGTTTCCATCTCAACCACAACAAAATCCCAAGGGGCAATACAATGCAAATGCAAGTAGTCTTGGAAGTGAACACATGGATCAAGTCAAATCAATCACCACTCTTCGTAATGGTAAGGTTATTCACAAACCAATTCTTGAACATTGTGAGAAAAATGATGAGTCAATTTCTAAGGGTAAGGAAGGGGTTGAATTTGAACATTGCAAAGAAAAGACTGATTCCCCTCCAACACTTCCATTTTCTTATGCCATGACCAATCAAGAAGAAATCAAGGATGAAAAAGGCATCGAAAATATTGATACAGATCTTTTATCAAAAGTGACAACAGATTCGACACCTGACATCACACCAATCGATGATTATGAAGTTCATTCCTTTCATTTCCTTCCTTTTACTTAGTTAACTCTTATCTTATTTATGTTCTTATTTTGTTTATTTATTTTTCTTTCTTTTATTATGTCTAGCTAAGTTTATTATGTCAAGGTGAAAAGGTTACACTAATGGTGTAAGAATAAGTATAGTGTAAACTCAATATGGACTTTAATGTTTGATACTAACATGTTTTGTATTTGTTATCTTATTCACTCTTTAATACTTTGCCTGTTAAATGACTAATCTTTATTTATGTTGTATAACACTTGGTACAACAAATGCTTGGCACTTTCATAGCCTATACTGTATGATATAACCGACACCTGAGTTATGAAAGGAACTTGATTTGTTGTTAATAAGTTATAATCATGAATGCTTGATGAAATTTACAAGTATTAACATTAATTGAATAAGATGACTAATGTAATCATGTTAACAATCTATAATATGATTGGAACCTCCTTTGTGTGTGGTTTCCAATTGAATAATAAGAGTTTATACTATACTTGTTTGACATACCATTAGTGGATCCTCTAACCTTGACATTGTTTGTTATCATTATTTAATCCTTACGTTAATTTTCCATCTCAAAGTTCTCATCAACTTTTCTTCTTTTTCTTCTTCTTCTTCTTTATTATTGTTGTTGTTATTATTACTACTATTATTATTATTACTACTACTACTACTACTACTACTACTACTACTAGTATTATTGGTATTATTATTGTTACTATTATTATTGTTGTTGTTATTGTTACTATTGTTGTTGTTTATAATTTGTACAATTAACCTCCATGTGGTTCAACCCCGGTCTTGCCGGGTTATTTATTACTTTGATACTCATGCACTTGGGAGAAGACATCAATCTTTTAGTCGTGTCACACACTCCTATCAAACTTGATTTACTTGGCTTTCTAGGAATTGGCGTCTTTGCGTCTGGGTTGCATGACCATGTGATCACGAGGTTCGTATTATTTTGGTATCAGAGCTTGGCTCCATTAATCAGGTTATATCCTCCTGAAATTTTCGTTTCTTGTTAATTTCGCAAAAAATCCTTAGTATCCAATTTCTTCTTCTCCTTGAATTTGCAGCATATAAAAAGAAAAAAAATTGTTATTTCATTCTATTATTGGTCAAAATATATCAGTAGCAAAAAAAAAACAGAGAGAAAAGAGAAAAAAAAAAAAGAAAAATTGTTCAAAAAGATGTTTATTAGATTCTACCGCAGAAAACTAAAGGGACAATTGGATCAAATCAACTCGGAATTGGCTCAAATTTGATATTCTAATTACTGGGGTCTTAATTGCATTACATATCAAATTTGGGGTCAATTGGATATCATTTGCTTTGGGTTTCAAATTCGAGTCTAATTAGGTCTGATTCATAACGTTTTTACATCAGTTGATTAGTACTTAAAAGTGCATTTTTGTCATGGTTTTATATCATCATTTTGCACTTGAAGTATCAATAACTCCTTAACTAAAGCATGTTTTATAATAATATATCTAATAATATAAGATACCTTTAATTTATGGTAAATGTTCATTTTAAATGCAGGCCTATCACATAAATGAAAATATTGATTGATGACCTTAAGAACTTAAATTGCAAAGGCAAAGAGATGGTCAAACTTAGAAAAGAGATGTCGGTGCAATCCAAACCGGAACACTGTTCGGTAATTGGGTCATATCTAGAGCTACAGATCTCAGATTTAGGTCCAATTTATATGGATGGCAAGGTAAGACATAGGCCTACAACTTTCATATGGAGCCCAAGATCTAAAAAGGCCATTATCAAGTCCAAATTGTAGCTACAACAAAGAAGCCCGAATCTGTCTTCCAGCCCGAGCACTGTTCGGTATTTTGGCCATATCTGGAGTTCTAGAAGTCCAAATGAGCTGAAGTTTTTACACAAGAAAGCTGAGACAATTGCCTACAAGTTTCATGTTTGCAACTAGCTCCAGTTTTGACGTTATCAATGACGTTTTGGGCAGACAAGAGAAGATAAGGATTGTCACCAAGTCAAAAGTTGGCCACCCACTTATCAATTAGTCATCAAATCAATAGTTCCCAATTTTGGCCTATAAAAGGAGGCATTTGCCATGCATTTAGGCATCTTGGTTTCCAGATCAAGATCATGCTCTTCCTTTCTCTCTTTGTATTTTTTGTAATGTTTATGCTTTGCTTTCATTAATATTAAGTTTATGCTTTTCATTTCCTTTCCTTTATTTAGTTAACTTTTATGTTCTTATTTTGTTTATCTATTTTACTTCCTTTCATTATGTCTAGCTAAGTTAATTATGTCAAGGTGAAAAGGTTACACTAATGGTGTGAGAATAAGTATAATGTAAACTTAATATGGACTTTAATGTTTGATACTAACATGTTTTATATTTGTTATCTTGTTCACTCTTTAATACTTTGCTTGTTAAATGACTAATCTTGATTTATGTTGTATAACACTTGGTACAACAAATGCTTGGTACTTTTATAGCCCATAATGTATGGTATAACCGACACTTGAGCTATGAAAGGAACTTGATTTGTTGTTAACATAAGTTATAATCATGAATGCTTGACGAGATTTACAAGTATTAGCATTAATTGAATAAGATGACTAATGTAATCATGTTAACAATATATAATCTGATTGGAACCTCCTTTGTGTGTGCTTTCCAATTCAATAATAAGAGTTTATACTATACTTGTTTGATATACCATTAGTGGAACCTCTAACCTTGACATTTGTTATTATCATTGTTTAATCCTTACATTAATTTTCCATCTCCAAGTTCTCATCATCTTCTTCTTCTTCTCTTTCTTTATTATTATTATTATTATTGTTGTTGTTGTTGTTGTTGTTGTTGTCGTTGTTGTTGTTGTTGTTGTCGTAGTTGTTGTTGTTCTTATTGTTATTGTTATTGTTGTTGTATTATTGTTATTTATAATTTGTACAATTAACTTCCCTGTGGTTCGACCACGGTCTTGCCGGGTTATTTATTACTTCGACACTCCTGCACTTGGGAGAAGACATCAACCTTTTAGTCGTGTCAAGTTTTTTGCGCCGTTGCCGGGGAGGTAAGTTCTTGTATAAATTATAGTATTTATTTTATTTTCTCTTTTCACTTTTCTTATATATAACTTTGTCTCTTTTATTTTGTTTCTCCTTATTTTGTTTTCTTCCTTCTTCTTTTGTTTTCTTCTTCCTTTTATTTTATTCCTACACGTGCATGAGAGTGTGGTCACGTACATCAAGTGGTAGACTTTGTAGGATATCCTCATCATTTTCAGAAAATATGGCCGAAGAAGATAATCAATCACTTCAAAATGAGAATAATGAGAATAACCGTGCTAGAACACTTAGAGACCACATGAATCCCACAAGAACAAGTGCACCATCATGCATAGTTTTTCCTCCCGATGCATCTCATTTTAATTTTAAGCCAGGCATTATTCAACTTTTACCTTCATTTCATGGCTTGGAATTGGAAAATCCATACTTGCATTTAAGGGAATTTGAGGAGGTGTGCAACACATATAATAACTTAAATTGTAGCATGAACACCATTAGATTAAAGCTTTTTCCTTTTTCATTAAAAGATAAAGCTAAAACATGGCTACAAAATTTAAGACCAGGATCCATTCGTGCTTGGGATGAAATGCAACAACAGTTTTTAAAGAAGTTTTTCCCATCTCATAGAACAAACTCTTTCAAGAGGCAAATCACCACTTTCACTCAAAAACCAGGAGAAACATTTTATAAATGTTGGGATAGGTATCGAGATTTCCTTAGTACTTGCCCCCATCATGGTTTTGAAACATGGAGATTGGTTTCACATTTCTATGAAGGGTTAACACCTAAAGATAGACAAATGGTTGAATTGATGTGCAATGGAACTTTTGAAGATAAAGACCCTGATGAAGCAATGGAGTACTTAGACTTGTTAGCTGAAAATGCTCAAAATTGGGACACCGCGTGTACTTATGAGGCACGGAGTAAAACTCAACCTCATACATCTAGTGGAGGTATGTACAACCTTAGGGAAGATCATGACCTTCAAGCCAAGTTTGCATCTTTAGCTAGAAAAGTCGAGGCACTAGAATTAAAAAAGAATGGTCAATTAAAATCTGTTGAAAACATTGTGTGTCAAATCTGTGAAACAAATGAACACTCAATCAATGATTGTCCAACCTTGCCTTCTTTTAAGGAATGTCTCCATGAACAAGCCCATGCTTTAAACAGTTTCCAAAGGCCTAACCACAACCCATACTCCCAAACATACAACCCTGGTTGGAGAAATCACCCAAATTTCAATTGGAAGAGTGAGAACAACAATGCACAAACTTCACAACCACCGTTTCAAGCACACCACAATTTTCGAAATTCTCATGGATATGCACCTCCTTATACTCCACCTCCTAGAAGAAATCTTGAGGAAACATTGCATGCATTCATTGAAAAGCAAGAGACAATTAATACTCAACTTGTTCAAAACATGACAGATTTTAAAGATACTCTTGCTAAATTAACATCTGCTTTTAGTTTCCAAGAGAAAGGTAAGTTTCCATCTCAAACACAACAAAATCCCAAAGGGCAATACAATGCAAATGCAAGTAGTTCCGGAAGCCAACACATGGATCAAGTCAAATCAGTCACTACTCTGCGCAGTGGTAAGGTTATTGAAAAACCCTCTCTTGAACCTTATGAGAAAGATGATGAGTCAATCTCTGAGGGTAAGGAAGGGGATGAATCTGAAAATTGCAAAGAAACGACTGATTCACCACCAGCACTTCCATTTCCTCAAGCCATGACCAAACAAAGGAAAGTCAATCACAATTCTGAAATTTATGAAATTTTCAAACAGGTAAGGATCAATATACCTTTGCTGGATGCTATTAAACAGGTTCCTTCCTATGCTAAATTTTTGAAAGATCTATGCACTGTGAAGAGGAAACTGAATGTGAAAAAGAAAGTCTTTCTAGCCGAACAAGTAAGTGCTATTCTTCAAAACAATAATGCTTTGAAATATAAAGACCCTGGTTGTCCTACAATTTCTTGCTTTATTGGAGAACATAAAATTGAAAGAGCCTTACTTGATCTTGGTGCTAGTGTGAATTTACTTCCATATTCAGTCTTTTAGAGTCTTAATCTAGGTGAGTTAAAACCAACTTCTATATCTCTTTTACTTGCCGATAGATCTATAAAAGTGCCTAGAGGAATAATTGAAGATGTGTTAGTACAAGTCGATAAATTCATTTATCCTGTGGATTTTATTGTCTTGGACACAGAACCTGTTGAAGCATGTAATTCATTTCCTGTTATTTTAGGACGTCCGTTTCTTGCAACCTCTAACGCATTGATTAATTGTAGGAATGGACTGATGAAGCTATCATTTGGAAACATGACATTGGAGATGAATATTTTCAACATTTGCAAGCAACCTGGAGATGATAATGATTTACAAGAAGTAGATCATATTGATGAATTAGTTTATGATCAACTTGAATCTACTTTAAGTAAAAATGAATTGGATGAAACTGAAGATTTGCAAATGGTTTATTCTGAGGAAGAAATCACGGCTAAAACAAGCACTGAAAATGTTGATGCGAATCTTTTGTCAACAGTGACAACAGATTTGACATCTGAAATCACACCAATCGATGATTACTTTCCTAACGAATCCTTACTTTCTCTTAATCCAATGCCTTGGTATGATAAAAATATCAATTTTCTTGCTTTAGGAGATTTGCCAATTGATTGGAGCACCCAAGACAAAGAAAAGTTTTTGAACGAAGTGAAGAGCTTTTATTGTGATGACCCTAACTTATTCAAATATTGTCCTAATCAAATATTTCAAAGATTCATTCCCGACAATGAGGTAAGTAGTGTCATTAAACTTTGTCATTCTGAAGCATGTGGAAGTTATTTCTCGTCAAAAAAGACAGCTGCAAAAATCTTTCAAAATAGATTTTATTGGCCCACCATGTTCAAGGACACGCATGCATTCTGTAAAACTTGTGAAAATTGTCAAAAAAATTGATACTGGTCAAAAAGTTTTGTTTAATGATTCTCAACTCTATGCATTCCCTAAAGAGCTAAGATTAAGATGGACCAATCCTTATGGGGCCTGTGATATTGAGAATTCAATGAATGACAATGATTTTAAGGAAAATGGACATCGTTTGAAAGCTTACTTTGATAATTTTCCTAATGAAAATGAATCAGCTGGTTTGAATGATCTTGTAGATAAAGGTTGATTATTTTGTTTTTCTCACATTTTCTTTTTTGTGTTTCTTTTTGAGTGATTTTTGCTAGTTTCTCTCACCCCGGTCAAATGGCGGACAACGGTACTCCGTGACTTAAGTCGGTTCTTTCAGTTTCCCACAATAACTGATATTTGTGTATACATTTGTGCAATTCTTTGAATCTCTCTTCCAATTCTCATTTGAAAATGGACACTAATCTTGAAAAATTGAAAAAAGTATTTTCCCGCTCTACCTCAGAATGCGATTACAAAAATTTACCGTGCCAAATGTGCAAGATTGAGATTGTTAATGAATCATGGAATTCCTGAAGATATTCGCTGGTTGATTGAAGCAAAGGTCTGATTATCAGGTGAGTCCTCTAATTTCTTTATTTCACACATGCCTGGAACAGGTAAAAGCACTTTTGCAAAGAAGCGTCGTGCAAAACGACTAGAAGTCTGTCATCGATGTGCTAGATGGACTTGTAATACACAATGTTGTTCTTTAGGAATGGTATCTATAAACCGTGAAGATAAAATACAATTCATTAAGGATGGCCTGAGTAAGGAGTCTTTAGATAATCTTCTATTGACTCTTGAGATGCATCCTAGTGGAGATGTGCATCGTGTAATTCATGATTTATGGCCACTATTTCATAAAGAACATGATCGACTTAGTCTTGGGAATCTGACTAAAAAAGACCCTTTTTGCCAGTTTTTAAGAAAACTGGATGGGAAGCCTATCCCCGACCCATAGAGGGCGTTTAAGCCGTTCTTGGATGTAAAACCAAGGGAAGATGTGAGCCACAATCACAACTACCTGTACATACACATTTTTTTTAAAAAGTAAATAAATAAATAAATAAAGAGAGAGAGAGAGTGTGAGACTCCAGCTGGCCTACATATAGATGTTATGATTGCCTTTCTAATTTATCATCTATAAAACCCTCTTTTCCTTCCTTTCATTTCTAATCAACCCATACAGAAGTGTGTAGAAATGGCAAGTTCCTCAAGTCATCAAATAAGAAATATTTGTGTTTTCGGTGGATCTAGTCCTGGGAAAGAAAAGGAGTTTTTAGAATCAGCAAATCATCTTGGTCAGGTGCTAGCTGAGAGAAAGATTCATTTAGTGTATGGGGGAGGCAGTCTTGGGTTAATGGGAGGTGTGTCAATAGCTGCATTTTTAGGAGGTAGTCAAGTTTTGGGGGTCGTCCCTAAAGCTTTGGCACAAGGGGACATCATTGGAAAAACAATTGGAGAGGAACTTCAGGTCTCCACAATGTCGGCTCGAATGAATGCAATGTTTAATCATGCTGATGCCTTCATTGCTTTACCAGGTGGTCTAGGCACATTGGAAGAGATTTTTCATATTTCCTCTTGGGCTCAATTGCACATTCACCATAAACCCATAGGTTTGTTAAATGTTAATGGTTATTATGATAAGTTGTTGTCTTTTCTTGATCATGCTGTGGAACAGGAATTTCTAACATCTTCTGCACGACAAATCATAATCTCTGCTACTACTGCTGAACAATTGATTGACCAACTACAATCTTTCATTCCTGTGATTGATCCTTCCATGAGTCGTATAAAGTGGTCATCTACGGGAAGCCGTAAAAAGCTTAGATTGGATTTGAGCCTTCATTTGTGAATTTTTGTGTCTTTTGGTTTTATTATTGACACGACGAAAAGATTGATGTCTTCTCCCAAGTGCAGGAGTGTCGAAGTAATAAATAACCCGGCAAGACCGGGGTCGAACCACAAGGAGGTTAATTGTACAAATTATAAACAACAATTATAAAACAACAATAACAACAACAACAATAGTAATAATAATAATAATAGTAGTAGTAGTAGTAGTAGTAGTAGTAGTAGTAGTAGTAGTAGTAGTAGTAGTAGTAGTAGTAATAATAATAATAATAATAATAATAATAATAATAATAATAATAAAGAAAGAGAAGAAGAAGAAGATGATGATGATGAGAACTTAGAGATGAAATATTAATGTAAGGATTAAACAATAATAATAACAAATGTCAAGGTTAGAGGTTCCACTAATGGTATATCAAACAAGTATAGTATAAACTCTTATTATTGAATTGGAAACCACACACAAAGGAGGTTCCAATCAGATTATATATTGTTAACATGATTACATTAGTCATCTTATTCAATTAATGCTAATACTTGTAAATCTCGTCAAGCATTCATGATTATAACTTATGTTAACAACAAATCAAGTTCCTTTCATAGCTCAAGTGTCGGTTATACCATACATTATGGGCTATGAAAGTGCCAAGCATTTGTTGTACCAAGTGTTATACAACATAAATCAAGATTAGTCATTTAACAAGCAAATTATTAAAGAGTGAACAAGATAACAAATATAAAACATGTTAGTATCAAACATTAAAGTCCATATTAAGTTTACATTATACTTATTCTCACACCATTAGTGTAACCTTTTCACCTTGACATAATTAAGTTAGCTAGACATAATGAAAGA
Organism: Populus pruinosa; assembly: GCA_026413675.1. Taxonomy (NCBI): domain Eukaryota; kingdom Viridiplantae; phylum Streptophyta; class Magnoliopsida; order Malpighiales; family Salicaceae; genus Populus; species Populus pruinosa. The sequence continues at coordinate 6,224,986 of CM048610.1, read as the reverse complement.
AAGCAAAATAGATAAACAAAATAAGAACATAAAAGCTAACTAAGTAAAGGAAAGGAAATGAAAGGCATAAACTTACTATTAATGAAAGCAAAGCATAAACATGACAAAAAATACAAAGAGAGAAAGGAAGAGCATGATCTTGATCTGGAAACCAAGATGCCTAAATGCATGGCAAATGCCTCCTTTTATAGGCCAAAATTGGGAACTATTGATTTGATGACTAATTGATAAATGGGTGGCCAACTTTTGACTTGGTGACAATCCTTATCTTCTCTTGTCTGCCCAAAACATCATTGATAACGTCAAAAGTGGAGCCAGTTGTAAACATGAAAGTTGTAGGCAATTGTCTCAGCTTTCTTGTGTAAAATATTCAGCTCATTTGGACTTCTATAACTCCAGATATGGCCAAAATACCGAAAAGTGCTCGGGCTGGAAGACAGATTCGGGCTTCTTTGTTGTTGCTACAATTTGGACTTGATAATGGCCTTTTTAGATCTTGGGCTCCATATGAAAGTTGTAGGCCTATGTCTTACCTTTCCATCCATATAAATTGGACCTAAATCTGAGATTTGTAGCTCTAGATATGACCCAAATACCGAACAGTGTTCCGGTTTGGATTGCACCGACATCTCTTCTCTAAGTTTGACCATCTCTTTATCCTTGCAATTTAAGTTCTTCAAGTCATCAATCAATCCTTTCATTTATGTGATAGGCCTGCATTAAAAATAGACATTTACCACAAATTATAGGTATCTTATATTATTAGATACATTATTATAAAACATATTTTAGTTAAGGAGTTATTGATACTTCAAGTGCAAAATGATGATATAAAACCATGATAAAAATACACTTTTAAGTACTAATCACACCCCTCAACCAGCTTATTACTAGTCCCTAGTAATCAAAGCGTTATAACAATTTGCAAATTTCACAAAGCAAGGTATTCATCATTTAACTTCCATTAATCTATCCAGATAAACAAACTCTCATGAAATTTATATATCTGCTCAATACCTCTTAACAAGATATTAATAAACCTTTCTTTTGTGCTCAATGTATCAACACATAATTATGGGGCTTTTCTTGGAAGAAAACAAAATTTTTGTTCTAATGTTTAAGGTTAAATTCCTTGGGTTGGGATTACTATTTTTGTCTTTTTTTTTTGTCTTTTTTTTTAAAAAAACAAATATATATACATATAATTTAAAAACATCATGCATCTTTAACCCATGTAACGAGCTTTCAGCTAATGACTCCCAGACCAGTTGATCTTAGGGCATTAGGTGTTAAGACACCCCTACGAGCTTAGTAACTCAGGTCGCAAATACTGATATGTAGATAGTGCAATGTTTGATTCCCTTAAGCTTTTCTCCTCAACCCATGTAACAAGCGTTGGGCCAATAGCTCCTAAGTCAGTTGACTTTAGGGTATTAGGTGTTAAAACACCCCTTCGGGCTTAATTGCTTAGGTTAGGGAGGCTACGAAACCAAACTTATCTACATTTTTATTATCATCACTTTTTTTTTCTTTTTTCTTCTTTTTTTTTCATGCTTTTCTTTTTTTTTTAATTATATACAATCCCTTTCCCATAGTTGTTACCTTTAACAAAAGAACATAAATAATGTAATAATCCAATATGCAACCCACAATCATATGTTAAAGTGTGTGTGTGTGTGTAAATTAAGGTTTAAGAATACATGCTAAATAAGTATGTAAGCAGAATTAAGTGGTAACAATACGAGAGTTTGTAAACCTGAATATTTCAGGAAGTATTATAATAGACCTTGTTAAGAATAGTTACTAAGATGCGTCTCAAAAGTTACTTTAACAAAAGAGCTCCTTTACTCTGCCATCCTAGTAACAACAATTATGCACATGCTTTATGAAATGAAATTTTTTTTTTATCAACTACTACCCTCTCCCCCCAACCAAAACGAGACATTGTCCTCAATGTTCTAAGGTAGAAAGATAGAGTATAGAAGATATCACTTGAAATAACGAACACTGACAAAACCTGAAACACACTGAAACAAAAACAAGAAATAACAAAACACAATAATAAAACCAAAATACACAAAAATTCACAAATGAAGGCTCAAATCCAATCTAAGCTTTTTACGGCTTCCCGTAGATGACCAATTTATGCGACTCATGGAAGGATCAATCACAGGAATGAAAGATTGTAGTTGGTCAATCAATTGTTCAGCAGTAGTAGCAGAGATTATGATTTGTCGTGCAGAAGATGTTAGAAATTCCTGTTCCACAGCATGATCAAGAAAAGACAACAACTTATCATAATAACCATTAACATTTAACAAACCAATGGGTTTATAGTGAATGTGCAATTGAGCCCAAGAGGAAATATGAAAGATCTCTTCCAATGTGCCTAGACCACCTGGTAAAGCAATGAAAGCATCAGCATGATTAAACATTGCATTCAATCGAGCCGACATTGTAGAGACCTGAAGTTCCTCTCCAATTGTTTTTCCAATGATGTCCCCTTGTGCCAAAGCTTCAGGGACGATTCCTAAAACTTGACTACCTCCTAAAAATGCAGCTATTAACACACCTCCCATTAACCCAAGACTGCCTCCCCCATACACTAAATGAATCTTTCTATCAGCTAGCACCTGACCAAGATGGTTTGCTGATTCTAAAAACTCCTTGTCTTTCCCAGGACTAGATCCACCAAAAACACAGATATTTCTTATTTGATGACTTGAGGAACTTGCCATTTCTACACACTTCTGTATTTGTTGAATGTATAGGTTAAGTAGAAATGAAAGGAAGGAAAAGAGGGTTTTATAGATGAGAAAGTAGAAAGGCAATCATAACATCTATATGTAGGCCAGCTAGAGTCTCACACACACTCTCTCTCTTTTTATTTATTTATTTATTTACTTTTGAAAAAAAACATGTGTATGTACAGGTAGTTGTGATTGTGGCTCACATCTTCCCTTGGTTTTACGTCCAAGAACGGCTTAAACGCTCTCTATGGGTCGGGGATAGGCTTCCCATCCAGTTTTCTTAAAAACTGGCAAACAGGGTCTTTTTTAGTCAGATTCCCAAGACTAAGTCAATCATGTTCTTTATGAAATAGTGGCCATAAATCATGAATTGCACGATGCACATCTCCACTAGGATGCGTCTCAAGAGTCAATAGAAGATTATCTAAAGACTCCTTACTCAGGCCATCCTTAATGAATTGTATTTTATCTTCACGGTTTATAGATACCATTCCTAAAGAACAACATTGTGTATTACAAGTCCATCTAGCACATCGATGACAGACTTCTAGTCGTTTTACACGACGCTTCTTTGCAAAAGTGCTTTTACCTGTTCCAGGCATGTGTGAAATGAAGTTAGAGGACTCAGCTGATAATCAGACCTTTGCTTCAACTAACAAGTCTAAGTACTCCATTGCTTCATCAGGGTCTTTATCTTCAAAAGTTCCATTGCACATCAATTCAACCATTTGCCTATCTTTAGGTGTTAACCCTTCATAGAAATGTGAAACCAGTCTCCATGTTTCAAAACCATGATGAGGGCAAGTACTAAGCAAGTCTCGATACCTATCCCAACATTGGTAAAATGTTTCTCCTGGTTTTTGGGTGAAAGTGGTGATTTATCTCTTGAAAGAGTTTGTTCTATGAGATGGGAAAAACTTCTTTAAAAATTGTTGTTGCATTTCATCCCAAGCACGAATGGATCCTGGTCTTAAATTTTATAGCCATGTTTTAGCTTTATCTTTTAATGAAAAAGGGAAAAGCTTTAATCTGATGGTGTTCATGCTACAATTTAAGTTATTATATGTGTTGCAAACCTCCTCAAATTCTCTTAAATGCAAGTATGGATTTTCCAATTCTAAGCCATGAAAAGAAGGTAAAAGTTGAATAATGCCTGGTTTAAAATTAAAATGAGATGCATCGGGAGGAAAAACTATGCATGATGGTGCACTTGTTCTTGTGGGATTCATGTGGTCTCTAAGTGTTCTAGCACGGTTATTCTCATTATTTTCATTATGAAGTGATTGATTATCTTCTTCGGCCATATTTTCTGAAAATGATAAGGATAACCTACAAAGTCTACCACTCGATGTACGTGACCACACTCTCATGCACATGTAGGAATAGAATAAAAAGAAGAAGAAAACAAAAGAAGAAGAAACACGAGAAAAGAAACAAAGTTATATACAAGAAAAGTGAAAGGAGAAAATAAAATAACTATTATAATTTATACAAAACTTACCTCCCCGGCAACGGCGCCAAAAACTTGACACGACGAAAAGATTGATGTCTTCTCCCAAGTGCATCAACCAGCGAATATCTTCAGGAATTCCATGGTTCATTAACAATCTCAATCTTGCACATCTAGCACGGTAAATTTTTGTAATCGCATTCTGAGGTAGAGCGGGAAAATATTTTTTCAATTTTTCAAGATTAGTGTCCATTTTCAAATGAGAATTGGAAGAGAGCTTTAAAGAATTGCACAGATATATACACCGATATCAGTTATTGTGGGAAACTGAAAGAACCGACTTAAGTCACGGAGTACCGTTATCCACCATTTGACCGGGGTGAAAGAAACTTGCAAAAATCACTCAAAAAGAAACACAAAAACAATGTGAGAAAAAAATAATCAACCTTTATCTACAAAATCATTCAAACCAGTTGATTCGTTTTCATTAAGAAAATTATCAAAGTGAGCTTTCAAACGATGTCCATTTTCCTTAAAATCATTGTCATTCATTGAATTCTCAATATCACAGGCCCATAAGGATTGCTCCATCTTGGTCTTAGCTCTCAAGGGACTGCATAGAGTTGACAATCATAAAACAAAACTTTTTGACCAGTATCAATCTTTTGACAATTTTCACAAGTTTTGCAGAATGCATGCGTGTCCTTGAACATGGTAGGCCAATAAAATCCATTTTGAAAGATTTTTGCAATTGTCTTTTTTGACGAGAAATAACTTCCATATGCTTCAGAATGACAAAGTTTAATGACACTACTTACCTCATTGTCGGGAATGAATCTTTGAAATATTTGATCAGGACAATATTTGAATAAGGTAGGGTCATCACAATAAAAATTCTTCACTTCGTTCAAAAACTGTTCTTTGTCTTGAGTACTCCAATCAGCTAGCAAATCTCCTAAAGAAAGAAAATTGATATTTTTATTATACCAAGGCATTGGACTAAGAGAAAGTAAGGATTCGTTAGGAAAGTAATCATCCATTGATGTGATGTCAAATGTCGAATCTGTTGTCACTGTTGACAAAAGATTCACATCAACATTTTCGGTGCTTGTTTCATCCGTGATTTCTTCCTCAGAATAAACCATTTGCAAATCTTCAGTTTCATCCAATTCATTTTTACTTAAAGTAGATTCAAGTTGATCATAAACTAATTCATCAATATGATCTACTTCTTGTAAATCATTATCATCTCCAGGTTGCTTGCAAATGTTGAAAATATTCATCTCCAATGTCATGTTTTCAAATGATAGCTTCATCAGTCCATTCCTACAATTAATCAATGCGTTAGAGGTTGCAAGAAATGGACGTCCTAAAATAACAGGAGATGAATTACATGCTTCAACAGGTTGTGTGTCCAAGACAATAAAATCCACAGGATAAATGAATTTATCGACTTGTACTAACACATCTTCAATTATTCCTCTAGGCACTTTTATAGATCTATCGGCAAGTAAAAGAGTTATAGAAGTTGGTTTTAACTCACCTAGATTGAGACTCTGAAAAACTGAATATGGAAGTAAATTCACACTAGCACCAAGATCAAGTAAGGCTCTTTCAATTTTATGCTCTCCAATAAAGCAAGAAATTGTAGGACAACCAGGGTCTTTATATTTCAAAGCATTATTGTTTTGAAGAATAGCACTTACTTGTTCGGCTAGAAAGGCTTTCTTTTTCACATTCAGTTTCCTCTTCACAGTGCATAGATCTTTCAAAAATTTAGCATAGGAAGGAACCTGTTTAATAGCATCCAGCAAAGGTATATTGATCCTTACCTGTTTGAAAATTTCATAAATTTCAGAATTGTGATTGATTTTCCTTTGTTTGGTCATGGCTTGAGGAAATGGAAGTGCTGGCGGTGAATCAGTCGTTTCTTTGCAATTTTCAGATTCAACTCCTTCCTTACCCTTAGAGATTGACTCATCATCTTTCTCATAAGGTTCAAGAGAGGGTTTTTCAATAACCTTACCACTGCGCAGAGTAGTGACTGATTTGACTTGATCCATGTGTTGGCTTCCCGAACTACTTGCATTTGCATTGTATTGCCCTTTGGGATTTTATTGTGTTTGAGATGGAAACTTACCTTTCTCTTGGAAACTGAAAGCAGATGTTAATTTTGCAAGAGTATCTTTAAAATCTGTCATGTTTTGAGCAAGTTGAGTATTGATTGTCTCTTGCTTTTCAATGAATGCATGCAATGTTTCCTCAAGATTTCTTCTAGGAGGTGGAGCATAAGGAGGTGCATATCCATAAGAATTTTGGAAATTGTGGTGTGCTTGAAATGGTGGTTGTGAAGTTTGTGCATTGTTGTTCTCACTCTTCCAATTGAAATTTGGGTGATTTCTCCAACCAGGGTTGTATGTTTGGGAGTATGGGTTGTGGTTGGGCCTTTGGAAACTGTTTAAAGCATGGGCTTGTTCATGGAGACATTCCTTAAAAGAACGCAAGGTGGGACAATCGTTGGTTGAGTGTTCATTTGTTTCACAGATTTGACACACAATGTTTTCAATAGATTTTAATTGACCACTCTTTTTCAATTCTAGTGCCTCGACTTTTCTAGCTAAAGATGCAAACTTGGCTTGAAGGTCATGATCTTCCCTAAGGTTGTACATACCTCCACTAGATGTATGAGGTTGAGTTTTACTCGGTGCCTTATAAGTACCTGCGGTGTCCCAATTTTGAGCATTTTCAGCTAACAAGTCTAAGTACTCCATTGCTTCATCAGGGTCTTTATCTTCAAAAGTTCCATTGCACATCAATTCAACCATTTGCCTATCTTTAGGTGTTAACCCTTCATAGAAATGTGAAACCAGTCTCCATGTTTCAAAACCATGATGAGGGCAAGTACTAAGCAAGTCTCGATACCTATCCCAACATTGGTAAAATGTTTCTCCTAGTTTTTGGGTGAAAGTGGTGATTTGTCTCTTGAAAGAGTTTGTTCTATGAGATGGGAAAAACTTCTTTAAAAATTGTTGTTGCATTTCATCCCAAGCACGAATGGATCCTGGTCTTAAATTTTATAGCCATGTTTTAGCTTTATCTTTTAATGAAAAAGGGAAAAGCTTTAATCTGATGGTGTTCATGCTACAATTTAAGTTATTATATGTGTTGCAAACCTCCTCAAATTCTCTTAAATGCAAGTATGGATTTTCCAATTCTAAGCCATGAAAAGAAGGTAAAAGTTGAATAATGCCTGGTTTAAAATTAAAATGAGATGCATCGGGAGGAAAAACTATGCATGATGGTGCACTTGTTCTTGTGGGATTCATGTGGTCTCTAAGTGTTCTAGCACGGTTATTCTCATTATTTTCATTATGAAGTGATTGATTATCTTCTTCGGCCATATTTTCTGAAAATGATAAGGATAACCTACAAAGTCTACCACTCGATGTACATGACCACACTCTCATGCACGTGTAGGAATAGAATAAAAAGAAGAAGAAAACAAAAGAAGAAGAAACACGAGAAAAGAAACAAAGTTATATACAAGAAAAGTGAAAGGAGAAAATAAAATAACTATTATAATTTATACAAAACTTACCTCCCCGGCAACGGCGCCAAAAACTTGACACGACGAAAAGATTGATGTCTTCTCCCAAGTGCAGGAGTGTCGAAGTAATAAATAACCCGGCAAGACCGGGGTCGAACCACAAGGAGGTTAATTGTACAAATTATAAACAGCAATTATAAAACAACAATAACAACAACAACAATAGTAATAATAATAATAATAATAATAGTAGTAGTAGTAGTAGTAATAATAATAATAATAATAATAATAATAATAATAAAGAAAGAAAAGAAGAAGAAGATGATGATGATGAGAACTTAGAGATGAAATATTAATGTAAGGATTAAACAATAATAATAACAAATGTCAAGGTTAGAGGTTCCACTAATGGTATATCAAACAAGTATAGTATAAACTCTTATTATTGAATTGGAAACCACACACAAAGGAGGTTCCAATCAGATTATATATTGTTAACATGATTACATTAGTCATCTTATTCAATTAATGCTAATACTTGTAAATCTCGTCAAGCATTCATGATTATAACTTATGTTAACAACAAATCAAGTTCCTTTCATAGCTCAAGTGTCGGTTATACCATACATTATGGGCTATGAAAGTGCCAAGCATTTGTTGTACCAAGTGTTATACAACATAAATCAAGATTAGTCATTTAACAAGCAAATTATTAAAGAGTGAACAAGATAACAAATATAAAACATGTTAGTATCAAACATTAAAGTCCATATTAAGTTTACATTATACTTATTCTCACACCATTAGTGTAACCTTTTCACCTTGACATAATTAAGTTAGCTAGACATAATGAAAGAAAGCAAAATAGATAAACAAAATAAGAACATAAAAGCTAACTAAGTAAAGGAAAGGAAATGAAAGGCATAAACTTACTATTAATGAAAGCAAAGCATAAACATGACAAAAAATACAAAGAGAGAAAGGAAGAGCATGATCTTGATCTGGAAACCAAGATGCCTAAATGCATGGCAAATGCCTCCTTTTATAGGCCAAAATTGGGAACTATTGATTTGATGACTAATTGATAAATGGGTGGCCAACTTTTGACTTGGTGACAATCCTTATCTTCTCTTGTCTGCCCAAAACATCATTGATAACGTCAAAATTGAAGCCAGTTGTAACATGAAAGTTGTAGGCAATTGTCTCAGCTTTCTTGTGTAAAACATTCAGCTCATTTGGACTTCTAGAACTCCAGATATGGCCAAAATACCGAAAAGTGCTCGGGCTGGAAGACAGATTCGGGCTTCTTTGTTATTGCTATAATTTGGACTTGATAATGGCCTTTTTAGATCTTGGGCTCCATATGAAAGTTGTAGGTCTATGTCTTACCTTTCCATCCATATAAATTGGACCTAAATCTGAGATCTGTAGCTCCAGATATGACCCAATTACCGAATAGTGTTCCGGTTTGGATTGCACCGACATCTCTTCTCTAAGTTTGACCATCTCTTTATCCTTGCAATTTAAGTTCTTCAAGTCATCAATCAATCCTTTCATTTATGTGATAGGCCTGCATTAAAAATAGACATTTACCACAAATTATAGGTATCTTATATTATTAGATACATTATTATAAAACATATTTTAGTTAAGGAGTTATTGATACTTCAAGTGCAAAATGATGATATAAAACCATGATAAAAATGCACTTTTAAGTACTAATCAATTATTGTGTTTTGTTATTTCTTATTTTTGTTTCAGTGTGTTTCAGGTTTTGTCAGTGTTCGTTATTTCAGGTGATATCTTCTATACTCTATCTTTCTACCTTAGAACATTGAGGACAATGTCTCGTTTTGGTTAGGGGGAGAGGGTAGTAGTTGATAAAAAAAAAATTGTTTTTCATTTCATAAAGCATGTGCATAATTGTTGTTACTAGGATGGCAGAGTAAATGAGTTTTTTTGTTAAAGTGACTCTTGAGACGCATCTTAGTAACCATTCTTAACAAGGTCTATTATAATACTTCCTGAAATATTCAGGTTTACAAACTCTCGTATTGTTACCGCTTAATTCTGCTTAAATACTTATTTAACATGTATTCTTAAACCTTAATTTACACACACACACTTTAACATATGATTGTGGGTTGCATATTGGATTATTACATTATTTATGTTCTTTTGTTAAAGGTAACAACTAAGGGAAAGGGATTGTATATAATTAAAAAAAAAGAAAAAAGAAAAAAAAAAAGAAAAAAAATGATGATAATAAAAATGTAGATAAGTTTGGTTTCGTAGCCTCCCTAACCTAAGCAATTAAGCCCGAAGGGGTGTTTTAACACCTAATACCCTAAAGTCAACTGACTTGGGAGCTATTGGCCCAACGCTTGTTACATGGGTTGAGGAGAAAAGCTTAAGGGAATCAAACATTGCACTATCTACATATCAGTATCTGCGACCCGAGTTAGTAAGCTCGTAGGGGTGTCTTAACACCTAATGCCCTAAGACCAACTGGTCTGGGAGTCATTAGCTGAAAGCTCGTTACATGGGTTAAAGATGCATGATGTTTTTAAATTATATGTATATAGATTTAAAAAAAAATGAAAAAAATGAAAAAAAAAAGACAAAAATAGTAATCCCAACCCAAGGAAGTTAACCTTAAACATTAGAACAAAAATTTTGTTTTCTTCCAAGAAAAGCCCCATAATTATGTGTTGATACATTGAGCACAAAACAAAGGTTTATTAATATCTTGTTAAGAGGTATTGAGCAGATATATAAATTTAATGAGAGTTTGTTTATCTGGATAGATTAATGGAAGTTAAATGATGAATACCTTGCTTTGTGAAATTTGCAAATTTTTTAACGCTTTGATTACTAGGGACTAGTAATAAGCTGGTTGGGGGGTGTGATTAGTACTTAAAAGTGCATTTTTGTCATGGTTTTATATCATCATTTTGCACTTGAAGTATCAATAACTCCTTAACTAAAGCATGTTTTATAATAATATATCTAATAATATAAGATACCTTTAATTTGTGGTAAATGTTCATTTTAAATGCAGGCCTATCACATAAATGAAAATATTGATTGATGACTTTAAGAACTTAAATAGCAAAGGCAAAGAGATGGTCAAACTTAGAAAAGAGATGTCGGTGCAATCCAAACCGGAACACTGTTCGGTAATTGGGTCATATCTAGAGCTACAGATCTCAGATTTAGGTCCAATTTATATGGATAGAAAGGCAAGACATAGGCCTACAACTTTCATATGGAGCCCAAGATCTAAAAAGGCCATTATCAAGTCCAAATTGTAGCTACAACAAAGAAGCCCGAATCTATCTTCCAGCCCGAGCACTGTTCGGTATTTTAGCCATATCTGGAGTTCTAGAAGTCGAAATGAGCTGAATTTGTTACACAAGAAATCTAAGACAATTGCCTACAAGTTTCATGTTTGCAACTAGCTCCAGTTTTGACGTTATCAATGACGTTTTGGGCAGACAAGAGAAGATAAGGATTGTCACCAAGTCAAAAGTTGGCCACCCACTTATCAATTAGTCATCAAATCAATAGTTCCCAATTTTGGCCTATAAAAGGAGGCATTTGCCATGCATTTAGGCATCTTGGTTTCCCGATCAAGATCATGCTCTTCCTTTCTCTCTTTGTATTTTTTGTAATGTTTATGCTTTGCTTTCATTAATATTAAGTTTATGCTTTTCATTTCCTTTCCTTTATTTAGTTAACTTTTATGTTCTTATTTTGTTTATCTATTTTACTTCCTTTCATTATGTCTAACTAAGTTAATTATGTCAAGGTGAAAAGGTTACACTAATGGTGTGAGAATAAGTATAATGTAAACTTAATATGGACTTTAATGTTTGATACTAACATGTTTTATATTTGTTATCTTGTTCACTCTTTAATACTTTGCTTGTTAAATGACTAATCTTGATTTATGTTGTATAACACTTGGTACAACAAATGCTTGGCACTTTCATAGCCCATAATGTATGGTATAACCGACACTTGAGCTATGAAAGGAACTTGATTTGTTGTTAACATAAGTTATAATCATGAATGCTTGACGAGATTTACAAGTATTAGCATTAATTGAATAAGATGACTAATGTAATCATGTTAACAATATATAATCTGATTGGAACCTCCTTTGTGTGTGCTTTCCAATTCAATAATAAGAGTTTATACTATACTTGTTTGATATACCATTAGTGGAACCTCTAACCTTGACATTTGTTATTATCATTGTTTAATCCTTACATTAATTTTCCATCTCCAAGTTCTCATCATCTTCTTCTTCTTCTCTTTCTTTATTATTATTATTATTATTACTACTACTACTACTACTACTACTACTACTACTACTACTACTACTACTATTATTATTATTATTATCATTATAGTTATTATTGTTATTGTCATTGTTGTTATTCTTGTCATTGTTGTTGTTGTTGTTGTTGTTGTTGTTGTTGTTGTTGTTGTTGTACTATTGTCATTTATAATTTGTACAATTAACCTCCCTGTGGTTCGACCCCGGTCTTGCCGGGTTATTTATTACTTCTACACTCCTGCACTTGGGAGAAGACATCATCCTTTTAGTCGTGTCATCAGTATATCAAACTTTGTCATAAATTGCTCAAACCTTATATTCTGTCTATTTGGGTTGATATCGCACTATATCTAAAATTTATAAAATAAGAAGAAGCAAGAGAAAAGAAATAAAGTTATATACAAGAAAAGTGAAAAGAGAAAATAAAATAAATATTATAATTTATACAAAACTTACCTCCCCGGCAACGGCGCCAAAAACTTGACACGACGAAAAGATTGATGTCTTCTCCCAAGTGCAGGAGTGTCGAAGTAATAAATAACCCGGCAAGACCGGGGTCGAACCATAGGGAGGTTAATTGTACAAATTATAAACAACAATTATAAACAACAACAATAGTAACAATAATAATAGTAGCAATAATAATACTAATAATACTACTAGTAGTAGTAGTAGTAGTAGTAACAACAACAACAACAATCATAAAGAAAAAGAAAAAGAAGAAGAGTTGATGAGAACTTTGGGATGGAAAATTAACGTAAAGATTAAATAATAATAACAAACAATGTCAAGGTTAGAGGATCCACTAATGGTATGTCAAACAAGTATAATATAAACTCTTATTATTCAATTGGAAACCACACACAAAGGAGGTTCCAATCATATTATAGATTGTTAACATGATTACATTAGTCATCTTATTCAATTAATGCTAATACTTGTAAATTTCATCAAGCATTCATGATTATAACTTATTAACAACAAATCAAGTTCCTTTCATAGCTCAGGTGTCGGTTATACCATATAGTATGGGCTATGAAAGTGCCAAGCATTTTTTGTACCAAGTGTTATACAACATAAATCAAGATTAGTCATTTAACAAGCAAAGTATTAAAAAGTGAATAAGATAACAAATACAAAACATGTTAGTATCAAACATTAAAGTCCATATTAAGTTTACACTATACTTATTCTTACACCATTAGTGTAACCTTTTCACCTTGACATAATGAACTTAGCTAGACATAATGAAATAAAGAAAAATAAATAAACAGAATAAGAACATAAATAAGATAAAAGTTAATTAAGTAAATGAAAGGAAATGATAGGCATAAACTTGATATTAATAAAAGCAAAGCATAAACATTACAAAAAATACAAAGAGAGAAAGCAAAAGCATGATCTTGATCTGGAGACCAAGATGCCTAAATGCATGGCAAATGCCTCCTTTTATAGGCCAAAATTGGAAACTATTGATTTAATGACTAATTGATGAGTGGGTGGCCAACTCTTGACTTGGTGACAATCCTTATCTTCTCTTGTTTGCCCAAAACATCATTGATAATGTCAAAATTAGAGTCACTCGAACATGAAAGTTGTAGGCAATTGTCTTAGCTTTCTTGTGTAAAAAATTCAGCTCATTTGAACTTCTAGAACTCTAAATATGGCTAAAATATTGAGCAGTGCTCGGGCTGGAGGACAGATTCGGGCTTTTTTGTTATTGCAACAATTTGGACTTGAAAATGGCCTTTCTAGATCTTAGGCTCCATATGAAAGTTATAGGCCTATGTCGTACCTTTCTATCCATATAAAGTAGACCTCAATCTAAGATCTATAGCTCCAGATATGATCCAATTACCGAACAGTCTTCCGGTTTGGATTGCACCGACATCTCTTTTCTAAGTTTGGTCATCTCTTTATCCTTTCAATTTCAGTTCTTAAATTCATCAATCAATCCTTTCATTTATGTAATAGGCCTGCATTTAAAATGAACATTTACCATAAATTAAAGGTATTTTATATTATTAGATATATTATTATAAAACATGTTTTAGTTAAAGAGTTATTGATACTTCAAGTGCAAAATGATGATATAAAACCTTGATAAAAATGCACTTTTAAGTACTAATCACATATATAATCTATAATTTTAGGTCATATATCTATTTAGGGGTCATATATCACCACTTTTATAAAACATCCCTTAACTTTAAGATATTGATAGAAAAGACCCTTTCTTTTTCATAACTCACATGGTGTTGTTTTTAACTTCTTGTAAGGTTTTTTTTTTTAAATTGTGTAATTGATAGTTAAAATTATATTATCTTATAAGTTTTTAGATGTTTCTAAACTTAACAATATGTCATTTATAATTTTTTTTAAAGTTGGTTTTTCTATTCAATAATATTATTTTGTTGAAGTGAATGATCGAGTGGTGTATGATGAATAACATAATTTTTTAAACAAATTTTATCAAAACAAATGTCTTGTATTCTCCACCTTTATTGTTTTTTTAATTAATTTTATCTTTTTATTAAGTTAATTATCAACTTTATTTTTATAATATTTAAATGTTCTAGTCTTATATTGGTTTTTTAGCAAATAAGTAATATTATATGTTATGCAAACATCTATAGTTTGCATAAATTTTAAATTACTAATGTAAAAGTGAATTAAGTCTAGAAATCCACTTTTTTTTTTAATTGTTTGAAAAAAAAGTTCATGTACATTTTAATTTTACATAAAGTTCATGCTTATTTTAAAACTCACAGGTAAAACCATTCAAGATTTTTTTTTAACAAAAAAATAATATTATTGTGTATAACTCAAGCGTGTGTGTGTGTGTATATATATATATATTATTCAATGCATTCCAAATCTTATTTTCTAAAACATTACTTTAAAATGGAATGATGTCACTCTTAGCTTTTTATTTATAAAATATCTCTTAAATAAATTATTTTTTTTATGAAACATTATAAAATTATAAGCCATTCTTGAAAGTTTGGTGATTTTATATAAATCTTTTTTTTTAAGAAAAGAATACATTAATAGCCTTTATACCCAAAGTATCCTTAATTATATCATAAATACTTTCTATGAGTGGGAATCTAGTTCTTGTTTATACAATTACTATTTTAAATAATTCAATACTATCATTTTAATATTATTCAACTAAAATTTTATTATTTGATAAAATAAATATTCAATGATTTATTTGATATTGATTTTAAATTAAATCAGAACAACATTACATTATATATATGAATATTGTATAATTTTTTTTGAAGTATTCGCGCGTGTAAAACTTATCTTGGGTAGTGGATTTTTCTTTTATTAGTTTTAGAACAATTCATTTGAATATTGATGTAATCGATTATTTGAAGATTTTTTACTATAAGAATTTATTTATTAATACTTAAATCACAGTGTTAAAATGTCTAATGTATAAATAGAAAGTAAAATTAAATCCTAAAAGGGTATCCTTAATAAAAATTGAGGTAGTTTGGTGCAAGATATTTTTGTAATATTTTTTTTTATATATTTAGTGAATGTTTGAAAGTATTGAAGATTTTGTGTTTTAAAGTATTTTTTACATGAAAATAAATTAAAAAATATTTTTAAGATCAAATAATCTAAAAATAAAAAATAAAAAAATTTCAAGATAACAAAATAATAGTTCAACCATAACATCAAATTAGCCCTTATTGAATCCCATAGTTTTAGGCTTTTAGTTTTCTAAATATAAAAATTGTAGTAAAATAAATAAATTATGCAAACATCAATATATTTTATTAGGCTTAGGTGATAAATGAATTTAATCCCTAGGTTGTCATATTAGATTTAAATTCAAAAATAGATTTAAAAAAAATCTTTTGAAACTACAACTTCATGCATACATGACTTCTTCAAAACTCAATGAAAAAGCATGTTTAGTTTGAATACACAAATATTGTAATTTTTTTTATTATTTTAATTATTATTTATTTTATTTGAGATAATTTATAAAATTATATTTTTTTTTTAATTTTAATTTTATTTAAATTTTTAATTTATAAGATTTGTTTTTCATCATTTTAATAAACTTGAGAAAAATAAAATATTAATAAGTTATTTTACAGATCATTTTTTATAATATAATCAAATATTAGAAAATATTTTTTAATTTATTTTCTATAACACTACCAAATATAAAAAAATAATTTACTTTTTAGAAATTTATTATTTTTATAATTTATTTTTCATAAAAAATAATTTTTCTATAAACAAATGGAGCCATAATCTCCATCACATTTCATAAATCACTTGCAATAAATTAAACCGCTCACTAAGCAAGTGATTAATCTAATTATCAGGAAATTTTGAAAACCAAGAGAGATTTTTATTTCGTTGGAAACAAAAATGAATGACAGATAATAGGATATTGAGAAGGTGATTAATGTTAGAAACAGAAATTCTATCCACTTTAATTTAAAACAGAAAAAATCATTTGTTTAAGAGAATGGAACTTTACAGCGCAAAATGAGTTAAGGAATCAAAACGTTATAATAATTTGGACCCACATGCTAATACCTTTTGTTTCAAATGTCCTAAAGTAGAGTTATTTAGAACCGATTTTGAAGGAAATGACAATATAGCCTACGAGTCCGTTTAATAGTGGGAAAGTAATTGTTTTTTTAAATATATTTTATTTTAAAATATTTTAAAATAATTCTTTTTTAACATCAATATATCAAAATAATATAAAAATAAATAAAATAATTTCAAGTAAAGAAAAAATTAGAAGAATTTTTAATTTTTTTAAAATATTTTTAAAATTAAAAAACAAATGGGCACTATATCTTGGTTCCTTGTCTTTTGTTTAGCATTGATTGATTGTTGTGCTAGAAAGTTTTAATTAATATATTTTATAGTGCTATTGAAACTGTGTTTTTTTCTTTGCTTGATAAGGTATTACATTGATTTATTTTTAGTATTTTTATGGTTTTATATTCTAATGTTAAAAATTAAAAAATGTATTAATCTAATAAATTTTCAATTAAAAAATATTTTTATAAAAACATCATGCATCACATTACCAAATACACATTAAAAATTAAAGTCTTCATAGTTCCATTTACAATTTGAAAGAAATCCAGCAAATGATTTCACAAAATAATGATTATTCCTAAACAAGAGTTAATATATTTTGAAACACAAAGAAAGGAATAAAATGTGGTTATTTTGAAAAACTGGGGAGTCAATAAGAATATACTCCTTTCCATATGCTAATACAAAAATCCGGGGGGCGGGGGGGCGCTTCTTTCCTTCTTTTCTCCTCCCACACTTTATTCCTGACGCTATGTCTCTCTCTCTGATTATGTAGCTACCACAACGGTATAATAATAGCCAAAAAGATAAAGAAAAGGGGCAACCCATCGTCAACATCACTTACATATATTGCACTTGTCTCACTCATTTTGGTGTCCTCTCGAACGTTAAGATTTGCGAAGGCTAGCTGTTCCTTTCTTTCTTTGCTTTAAAGGTAATCAATGTTCCATGTATTCTTTTTTGTAATACTTGTAAGATCTTTTGTCTCTTCATCTGCTTGCTTTCCCCATGTTTACCCAAATGTTTAATCTTTTTATATCCTTGGATATGGGATTTGTTGTTTTGCTGATGTCAATCAAACAAAATATATAAATGGGTTTTGATGCTGTGTTCTTACGTGTTCTTAACCTATGAATTTCTCTGTTTGAATATAGGTTCATTCTGTTTCTTCATTAGCGTACCACCATCTGTATTCTGTCAAGTTTTGGGTGAGTTTCAACGGTTCCTTTTTTCCTTTTTCCTTGTTGTTTATGTTTTCTTTCCCTTTAATTTATGCATTTCTCTTGTTATTGTAAATCTTAATTATGATTTCTGAATAGTTTTCCATGTTTCAAATTTAATGGCAAATCTGCATTTAAGATTATGAACTTATTCACTTGATAGTTTAGGAATTCGTTGCTTTTAATTTTGTTTGTTTATTATTTTCAATTTGGTACAGGAGTTGGTATATAAAAAGTCATGGAAAGCTAGTAATGAGATTGGGTAATTTTACTCTAGCTTGTTTTTGTTTCTGATTTAGGATCTGCATTACAGCCTTTAATTCTTCCAATATATTGGGTGTATCTTTTGGATTTTGACTGGTTAATATTCTCACTGGATGAAACTATATATATATACATTAGACATGGATGCAAAATGAAGGGACCCTTATTCGGATCGGAAGTTTTATTCACTTATCCTTTATTTATTGAATAATTGCAATCTGGGCTTTCTGAGCAACCATGCATGCATTGATGGCACCATTATTCTATAAATAGTACCCGACTTGTTAATTCATATTGTTTGTGGATTTGGCTGTTGACAATTTCTAGATCCCCTTTATGATTTTTTGATTCTCCAATCAAATGATTCTGATATGATATTCATTTCTTTTATGCCTGAGCAATGAACCTACGTTTGTTATTATTGTTCTTGTTGCTAGCTTGGTGTTCCATCTCTCCCTTCCAGCACCAAAAGAAAAACAACTGGGAATGCAGAAAAATGTGCTTGATCTCTGGTAATTCATGTTGTGGAGCTTGTGAAATTCATTTGCCATTTAGGTTGCGCTTATCCATCCCATATGAGGTCGGATACTCAACACTTGACAGATTCACAGTTGGGATTCGAACGGACAAGGAAATCAGAAATAGAATTGCTCTTGTTTTGAAGCACTGCCTTGGCGCAGACGATTGAGTTTTTAAGTTCTAAAGATTCCCATCCTATGAATTATAATTTATAAATATAGTCTATTAAGATTTTTTATTGACAATGGAAAATAAAGGGAATGTGTTGATGGAAAGGTATGATTTTGGGAGATTGCTTGGCCAAGGAAACTTTGCTAAGGTTTACTATGGGAGAAACCTGAAAACTGGCCAGAGTGTGGCCATCAAGGTCATTGACAAAGAGAAGGTTCTGAAATTAGGACTGATGGATCAGATCAAGCGAGAGATATCTGTCATGAGATTGGTTAAACATCCAAACGTACTGCAACTATACGAGGTTATGGCCACCAAAAACAAAATTTACTTTGTGATAGAATATGCTAAAGGTGGCGAACTCTTTAATAAGGTAGCAAAAGGGAGGCTCAAGGAAGATGTTGCCAGGACGTATTTTCAACAGTTAATCAGTGCAATTGATTTTTGTCATAGCAGAGGTGTTTCTCACCGAGATTTGAAACCAGAAAACTTATTACTGGATGAGAATGAAGGTTTGAAGGTGTCAGATTTTGGTTTGAGTGCTGCTGCTGAGTCTAGGCGTCAAGATGGTTTGCTGCACACAACTTGTGGAACTCCTGCATATGTGGCTCCTGAAGTTATTTATAGGAAAGGCTATGACGGGGCTAAAGCTGACATCTGGTCTTGTGGGGTGGTCTTGTTTGTTTTGCTGGCCGGTTATCTCCCATTTCATGATGCAAATCTGATTTTGATGTACCGAAAAATAAGAAAGGCAGAGTACAAGTTCCCTAACTGGTTTTCACCTGAAATGTGCAGGCTGCTATCAAGGATGCTTGATCCTAACCCAAAAACTAGAATATCCATCACAAAAATAATGGAAAATTCCTGGTTTAGAAAAGGATTCGATTCTAATACTGTTACAATTAAAAATGAAGTTACTGGATTGGATCCTTTGGCTGCTGATGTGACATTTGATTCTTGTGAGAATGATAGTGTTCCTGCTGAAGCCAAGAAAGAGATGAGCCAGCCTACCAGTTTGAATGCCTTTGATATCATATCTCTTTCATCTGGGTTTGACTTATCTGGTTTGTTTGCGAAAGATAACCAGAAGAAGGAAAAAAAGTTCATATCAATGCACTCTGCCTCAACTATTACATCCAAGCTGGAGGACATTGCTAGGCTTCTGAAGCTAAAAGTAAAGAAGAAAGATAGAGGGCTGTTGAAGTTGGAGGGATCAGATAAAGGTAGGAAAGGGGCGTTGTCCATTGATACAGAAATATTTGAGTTCACTCCATCTTTTCATTTGGTAGAGGTGAAAAGTTCTAGTGGTGATACCCTGGAATACCTACAGATACTGGAAAATGGTATAAGACCAGCTCTGAAGGACATTGTTTGGGCATGGCAAGGTGAGTAGCGGCAGCAACACATACCTTGTTCCTAGTTATGCCAGCATTTTAGTTATTGTTTTGTTGTTTGAATTTCGAATTTTATTCATAAATTTATTTATCTGGGACCTGTCACGGCCTACATGTGCTTGTAAACAACCATCATTCAACATTCTTAGTGGTTTGGTGCTCAATTTATTTTCTTTACCATGTTCTCTTAGAATTTTGCTTTCATCATGGTTATTGCTGCTGCTCCTCGTGCTTCTTCAAACGAGTAGATTATATAAGGCTTCACATTGTTGTCACCACTGCTTGTGTAAATGCCGAAATCGCAGTGTTTTTTGTTAAATTAGGGTTGTGACATTTATTCAATTTGGTATTATTTACATGAGGATGTGTTGACGGTTGTTTTGTAATCGAGGACTTGAACGATTGAGTAGCAGGCTGTAGCCTGTAGGGTAGCTTAACTGCTAGGATTCCATGTTTTGACAATAAAATACTTAATATTCTACAATTGTATGCACAATGAAAAACAAAATATGAATATGGAAATTAAGGCTGCAGACCTCATCTTAAGACACTCTTAAATTAACACAAATTGAACTGCATACTTACACTCATTACATGAGTATGCACATAAAATGGAAATTTTCCAGCCATTGGAAGCTACTGCAAATACAACCAAGCATACAAAGGACCTTATCTCCATGAAAAGCAAACTAACCAAGCCTAAGAAGTTGACATTGCACTGTTACAAGCCCTACTAAGAGTTTCAGTAGTTGAAACAGGGCTCCGAAGTGGGTTTTACATTTGTTGTTGATGTCTTGCTTCCTTCAATCTTGGCTTTCATACTCCTATATCCTTGATGATCATGTAAATGCCTAGGTCTCCACCAAGTGTCCTTCGTTTTATCTCTTCCTTGAATTCCTTGTCCATGATCCGACGCTTACTGTTTTCTGTCACTGTTGCTTGCAGTGTATGGGTCTAATTTAAGCCTTAGTATTCTGTCTGTCAAATATTTTCATTGAAAAATGCATCAATAAGAAAATGTTCTTTAAATTAAAGAGAAGGGACGTATAGTTTCCTACTTTTTCAAAATTATTAAACCTTAAGAAAATATTTTAACTTCCTTTACTTTTAATTCAAAAAACATGTTACTAATAAAATATGTTTTGCTAAAAAAAATCACGTGTAAAAAAAGAATAATTTATTTAATAAAATATATTGTTTTATAAAGAATTTAAATCATAGTATCAAGTACAAATATTTATTTTAATTGTAAAAAATAAATAAAAATAAATTTTAAAAACTACCTATTTATAAACTAAAAGAAGTCATTTCATTGCTTTTTTTTTTTTTAATTGTTGACAAAGACCCAAGTTCACTATTGATCACTACAGTGCACTTGGCTTATCTCTCTCTCATTTTTTTTTTCTTTTTATCCTTTTGCACTTATTGGTTTTAGTCACTTATTTTTTTTTTTTAACTTTTATCCCTTCATTTTCATGTTATATTCAACATGAATTAAAGTCTAATAATTCATTATGGCTTGTATTATATATTATATCTGAAGTGTCTATTATACTTAATTTTATAAAATAAAATTTAATTTTATTAGTTAGAAAATATTAAAATAACAAGAAACAATTTAACATAGAAACAAAGAGGCAATAATTTTTTTTTTAATGATCATGAGGCGCAAAAAATTACCTTTGAGTCCTTGAATTTTTAAAACTATTTATTCTTATTCCCTATGTTTTAATGCTTTCTCGTTTTAGTACTAAACTTTATTTATTTTCTATTTCAGTTCTTAAAATTTAATAAAAAAAAAATAATCATCAAAAAATAAGAGAGGAGAGAATGTGGTTTGTTCGTCACTTTCTAGCAATAAAAAAGTTCAACAAGCTTTTATTAACGAGAGTAATGTCATTGAGGTGGTGTATGTAAGCTTTTATCCTGTGAGATATGTTTTTAATATTAAATAAACCAATTTATTTTAAAAGAAATAATAAAATAATAAAATCTTTTTTTGAAAAAATACATTAAATATTTTAATTTTTATATAGCTAAATTCTAAAATTTTCATGTATATTTTTTTATAAAAAAAAAATTGTGTTTTTATCATAGTTTGAAAACACACAAAAACTAATTAATGAAAATCATAAGAAGTTTGTGATTATCCATTAAGATTTGACTAAAATCTTTAAAACATCACAAAAATCAATTTGTTTAATTAATATTTGGGGTATGAATTTAACAATATAATGCATGTTCCTGATATTAAATTAAATGAATTGACAAAAATAAAAGTTAGAAATTAATTATAGATTTTAATATTTAGGGGTATTAAATTACATTGTAAAGTATATCTCCATGTATTAAAGATACAAAATAGAAATAAATACATTATTAAAATTTGAGTCTTAGTTAAGTTTTAACCTAATAAGATAGAGATATTTTTACTGAATTAGATATGTCTTAAGCTCTTAGAAATATAGACCTCTTATCAAAGAGGATTTACTTTATATCCATAAGATATGAATCTCTTTACCGATGAGGACCTTTCTTAAACTTTGGATAAATTAACAAATAAAAACATGACTTGGGAAAAAAAATCAATCACTAGGGGTGATGCGTCTTTCTCATACACAATTAGTCCTCTTACTCGTATTCATACAAACTAATAGATTTTCTTGTAACCATAATATTATGTGGTGACTTCTCAACCCTTCAAATCATAATTTTATTATTAATCCTAACACATCTAAAACCTCCCCTTAATCTAAAAAGATGACCTACCATTTGATGTCGTGAATGGTACGACAAGATGACAACTTCACCAGGAAAATCTCTAGTTAAATTAAGCTTTGTTAATTGTTTGTTTGTTATTTATTTTTTGGTATGGGTGATTTAATTTTAATATGTATTTTTGATATATTATCCATGTATAAGAACATCAAATATAAATTTATGCCTTCATGCATTTTAATCATGAGAGTGTAAACTCAATTCTAAATTAGGTGGAGAATTATAGATCTACTTCATGACTTTCAGTTAAGATTCAGATTCGTAAAACACATAATTATGATTTAAATATTTACTTGGTAATGACAATCATATTGTGCCCCAATTATTTTTTATAAACTCTTATATTGCTTTCATGAGAGGTAGTCATTATGTAGATCATATATCTCTTTTAAAACCAAATAGTAATCCTACCCCTTATGTAATGACCAAAACCTATTCTTAGGATGTTTGATTCTAAGTATAAAATTATGTTGTAAAGTATATTCTCGTGTATTAAAAATACAAAACAAAAATAAATACACTATTCAAATTTGGGCTTTAAAATGGTTAGATTTTAATATAATAAGGTAGAGACTCCCTTACTAAGGGGAACATATCTTGATCTCCCCAAAGATAATGACCTCTTTATTGTCGATCAACCTTAAATCTATAAGATGGGAACCTCTTTACTAAAAAGGATCTTTCTTGAGTCTTGAACAGACTAATAAATAGAAATATGACTTGAAAAAAAAATCAATTAATAATGCAGCTTATTATATGTAGGGTGCGATGCACTTGGAGTGATATGTCTTTTTTATACACAACTAGTCCCCTTATCCAGACTCTTACAGATTAGTAGGTTTTTTAATAACCATAATACTAGGTTGTGACTCCTCAACCTTTCAAATCATAATTTCATAATTAATACCAACACATCTAAAACCCATTCGATCTAGGAGGATGACTAGCAATTTGACGTCATGCATGCCACGAAAGGATGATGACTCTAAATGGGAAAATATCTAGTTGGACTAAGCTTTGTTGATTGTTTATTTGTTTGTTATTTATTTGTTGGTCTAGGTGATTTAATTTTAGCATATAATTTTTTTAATATACTATTCATATAAGTACATTGAATATAGATTTATGCCTTCATACATTTTAATTTTGAGTGTATAGATCTAATACTTTTATTTTAGATGTGTATCAATTTTTCTTTTTAACACTAATCCACTTATGGCTAAAATTTAAGTTCTTGATTCTCTCACCTTTTATAAAATCACTTATATATAGTTATTAATGAGAAAACTAAAGCTAAATTGAACCACTTAAACTTATATGTTTGCATTTATGAATCTATTTTTTAAAAGAGTTATTTTCTTGTAAATTAAAATAAATAATATTATTGTAAAAATAAACACTTGAGATTATGTAAAAGAGATTATGTAAAAAGCTCAGATCGAGCTTAAGAATGGAATCTAAAGGGTTTTAGTCTTGAGTCCAAAAAAGAAATATTTAAATTATAAGGCTTGTGATTTTGAGTATTTGAAAGGAATGTATTCTAAAAAGGTGAAGTTTTACTCTTGAAGAAGATGAATAAAAACGCATGAGCCTATAACATGGGAAATGGAATAGACAATGAAGTTGAACTACTATAAAAATTAAGGTGTTTAATCTTTTTTTCATATCGCCCTTTATTTTTTTCTAGAAATTTGATTTGCGATGGAATTGTGTAGTTGGATGTTTGAAGTATATATTAAAGTTCTAGATCTTTAGGAACAAATCTTTTCTTATCTATGTTTGATTTGTTTAGATTTGGAGATTATATTTATTGAAGATTGAAAAAAATATTTTAATTAGTCACTTGATTCATCCCTCTTTTTTAAGGTGTTTAAGACTTTATTATTAAGGTAGAAATATGAAAGACAAGATGTTCGAGATGTAAATATTGTTGTGTTAATGTTTTTGAAAGTTAATGGTATTTCTATGTGTTTTAGATATAGATAGACTTTAGATTAAATTAAAACACTTGAATTTGAGCAAGTTATGGCTAAACATAAACAAAATATGAATTAGATTCCTTTGAATAATTAATCAATCTTTGTTCCTAATGAGAGAAGTAATAGATAATGATTAAGGTTAATTTTAAATCACTTATAATAGTCATTTATGATTTATTTGAGTTGAAATGTTAGTATTTAAAATGTTGGAGTTAAGTCTATTATAATGAGATGGTTAAAGTCAATTCCAACTATTATTTCTGAGTCATTTAAGATTAGCTTGCTTATATCATTAACATCTCATTTGAAACTAAATAACATATTGAATTGAATTGAATTCATAAATAATTTATAATTGAATTGATAATTTATTATGATTTTTATATTTAAAATAAGATACTAAATCACATAATTAAATTCAAATATACTATTTAAATATGTATGACAATGAATTGAAATAACAATCTTAACTATTCTGTCTTTAATTTATAAATTATTTTTGTTATAGAAATCATTTCTTTTTGTTTCAAGGATCCTTATATTTATTTAAAATAACATAAAATATAGGTGCTTTAAAGAAGATATAAATAGAACTATCTCATATTAATTGTTTATTAAATATTTCTTGAAAAGAAATTAAAAAAATATATATTTATTAAAAAAATTTCCATCAAATTCTTTTCTAGATATTTTATAAAAAACCTGTCATCCACGTATAATTGGCTGAACAAAGCAAAAAGAAAAAAGAGAAAAAAAAAAGAAAAAAGAGAAAAAAAAAGAAAAAGAAAGATTCGGGCAAAAACAAAAAAGAAAATAAATAAATAAACGGAAACATGAATAACTGACCTTATGAGGAATAAAAATATCTTGATGAGAATTGATGCGAAGTAGAGAAGGAAAAAATGATATTGCGCTCCCAAAGGTTTTTGAAAGAAAAAAAGAGAAGTGTACACGAGAGACAAAGCAAAAATAATGTTTGTGTTAACATATGCATAATTTTAGAATATTGTTTTAAAAGTTAATTTCAAGAGAGAATCCTATAATAAATGAGAGTCTCCCCTGATTTATTTTTGCATTTTTTTTATAAATTGAATTCTTTGAAATTCAAATCAATACATTTAAAAGAATTCTCAAACATAAAAAATAATATAACCCTTTGAATTTACATGGTGACAGCAAGCTGTAAGTATATACAACAATACAAGACAATATTCTAAGTTGTGCAACATTAATAAAAAGCCAAAAGATTTTGAAACTCAATTGATATTGATGGAATATAATAGGGACTAATTAAAATGATTTCTTTGAGGAGATAATATGCAACCTCCAAGAGTAGAGGGGCATAATGTAGTTCATATATGCTGCGGAAACAAAGGAAAAGAAAAATGTAGGAAAAAGGAGAAAAAAGAAGAGAAGGTTTGGAAGTGAATGAGAAGGAAGAAGAAGATGTCAGTACTGAACATGGTAATGGATAGGTGGAGGCCTCAATTAGATGCGATCCTCTCCACCTTCGTATCCATCTACCCTCACGAAACCTCACCTCTCCTTCACTCCTCTTCCTGCTTTTTTTTCGTAATGATAATAATTAAATCTTGTTCTTCTTTTGTTTTGTTCTTTAAATTAATATAAAGAATTCATAAATTAATTTTAGTGTTTCTTGTTGCAGATTTTGAGTGCATATTTTGTAGTGTTACCATTGCGGGATGAAGGTGCAATCTCTCTAGGTTTATCGAAGCTTCCAGCTCTCTTTATCGGATCCTTATTCCTCACCTTGATTGCTGCTCCTTTATCAACTCTCCTTTTCTCTTTCCCTAATTTCTCTAAATCCAAGGTTGGTTACCATTTCCTTTTTTATTTTTTTCATTATTATTGTGATTGTAATAATAAAATCACTGAAATGGGTTTTGATTTTCAATCATTAATTCTTGAGATTTCATGCTCACCACCACCACCAGGCTTTGTTTTTTATACACAGGTTTTTTAGTGTTTCTCTTGTTCTCTTCTTCTTTCTATGGCATTTCTCTTCCTCTGCTTCTGCTGAGTTTTCGCTCTTCAAGTCAAAGGTATTATTATTATTATTATTTTTTTTTTAATTACCAACAGTTTTTTGGTCTTAATTCTGAGTAAATTGTCTCTTTATTTTAATGATTAGGGTACTGTTGCTATATCAACTGAATTGAAAGAGAGTTTGAAGGTTGATGTTGACAGAACCAGGAGTACATATTCTGGAAGCTGGGATGATCATGGATGGTTTTATATTTCTGTCAGAATTGGATTGTTTCTCTGGGTATGATGAGTTTGAAAGCTTCTAGTGGTTTTAGTTATTTCTTAAATTAAATGTTGACTGATCGTCTTGTGATTTGACTTTTTGAGTTTCTTCTATGGTTGGAATTTTTTTCTTTTTTTTGAAGGTTGCGCTGCTTAATCTTATCACCATATCGTCGACTTGGGCTAGGGTTATTGATGTGATGGATAGTGAGGTTAGCATGCTGCAACGTGGAGACCTTAAAATCATCATGGTTTTATATTCTGCATTTGACATTTCGGTTGTATTCAGTCAGGTTCAAGATTGTTTGGGTTCATTGGTGCTGGTGCTACACTTGGTCAGCTATTTGGATCGTTGTTTGCTACATCAATGGCTTGGTTGGGTCCTTGTATGTATGCTTTGGAAAATGAGATTGTTTAATTTCTGAGTTTCTGTTTGTTTGAATTTGGTTTTAAATGATTGGTTGGTTCAATGCAATTGCAGTTTTACTTCTATTTGCTGCTTTGTTGATGGAACTAGCTGCGCAGTCATCAAAAGGGATCAACAAGGATGTATCCCATCTTCCTCATGAATTATCTCCCATAAGGTCAGCCATTAGTAGTGATGACTTGTTACTGTCTGTTAGTTCATGGATAATCAATGTCCTAGTTTTGTACAGTTTGTTCTTTCAGAGTGAATGCAAATTCTTGTTGTTTGTATCTGATACATTTCTTTTACCCTTTTCTTTTCTCTATGGAGCTTTCACTTCTAGTCAAAACATTTGAACAGTCTGGATGATCCACTAGTACTTTTTAGCTTCTTAGACTACATGCTACTCACCTGTCAAGAAAAAAAAATGTATTCATGTTGGTCATATTATTTTGCATCTCTGGAAGAGTGAAAGAGCTTTTCAGGTGCTTTCATGTAGCTTATTGGGATGCTTTTGCTTTTTAGAAAAGTTGACGCTGATCAGCATGGTGAGGCTGATGGACGGTCATCGCCAGCTTTCAGAGTCTCTTCTCCAAAGTCTCCTTCATCCAGGATGAGGCCTCAGCTTTGGGCCATCTTAGATGGGTTTCGGCTTGTATTATCTTCAACTTATTTGTTGAATGTGTCTCTATTCCTGTGGCTGAGTGCAGTTATTTCATCATTTTTCTATTTTCAGGTAAAATGGAACTCTGCTCCTGTTCATGTACTCTGAATTTCTAAATCACCCTTTCCAAACCAGATTTTATGACTTGACTGAATAGGAAGTAAACTAATTTAGAGAACTATCTATAATTTATGTTGCTTTTTTGTTGATTTTGTTGTTATTAACCATGAGAAGAGCAAGAGGGAAGAGGAAGAGTGGATTGAAAGTAAAAAAGGGATCGGACCATGTTTTTTTTACATGCACGCTGTTTCTCAGTTGGTCAGAGATAACAAGATGCTTATCCTCATCGTATAACTCAGTGGATCTCACATTATCAATTTTTTCAGCCTTTTTTTTTTAATTTTTTAATTTTATTTTGTAATCCTTATGGCTTAAAACATAGCAACATAACTAAGTGTCACTCTTATCCACTCTTAACCCTTCCGATCTTGGGTATGACTGGGATTTTAATCTCAGTTTTACTGCACGAAGGTTCGTGCCAAGCAACTACCACTATGATAGCTGGAATATCTGCCAATTTTGCTGTCATATGCTGGCTAATTTTATTTTTTGATATCTGAAACTTATTTCTTAAACATTTATATACCTGCAAAGAATATCTACAAGTAACATGAATCAGAATAAGTAATTATTGGAGTTGGCATTCCACTACAATTCAAATTTAGGGAGCTTAAACTGTGTAGGCTTGACTATTGATATAAAATGATTTGATTTGTTGCCATTGCTCTAGATATGATTTATCCTCATCTATATATGAATTATGCGTATTTCCTCTCACTAATGAATCCTTGTTTTCTTTTGTAGAAAGTAACAGTAATTGCCATGACTGTTTCAAGCTCTCTTGGAAGAAGAAAATTGTTTGCCCAGATAAATAGCTTCATTGCTGTTTTTATCCTTGCTGGACAACTTACTGTAACAGTAAGCTAATAGCCAAATATATTTCTTCAATGTTTTGATGCTCTGACTGGTTTTAAAACCAAGAAAATAGATAATACTTACTGGAGTTCCAGTA
Source organism: Populus pruinosa (assembly GCA_026413675.1). Classification (NCBI taxonomy): domain Eukaryota; kingdom Viridiplantae; phylum Streptophyta; class Magnoliopsida; order Malpighiales; family Salicaceae; genus Populus; species Populus pruinosa. The sequence goes on along the minus strand of CM048610.1, from coordinate 6,195,569 downwards.
TTAAGGAAATCAGTTGCAGAATTATGATCAAATTTAACAGGCGTCTTGCTCTGATTAATTGTTGCTGAGTTTCCCCTGAAGCAATTTTAATCTTTGTATTCCCAAGCCTCAAAGAGGGTAATTTCTGAAAATAAAATAAAATAATCTCGTGGTTTGTTTGGATGTGGTGGATATAAAGAATATGCACGGTACTTTTATGCAATTGAATCTGAAATGTGTCCACATAAAAAATGTAAAGAAGGAAGCCTTGTAGAAGAATTCCGGACCAAAATGTTTTTAGAAATGATATTCTTTTACACTAATTCAATTTTGAATCTTTAACAAATTGCATGATCTGTAGCAGAGAAATTCATTATGTCAGGTTCTGGTGGTTATTGCTGTCTGTTCATTGGGATCTGCAATTACTTTCCTTAATTCTGCTTGATAAATTTCTTCATGTAATATTTTCTGTGTTTGTACATCTCTGGGGACAAAACTGCAGTGTTCATTGCATTTCACAATATTAGAGTTCCTGTTTATAATTTGTTGAGCTTTTGCTTATCAAATCAAACACAGGGACGCATCCTTACTTTAGCTGGGGTTACTGCAGCAATATGCTCTGCTCCGGTTGCTGCCTTCTCAAATTTAGTTGCTATTGCTGTTTGGCCAACTTGGGTAGCAGTTGCCATCTGTGAGACTGTACGAAAGGTTTGTCACCATTGGTCCCTTGCCTGCAATGAAACAGCATTGTGGGTTGTATTTCTTTCTTTCTTCCTTTCCCAGTTATTCTATCTGAATATAATAATGCTTATGTATCCAATTATCTAGAGTATTATTTGGGTGAATTCACCTTCCTCTTAAATTGTTGAGAACACTTGATATGGTTGAGGAAGTATGTCCCATTCACTTTGAGGCCTCACGGTTTGGTTTTACCCTTACTTGCAGGTGGTTACTTATGTAGTGACCAGGCCTGGAAGAGAACTTCTGTTTACTGTGGTCACTCAAGAAGAGAAATACAAAGCTAAGGTTATTAGATGTTTCTGCACTAATAAGTTATATATATCCCTGATTGAATTGGGCTCTAATACCAGATATTTTTAACAAGCAGTAATTTTGTTGCTTACATATCGATCTCCGATATTTTCTCCCCTTTTGGCAGAAATTTCGACTCATGTCTGATGTCATTTTTATGAAATCCCTTGAGAATCTTTTAGGCATGCATGAGTAGACTTACCTTTGCAATTGATGCAAATAACATGGATTTCACGCATTTCTTGTTTGATATTTCCATTAGATTTTGAATAATTACTTGCATATCTTCTACTGCATTATGTCAACCAGCTCTATGTCTTACCACAGGTTTGCATAGATGTCATTGTTCAACGGCTTGGAGATGCTACAGCTGCAGGAATGTACAAACTACTATTCAGCACTCTTCATGGGAGGACATCAACTGTGTCTCTTTATGCTCTGCCTGTACGTATATAACCAGCAAATTTTATAGATTAATTATTATTGTGGTTATTGATCCAACTTGTTAATTCCTGAGAACCTCAACGTTGTTCTGCACTCCATCAAGTAATGCTCTGAAAATGCCATTTCATTTGTTATGATCATGTTTTTCAACCAAGAATAATGCAAGGTTTTGTTTATCATCTTTGTGCTGCAGATCTGTTTATTTTGGATTTTTACAGCATTCCATTTGGGACAGTGGCAAGCTCAACTTGCAAAGCTCCAGGCCGTCTAAACCTTTTTAGGTTTTTGAAGAATGAGTTTATGTACAGTTATTGAACAAAGGAAACAAAGATAAATAATTCCTTTGTATCATTTCCTCTCTGGGGTTATAATTTTATATGCTGATAGTTAATGGCTGGTAGAGCATGTCTCACTATGTCAAATGCATCTACGATGATGTTTCCTTGTGCTAATACTGCTCCAACTCTACTCGGTTCAAGGCATGGTAACTCGACTTCTTTAGAACACAATTCACCAGCAAAACATTGCAATTTTACTGAACGCTAAGTTGAGTTGCAGTTGGTTGATCTGTGCAGATCACAGGCAATTGTATCTGTGGAACAAAAGTGCTGCTGTGTGGTGGTTACACAGTCGTGAATAAATTTGGTGGTTACACAGTCGTGAATAAATTTGATTCTATCAACTTAGCTCAAGACACAAGATCGCACCTCTGAAATAGGGTTTCAATCTTTGTAAGAGCTGTTGTGAACTTCACCTGTTATCTTGTCCTCCCATCTAGCGCCAATTGGGGGTGACCAAGAACCACATTATCTGTCATCATGGCGCAAAAAAATAAAATAAAAAAAGATTTGTACCTCACACCCCTGAGCCCGGCCATAAAACAGAGATAGCCGTAGACATTGTCCAGGGCGGTTTTCTCGTTCGCTATCCACTGTAAAGCTCGAACATCGATTCTTTTCTATGAACAGTGAACAATACCTAAACAAGAGTGTGTCCCTACTCCCAGTTAACAATGACGTAACATTGTCGGGGAGGGATACTGAAGATTGATATTTGATAAATCCTCCAAGATTATTATTACACCCGCACTAATTCACGGAGTTTCCCAATATTAGGTACGTAAGTACCATTATTGTACATTTGGATACAGGTAAAGCTTCCATTACTGCTATTAAACTGTGCTAATCGGAGTTCCTCTGCCTCAACTTTTTTCATTTATTTTAACAAAGTGCACAGGTTCCAAGCTCATCTCTAGCCATGAGCTACCATTTCCCTCCCCTGCAAGTTCCCTTGTCCCATGAAACCAGCCCTTTGCAGTTGATTAATTTGAGTTTCTCCTCGTAGCTGCTTTATCAAATGAAATTATCCTGGGTTAATCAACCAGTCAGAATGTACATCAGCAAGGTTCGACTTTCATATGATAAACTAAGGGGGAGTATAATTATATAAATTATTCATGCTTTGTTTTGGCAATGGCTAGAAGGATAACTGAAATTAGTCCTACCATACATGCAAATAACTGACTTTTGTGCAGGATGATAGTTCGCCCTTCAGACTTTGAGGGCACTAGAGGGTGTCAGGGCCAGATGAATGTGTGTCTCCTATTTATTTCATCAGGTTTGCTGGCGTTTCACATGTGGTCAAGGCAGGTATTAGTAATTTCATCAGATTAAAATATAATTATTTTGTTTTCACATTTTTATGGTTATGCTGAATAGCGAGATGCGCTGCTAATCCATCTAGTAATGAACAGACAAAATAACCTCCAGGAGAGATCCCTTACTTTCTCAGATCACAGCCTCAGAATCTTGAACTAGAATGCTTTGCAAGACAACAAAATGTTTACCTTGAATGCTTATGTTCCACGGAGGGAACGGACACGATCTTGAATCAAGTGCCTCTCCCAATCTGCTATATCTTCAAAAGCATATTCTGGTAGACTCTCAAAGGGCTGCTTCCATGGATCATTCTTGGCTAGATCATAAGTAGCTGCCTGTATCGATCTCTTACTGGGTCCACAAGGTCTCTTCGAAGTTAGTGTATCATAAGCTGTATTAAGCTGTCCCATAACAGTAGCAAAAATGACAATCAGAAAAATATGTTCCAGTTTGCAAATCAATCAATCAAGAAATTGTATCAAAACAATCACTCTAGAAGTCCGATAATATCATGATATCCATACCAAATATAGCCCACAGTTTTGTAACTCATATCAATATAAGTCTGAAATTTAAAATAATAATTTTTGACAAAAATAAATAGTAAAAGAGTTGAGAACTGACATTCATGCAACAAAACCAGAACATGTAAGCTATAGCAACAGCAGGGGCTCTTCCCAGTCCAGCTGTGCAATGTAGGTACACTCTGCCCTTTCCCTCAGAAGTAGCCCATTCCAACGATGAAACAGCTTTGGGTAATGCACTTCTCAAGGAATCTGGATCGAAATCTGTAGCCTGAACAAAGAATTATATTTGCAAATTCATCCAGTTAGCACCAAGAAAACACTGGTAAAAAAATAAAACGCAGGCATGAACACATGAAAAATGGTTGTAACATATAATAACTCATTTTGGAAATTGGAGTCTTCTACATGTTTCAATTTACAATGAGTAGCACTTTCTTACAGGCCTTCTCATATGACGGATTCCAAGTTGTTGACATCTCTGCATAATAGACTGCAAGTCAATACCCCAATACTCGATGTCCTTGTCCTGCTGCAAGTTTAGAATGTAGGCCACATTCTCCTCATGTCTTAGATGTTCTATATCTTCAGGTTTCTGAGGTTGGGATCCCACAATCACATTATCAGTTATCAATGTGTAGTTCATGCCTGAATACAACATGTCAGTTATCGACTGAATTAAGGAACACAACACACACGGTAAGAAAACTGGAATACATTTAGCATAAAAAGTTGGAGTGCAGGGGAGCCAAAAGTGGAATGCTAATGGTGGAACCTATACTGCAAGATACGTAACTTCTTCTATCAACAAAACCAAACCTCATTTACAAACTAGTTGATATGGGTGTCTACAGTTCACACTGACACACATCTTTATCAATGATTTCTGTAGCCATTCAAAAGAATACTTGTACAGTGTGGCTTCAGACTTTTCTATTTCCAAGTTAGTCAAAGGGTTAATGCAATTTCAAAACTTGAACCCTTTTAATCCTTATACCTTTAGACCCATGTATGCCGGGCTGTAATAAATAAAACTGATACAAATTTTGTATCAAAAGTCTTTCTTTTAAAAAATGGCTGGGTCGATCCCAGCCCTTTTCCATAAGATCTAGGCATATATAAAATGCTTTCAATCAGCTGAAAGCTAATATAATAGCAATGATAAGTCATCTTTCTCAAAAGTGATACAGATCAGGATTATTTTTTCTATTGGAAATTTGAAAGCTTTTCCCTAAAGCGTGTCTATACAATTCTTGATTTGTTATTCTCAATAACTTGTATCCGAAATTAGAGGGTGACAGTGGAAGCATTACCGGGATCATGGTCAACTCCATTAAAAGATAGAGAGGAAAGAATTCATGGAAAAAGTAACAACCTTTTCTGTGTTAAGCTTCATACTTACGTATGAACTGACAACATAAAATTAAATAAATTGAGGATAAAAGGATGCCATCCAGATTCAGACGCTGCCTAAATTATATAGTCATTGACCATTTCAAAAAATTAAAAACCACAGAATGGGTTGTTATTGGATTACTTCAGAATTGAATTCAACAACACAACTTAAAGTATTTAGTATTATGGAAATTTCATTGTATGGCAAAAGCAAGAAGAACCCAGAAAAACATATCCGCCAACCTGCACATTCTCCTTACTCGCAATCCATCAGAGAAAAACAAACTGAAAGTATGAAAAGAACACAAAACACTGACACAGAAACGGATGAACAAACACAGTACCGAAATCTTAGATGGAAATGAAAGATGAAGATCAAGAGCAAGAAATAATTAGGAAAATGGAGGTAAAAGGGAAACTAACTAACCAAGATCATGATGATACTCGTATGGGTTCCTCATCATCCTTTTCATGGCAATATTATACTCTTCCATCCTGTTTGTTGAGCTCAATGATAAGTTTTTTCCTGTGGGGTTGTCCTCAACTCCACTCCCATGACTATGAGCTGGTAACTTACAATGGATTCCAGTTCTGCCCATTTTAAAGCAACTCTTAAAGACCATAAAATTGCATGTGGGTTTCTTTCTCATCAAAAACAAAATTCTATTTTCAAGTGGGTATGTCGAAACTGTAGAGAGGGAAATGTTGCTGCTAATACCAACCATATTATCTCTCCTGATGTTTCTCCGAATAGGAATTCGTGGGCGTTAGATTTGCTACTATCAACTTAAGCCACTCGTGACTTCCTTTTGATGAACTTTATAGGAGGAAAAAAACAAAAAAGAGTTTTACGTCAATTTGGTACTCAGATTATTGTAAGATCAATTGAATCCTCACGTGTGTGTTTTTCCTTACCTTTTAGTAATCAAATTCGTGTATTTGTTTGCAATTAATTTTTACCACAAGTACATGGCGTACAGTAACTTCCCCTCCTCTTTCAATTGTTTTATACTTTATCCAGCTAAATTTGCGTTAACTCATATCTATTGAGTGATTGTTTGAATGCATGTCAATTGTTTGCTTTTCTTCTCGGTAACAAATATTACTGTTTGGTTGTTCATGCAGACACCTTTTGAAATACGTTTGTCACTTAAATTGATGCAGACACCTTTTAAAATATAATATGATTTAAATGGATTGTAACTTAAAAACATATCTTAAAGAATCAAAATTATATATTTGTGGTTGCTGATGCAGACATCTTCTATAATTTGATTTACATGCATTGTAACTTAACCCATCAAGAATTTCTCTTGAAAAATTAGAGTTACACATGATGATCATTATCGCTTTACTTTTATAAAAAATACAAACAAGTGTATTAAATTACAAAAAAATTAATTAGTTATTTAAAGAATTTAAAAGTTTAATAAAAAATTTAATATGAAAATCACTCAACCATATACAAAATAATAAAAATGTTGATTTTTTCCCTTAAAAATAATTTTTTTTTAAAATCTCTACAAAATAATATTTATACTAGAAAAAACTCTAAGTATAATAGGATATCCCTAATAAATATGGATAAACCTAATAAATACTAATAATTCAATAACCATAAATTTAAATAAAGGATCTAATATCTCTAAATGTCTAATAACAATTAAAAGATAAATAAAAAATAGCCTAATTAATTTAAATAAAACTAAATTCCTTTTTGTAATCTATTAGAAAAATTAAAGTCTAACTTCAAATACATGGTTTTCTCTCGTATTAATGATTTAAAAGGTTTTTCATACATCAATGGAAATTTATGAATGTTTATTTTCCAATGCAACTGGAATCATAATAAAATTCTTTTTGTAGCTCAAGTTATGACCAAAACAATATCAAAAAGTCAAACTGACATATTTAAATCTTTTTATAATGTTTAAATGACTACCTACATGTTTTATTGAACATGAATTAAAAATCTAGGCTTGTACTTCATTATTATTATATTCTTAAAATCCACCTTAGCCTATGTATTTTGAAGCCATTAAAAGCTTTTTTGTAGCTCCAAGTCGTGTCATTGAATCAACTAGAACCTCTAACAAATTTTTTAGTATTGTTTGGTTTGCATAATTAAAAGCCTTGATTAATCCAACTAGAATTGAATTGAAATCCTTTTTATTGCTCCATTTATGACTAAAATAGTAGAGAAAGGTAAAAAATGATAGATTTAAATCTTTTTGTAATTTATGAATATCTATCTACAAGCTTTTCTTGAACATGAATTAAATTAATCAATACTTTATTATTTATCTACAAGCTTTTCTTGAACATGAATTAAATTAATCAATACTTTATTATTTAACATTTTCTTGAAGTCTACTTTAGCCTATGTTTCTTGAAGAAATCAAATACAACCCTCTTTAAACCTTTTGGCCTTAAGTTTTATTACTAGATCAACTAGAACATCTAATAGATTTTTTAGTGTTGCTTGAATTATATCAATTATCTTTCTTAAATTGTGGTTTGGAGGGTAGATTTCACATAAAATTAAGGTGTAATCTCAATTTCATGCAAAGCATAAATCACAAAATACCGGAGAATTAGAGGCATGATTTTTTAATATGGAATCATATATAGGATTACTAGAAGTATGAGTTTGCCACATTCAAATATCTATATTTGGTTGAACATATTTTAAATACCCCACTTATATTTATATGATTGTATTTTATTTTTATATAAAATCTGGGTATTGAAAGAGAATTTGAACTTGAATAGTTTCACTATCAATACAATATATCATTTATTATTCAAAGGTCTAGTTGGGCTAATAAAGTAAACATATAATTCTTAAAAAGTAGAATAATTTAGTTTCCTAGCCACTATATATATTAAACGCTAACAAATTACACATTTAAAACCTAAGTGATTACACTCATCTAAAACCTAAGTGATTACATTCATCTCTCTCTATATATATATATATAGAGATGAATGTAATCACTTAGGTTTTAGATGAGTGTAATTTGTTAGAGTTTAATGAGAGCATATACTCTTATGATTTTAGAAATTTGTAAATTTAAATCTTTTGGTTCAATATGATTTTAAAATTTCATTTTATTAACTTTTTTACCTACCTTCCATCAACTTAATACATTAGAATTTAAGTTTCAAAAACTAAGCAATGACTTCCTCATCTTCCATCTTAAATAATTCTACTAATCCCCTTCTTACTATCCCATCCCTCTCCAATCTCTCATTCACTATTAGCATCAAACTCAACTCCTCCAACTATCCTATTTAGAAGGCTCAAACACTGCCCTATTTCAGAGGTCATGGTGTTTTTGGTTATCTTGATGGTACAATCCCAATTCCTCATAAGAAATTGATGCTCTTTATCCCAACATAAGTGCTGGTATCAAAATTCCAAATCCCCAATACATTCAATGGCTTTATTAGGATTCTCTCATCCTTGCCACCATAAATGCCTCCCTGACCGAAGACGCTCTCACTCAAATCATGTCTTACACCACATCTCGTGAAGTTTGGCTTGCATTAGAGCACACATTTTCCTCAATTTCATGTGCTAAAGCTATCCAAATTCACACTTAATTGGCAAATGTTTGTAAGGGTTCTATGTTTGCTAATGAATATTTTCTCTCCATTAAATGACTGGCTAACAAACTTGCTCTTGCTAAACAACCTCTCACAACTGATGATATCATCACCTATGTATTTGTAAGACTTGGCCAGGAGTATGATTCCTTATCTTCCATCATCACCTCTCGTTTAGATCCTGTCACTTTAGAGGAATTCTACTCACTTCTTCTTATAAGTGAGTCCCGAATCAATCATAACAACCAGCCACTTTAAGCCCCTTAATTAGTCAATGTGGCTACAAAGCATCCTTTGCACCAACACCCATCCTCTTCTCACATCCATGCAAACTTTCATGACCCAAATCGTGGAATTGGTATATACCATGGCAGAGGTCGTTGTTCACATTTCAATTCCGGTAACCATGCTTTATCAACCTATGTTTGATGTCAAGTATGTTTTAAACCATGTCATTCTACTTGACAATGCTATAACAAGTTTGATCTTTCTTATTAGGATCAATGCAATCCTAGATACCAGCCTTAAGCCATGGTTGCTGCACGTTACCATACTGTTGATAATGAGTGGCATCTCGATACTAGAAGCAACATTCACTTGCTCAATAAAGATGACAATATCCGGGATCATATTAAGGTGGTTAATGGTGCAGGTTTGAAAATAATTTAAAATGGCACTTCCACTTTCTGTTCTCGTTCTAAATCTTTTATGCTTCACAAATTCTTTATGTTCCTGAAATACAAAAAAATCTTCTGTCTGTTCATCATTTTTGTCTAGATAATAATGTTTTCTTTGATTTTCGTGCCTTTTTTTTTCCTTGTGAAGGATTACTTAGGTAACATCCTGCATTGAGGTCTACTCAGTAATGGTTTTTACAACTTCTCAGCATCTCTTGCTCATCTTTAACCTCAAGGTTTATCTAGTATTCATATGTATGCCAAACTTTGGTATTGCAGCCTCAACCATGCTTCTTTTCCAGTCATCAATTAAGCTACATCACTAACTCCTCATAATAAAATTACTTCTATTTGTTTTGAATGTTAGTTGGTTAAAAGCCTTGCTATGCCTTTTAAACATATTCATGTTTCTATTTTAAAAACTTTGCAATTAATACATTCAGATGGTTGGGGCTGACTCCTGTTTTATCCACCACTGGTACTCGTTATTACATCAATTTTCTAGATGATGCAACAAAACATTTATGGCTATTTCCTTTAACACTCAAATCTAATGCATATCAAACTTTTATCTATTTTCAAAATGCTGTAGAATGCTAATTTGATAAAAAATGCCCTACAATTAGATTGGGGTGGGGAATTTCATAGCCTTTATAAATATCTATAGAGTCAAGGCATTAATCACCAAATAACCTGTCCCTATACCCATCAGCAAGCTGGTGTAATTGAAAGATGTCACCGTCAAATTGTTGAAGTAGGTTTATCTTTATTTGCTCATTTAAAGTTACCACAAATATTTTAGGAAGATGCCTTCTTGACGGTTGTTTATATTATTAATAGATTGCCCGCTCTAGTTTTAAACAATATTTCTCAGTGCCTTTGGTTGCGTTTGCTAGCCCTATTTACACCCTTATAATAGACATAAAAAAGGATTTTCGATCAAAAAACTGTATATTTATTAGGTATAGTACTGGTCATCAAGGCTATAAATATTTAGATGTCTTTACTGGAACACAATTCATCTCCCATCATGTTGTTTTTGATAAGTCTATCTATCCATATACAGTTCCTACATTTGCTTTACTCACAAAAAAATCCAATTAGTTGTTGATTAGTACTTAAAAGTGCATTCTCATTAAGGTTTTATGTCAGCATATTACACCTAAAGTATCATTAAATTCCTTAATTAAAGCATGTTTTATATTAACAAGTCTGATAACATAATATACCTTTAATTCATGGTAAATATTCATCCTAAATGCAAATCTATCACATAAATGAAAGGATTAATTGATGAGTTTAAGTATTGAAATTAAAAGGACAAAGAGAGGGCCAAACTTAGAAGAGAGTTGCTTGTATAGTCCAAACTCAAACACCATTTGATAATTGGATCATATCTGGAGCTGTAAATCTCGAATTTAGGTCTACTTTATATGGATAGAAAGGTAAGACATAGACCTATAACTTTCATGTGGAGTTGAAGACTCAATTTTGCCGTTTTCAAGTTCAAATCTTAGCAACAACAGGGAAGTCAGAATCTGTCTTGCAGCTGAGACACTATTCGATTTTTAGCTCAAATCTTGAGTTCTAGAAGTCCAAATGAGCTCTGAATTTTTATTGTTGGAAAGCTGAGACAATTGCCCACAACTTCCATAATTCAAGGGACTCTAATTCCGATATTAGCAATGATGTTTTGGCCAACCAACAATATCAAAAATCAGCCAATAATATCAATAATCAGCAGCCACGAAATCAATGGTTAGCCACCGACTATTTTCTTATTCAACAAATTAATAGTTGTGAATCTTAGCCTATAAAAGAAGGCATTTGCCATGTATTTGGTTATATTAATTTTTAGATCAAAATCATCTTCTTGCTTTCTCTCTTTATATCTTGTAATGTTTAAGTTTTCTTTCATGCTATATTAATATCTTATTTATGCTCTTTCATTTCCTTTCCTATACTTAGTTAACTTATTTCATGTTTATGTTCTTATTTAGTTTATTTATGTTTTTTTCCTTCATTATGTTTAGCTAAATTAATTATGTTAAGGTGAAAAGATTTCTGTAATGGTGTTAGAATAGGTATAATATAAACTCAACATGGACTTTAATATTTATATCCAAGAAAGATTGTTATTAACATGTTTTATCTTTTTATCTTACTAATTCTTAATACCTTTCTTGTTAAATGGTTAATCTAAATTTATATTGTACATCAAATGCTTGATCCTTCATAATCTTCAGCCGACATCGTTATTATGATAGGAATTTGATTTATTGTTAACATAAGCTAATAACATGAATGCCTGATGATATTTATAAATATGTTGTTATTTAGATAAGATGATTAATATGATCATGTTAATAATTTATAATGAGCTAATAACGATAAATCATCCGATTGGAACCTCCTCTGTGTGTGGTTTTCAGTTGAGTAATAAAAAGAGTTTATATTATATTTATTTGAAACACCATTAGTGAATCCTCTAACCTTGACATTTGTTTTACTATTGTTTAATCCTTATATCAATATCACATCCCAAAACTCTCTTCAACTCCTTTTCTGTTATTATTCTTTTCAAATCTTTTTCTTTATTTGTAATTTATATAATTCACCTCCCTATGCTTCGACCCCGGTCTTGCCGGGTTATTTATTACTTTGACACTCCTGCACTTAGGATAAGACATCAACTCTTTGATCGTGTTAGTTTTTCTCCCACCAAATCTTTAATTGTCATCCTCTAATGCTTTTACCTTTGCAGGTATAGTTAATCAGACTCCTGCACCAAGCCAACAACATATAATCTCACCATCAAGTCCTTTAAATTATCTTCATGATAATTCTACCTCCCTTGCCAGCAATACTACTCCATCATAACTACAAAATAATACCATTCCCTCTCTAACACCTTCTCAACCTTAATAACAGAATCAAACCACACACCTCATGATCACAATAAGTAGGAATAACATTCATAAACCTAAAATCATACCTGATCACCATATTCGCTATCCAATTCCCAAAGCCTTTATGATCACACTCCAACCACACAACCAAAAACAACTTGCTATTCCATTACAGTCAAACACCACCAATGATGTGACGCTATGAACAAAGAAGATGATGCCCTGTTAGCAAATGAAACCTGGACTTTGGTTCCCTAACCACCAGATGCTAATCTAGTTGGTTGCAAATGGGTTTACAAAGTTAAAAGAAAAGCTGATGGTAACATTGAACGTTTCAAGGCATGTTTAGTAGCCAAAGGTTTTCATTAACAAGAGGGTGTTGATTTTGTGAGACATTAGTCCAGTGGTCAAACCACCTACTATAAGATTGGTGTTATCTCTAGTAGTTTCATATGGTTGGTATCTTTGTCAAATCGATATGCAAAATGTCTTATTACATGGCGTTCTACACGAGGATGTCTTTATGAATCAACCCCCAGGCTTCATTCATCGGCAATTGCCTTACCACGTTTATATAAAGATCTCTATATGGTCTTTGTCAAGCACTAAGAGCATGGTTCTCTCGATTGACTGATCAGTTGCTAGCCATTAACTTCATCAATAGTCAGGCTGATCACTCTTTTTATATTATCACCAAGGCTCCACACCTATTTATCTTCTCATTTATGTTGATGACATAATTCTAGATAGGGCTAACATTTAAGCTATTAACTATGTCATTACCTTGTTGAAGAAGAAGTTTACAGTGAAAGACATGGGTGACTTGACATTCTTTTTAGGAATTGAAGCGATTCGAGATACCAATGGCTTGTATTTATCCCAAGTGCCGTTACATTCTGGATCTCCTTACCCATAGCTATATGGATAAAGAAAAGTCTTGCTTGACTCCCATGTCCACCTCTCAGTTATTAACAAAGTCTGATGACATACCTTTAATGACCTTCATCTATATCACATCATAGTTGGCGAGATGCAATACCTCTCTTTCACTAGGCCTGATGTTGCCTTTGCAATTCACAAGGTTAGCAAATATATGCATAATCCGCATGAACTACATTGGACAGCTGTAAAACACATTTTGCACTAGTTAAAAAGCACAATCTCTCATACATTGTTAATTCAACCAAGTACTACAGTAAAGCTTCATTCCTTTAGAGATGCGGATTGGCCATCTGATTGTGATGAAAGACGATCAGTTGGTGCTTTTTATGTTTATCTAGATAAAAATTTAATTTCAAGGGGGTGCAAATAGTATTAAACTATTACCCGAAGTAGTATTGAAGCAGAATACAAAGCTCTTGCCAATGCTGCTACTGAAATTCAATGGATCCAATCCTTGATAATTGATGTTCATGTTCAGCTTGTCTAACCTTCAATTCTTCGGTGTGACAACATCGGAGCTACATACTTGACTAGTAATCCCCTATTTCATGCTCGCATAAAACATATTGAAATTGACTTCCATTTTGTTTGTGATCAAGTTCTACGTGGTCAACTTTATATTCGATTTGTGTCTAGTAAAGATCAATATGTAGATGTCCTCACGAAACTGTTATCTTCCACTCAGTTTTTTCTCCTGTATGACAGTCTCAATGTTCATTCCTTACCCTTTTGACTATGGGGGTGTGTGGAAGAACAGGTCAATAAGATAAAAGAACAGGTTAATAAGAACTCTTCAAAACCAAAAGCAGAATCTTGAAACAAAGGAGATAAAGATAACAAGAGAAGATAAGATAACACATTTTTCAATTTCAAATGTATATCATGCATAGGCAAACTAATAGGATAGTTGTTGCATTTCTTTAAAACTCAAAGTCTATTTAAAGACAACCAAAATGCAGAAGAATGTACTGAAGAAGAACATAAATAATCATTTCTTTAAGTCTTTCTCTTTAGCCCACATTGATTTATTTAATCATAAAGAGTAACGATTGTTCATTAGAAAAAAAGAAGAAGAGGAAAATGGATGAAATCGATTGTGAATAAGAATAATAAATGAAGCTAGAAGAGTCCTTGATCAATTAGGAGAGTTAAAGAACAGTCGACTAGTCAACCAAACAACTAAAATTCATGATTGACACAACCAAAAGATTGATTTCTTCTCCAAAGTGCAGGAGTGTTGAAATAATAAATAACCCGGTAAGATTGGGTGACACGACTGAAAAATTGATGTCTTCTCTCAAGTGCAGGAGTGTCGAAGTAATAAATAACCCAGCAAGACTGGGGTCGAACCACAAGGAGGTTAATTGTACAAATTATAAATAACAATAATACAACAATAATAACAATAACAACAACAACAACAATAATAATAGTAATAACAATAACAATAATAATAGTAACAACAACAACAACAACAACAACAACAACAACAACAACAATAATAATAATAAAGAAAAAGAAGAAGATGATGAGAACTTTGAGATGAAATATTAACGTAAATATTTAACAACGATAACAATAAATGTCAAGGTTAGAGGATCCACTAATGGTATATCAAACAAGTATAGTATAAACTCTTATTATTCAATTGGAAACCACACACAAAGGAGGTTCCAATGAGATTATAGATTGTTAACATGATTACATTAGTCATCTTATTCGATTAATGGTAATACATGTAAATCTCGTCAAGCATTCATGATTATAACTTATGTTAACAACAAATCAAGTTCCTTTCATAGCTCAGGTGTCGGTTATACCATACAGTATGGTTTATGAGAGTGCCAAGTATTTGTTGTACCAAGTGTTATACAACATAAATCAAGATTAGTCATTTAACAAGCAAAGTATTAAAGAGTGAACAAGATAACAAATACAAAACATGTTAGTATCAAACATTAAAGTCCATATTAAGTTTACACTATACTTATTCTTACACCATTAGTGTAGCCTTTTCACCTTGACATAATAAACTTAGCAGACATAATGAAAGAAAGAAAAATAAATAAACAAAATAACAACATAAATAAGATAAAAGTTAACTAAGAAAATGAAAGGAAATGAAAGACATAAACTTGATATTAATGAAAGCAAAGCAAAGCATAAGCAATACAAAAAGTACAAAGAGAGAAAGGAAGAGCATGATCTTGATCTGGAAACCAAGATGCCTAAATGTATGGCAAATGCCTCCTTTTATAGGCCAAAATTGGAAACTATTGATTTGATGACTAATTGATGAGTGGGTGGCCAACTCTTGACTTGGTGATAATCCTTATCTTCTCTTGCCTACCCAAAACGTCATTCATAACGTCAAAATTGGAGCCACTCAAAAAGATAAAAGTTGTAGGCAATTGTCTCAGCTTTCTTGTGTAAAACATTCAGCTCATTTGGACTTCTAGAACTCCAGATACGGCCAAAATACTGAATAGTGCTCGGGCTGGAGGACAGATTCGGGCTTCTTTGTTGTTGCTACCATTTGGACTTGAAAATGACCTTTTTAGATTTTGGGCTCCATATGAAAGTTGTAGGCCTATATCTTACCTTTCCATCCATCTAAAGTAAACCTAAATCTGAGATCTATATCTCTAGATATGACCCAATTACCGAATAGTGTTCCGGTTTGGATTGCACCGACATCTCTTTTCTAATTTTGGTCATCTTTTTGCCCTTGCAATTGAAGTTCTTAAAGTCATCAATAAATCCTTTCATTTATGTGATAGGCCTGCATTTAAAATGAACATTTACCATAAATTAAAGGAATGTTATATTATTAGATATATTATTATAAAACATGCTTTAGTTAAGGAGTTATTGATACTTCAAGTGCAAAATGATGATATAAAACCATGAAAAAAATACACTTTGAAGTACTAATCACACCCCCTAACCAGCTTAGTACTAGTCCCTAGTAATCAAAGTGATTAGTACTTAAAAGTGCATTCTCATTAAGGATTTATGTCATCATATTGCACCTAAAGTATCATTAAATTCCCTAACAAAAGCTTGTTTTATATTAGCAAGTCTAAAAATATAATATACTTTTAATTCATGGTAAATGTTCATCCTAAATGCAGGTTTATCACATATATAAAAGGATTGATTGATGAGTTTAAGGATTGAAATTGAAAGGATAAAAAGAAGGCCAAACTTAGCAAAGTGTTGCTGGTGCATTCCAAACTCGAACACCGTTCGGCAATTTGATCATATCTGGAGCTGTAGATATCAGATTTAGGTCCATTTTATATCGATGGAAAGGTAAGACATAGACCTACAACTTTCATATGGATGCAAAGACTCAGTTCTGCCGTTTTCAAGCTCAAATCTTAGCAACAACAAAGACGTCGGAAGCTGTCCTGCAACTCAAACACTATTCGGTTTTTGGCTTATATCTTGAGTTCTAGAAGTCCAAATGAGCTCTGGTTTTTTTTGTTGGAAAGCTGAGAAAATTGCCCACAACTTTTATAATTCAGTTGGCTATAATTCTGATGTGAGCAATGATGTTTTGGCTAGCCAACAATATCAATAATCAGCCCACAATATCAAAAAAACCAGCAGCCATTAATGTCAAAAACCAGCCACCAAATCAATGGATGCCCACCAATTCTTCAATCAATCAATAGTTCTGAAACTTAGCCTATAAAAGGAGGCATTGTCCATGTATTTAGTTATATTAATTTTCAGATCAAAGTTATCTTCTTGCTTTCTCTCTACATTTTTGTAATGTTCAAGTTTTCTTTCATGCTATAGTAATCTCTTGTTTATGCTCTTTCATTTCCTTTCCTATACTTAGTTAGCTTATATTATGTTTATGTTCTTATATTGCTTATTTATGTTTTTCTCCTTCTTAATGTTTAACTAAGTTAATTATGTCAAGGTGAAAAGGTTTCTCTAATGGTGTTAGAATAGGTATAATATAAACTCAACATGAGCTTTAAATGTTTATATCCAAGAAAGATTGTTATTAACATGTTTTATCTTTTTATCTTACTAATTCTTAATACCTTGCTTATTAAATGGTTAACTTAGATTTGTGTTGTATAATATTTGGTACATCAAATGATTGATCCTTCATAGTTTTCGGCCGACATCGTTATTATGATAGGAACTTGATTTGTTGTTAACATAAACTAGCAACATGAATGCTTGATGATATTTATAAGTATGGTATTACTTAGATAAGATAATTAATATGATCATGTTAGTAATTTATAATGAGCTAATAACGAGAAATCATCCGATTAGAACCTCCTTTGTGTGTGGTTTCTAGTTGAGTAATAAAAAGAGTTTATATTATATTTATTTGAAATACCATTAGTGAATCCTATAACCTTGACATATGTTTTGTTATTATTTAATCCTTACATCAATATTACATCCCAAAACTTTCTTCAACTCTTTTTCTGTTATTATTCTCTTCAAATCTTTTTCTTTATTTGTAATTTATATAATTCACCTCCCTGTGGTTCGACCCCGGTCTTGCCGGATTATTTTACTTTGACACTCCTGCACTTAGGATAAGACATCAACTCTTTGATCTTTTTGGCGCTGTTGTCGGGGAGGTAAGTTATTGTATAAATTAAATATTTTATTTTATTTTATTTTCACTTTTATTTGTTTTTCTAATTGTTTTTTCTTTTTCTTTTTCTTTTTTCTTTTCTTTTCTTTTGTATTTGCATGAGAGTTTGGACACGTACATTAAGTGGTAGACTTTCTAGAAAATCATCATTTTCTTTAGAAAACATGGCCGAAGAAGATAACCAATCAATTCATAATGAGAATAATGAGAATAATCGTGTTAGAACACTTAGAGATCATATGAATCCAACAAGAACAAGTGCACCATCATGTATTGTTTTTCCTCCTGATGCATCTCATTTTAATTTTAAGCTAGGTATTATTCAACTTTTACCCATTTTTCATGGCTTAGAATTAGAAAATCCATACTTGCACTTAAGAGAATTTGAAGAAGTTTGTAACACTTATAATGACTTAAATTGTAGCATGAACACCATCAGATTAAAGCTTTTTCCTTTTTCGTTAAAAGATAAAGCTAAAACATGGCTACAAAATATTAGGTCAGGATCCATTCATGCTTGAGATGAAATGCAACAATAGTTTTTAAAGAATTTTTCCCTTCTCATAGAACAAACTCTTCCAAAAGACAAATCATCACTTTTACTCAAAAACCAGGAGAAACATTTTACAAATGTTGGGATAGATATAAAGACTTGCTTAATACCTGTCCTCATCATGGTTTTGAAACATGAAGATTAGTTTCACAATTTTATGAAGGGTTAACACCTAAAGATAGGCAAATGGTGGAATTGATGTGCAATGGAACTTTTGAAAATAAAGACCCTGATGAAGCAATGGAGTACCTAGACTTGCTAGTTGAAAATGCTCAAAATTGGGACACCACAGGTACTTGTGAGGCACCAGGTAAAACTTAACCTCATACATCTAATGGAGGCATGTACAGCCTTAGGGAAGATCATGACCTCCAAGCCAAATTTGCATCTTTAGCTAGAAAAGTTGAGGCACTAGAATTAAAAAAGAGTGGTCAATTAAAATCTGTTCAAGAAATTGTGTGTCAAATTTGTGAAACTAATGAACATTCGACCAATGATTGTCCCACGTTGCCTTCTTTTAAGGAATGTCTCCATGAACAAGCCAATGCTTTAAATAGTTTCCAAAGACCAAGTCATAACCCGTACTCACAAACGTACAACCCTAGTTGGAGAAATCACCCAAATTTCAGTTGGAAGAGTGGTAACAATAATGCACAAACTTCACAACCACCATTTCAAACACAACATAATTTTCAAAATTCTCATGGATATGCACCTCCTTATATTCCCCCTCCTAGAAGAAATCTTGAGGAAACATTACATGCATTCATTGAAAAGCAAGAGACAATCAACACTCAAAATGCTCAAACCATGGCTGATTTGAAAGATACTCTTGCAAAGTTCACATTTGCTCTCAGTTTTCAGGAGAAAGGTAAGTTTCCATCTCAACCCCAGCAAAATCCTAAGGGGCAATACAATTCAAGTACAAGAAGTTTTGAAAGCCAACATTTGGATCAAGTCAAATCAGTCACTACTCTCCGCAGTGGTAAGGTTATTAAAAAACCCATTCTTAAACCTTGTGAGAAAGAAGGTGAGTTAGTCTCCAAGGGTAAGGAAATGGTTGAACCTGATCATTGCAAAGAAGAGACTGATTCCCCAGCAGCACTTCCATTTCCTCATGCCATGACCAAACAAAGGAAAGTCAATTACAATTCTGAAATCTTTGAAACTTTCAAACAGGTAAGGATTAATGATTAGTACTTAAAAGTGCATTTTTGTCATGGTTTTATATCATCATTTTGCACTTGAAGTATCAATAACTCCTTAACTAAAGCATGTTTTATAATAATATATCTAATAATATAAGATACCTTTAATTTATAGTAAATGTTCATTTTAAATGCAGGCCTATCACATAAATGAAAATATTGATTGATGATTTTAAGAACTTAAATTGCAAAGGATAAAGAGATGGTCAAACTTAGAAAAGAGATGTCGGTGCAATCCAAACCGGAACACTGTTCAGTAATTGGGTCATATCTGGAGCTACAAATCTCAGATTTAGGTCCACTTTATATGGATGGAAAGGTAAGACATAGGCCTACAACTTTTATATGGAGCCCAAGATCTAAAAAGGCCATTATCAAGTCGAAATTGTAGCAACAACAAAGAAGCCCGAATTTGTCTTCCAGCCCGAGCACTGTTTGGTATTTTAGCCATATCTGGAGTTCTAGAAGTCCAAATGAGCTGAATTTTTTACACAAGAAAGCTGAGACAATTGGCTACAACTTTCATGTTGGCTCCAATTTTGATGTTATCAATGACGTTTTGGGCAGACAAGAGAAGATAAGGATTGTCACCAAGTCAAAAGTTGGCCACCCACTTATCAATTAGTCATCAAATCAATAGTTCCTAATTTTGGCCTATAAAAGGAGGCATTTGCCATGCATTTAGGCATCTTGGTGTTCAGATCAAGATCATGCTCTTCCTTTCTCTCTTTGTATTTTTTGTAATGTTTATGCTTTACTTTCATTAATATCAAGTTTATGCCTTTCATTTCCTTTCCTTTACTTAGTTAACTTTTATGTTCTTATTTTGTTTATTTGTTTTCCTTTCTTTCATTATGTCTAGCTAAGTTAATTATGTCAAGGTGAAAAGGTTACACTAATGGTGGAAGAATAAGTATAGTGTAAACTTAATATGGACCTTAATGTTTGATACTAACATGTTTTATATTTGTTATCTTGTTCACTCTTTAATACTTTGCTTGTTAAATGACTAATCTTGATTTATGTTGTATAACATAAATAAACTTAGGGAGAAAGATTGATGTCTTCTCCCAAGTGCAACGACGCCAAAAACTTTTATGTTCAACTAGACATCATCATCCCCGGCAACGGCGCCAAAAACTTGACACGACGAAAAGATTGATGTCTTCTCCCAAGTGTAGGAGTGTCGAAGTAATAAATAAACCGGCAAGACCGGGGTCGAACCACAGGGAGGTTAATTGTACAAATTATAGACAATAATTATAAGCAACAATAATAGCAATAACAACAACAACAATAACAATAACAACAACAACTATAATAATAATAATAATAGTAGTAGTAGTAGTAGTAGTAGTATTAGTAGTACTAATAATAATAATAATAATAATAATAATAATAATAAAGAAAGAGAAGAAGATGAAGATGATGAGAACTTGGAGATGGAAAATTAATGTAAGGATTAAACAATAATAATAACAAATGTCAAGGTTAGAGGTTCCACTAATGGTATATCAAACAAGTATAGTATAAACTCTTATTATTGAATTGGAAACCACACACAAAGGAGGTTCCAATCAGATTATATATTGTTAACATGATTACATTAGTCATCTTATTCAATTAATGCTAATACTTGTAAATCTCGTCAAGCATTCATGATTATAACTTATGTTAACAACAAATCAAGTTCCTTTCATAGCTCAGGTGTCGGTTATACCATACATTATGAGCTATGAAAGTGCCAAGCATTTGTTGTACCAAGTGTTATACAACATAAATCAAGATTAGTCATTTAACAAGCAAAGTATTAAAGAGTGAATAAGATAACAAATATAAAACATGTTAGTATCAAACATTAAGGTCCATATTAAGTTTACACTATACTTATTCTTCCACCATTAGTGTAACCTTTTCACCTTGACATAATTAACTTAGCTAGACATAATGAAAGAAAGGAAAACAAATAAACAAAATAAGAACATAAAAGTTAACTAAGTAAAGGAAAGGAAATGAAAGGCATAAACTTGATATTAATAAAAGTAAAGCATAAACATTACAAAAAATACAAAGAGAGAAAGGAAGAGCATGATCTTGATCTGAACACCAAGATGCCTAAATGCATGGCAAATGCCTCCTTTTATAGGCCAAAATTGGGAACTATTGATTTGATGACTAATTGATAAGTGGGTGGCCAACTTTTGACTTGGTGACAATCCTTATCTTCTCTTGTCTGCCTAAAACGTCATTGATAACGTCAAAATTGGAGCCAGTTGTAAACATGAAAGTTGTAGGAAATTGTCTCAGCTTTCTTGTGTAAACAATTCAGCTCATTTGGACTTCTAGAACTCCAGATATGGCCAAAATAGCGAACAGTGCTCGGGCTGGAAGACAGATTCAGGCTTCTTTGTTGTTGCTACAATTTGGACTTGATAATGGCCTTTTTAGATCTTGGGCTCCATATCAAAGTTGTAGGCCTATGTCTTACCTTTCCATCCATATAAATTGGACCTAAATCTGAGATCTGTAGCTCCAGATATGACCCAATTACCGAACAGTGTTCCGGTTTGGATTGCACCGACATCTCTTCTCTAAGTTTGACCATCTCTTTATCCATGCAATTTAAGTTCTTAAAATCATCAATCAATATTTTCATTTATGTGATAGGCCTGCATTTAAAATGAACATTTACTATAAATTAAAGGTATCTTATATTATTAGATATATTATTATAAAACATGCTTTAGTTAAGGAGTTATTGATACTTCAAGTGCAAAATGATGATATAAAACCATGATAAAAATGCACTTTTAAGTACTAATCACACCCCTCAACCAGCTTATTACTAGTCCCTAGTAATTAAAGCGTTACAACAATTTGCAAATTTCACAAAGCAAGGTATTCATCATTTAACTTCCATTAATCTATCTAGATAAACAAACTCTCATTAAATTTATATATCTGCTCAATACCTCTTAACAAGATATTAATAAACCTTTCTTTTATGCTCAATGTATCAACACATAATTATGGGGCTTTTCTTGGAAAACAAAATTTTTGTTCTAATGTTTAAGGTTAACTTTCTTGGGTTGGGATTACTATTTTTGTCTTTTTTTTTTCATTTTTTTCATTTTTTTTAAATCTATATACATATAATTTAAAAACATCATGCATCTTTAACCCATGTAACGAGCTTTCAGCTAATGACTCCCAGACCAGTTGGTCTTAGGGCATTAGGTGTTAAGACACCCCTACGAGCTTAGTAACTTGGATCGCAGATACTGATATGTAGATAGTGCAATGTTTAATTCCCTTAAGCTTTTCTCCTCAACCCATGTAACAAGCGTTGGGCCAATAGCTCCCAAGTCAGTTGACTTTAGGGTATTAGGTGTTAAAACACCCCTTCGGGTTTAATTGCTTAGTTTAGGGAGGCTACGAAACCAAACTTATCTACATTTTTATTATCATCATTTTCTTTTTCTTTTTCTTTTTTTTTCTTTTTTTTTTAAATTATATACAATCCCTTTCCCTTAGTTGTTACCTTTAACAAAAGAACATAAATAATGTAATAATCCAATATGAAACCCACAATCATATGTTAAAGTGTGTGTGTGTAAATTAAGGTTTAAGAATACATGTTAAATAAGTATATGAGCAGAATTAAGCGGTAATAATACGAGAGTTTGGAAACCTGAATATTTCAGGAAGTATTATAATAGACCTTGTTAAGAATGGTTACTAAGATGCGTCTCAAGAGTCACTTTAACAAAAGAACTCCTTTACTCTGCCATCCTAGTAACAACAATTATGCACATGCTTTATGAAATGAAAAACAATTTTTTTTTTATCAACTACTACCCTCTCCCCCCAACCAAAACGAGACATTATCCTCAATGTTCTAAGGTAGAAAGATAGAGTATAGAAGATATCACCTGAAATAACGAACACGGACAAAACCTGAAACACACTGAAACAAAAATAAGAAATAACAAAACATAAATATTATGCTATTAATAAGAAGAAAAGACACAAATTTTTACAAGCTAAGACTCAAATCGCAGTTGTGATTGTGGCTCACATCTTCCCTTGGTTTTACGTCCAAGAATGGCTTAAATGCCCTCTATGGGTCGAGGATAGGCTTCCCATCTAGTTTTCTTAAAAATTGGCAAACAGGGTCTTTTTTTAGTCAGATTTCCAAGATTATGCCAAGCATGTTCTTTATGAAAATGGGTTCCTAAGTCATGAATTACACGATGCTTATCTCGACTATGATGAGACTTAAGAGTCAATAGAAGATTATCTAAAGACTCTCTGTGTTTTGAAATAAATCCCACCTTCTGAAAATTTTCACAGTTTTTGCGGAATGCATCTGACTCCTTGAATATGATGGGCCACTAAAATCCACTTTGTAAGATTTCTACAATCCTCTTTTTTGATGAGAAATGATCCCCATATGCCTTAGAGTAACAAAATTTAATGAAATTACTTACCTCATTGTCGAGAATGCATTTTTGAAATATTTGATCAGGACAATAATTGAATAAGTAAGGGTCATCCCAATAAAAATTTTGCTCGTTGCTCAAAAATTTTCTTTTGTCTTCAATACTCCAATGAGTTGGCAAAAATCCTGAAGCAAGAAAATTGATATTTTTAGCAAACCAAGGCATTGAATTAAGAGAAAGTAGAGATTCATCAGGAAAGTAGTCATCAATTGGTGTGATGTCGGGTGTCGAATCTGTTGTCACTTTTGATAAAAGATTCACATCAACCTTTTCGATGCCTTTTTCATCCTCGATTTCTTCCTGATTGGTCATGGCATGAGAAAATGGAAGTGCTGGCGGAGAATGAGTCATTTCTTTGCAATTTTCAGATTCAACCCCTTCCTTACCCTTAGAGATTGACTCATCATCTTTCTCATAAGGTTTAAGAGAGGGTTTTTCAATAACCTTACCACTGCGTAGAGTAGTGACTGATTTGACTTGATCCATGTGTTGGCTTCCGGAACTACTTGCATTTGCGTTGTATTGCCCCTTGGGATTTTGTTGTGGTTGAGATGGAAACTTACCTTTCTCTTGGAAACTGAGAGCAGATGTTAATTTTACAAGAGTATCTTTAAAATCTGTCATGTTTTGAGCAAGTTGAGTATTGATTGTCTCTTGCTTTTCAATGAATGCATACAAAGTTTCCTCAAAATTACTTCAAGAGGTGGAGCATAAGGAGGTGCATATCCATGAGAATTTTGGAAATTGTAGTGTGCTTGAAATGGTGGTTGTGAAGTTTGTGCATTGTTGTTCTCACTCTTCCAACTAAAATTTAGGTGATTTCTCCAACCAGGGTTGTATGTTTGGGAGTATGGGTTGTGGTTGGGCCTTTGGAAACTATTTAAAGCATGGGCTTGTTCATGGAGACATTCCTTAAAAGAAGGCAAGTTTGGACAGTTATTGGTTGAGTGTTCATTTGTTTCACAGATTTGACACACAATGTTTTCAACAGATTTTAATTGACCACTCTTTTTCAATTCTAGTGCCTCGACTTTTCTAGCTAAAGATGCAAACTTGGCTTGAAGGTCATGATCTTCCCTAAGGTTGTACATACCTCCACTAGATGTATGAGGTTGAGTTTTACTTGGTGCCTCATAAGTACCCGCGGTGTCCCAATTTTGAGCAACAATAATAGACAAGACCGGGGTAATAAATAACCCGACGAAAACTTGACACGACGAAAAGATTGATGTCTTCTCCCAAGTGTAGGAGTGTCGAAGTAATAAATAACCCAGCAAGACCGGGGTCGAACCACAAGGAGGTTAATTGTATAAATTATAAACAACAATAATAATAACAACAACAACAACAAGAATAATAATAATAATAATAATAATAATAATAATAATAATAGTAATAGTAATACTAATAATAATAATAGTAGTAGTAGTAGTAGTAATAGTAGTACTAGTAGTAGTAGTAGTACTAATAATAATAATAAAGAAAGAGAAGAAGATGAAGATGATGAGAACTTGGAGATGGAAAATTAATGTAAGGATTAAACAATAATAATAACAAATGTCAAGGTTAGAGGTTCCACTAATGGTATATCAAACAAGTATAGTATAAACTTTTATTATTGAATTGGAAACCACACACAAAGGAGGTTCCAATCAGATTATATATTGTTAACATGATTACATTAGTCATCTTATTCAATTAATGCTAATACTTGTAAATCTCGTCAAGCATTCATGATTATAACTTATGTTAACTGCTTGACCGCTTTTTGTGATCGGCTTGTTTTAACTCGCAAGTGCACGAGTGTGCGATGTAGCAATTAACTCGGTAAGATCGAGGTCATATCCACAGAGAGCTAGATCTGGAAATTAAGCTAAGTAACAAAAAAAAACTCAAGAGAAATTAAATTAACAATAACTTGGTTGAAAATAATTGATGGATTTGTTTTCAAAGATAAATTAAAATGTAAATAGATTTTAAATGACAAGAAAAGTAAGTCTTGGTCCAAATCAATTTTAATGGTGATGTATTGGTGATTTCTTCAACATATATAAGATAACTCAACCTAATCTCAACGATGGTGATATTAGATCGGAAGATATTACAATGAAGATTAGAAAGATGAAGATTGATTATTGCTTAAGAATGAACAAGTACTTTCATATTAAGTAAGACATTGAATCAAGCAATCTCTATACCAAAACTAAAGTTTGTGCATAAAAATTCAAGATTATAACATTACCTAAATGATTTCTAAAATTTCTTTACAATAATAAATCATTCATGAAGAAAATAAGAAGATAAACATTAAGATTCATTCATATCCTAAAGAACTCACCTCAATCACCATTATCCTTGATTTGGATCCAAGAAAGAGTTTAGCCAACCATGATTATATATAAGAACACTTCAATAAACATGAAAGAACTTGAATCCAACTGAAAAAATAAGTTTTACAAACTAAAGAACCGAAATCTATAAAGAAGAACACAATACAATTTCAGAAAAAATTCGGACACAAATCTGACTCTAACTTTGGACAGCAATTCGACCCTCTTAGAAGCTTTTTTTGGAGAAGTCTATTAGAGACATATTTATAGGCAATTCTGTCACCTTTCCAGATCATTAAAGAACACCTCATTTGGACACCTGAGTCAAAAGTTATGGGCAAAACACCGAAAGGTGTTCTGAAAAATCAAATCAAGACAGCTTTACAACTACTTTGGTGCACGTTTTTCTTCCTCATTTATGAGGTGTCTCCTTCTTCTTTTTGACCCAAAATAATGTTAAAATATCCCCTCCAGCTTTCCATCCATGTGCTTGCCTTCTTGGATCAATGGATTACCCAAAATAAATCAATTGTTATTTGTTGTGTGGACATGTAAGATCATGGATTGTATTTGGGTTGATTTGAAGGTTGATTTGGGGTTGATTTAGGGCTGATTTGGGGCTGTTTTTTGGGCTGAATTTGAGCATCAAATAAGTATACAAATGTACTTATTATTTGGGCTAAGATTGACATTGAAACCTTGAGTGTTTAATGGTTGAAGTTTGCACACAACATAAGGCAAGTTTGGGCTTGAAATAAATCATATGATATTCTTTTCTAGAATTGGAATAGAATTGATTTTTGGGACAAATTTGGAGCACTTATTTGAACCAAGATTTGCTTCAATCTTCAACTAAATATCTCTTCAATTCTTTGTTCTGAATTCCGACGTTGAATTTTCTGAATTAATTCATTTAAGCTCCAAAAAACCTATCGAAACATTAAAACAAACTTCATTACTAAAAAACACATCAATTATTATAAAAACAACCAAATAAAAACAATAAATACATATGTAGAACAAGAGACTTAATGACACTTTTGATGCACAATCACACCCCCCAACTTAGATTTTGCTAGTCCTCAAGCAAAACAAAACATAAAACCTTTAAAATAAAAATAATAATAATAACAACCATAATTAGGCTCGATTCATCACACTTGAAGGACCTATCATGCAAACATTGGTATCTTTAACTTAGTGTACACAATAGCAAATAAAGAAAAATAAGCATACTCACATTCTCTAAATCAAACATCCATACAAAATTTCCAAATTCAGTCATATTTATCGTGCAACCAACATAATTGATTCATACGAAAACTCAACTTGTAATCTTCCATTCTCACCAACACAAACAAGGTAGCAAACTAGAGAAATATCTATATATTTTCTTTCTTTGTTTTTTTCTTTCTTTGTTTTTTTTTTTTTTGAAGATATGATTTATTTTTTGTCTTTAAGTAGTCACTTCCCTTTTGACGCGAATACAAACATTTGTGATGAATGCACCCGGTTACTCACAAAGTCACAAACTTAAAGTGCTTTGCATACTCATATTTTAAGCTGCCGTTTGACGTAAAGATAAACATTTGTGATGAATACCCCTAGTTACTGAGCAACTCAAAACATTGGAGTAGATAGAACTTTGTACACATTTATTTATTTATTCGTATAATAATTATTACTCTATTTACTTAAACCTTGTTTAGGACTGGATCAAAAGGGATAATCACAAGTAAAGCATCATACTCATCTTTCATGCATAATCACACAGCTCACACAACTTTTACAAGGAAAGATGTATTTCAGTAATCTTAAAAAAAAAGTATGCTATATCTTGCTTTATAAGATATTATCTATCCCAAATTAAAGTATGCAATGTTCAACATAATAATGAATCCAAAAATGTAATGATGATCCTAAACAAGTCTCATTCACATACGAATGCAAGTTTTTTTTTTTTTTTTAACAAGCATGGTTATCTCAAGCATTCAACATAATGAAATATCTAAAATTAAGTTTTACATTATCCTCAATGTAAAAGAGAAAGAGAAGAAAAGTATAAAGATTAGAAAATTGTTACTCCCCTTCTGTTTTCAAGGATGAATGTCTGATTGAATTGGGCATGAGCTGACTTCTTGCTTGATTTTTTTTTAACCTGCATATCACAACTAAAAGAAAACATTGATGTTTTTTTTTTTTTTTGAAAATAAAGAACCTCACACCCCCCAACTTAAAATAATGCATTGTCCCGAATGCATGAACACGAAAATATAAGAGATGGAAGAAAGAAGAAAAAATAATAAAAATGAAAAATAAAAATAAAAATAAAATAAAAATAAAAACTCATTACTTCTAATACTACAATGGTATTGGATCTTGAAGATCCAATGTCTCAACTTCAGCCACAACATTTTCAAGATAAGGTTTCAATCGATGACCATTTACTTTGAAAATATTTCCATTCTTGGGATTTTCTACCTCAAATGCACCATGCTCAGAGATGGATTTAATCACAAATGGACCAATCCATTTTGTCCTCAACTTCCCAGGAAAGAGATGTAATCGTGAATTATACAAGAGAACCTTTTGACCAACATGAAAGGATTTTCTAAGAATATGTTTATCATGCAAAGTTTTCATCTTATGTTTTGAAATTTTTGCATTTTCAAATGCATCATTTCTCAACTCCTCTAATTCATCCAATTGAAGCTTTCTATTTTTGCCAACCTCGTTTTCATTGTCATTGAATTGCCGAATAGCCCAATATGCACGGTGCTCAATCTCAACAGGGAGATGACAAGGCTTTCCATAAACTAGCCTATAAGGAGACATTCCTAAAGAGGTCTTATAAGCAGTGCGATATGCCCACAAAGCATCAACTAGTCGTAGGGACCAATCTTTACGGTTTGGATTGACTGTTTTCTCTAAAATATTCTTGATCTCCCTATTTGCCAACTCAGCTTGGCCACTAGTCTGTGGGTGATAGGGGGTACTGACCTTGTGAATTACACCATATTTTCTCATCAAAATCCCAACGGGCTTGTTACAAAAATGTTTTCCCCCATCACTAATCATAGCCCGGGGCATGCCAAAACGAGAGAAAATATTTTCTTTCAAGAATTTGACCACAACTCGATGGTCATTGGTTCGAGATGCAATGGCCTCCACCCATTTAGACACATAATCAACAGCAACAAGGATGAATTGGTAACCAAATGAACTTGGAAAAGGTCCCATGAAATCAATCCCCCAACAATCAAATATTTCCAAAACAAGGATGGGGTTAAGGGGCATCATGTTACGCCTAGTGAGGCTACCTAGTCGTTGGCATCGGTCACATGCAACACAGAAGGCATGAACATCTTTAAACATGGTAGGCCAATAAAAACCACACTGCAAGATTTTGGCAATGGTTTTCTTGGAAGAGAAATGCCCACCACAGGCTAATGCATGACAAAAATTAATGACCCTTGGAATTTCATGATCAGGGATGCACCGCCTAATAATTTGGTCAGGACAATATTTAAATAGGTAGGGGTCATCCCAAAAAAAGGTGCGCACATTGCGCAAGAATTTTTGTTTGTCAAGTTTAGACCAATGAGAAGGAATTTGACTTGTGGCTAGGTAATTTGCTATGTCAGCATACCATGGAGAACCAATGTAAGAGACAGTACCTGCACAAAATAAATTTTCATCAGCAAAGAGTTCATTTATTGGAGATTCATCAATTATGGTCTTATAGCTTGAAAGACGAGACAAATGATCAGCGACTACATTCTCTACTCCCTTTTTATCTCGAATTTCAATGTTAAACTCTTGGAGTAGGAGGATCCATCGAATCAAACGTGGTTTGGCATCTTGTTTTGTGAGCAAATATTTCAATGCTGCATGATCAGTGAAAACAATAACAAGAGATCCAACCAAATAAGACCTAAACTTGTCTAATGCAAAGACCACAGCTAAGAGTTCTTTTTCAGTTGTAGTGTAATTCAATTGAGCATCATTCAAAGTCTTGCTAGCATAATATATGACATGAGGTTTCTTGTCTTTTCTTTGCCCTAAAACAGCCCCAACCGCAAAATCACTAGCATCACACATCAGTTCAAATGGTAAAGACCAATCAGGAGCTTGTATGATTGGTGTAGTTGTCAACAACCCTTTAAGCTTTTCAAAAGCTTCTTGACATTTTGATGTCCAATCAAATGGAACATCTTGTGACAACAAGTTACACAATGGTTTGGCAATGGTACTAAAAGAATGAATGAATCTTCGATAAAAACCAGCATGTCCTAAAAAGGATCTCACATCTTTCACAGTCTTAGGGGTAGTTAATTTTTGAATGACTTCCACTTTTGACTTATCTACCTCTATCCCTTTTGAAGAGACAATGTGACCTAAAACAATGCCATGTGTCACCATAAAATGACACTTCTCCCAATTGAGTACAAGATTGCTCTCTTCACACCTTTCAAGAACTTTTTCTAGATTCATTAGACACAACTCATAAGAATCCCCATAAACTGAAAAATCATCCATGAAAACTTCCAAAAAATTTTCCACCATGTCACTAAAGATACTCATCATACACCTTTGAAAAGTGGCTGGTGCATTACACAAACCAAATGGCATTCTTCTATAAGCATAAGTACCAAAAGGACAAGTGAAAGTGGTTTTTTCTTGGTCTTCTAAAGAAATCTCAATTTGGTTGTAACCTGAGTATCCATCCAGAAAACAATAGAAAGCTCTTCCAGCTACTCTTTCAAGCACTTGGTCTAAAAATGGAAGCGGAAAATGGTCCTTCCTAGTCACCATGTTCAATTTACGATAATCAATGCACATACGCCATCCAGTTTGGATTCTAGTTGGTACCAGCTCATTATTTTCATTCTTCACTACCGTGACTCCAGATTTTTTTGGGACAACTTGGGTTGGACTAACCCATTTTGAGTTTGCAATAGGGTAAATGATACCTGCATCAAGTAGCTTAAGCACTTCACCTCTCACTACTTCCTTCATGTTTGGGTTCAATCGTCTTTGCATTTGCCTCACAGATTTAGCCTCTTCTTCAAGATAGATTCTATGTGTACATAAAAGAGGGCTAATTCCTTTCAAGTCAGTAATTTTCCACCCAATTGCTTTCTTGTGTTTTCTCACCACTCTCAAAAGTTTGTGTTCTTGCTCTATGCTAAGTTTTGATGAGATCACAATAGGATATGATTCATCTTCCCCTAGAAATGCATACTTAAGATCACTCGGTAAAGGCTTCCTTTCTAGTTTATCAGGCTGGACAAGAGATTCCTCAACTTTCACTTGGGGTGAAATCAAAGGCTCAAATGATGGGGTCCATTGACCTATTGACATAATAGGCATTGGATCTAGATAAGTCTCGAGTTCTCTTACTTCCTCATCAACACATTCCAAAGAACAAAATCTTTCATCATGAATTAAAGTTCTCTCCAATGGATCCTTGATCCACACTTTCTCAAAGTGTTCTTGACAAACTGTTTGGATGAAATCTACCTCTCTAATGTCCTCATGTTCCCCGATTTGTTTGGAGACATTGAATATGTTCATCTCCACAGTCATATTCCCAAAAGACAATTTCATCACCCCATTCCTACAGTTAATTAAAGCATTGGATGTAGCTAGGAAAGGTCTCCCTAAGATGACTGGGATGGGGGTATTAGAACCTTGAATTGGTGCGGTGTCTAATACTACAAAATCAACAGGAAAGTAGAATTTATCTACTTGGACCAACACATCCTCAACGATACCCCTGGGAATCTTGATTGACCTATCAGCTAATTGAAGGGTGATTCGAGTAGGCTTGATTTCTCCTAAACCTAATTGTTCGTAAACAGTGTAGGGTATTAAATTCACACTTGCTCCTAAATCCAACAAAGCTTGATCTATCTTATGACTTCCAATAATGCATGAAATGGTAGGACAACCAGGATCTTTGTATTTGGGAGGGGTCTTAAACTGGATGATGGCACTAGCATGTTCAGTTAGAAAGGCTCTTTCTTTCACATTCAATCTCCTTTTGACTGTGCATAAATCCTTAAGAAACTTTGCATAAGATGGAACTTGTTTAATTGCATCAAGGAGTGGAATATTGACTTTCACTTGTTTGAACAATTCATAGATTTCTGAGTTCATAAGATCTTGCTTAGGTTTCCCTAACCTTTGTGGAAATGGTGCTCTAGGAACAAATTCTAAGTCACTCACTTTGACTTCAATTTTTCTTGAATCATCTCCTTTCTCACTCATCTCTTTCTCATTTAGCTCACCTTCTTTATCTCTCAAACTCTCATTTGTCACTTGTGTTTTGATTCCCTCTTCACTTTCCCTAGATTTCTCCTCCACAATACCTTTAGGAATCCTAAAACCTACACCTTTGTCAACAACCTTTCCACTTCTAAGGGTAGTGATGGCTTGAACTTGTTCATGGTTTGAAGGTTCACTAGGTGAGGATTCACTCATGTGTACCTGACCTCTAGGATTGGGCATTGGTTGAGCTGGGATTTTTCCCTTCTCTTGAATGCTTAGTGATTGAGTCAACTTAGTTAGTTGACTTCGAATGTCATCTAAGGTCCTATTGGTCTGGTCTTGGAATTTGTAAACTTGGTTGTTGATTCCTCCTTGCGTTTGCATGAATTGTTGAAGAGTATCCTCTAAGGATCTCTTATGAGGTGGTTGGTATGTGTTATGTGTGGGAGCATGAAATGGTTGGGGTGGAGGTTGAAATGTTTGAGGTACTGAAGAGCCCTCATTTCTCCATCCAAAATTTGGGTGGTTCCTTCATCCAGGATTATAGGTCTCAGAGTAGGGATTGCCTACTTGGTTTGGAAATGGCTTTCTAACATTACTTGAATCAGAAGTTTGGCCATATAGCACTTCCTTGAAGGCTGGAATGGTAGGACATTCAGTTGTCCTATGCCCTTTGCTTTCACAAACAACACAACTTTTCTCTTGTTGTTCACTTACGACATGCACTTTTTTAATCTCAAGAGACTCTACTTTCCTAGCCAATGAGGCTAATCTAGCATTGAGGTCATCAGTCTCTTTCAATTGAAACTTCCCACTTGAATGAGAAATGGTGTTTCTAGACTCAACATGAACTGGGAGAGAAGTCTCCCATTGCTTTGTGTTTTCAGCCAATTGATCAAAAAAATCAAAGGCCTCACTTGGTTCTTTGTCATAAAACTCACCATTACACATGGTTGACACTAGCTTTTTAAAATCTGCGGTAAGAGAGTCATAAAAGAAACTCACTAACCTCCACATCTCAAAACCATAGTGAGGGCATACATTTAACAAGTCTTTGAACCTTTCCCAAGCTTGGTGAAATGACTCATTTGGACTACAAGAAAAATTCATCATTTGACGTTGTAAGGCTGCTGTCCTATGAGTGGGGAAGTATTTTTTCAAAAATTCATCTTGCATTTCTCTCCATGTACCTATAGACCTAGGACGCAAAGAGTTTAGCCAAAGCTTGGCTTTATCCTTTAGAGAGAATGGGAACAATTTAAGCCGAATGGTTTCCTCGGTGCATGTTCTATCAATAAAAGTATTACATACCTCTTCAAAGTCTTTAATGTGTATGTATGGATTTTCAGAATCCATACCATGAAATGTGGGAAGAAGTTGAATCATGCCCGGTTTCAAATTGAAAGCTTGTTGGTTAAGAGGTAAGATAATACACGAAGGTGTACTTTGTCTAGCCGGGTGAAGATACTCTCTAAGAGTTCGAAAATTAGGTTGATCATTGAATTGTGGAGGTCCATTACCTTGAACACTCCCTTCACCCTCTAAATCTTCAACATTAGCCATGATAAAATAATAATAATAATAATAATAATATAACAATTATATGAATATGAAAAGAAAGGAAAGAAAAAGAAAAAAAATTGCAAATAAAAGTAATAGCTCAAAAATAAAAATACAACAAATTAAGAAATTCACTCTCCAACTAATAAACACTATTAACAACAATAAACATTAAAAGATAATTATAACAAGCATGAATAAAAAGGCGGTAATACCGGCCAAGCACTTCAAACAATAAATATATATAAAAAAAATAAGCATAACAAAACAACAAAATAAAAAGGAAATAAACAAGAGGCGGTAATACCGACCAAGCACTTCAAACAATAAATATAAGAAAAATAACAACAACAAATATTAAAAGATAATTATAACAACATGAATAAAAAGGCGGTAATACCGGCCAAGCACTTTAGACAATAAATAAAAACAATATCAACTAAATAAAATGAAATAAACAAGAAAAATATTAGCAACTAATAAGAATAGACAATAAAATAAAAATGGTTGAACCAACCAAAATCCAACAATTAATAGTCCAGTCCACAGTCCAATATCCGGAACGTTAAGGTAAAATTTTTTTTTAGGCGGTAAAACCAGCCAATTGAATTTTTTTTATATGATTTTTTTTTTTAGTTTTCCAATAATCAAATCTAAATTTGTTACCTTTGCTTGCTAGCTCCCCGGCAACGGCGCCAAAATTGCTTGACCGCTTTTTGTGATCGGCTTGTTTTAACTCGCAAGTGCACGAGTGTGCGATGTAGCAATTAACTCGGTAAGATCGAGGTCATATCCACAGAGAGCTAGATCTGGAAATTAAGCTAAGTAACAAAAAAAAACTCAAGAGAAATTAAATTAACAATAACTTGGTTGAAAATAATTGATGGATTTGTTTTCAAAGATAAATTAAAATGTAAATAGATTTTAAATGACAAGAAAAGTAAGTCTTGGTCCAAATCAATTTTAATGGTGATGTATTGGTGATTTCTTCAACATATATAAGATAACTCAACCTAATCTCAACGATGGTGATATTAGATCGGAAGATATTACAATGAAGATTAGAAAGATGAAGATTGATTATTGCTTAAGAATGAACAAGTACTTTCATATTAAGTAAGACATTGAATCAAGCAATCTCTATACCAAAACTAAAGTTTGTGCATAAAAATTCAAGATTATAACATTACCTAAATGATTTCTAAAATTTCTTTACAATAATAAATCATTCATGAAGAAAATAAGAAGATAAACATTAAGATTCATTCATATCCTAAAGAACTCACCTCAATCACCATTATCCTTGATTTGGATCCAAGAAAGAGTTTAGCCAACCATGATTATATATAAGAACACTTCAATAAACATGAAAGAACTTGAATCCAACTGAAAAAATAAGTTTTACAAACTAAAGAACCGAAATCTATAAAGAAGAACACAATACAATTTCAGAAAAAATTCGGACACAAATCTGACTCTAACTTTGGACAGCAATTCGACCCTCTTAGAAGCTTTTTTTGGAGAAGTCTATTAGAGACATATTTATAGGCAATTCTGTCACCTTTCCAGATCATTAAAGAACAGCTCATTTGGACACCTGAGTCAAAAGTTATGGGCAAAACACCGAAAGGTGTTCTGAAAAATCAAATCAAGACAGCTTTACAACTACTTTGGTGCACGTTTTTCTTCCTCATTTATGAGGTGTCTCCTTCTTCTTTTTGACCCAAAATAATGTTAAAATATCCCCTCCAGCTTTCCATCCATGTGCTTGCCTTCTTGGATCAATGGATTACCCAAAATAAATCAATTGTTATTTGTTGTGTGGACATGTAAGATCATGGATTGTATTTGGGTTGATTTGAAGGTTGATTTGGGGTTGATTTAGGGCTGATTTGGGGCTGATTTTTGGGCTGAATTTGAGCATCAAATAAGTATACAAATGTACTTATTATTTGGGCTAAGATTGACATTGAAACCTTGAGTGTTTAATGGTTGAAGTTTGCACACAACATAAGGCAAGTTTGGGCTTGAAATAAATCATATGATATTCTTTTCTAGAATTGGAATAGAATTGATTTTTGGGACAAATTTGGAGCACTTATTTGAACCAAGATTTGCTTCAATCTTCAACTAAATATCTCTTCAATTCTTTGTTCTGAATTCCGACGTTGAATTTTCTGAATTAATTCATTTAAGCTCCAAAAAACCTATCGAAACATTAAAACAAACTTCATTACTAAAAAACACATCAATTATTATAAAAACAACCAAATAAAAACAATAAATACATATGTAGAACAAGAGACTTAATGACACTTTTGATGCACAATCATTAACAACAAATCAACTTCCTTTCATAGCTCAGGTGTCGGTTATACCATACATTATGGGCTATGAAAGTGCCAAGCATTTGTTGTACCAAGTGTTATACAACATAAATCAAGATTAGTCATTTAACAAGCAAAGTATTAAAGAGTGAACAAGATAACAAATATAAAACATGTTAGTATCAAACATTAAGGTCCATATTAAGTTTACACTATACTTATTCTTCCACCATTAGTGTAACCTTTTCACCTTGACATAATTAACTTAGCTAGACATAATGAAAGAAAGGAAAACAAATAAACAAAATAAGAACATAAAAGTTAACTAAGTAAAGGAAAGGAAATGAAAGGCATAAACTTGATATTAATGAAAGTAAAGCATAAACATTACAAAAAATACAAAGAGAGAAAGGAAGAGCATGATCTTAATCTGAACACCAAGATGCCTAAATGCATGGCAAATGCCTCCTTTTATAGGCCAAAATTAGGAACTATTGATTTGATGACTAATTGATAAGTGGGTGGGCAACTTTTGACTTGGTGACAATCCTTATATTCTCTTGTCTGCCCAAAACGTCATTGATAACGTCAAATTTGGAGCCAGTTGTAAACATGAAAGTTGTAGGCAATTGTCTCAGCTTTCTTGTGTAAACAATTCAGTGCATTTGGACTTCTAGAACTCCAGATATGACTAAACTACCGAATAGTGCTCGGGCTGGAAGACAGATTCGGGCTTCTTTGTTGTTGCTACAATTTAGACTTGATAATGACCTTTTTAGATCTTGAGCTCCATATGAAAGTTGTAGGCCTATGTCTTACCTTTCCATCCATATAAAGTGGACCTAAATCTGAGATCTGTAGCTCCAGATATGACCCAATTACCAAACAGTGTTCCGGTTTGGATTGCACCGACATCTCTTTTCTAAGTTTGACCATCTCTTTATCCTTTGCAATTTAAGTTCTTAAAATCATCAATCAATATTTTTATTTATGTGATAGGCTTGCATTTAAAATGAACATTTACTATAAATTAAATGTATCTTATATTATTAGATATATTATTATAAAACATGCTTTAGTTAAGGAGTTATTGGTACTTCAAGTGTAAAATGATGATATAAAACCATGACAAAAATGCACTTTTAAGTACTAATCAATTAATATACCTTTGCTAGATGCTATTAAACATGTACCATCTTATGCTAAATTTTTGAAAGATCTATGCACTGTAAAGAGAAAATTGAATGTGAAAAAGAAAGCCTTCTTAACCGAACAAGTATGTGCCATCTTTAGAATAATAATGCTTTGAAATATAAAGACCCTGGTTGTTCTACAATTTCTTGCTTTATTGGAGAACATAAAATTGACAGAGCTTTACTTGATCTTGGAGCTAGTGTGAATTTACTTCCATATTTAGTTTTTCAAAGTCTCAATCTAGGTGAGTTAAAACCTACTTCTATTACTCTTTTACTTGCTGATAGATCTATAAAAATGCCTAGAGGAATAGTTGAAGATGTGTTAGTACAAGTTGATAAATTCATCTTTCCTGTGGATTTTATTGTTTTGGATACACAACCTGTTGAAGGATGCAATTCAATTCCTGTTATTTTAGGACGTCCATTTCTTGCAACTTCTAATGCATTGATTAATTATAGGAATGGAGTGATGAAGTTATCTTTTGGAAACATGACATTAAAAATGAATGTTTTTAACATTTGCAAGCAACCTGGAGATGATAATGATTTATCGGAAGTAGATTTTATTGAAAAAATAATTTACGATCAATTTGAAAATTCTTCCAATGAAACTGAGTTTAATGAATCTGAAGATTTGCAAATGGTTTGTTTTCAGGAAGAATCAAAGGCAAATATTTGGAGACCAAAAATTGAGGAATTGCCACCACAATCAATTGGGTCCGTACCTTCAAGTGTTCAACCACCAAAACTTGATTTGAAGTCATTGCCATGTAATCTCAAATACTCATTTTTGGGAGAAAATGAAACTTTTTCGGTAATAATTTCTTCCAAACTTAATGTTCATCAAGAAGGTAAGTTATTACAAACTCTGAAAATGCACAAAAATGCATTAGGATGGACCATTGCTGACATAAAAGGAATTAGTCCTTTGATTTGCACACACAAGATTTATTTGGAGGAAAATGCTAAACCCTCTAGAGAAATGCAACGAAGGCTTAATCCTAATATGAAAGAAGTAGTGAGGAATGAAGTCATTAAACTTCTAGATAATGGAATCATTTATCCTATTTCTGATAGCAAATGGGTAAGTCCTACCCAAGTTATACCTAAAAAGTCTGGAGTTACTGTGATAACAAATGAGAAAAATGAGTTAATTCCAACGAGGACTATTAC
Source organism: Populus pruinosa (assembly GCA_026413675.1). Taxonomy (NCBI): domain Eukaryota; kingdom Viridiplantae; phylum Streptophyta; class Magnoliopsida; order Malpighiales; family Salicaceae; genus Populus; species Populus pruinosa. Next base: position 6,156,642 of record CM048610.1, on the reverse strand, counting down.
TGGTTGGCACATGTGCATTGACTATAGGAAACTTAATTCAATGACTAGAAAAGATCACTTTCCTTTACCTTTCATGGATCAAATTTTAGAAAGAGTTGCAGGTCATGAATTTTATTGTTTTCTAGATGGTTATTCAGGTTACAACCAAATTGAAATTGCATTTGAAGATCAAGAGAAAACTACTTTCACATGTCCATTTGGTACATTTGCATACCGAAGGATGCCTTTTGGATTATGTAATGCACCAGCCACGTTTCAAAGATGCATGCTTAGCATATTCAGTGATATGGTTGGATGTTTTCTTGAGATTTTTATGGATGATTTTTTTGTTTTTGGTGATTCATTTGATAATTGTTTAACTAATTTGGAAAAGGTTTTGAACAGGTGTGAAGAGAAGAATCTTGTGTTGAATTGGGAAAAATGTCATTTTATGGTAACAAACAGCATTTTACTTGGTCACATTGTTTCATCAATAGGAATTGAGGTTGATAAATATAAAATTGTGTTAATTGCCAACTTGCCAACACCAAGATCTGTTAAAAATGTTAGATCATTTTTAGGACATGCTGGTTTTTATAGAAGGTTTATCAAAGATTTTAGTATAATATCTAAGCCATTGTGTAACCTTCTAACAAAGGTTAATGTTTTTGAATGGACTGAATATTGTGAAGAAGCCTTTGTTAAACTTAAAAACCTGCTTACATCTGCTCCTGTCATTCAACCTCCTGATTGGTCATTACCTTTTGAAATAATGTGTGATGCTAGTGATTATGCCGTGGGTGCTGTTTTAGGACAAAGAAAAAATAAGCAACCCTATGTGATTTACTATGCAAGTAAAACTTTAAATAGTGCTCAAATAAATTACACAACCACTGAAAAGGAATTACTTGCTGTAGTATTTGCATGTGAAAAATTCAAATCTTATCTTGTTGGCTCACCTGTTATTGTTTTTAGTGATCATGCAGTGTTGAAATATCTTCTTTCTAAGAAGGATTCTAAAGCTAGATTGGTGCGGTGGATTTTGTTACTTCAAGAATTCGATATCACAATCAAGGATAAGAAAGGCACCAAAAATGTTGTCGCAGATCATTTGTCAAGATTGACAACTGATTCAAAATCTGACATCACACCAATCGATGACTACTTTTCTGATGAATCTTTACTTTTTGTCACTACAATGCCTTGGTTTGCTAATATTGTTAATTTTCTTGTTTCAGGACATTTGCCAACGCATTGGGGCACCAAAGACAAAAGAAAGTTCTTGAACGAAGTGAAGAACTTTTATTGGGATGACCCTTATTTATTCAAATATTGTCCTGATCAAATATTTCGAAGATGCATTCCCGACAATGAGGTAAGTAATGTCATTAAATTTTGTCATTCTGAGGCATGTGGGGGTCATTTTTCATCAAAAAAGATAATTGCAAAAATCTTACAATGTGGATTTTATTGGCTCACCATGTTCAAGGACACGCATGCATTCTGAAAATCTTGTGAAAATTGTAAAAGTTAGGATCTCTTTCAAAATGTCACATGATGCCTTTAAGTACTATTCTTGTCATTGAAATCTTTGACTGTTGGGGTATAGATTTTATGGGTCCATTTCCTCCATCATTTAGTTTTGTGTACATATTAGTCGTAGTAGACTATGTTTCAAAATGGATAGAAGCAATTCCAAGTTGTAACAATGATCATAAAACAGTCATTAAGTTTTTGAAAGAAAACATTTTGAGTCGATTTGGAATACCTCGGGCTATGATAAGTGATGGTGGAACACATTTCTGTAACAAGCCATTTGAGTCTTTAATGAAGAAATATGGAATCACACACAAAGTTGCCACCCCTTATCACCCCCAGACAAATGGACAAGTAGAACTTGCTAATAGGGAGATCAAACAAATCTTGGAAAAAATAGTGAACCCTAATCAAAAGGACTGGTCTTTAAGACTTAATGATGCACTTTGAGCCTATCGAACTGCTTTTAAAACATCATTAGGTATGTCACCTTATAGGTTGGTTTATGGAAAATCTTGTCATTTGCCTGTGGAACTTGAATACAAAGCTTATTGGGCTATTAAAGCTTTCAATTCAAACCTGGATGATGCGAGTCAGCTGCGTAAGTTACAAATAAATGAGCTTGAAGAAATAAGAAATGATGCATATGAGAATTCAAAAATTCATAAAGCAAGAATCAAAGACTTTCATGATAAAAGAATCTTGAGAAAAACATTTGATGTTGGTCAAAAAGTTTTGCTTTATAATTCTCGACTCCATTTATTTCCTAGAAAGCTAAGATCAAGATGGAGCGGTCCATTTATTGTGAAACATGTATATCCTTATGGGGCCTTTGATATTGAGAATCCAAAGAATGGTAATGTTTTCAAGGTTAATGGATATCGTTTGAAAGCTTACTTTGATAATTTTCCTAGTGAAAATGAATCCATTGGTTTGAATGATCCTGTATATGAAGGTTGATTATTTTGTTTTTCTCATATTTTTTTGTGTTTCTTTTTGGTGTGACTTTTGTTTTGCTAGTCTTTCTCCAACCCCGGTCAAATGACGGATAACGGTACTCCGTGACTCTTAAGTTGGTTCTTTCAGTTTCCCATGATAATTGATATCTCTGTATATATTTGTTCAATTCCTTGTTCCTTCTCTTTTCTTTACATCTCTTCTCCACTTCTCTTTAAAAAACAAAAAAACAAAAACGGACACCACTCTTGAAAAATTAAAAAAGTATTTTCCTGCTCTACCTTAGAATGCGATTACAAAAATTTATCGTGCTAGGTGTGAAAGATTGAGGTTGTTAATGAACCATGGAATTCCTGAAGATATTCGCTGGATAATTGAAGCAAAGATCCGATTATTAGGTAAGTCTTCCAACTCTTTTATTTCATACATGCTTGGGACAGGTAAAAGCACTTTTGCAAAGAAACGTCGTGCAAAACGATTAAAAGTCTGTCACCGATGTGCCAGATGGACTTGTAATGCAAAATGTCATTCTTTAGGAATGGTATCTATAAACCATGAAGATAAAATACAATTCATTAAGGATGACCTGAGTAAGGAGTCATTAGATAATCTTCTATTAACTCTTGAGATGCATCCTAGTGGAGATGTGAATCGTGCAATTCATGATTTATGGCCTCATTTTCATAAAGAACATGATCGACTTAGTCTTAGGAATCTGACTAAAAAAGACCTTGTTTGCCAGTTTTTAAGAAAATTGGATGGGAAGCCTATCCTCGACCCATAGAGGGCGTTTAAGCCGTTCTTGGACGTAAAACCAAGGGAAAGCTGTGAGCCACAATCACAACTGCTTGTACATACATATTTTTTTATATATATAATAATAATAAAATAATAATAATAATAAATAAATAAGAAAAGACAGAGAGAGAGAGTGAGACTTCAGCTAGCCTACATATAGGTGGTATGCTTTGTATTTTCAATTTCTCATCTATAAAATCTTCTCTTCCTTTCCATCATTTCTACTCAACCCATTCATTCAGCATATATAGAAGTGTGTAGAAATGGCAAGTTTCTCTGTTCCTAAAATAAAAAATATTTGTGTTTTTTGTGGATCTAGTCCTAGAAAAGAAAAGGAGTTTTTAGAATCCGCAAATCATCTTGGTCGGGTACTAACTAAGAGAAAGATTCATTTAGTGTATGGGGGAGGCAGCCTTGGGTTAATAGGGGGTGTTTCAATAGTTGCATTTGTAGGAGGCAGTCAAGTTTTGGGGGTTGTCCCTAAAGCTTTAGCCGAAGGGGACATTATTGGAAAAACAATTGGAGAGGAATTACAGGTCTCCATAATGTTTGATAGAATGAATACAATGTTTAACCATGCTGATGCCTTCATTGCCTTACTAGGTGGTCTGGGTACATTGGAAGAGATCTTTCATATTTCCTCTTGGGCCCAATTGCACATTCACCATAAACCTATAGGTTTGTTAAATGTTAATGGTTTTTATGATAATTTGTTGTCTTTTCTTGATCAAGCTATGGAACAGGAATTTCTAACATCTTCGACACGACAAATCATAATCTCTGCTACTACTGCTGAACAATTGATTGACCAACTACAATCTTTCACCCCTGTAATTGATCCCTCCATGAGTCAACTCAATTGGTCAAACATGAAACGCCGTAAAAAGCTTAAATTGGATTTGAGCCTTAGTTTGTGAAAAATTGTGTCTTTTGGTTTTATTAATAGCATAATATTTGTGTTTTGTTGTTTTTTATATTTGTTTTAGTGTGTTTCAGGTTTGTCAATAGTCGTTGTTTCAGATGATATCTTCTACACTCTATCTTTTTGCTTAGAACATTGAGGACAATGTCTCGTTTTGGTTGGGGGGAGAGGGTAGTAGTTGATATTAAAAAAAAAAATTGTTATTAAGTAACTTTATTTTCTATTATTTAAACCATTTGCAAAACTATTGTTACTAGGATGGCAGAGTAACGGAGAAACTTTAGTGACTCTTGAGACGCATCTTAGTAAACATTCTTAACAAGGTCTATTATAATACTTCTTGAAATATTCAGGCTTACAAACTCTTGGATTGTTATCTATAGATTCTGTTTATATGCTCATCTAACAAGTATTTCTAAACCTTCATTGTCACACACACACTCGAACATATGATTGTGGGTTGCACATTGGATTATTACATTATTTGTGTTCTTTTGTTGAAGGTAACAACTAAGGGAAAAGGATAATATATAATATGCAAAAAAAAACAAAAAAAAAAGAAAAACAAATATATAAAAAAAGAAAAAAAGAAAAACAAAGTAGATAAGTTTGGTTTTGTAGCCTCCTTGACTTAAGCAAATAAGCCCGAAGGGGTGTTTGAACACCTAGTACCCTAAAGTCAACTGACTTGGGAGTTATTGGCCCAGTGCTTGTTACATGGGTTGAGGAGAAAGCTTAAGGGAATTAAACACTGCACTATCTACATATTAGTATTTGCAACCCGAGTTACTAAGCTCGTAGGGGTGTCTCAACACCTGATGCCCTAAGACCAACTGGTCTGGGAGTCATTAGCCGAAAGCTCGTTATATGGGTTCAAGATACATTGTGCTATAAATTTTTGCTTTCAAAAAAAAAGAAAAAAAGATAACAATCCCAACCCAAGGAAATTAACCTTAAACATTAGAACAAAAATTTTGTTTTCTTCCATGAAAAGCTCCATAGCTATGTTTTGATTTATTGAGCACCAAAAGAAGGTTTACTAATATCTTGTTTAAGAGGTATTAAGTAGATATATAAATTTAATGAGAGTTTGTTTATCTGGATAGATTAATAGAAGTTAAATGATGAATGCCTTGCTTTGTGGTATTTGCAAATTATTTTTCTATTTTAATGCTTTGATTACTAGCGACTAGTAATAAGCTGGTTGGGGGTGTGATTAGTACTTAAAAGTGCATTCTCATTAAGGATTTATGTCATCATATTGCACCTAAAGTATCATTAAATTCCCTAACAAAAGCATGTTTTATATTAGCAAGTCTAAAAATATAATATACCTTTAATTCATGGTAAATGTTCATCCTAAATGCAGGTCTATCACATAAATAAAAGGAATGATTGATGAGTTTAAGGATTGAAATTGAATGGATAAAAAGAAGGCCAAACTTAGCAAAGTGTTGCTGGTGCATTCCAAACTCGAACACCGTTCGGTAATTTGATCATATCTGGAGCTGTAGATATCAGATTTAGATCCATTTTATATCAATGGAAAGGTAAGACATAGACCTACAACTTTTATATGGACTCAAAGACTCAGTTCTGCCGTTTTCAAGCTCAAATCTTAGCAACAACAAAGACGTCGGAAGCTATCCTGCAGCTCAAACACTATTCGGTTTTTGGCTCATATCTTGAGTTCTAGAAGTCCAAATAAGCTCTGGTTTTTTTTGTTGGAAAGCTGAGACAATTGCCCACAACTTCCATAATTCAGTGGGCTATAATTCTGATGTTAGCAATGATGTTTTGGCTAGCCAACAATATCAATAATCAGCCCATAATATCAAAAAACCAGCAGCCATTAATGTCAAAAACCAGCCACCAAATCAATGGATGCCAACCAATTCTTCAATCAATCAATAGTTTTGAAACTTAGCCTATAAAAGGAGGCATTGTCTATGTATTTAGTTATATTAATTTTCAGATCAAAGTTATCTTCTTGCTTTCTCTCTACATCTTTGTAATGTTCAAGTTTTCTTTCATGCTATAGTAATCTCTTGTTTATGCTCTTTCATTTCCTTTCTTATAATTAGTTAGCTTATATTATGTTTATGTTCTTATATTGCTTATTTATGTTTTTCTCCTTCTTAATGTTTAGCTAAGTTAATTATGTCAAGGTGAAAAAGTTTCTCTAATGGTGTTAGAATAGGTATAATATAAACTCAACATGAGCTTTAAATGTTTATATCCAAGAAAGATTGTTATTAACATGTTTTATCTTTTTATCTTACTAATTCTTAGTACCTTGCTTATTAAATGGTTAATTTAGATTTGTGTTGTATAATATTTGGTACATCAAATGCTTTATCCTTCATAGTTTTCGGCCGACATCATTATTATGATAGGAACTTGATTTGTTGTTAACATAAACTAGCAACATGAATGCTTGATGATATTTATAAGTATGGTATTACTTAGATAAGATAATTAATATGATCATGTTAGTAATTTATAATGAGCTAATAACGAGAAATCATCCGATTAGAACCTCCTTTGTGTGTGGTTTCTAGTTGAGTAATAAAAAGAGTTTATATTATATTTATTTGGAATACCATTAGTGAATCCTATAACCTTGACATATGTTTTGTTATTATTTAATCCTTACATCAATATCACATCCCAAAACTTTCTTTAACTCTTTTTCTGTTATTATTCTCTTCAAATCTTTTTCTTTATTTGTAATTTATATAATTCACCTCCTTGTGGTTCGACCCTGGTCTTGCCGGGTTATTTTACTTTGACACTCCTGCACTTGGGATAAGACATCAACTCTTTGATCGTGTCACAAAGCGTTAAAATAGAAAAATAATTTGCAAATTCCACAAAGCAAGGTATTCATCATTTAACTTCCATTAATCTATCCAGATAAACAAACTCTCGTTAAATTTATATACCTGCTCAATACCTCTTAATAAGATATTCATAAACCTTTCTTTTGTGCTCAATATATTAACACATAATTTTGGGGCTTTTTCTTGGAAGAAAACAAAATTTTTTTGTTCTAATGTTTAAGGTTAACTTCCTTGGGTTGGGATTATTATTTTTGTCTTTTTATTTTCTTCTTGTTTTTTTTAAATATATATACATATAATTTAAAAACACCATGCATCTTTAACCCATGTAACGAGCTTTCGGCTAATGACTCCCAGACCAGTGGTCTTAGGGCATTAGGTGTTAAGACACCCCTATGAGCTTAGTAACTCGGGTCGCAGATACTGATATGTAGATAGTGTAACAAGCGTTAGGCCAATAGCTCCCAAGTCAGTTGACTTTAGGGTATTAGGTGTTAAAACACCCCTTCGGGCTTAATTGCTTAGGTTAGGGAGGCTACGAAACCAAACTTATCTATATTTTTATTATTATCATTTTTTTTCTTTTTTTTAATTATATACAATCCCTTTCCCTTAGTCCCTTTCCCTTAGTTGTTACCTTTAACAAAAGAACATAAATAATGTAATAATCCAATATGCAACCCACAATCATATGTTAAAGTGTGTGTGTGTGTGTAAATTAAGGTTTAAGAATATATATTAAATAAGTATATGAGCAGAATTAAGTGATAACAATGCGAGAGTTTGTAAACCTGAATATTTCAAGAAGTATTATAATAGACCTTGTTAAGAATGGTTATTAAGATGCGTCTCAAGAGTCACTTTAACAAAAGAGCTCCTTTACTCTATCATCCTAGTAACAACAATTATGCACATGCTTTATGAAATAAAAAACAATTTTTTTTATCAACTACTACCCTCTCCCCCCAACCAAAACGAGACATTGTCCTCAATGTTTAAAGGTAGAAAGATAGAGTATAGAAGATATCACCTGAAATAACGAACACTGACAAACCTGAAACACACTGAAACAAAAATAAGAAATAACAAAACACAATAATAAAATCAAAAGACACAAAAATTCACAAATGAAGGCTCAAATCCAATCTAAGCTTTTTACGGCTTTCCTTAGTTGACCAATTTATGCGACTTATGGAAGGATCAATTACAAGAATGAAAGATTGTAGTTGGTCAATCAATTGTTCAGCAGTAGCAGCAGAGATTATGATTTGTCCTGAAGAAGATGTTAGAAATTCCTGTTCCACAGCATGATCAAGAAAAGACAACAACTTATCATAATAACCATTAACATTTAACAAACCTATGGGTTTATGGTGAATGTGCAGTTGGGCCCAAGAGGAAATATGAAAGATCTCTTTCAATATCCCTAGACCACCTGGTAAAGCAATGAAGGCATCAGTATGGTTAAACATTGCATTCATTCGAGCCGACATTGTGGACACCTGGAGTTCCTCTCCAATTGTTTTTCCAATGATGTCCCCTTGTGCTAAAGCTTCGAGGACGACCCCCAAAACTTGACTATTGACACGACGAAAAGATTGATGTCTTCTCCCAAGTGCAGGAGTGTCGAAGTAATAAATAACCCGGCAAGACCGGGGTCGAACCACAGGGAGGTTAATTGTACAAATTATAGACAACAATTATAAACAATAATAACAACAACAACAATAGTAGTAGTAATAATAATAATAATAGTAGTAGTAGTAGTAGTAGTAGTAGTAGTAATAATAAAGAAAGAGAAGAAGAAGAAGATGATGAGAACTTGGAGATGGAAAATTAATGTAAGGATTAAACAATAATAATAACAAATGTCAAGGTTAGAGGTTCCACTAATGGTATATCAAACAAGTATAGTATAAACTCTTATTATTGAATTGGAAACCACACACAAAAGAGGTTCCAATCAGATTATATATTGTTAACATGATTACATTAGTCATCTTATTCAATTAATGCTAATACTTGTAAATCTCGTCAAGCATTCATGATTATAACTTATGTTAACAACAAATCAAGTTCCTTTCATAGCTCAGGTGTCGGTTATACCATACATTATGGGCTATGAAAGTGCCAAGCATTTGTTGTACCAAGTGTTATACAACATAAATCAAGATTAGTCATTTAACAAGCAAAGTATTAAAGAGTGAACAAGATAACAAATATAAAACATGTTAGTATCAAACATTAAAGTCCATATTAAGTTTACACTATACTTATTCTTCCACCATTAGTGTAACCTTTTCACCTTGACATAATTAACTTAGCTAGACATAATGAAAGAAAGAAAAATAGATAAACAAAATAAGAACATAAAAGTTAACTAAGTAAAGGAAAGGAAATGAAAGGCATAAACTTGATATTAATGAAAGCAAAGCATAAACATTACAAAAAATACAAAGAGAGAAAGGAAGAGCATGATCTTGATCTGGAAACCAAGATGCCTAAATGCATGGCAAATGCCTCCTTTTATAGGCCAAAATTGGGAACTATTGATTTGATGACTAATTGATAAGTGGGTGGCCAACTTTTGACTTGGTGATAATCCTTATCTTCTCTTGTCTGCCCAAAACGTCATTGATAACGTCAAAATTGGAGCTAGTTGTAAACATGAAAGTTGTAGGAAATTGTCTCAGCTTTCTTGTGTAAAAACTTCAGCTTATTTGGACTTCTAGAACTCCAGATATGGCCAAAATACCGAACAGTGCTCGGGCTGGAAGACAGATTCGGGCTTCTTTGTTGTTGCTACAATTTGGACTTGATAATGACCTTTTTAGATCTTCGGCTCCATATGAAAGTTGTAGGCCTATGTCTTACCTTTCCATCCATATAAATTGGACCTAAATCTGAGATCTGTAGCTTCAGATATGACCCAATTACCGAACAGTGTTCCGGTTTGGATTGCACCGACATCTCTTCTCTAAGTTTGGCCATCTCTTTATCCTTGCAATTTAAGTTCTTCAAGTCATCAATCAATCCTTTCATTTATGTGATAGGCCTGCATTAAAAATAGACATTTACCATAAATTATAGGTATCTTATATTATTAGATACATTATTATAAAACGTATTTTAGTTAAGGAGTTATTGATACTTCAAGTGCAAAATGATGATATAAAACCATGATAAAAATGCACTTTTAAGTACTAATCAACTACCTCTTAAAAATATAGCTATTGACACACCTCCCATTAACCCAAGACTGCCTCCCCCATACACTAAATGAATCTTTCTCTCAGCTAGCACCTGACCAAGATGATTTGCTAATTCTAAAAACTCCTTTTCTTTCCCAGGACTAGATCCACCAAAAACACAAATATTTCTTATATGATGACTTGAGGAACTTGCCATTTCTACACACTTCTATAGTTGTTGAATGTATGGGTTGAGTAGAAATGAAAGGAAGGAAGAGAGGGTTTTATAGATGAGAAATTAGAAAGGCAATCATACCACCTTTATGTAGGCCAGCTGGAGTCTCACACTCTCTCTCTCTCTCTCTTTTTATTTGTTTATTTATTTACTTTTAAAAAAGCATGTGTATGTACAGGTAGTTGTGATTGTGGCTCACATCTTCCCTTGGTTTTATGTCCAAGAACGACTTAAACGCCCTCTATTGGTCGGGGATAGGCTTCCCATCCAGTTTTCTTCAAAACTGGCAAACAGGGTCTTTTTAGTCAGATTCCCAAGACTAAGTCGATCATGTTCTTTATAAAATAGTGACCATAAATCATGAATTACACGATGCACATCTCCACTAGGATGCGTCTCAAGAGTCAATAGAAGATTATCTAAAGACTCCTTACTCAGGCCATCCTTAATGAATTTTATTTTATCTTCATGGTTTATAGATACCATTCTTAAAGAACGACATTGTGCATTACAAGTCCATCTAGCACATCGATGACAGACTTCCAATCGTTTTGTAGGACGTTCTTTGCAAAAGTGCTTTTACATGTTCCAGGCATGTGTGAAATGAAGGAGTTAGAGGACTCACCTGATAATCGGACCTTTGCTTCAATCAACCAGCGAATATCTTCAGGAATTCCATGATTCATTAACAATCTCAATCTTGCACATCTAGCACGGTAAATTTTTGTAATCGCATTCTGAGGCAGAGCGGGAAAATACTTTTTCAATTTTTCAAGATTAGTGTCCATTTTCAAATGAGAATTGGAAGAGAGATTCAAAAAATTGCACAAATATATACATATATATCAGTTATTATGGGAAACTGAAAGAACCGACTTAAGTCACGGAGTACCGTTATCCGCCATTTGATCGGGGTGAGAGAAACTATCACTCAAAAAGAAACACAAAAACAATGTGAGAAAAACAAAATAATCAACCTTTTCTACAAGATCATTCAAACAAGTTGATTCATTTTCACTCGGAAAATTATCAAAGTAAGCTTTCAAACGATGTCCATTTTCTGTAAAAACATTGTCATTCATTGAATTCTCAATATCACAGGCCCCATAAGGATTGCTCCATCTTGATCTTAGCTCTTTAGGGAATGAATGGAGTTGAGAATTATAAAACAAAACTTTTTGATCAGTATCGACTTTTTGACAATTTTCATAAGTTTTGCAGAATGCATGCGTGTCTTTGAACATGGTGGACCAATAAAATCCATTTTGAAAGATTTTTGCAGCTACCTTTTTTGACGAGAAATAACTTCCATATGCTTTAGAATGACAAAGTTTAATGACACTACCTACCTCATTGTTGGGAATGAATCTTTGAAATATTTGATCAGGACAATATTTGAATAAGTTAGGGTCATCCCAATAAAAGTTCTTCATTTCATTCAAAAACTTTTCTTTGTCTTGGGTACTCCAATCAACTGGCAAATCTCCTAAAGCAAGAAAATTGATATTTTTATCATACCAAGGCATTGGACTAAGAGAAAGTAAGGATTCGTTAGGAAAGTAATCATCGATTAGTGTGATGTTAGATGTTGAATTTGTTGTCATTTTTGACAAAAGATCCGCATCAACATTTTCGGTGCGTTTTTATCCATGATTTCTTCCTCAGAATAAATCATTTGCAAATCTTCAGATTCATCCAATTCATTTTTACTTAAAGTAGATTCAAGTTGATCATAAACTAATTCGTCAATATGATCAACTTCTTGCAAATCATTATCATCTCCAGGTTGCTTGCAAATGTTGAAAATATTCATCTCCAATGTCATGTTTCCAAATGATAGCTTCATCAGTCCATTCCTATAATTAATCAATGCGTTAGAAGTTGCAAGAAACGGACGTCCTAAAATAACAGGAAATGAATTACATGCTTCAATAGGTTCTGTGTCTAAGACAACAAAATCCACAGGATAAATGAATTTATCGACTTGTATTAACACATCTTAGACTATTCCTCTAGGCACTTTTACAGATCTATCGGCAAGTAAAAGAGTTATAGAAGTTGGTTTTAACTCACCTAGATTGAGACTTTGGAAAAATGAATATGGAAGTAAATTCACACTAGCTCCAAGATCAAGTAAAGCCCTTTTAATTTTATGTTCTCCAATAAAGCAAGAAATTGTAGGACAACCAGAGTCTTTATATTTCAAAGCATTATTGTTCTGAAGAATGACACTTACTTGTTCAGCTAGAAAGGCTTTCTTTTTCACATTCAGTTTCTTCTTCACAGTGCATAGATCTTCAAAAATTTAGCATAGGAAGGAACTTGTTTAATAGCATCTAGCAAAGGTATATTGATCCTTACCTGTTTGAAAATTTCAAAAATTTCAGAGTTGTGATTGACTTTCTTTTGTTTGGTCATGGCTTGAGGAAATGGAAGTGCTTGTGGAGAATCAGTCTTTTCTTTGCAATTTTCAGATTCAACCCCTTCCTTACCTTCAGAGATTGACTCATCATCTTTCTCATAAGGTTCAAGAGAGGGTTTTTCAATAACCTTACCACTGCGCAGAGTAGTGACTGATTTGACTTGATCCATGTGTTGGCTTCCGGTACTACTTGCATTTGCATTGTATTGCCCCTTGGGATTTTGTTATGGTTGAGATGGAAACTTACCTTTCTCTTGGAAACTGAGAGCAGATGTTAATTTTGCAAGAGTATCTTTAAAATCTGTCATGTTTTGAGCAAGTTGAGTATTGATTGTCTCTTGCTTCTCAATGAATGCATGCAATGTTTCCTCAAGATTTCTTCTAGGAGGTGGAGCATAAGGAGGTGCATATCCATGAGAATTTTGGAAATTGTGGTGTGCTTGAAACGGAAGTTGTGAAGTTTGTACATTGTTATTTTCACTCTTCCAACTAAAATTTGGGTGATTTCTCCAACCAGGGTTGTATGTTTGTGAGTATGTGACACGACTAAAAGATTGATGTCTTCTCCCAAGTGCAGGAGTGTCGAAGTAATAAATAACCCGGCAAGACCAGGGTCGAACCACAGGGAGGTTAATTGTACAAATTATAAACAACAATAATAGCAATAACAACAATAACTATAATAATAATAATAATAATAATAATAATAATAATAATAATAATAATAATAATAATAATAATACTAGTAGTAGTAGTAGTAGTAGTAGTAGTAGTAGTAGTAGTAGTAGTAGTACTAATAATAATAATAGTAATAGTAATAATAATAATAAAGAAAAAGAAGGAGAAGAAGAAGAAGAAGATGAGAACTTCGAGATGGAATATTAATGTAACGATTAAACAATGATAATAACAAATGTCAAGGTTAGAGATTCCACTAATGATATGTCAAACAAGTATAGGATAAACTCTTATTATTCAATTGGAAACCACACATAAAGGAGGTTCCAATCAGATTATAAATTGTTAACATGATTACATTAGTCATCTTATTCGATTAATGCTAATACTTGTAAATCTCGTCAAGCATTCATGATTATAACTTATGTTAACAACAAATCAAGTTCCTTTCATAGCTCAGGTGTCGATTATACTATACAGTATGGGTTATGAAAGTGCCAAGCATTTGTTGTACCAAGTGTTATACAACATAAATCAAGATTAATCATTTAACAAGCAAAGTATTAAAGAGTGAACAAGATAACAAATACAAAACATGTTAGTATCAAACATTAAAGTCCATATTGAGTTTACACTATACTTATTCTTACACCATTAGTGTAACCTTTTCACCTTGACATAATAAACTTAGCTAGACATAATAAAAGAAAGAAAAATAAATAAACAAAATAAGAACATAAATAAGATAAAAGTTAACTAAGTAAAGGAAAGGAAATGAAAGGCATAAACTTGATATTAATGAAAGCAAAGCATAAACATTACAAAAAATACAAAGAGAGAAAGGAAGAGCATGATCTTGATCTGGAAACCAAGATGCCTAAATGCATGGCAAATGACTCTTTTTATAGGCCAAAATTAGGAACTATTGATTTGATGACTAATTGATGACTGGGTAGCCAACTCTTGACTTGGTGACAATCCTTATCTTCTCTTGTCTGCCCAAAACGTCATTGATAACGTCAACATTGGAGCCACTTGAAAACATGAAAGTTGTAGGTAATTGTCTCAGCTTTCTTGTTAGTGCTTGGGCTGGATGATAGCTTCGGGCTTTTTTGTTGTTGTAATAATTTGGACTTGAAAATGACCTTTTTAAATCTTGGGCTCCATATGAAAGACGTAGGCCTATGTCTTACCTTTCCATCCATATAAAGTAGACCTAAATCTGAGATCTATAGCTCCAGATATGACCTAATTACCAAACAGTGTTCCGGTTTGGATTGCACCGACAGCTCTTTTCTAATTTTGGTCATCTTTCTGCCCTTGCAATTTAAGTTCTTAAAGTCATCAATCAAACCTTTCATTTATATGACAGGCCTGCATTTAAAATGAATATTTACCACAAATTAAAGGTATATTATATTATTAGATATATTATTATAAAACATGCTTTAGTTAAGGAGTTATTGATACTTCAAGTGCAAAATGATGATATAAAACCATGATAAAAATGCACTTTTAAGTACTAATCACACCCCCTAACCAGCTTATTACTAGTCCCTAGTAATCAAAGCGTTAAAATAGAAAAACAATTTGCAAATTCCACAAAGCAAGGTATTCATCATTTAACTTCCATTAATCTATCCAGAAAAACAAACTCTCGTTAAATTTATATACCTGCTCAATACCTCTTAACAAGATATTCATAAACCTTTCTTTTGTGCTCAATGTATTAACATATAATTATGGGGCTTTTCTTGGAAGAAAACAAAATTTTTGTTCTAATGTTTAAGGTTAACTTCCTTGGGTTGGGATTATTATTTTTTTCTCTCTTTTTTTTCTTTTTTTTTAAAATATATATACATTTAATTAAAAAACAGCATGCATCTTTAACCCATGTAACGAGCTTTCAGCTAATGACTCCCAGACCAGTTGGTCTTAGAGCGTTAGGTGTTAAGACACCCCTACGAGCTTAGTAACTCGGGTCGCAAATACTGATATGTAGATAGTGTAATGTTTGATTCCCTTAAGCTTTTCTCCTTAACCCATGTAACAAGCGTTGGGCCAATAGCTCCCAAGTCAGTTGACTTTAGGGTATTAGGTGTTAAAACACCCCTTCGGGCTTAATTACTTAGGTTAGGGAGGCTACGAAACCAAACTTATCTACATTTTTATTATTATCATTTTTTTTCTTTTTTTTAATTATATACAATCCCTTTCCCTTAGTTCTTACCTTAAACAAAAGAACATAAATAATATAATAATCCAATATGCAACCCACAATCATATGTTAAAGTGTGTGTCTATGTAAATTAAGGTTTAAGAATACATGTTAAATAAGTATATGAGTAGAATTAAGTGATAACAATGCGAGAGTTTGTAAACCTGAATATTTCAAGAAGTATTATAATAAACCTTGTTAAGAATGGTTACTAAGATGCGTCTTAAGAGTCACTTTAACAAAAGAGCTCCTTTACTCTGCCATCCTAGTAGCAACAATTATGCACATGCTTTATGAAATGAAAGATAATTTTTTTTATCAACTATTACCCTCTCCCCCCAACTAAAACGAGACATTGTCCTCAATGTTTAAAGGTAGAAAGATAGAGTATAGAAGATATCACCTGAAATAATGAACACTAACAAACCTGAAACACACTTAAACAAATATAAGAAACAACAAAACCCAAATATTATGCTATTAATAAAACCAAAAGACACAAGTTTTTACTAACAAAAATTCAAATCACACTTGTGATTGTGGCTCACATCTTCCCTTGGTTTTATGTCCAAGAACGGCTTAAACACCCTCTATGGGTTAGGGATAGGCTTCCCATCTAGTTTTCTTAAAAACCAGCAAATAAGGTCTTTTTTAGTCAGATTCCCAAGACTATATCGAGCATGTTCCTTATGGAATATTGGCTATACATCATGAATTGCACGATGCTTATCTCGACTATGATGAGACTTAAGAGTCAATAGAAGATTATCTAAAGACTCTCTGTGTTTTGAAATAAATCCCACCTTTTGATAATTTTCATAGGTTTTGCGGGATGCATGTGATTCCTTGAATATGGTGGGCCAGTAAAATCTGCTTTGTAAGATTTCTACAGTTCTCTTTTTTGATGAAAAATGATCCCCACGTGCCTTAGAGTGACAAAATTTAATGAAATTACTTACCTCATTGTCGGGAATGAATCTTTGAAATATTTGATTAGGACAATAATTGAATAAGTAAAGGTCATCCCAATAAAAATTTTGCACGTTGCTCAAAAATTTTCTTTTGTCTTCGGTACTCTAGTGAGCTGGCAAAAATTCTGAAGCAAGAAAATTGATATGTTTAGCAAACCAAGGCATTGAACTAAGAGAAAGTAGAGATTCATCAGGAAAGTAATCATCGATTGGTGTGATGTCGGGTGTCGAATCTGTTGTCACTTTTGATAAAAGATCCGTATCAACTTTTTCGGTGCCTTTTTCATGCTCGATTT
The DNA here is from genome assembly GCA_026413675.1 of Populus pruinosa. Lineage (NCBI taxonomy): Eukaryota > Viridiplantae > Streptophyta > Magnoliopsida > Malpighiales > Salicaceae > Populus > Populus pruinosa. The sequence goes on along the minus strand of CM048610.1, from coordinate 6,139,596 downwards.
CTTCCTGATTAGTTATGGCATGAGAAAATAGAAGTGCTGGAGGGGAATCAGTCTTTTCTTTGCAATGTTCAGATTCAACCCCTTCCTTACCCTTAGAGATTGACTCATCATCTTTCTCACAAGGTTCAAGAATTGGTTTTTGAATAACGTTACCACTACAAAGAGTGATGACTGATTTGACTTGATCCATGTGTTGACTTCCAGGATTACTTGCATTTGCATCGTATTGCCCCTTGAGATTTTGTTGTGGTTGAGATGGAAACTTACCTTGCTCTTGAAAACTAAGAGCAGATGTGAATTTTGCAAGAGTGTCTTTAAAATATGTTATGCTTTGAGTAAGTTGAGTGTTGATTGTCTCTTGCTTTTCAATGAATGCATACAAATTTTCCTCAAAATTACTTCTAAGAGGTGGAGCATAAGAAGGTGCATATCCATAAGAATTTTGGAAATTATAGTGTGCTTGAAACTGTGGTGGTTAAGTCTGTGCATTATCACTCTTCCAACTAAAATTTAGGTGATTTCTACAACTAGGGTTGTATGTTTGCGAGTATGGGTTATAATTGGGCCTTTGAAAACTGTTTAAAGCATGGGTTTGTTCATGGAGACATTCATTAAAAGAAGCAAGGTTAGACAATTGTTGGTTGAGTGTTCATTTATTTCACACATTTGACACACAATGTTTTCAACAAATTTTAATTTACCACTTTTTTTCAATTCTAGTGCCTCGACTTTTCTAGCTAAAGATGCAAACTTGGCTTGAAGGTCATGATCTTCCCTAAGGTTGACATATCTCCACTAGATGTATGAGGTTGAGTTTTACTCGATGCCTCATAAATACCCGCAGTGTCCCAATTTTGAGCATTTTCAGCTAACAAGTCTAAGTACTCCATTGCTTCATCAGGGCCTTTATCTTCAAAAGTTCCATTGCACATTAATTCAACCATTTGCCTATCTTTAGGTGTTAACCCTTCATAGAAATGTGAAACCAATCTCCATGTTTCAAAACCATGATGAGGGCAAGTACTAAGCAAGTCTCGATACCTATCCCAACATTGGTAAAATGTTTCTCCTGGTTTTTGAGTGAAAGTAGTGATTTGTCTTTTGAAAGAGTTTGTTCTGTGAGATGGGAAAAACTTCTTCAAAAACCATTGTTGCATTTCATCCCAAGCACGAATGGATCCTGGTCTTAAATTTTGTAGCCATGTTTTAGCTTTATCTTTTAAATTAATCTGATGGTGTTCATGCTACAATTTAAATTATTATATGTGTTGTAGACCTCCTCAAATTCTGTTAAATGCAAGTATGGATTTTCCAATTCTAAGCCATGAAAAGAAGGTAAAAATTGAATAATGTCTGGCTTAAAATTAAAAGGAGATGCATTGAGAGGAAAAACTATGCATGATGGTGCACTTGTTCTTGTGGGATTCATGTGGTCTCTAAGTGTTCTAGCACGGTTATTCTCATTATTCTCATTATGAAGTGATTGATTATCTTCTTCGGCTATATTTTTTGAAAATGATGAGGATACCCTACAAAGTCTACCACTTAATGTACGTGACCACACTCTCATGCACGTGTAGGAATAAAATAAAAGAAAGAAGAAAATAAAGGAAGAAGAAACAAGAGAAAAAAAAAAAACAAAGTTATATACAAGAAAAGTGAAAAGAGAAAATAAAATAAATATTATAACTTATACAAGAACTTACCTCCCCGGCAACGGCGCCAAAAACTTGACACGACTAAAAGATTGATGTCTTCTCCCAAGTGCAGAAGTGTCAAAGTAATAAATAACCCGGCAAGACCGGGGTCGAACCACAGGGAGGTTAATTGTACAAATTATAAACAACAATTATAAACAACAATAATAGCAACAACAACAACAACAACAACAACAACAACAATAATACTAATAATAATAATAATAATAATAATAATAATAATAGTAGTAGTAGTAGTAGTAGTATTAGTAGCACAAATAATAATAATAGTAATAGTAATAATAATAATAATAATAATAATAATAATAATAATAAAGAAAAAGAAGGAGAAGAAGAAGATGGGAACTTCGAGATGGAATATTAATGTAACGATTAAATAATGATAATAACAAATGTCAAGGTTAGAGATTCCACTAATGGTATGTCAAACAAGTATAGTATAAACTCTTATTATTCAATTGGAAACCACACATAAAAGAGGTTCCAATCAAATTATAAATTGTTAACATGATTGCATTATTCATCTTATTCTATTAATGCTAATACTTGGTAAATCTCGTCAAGCATTCATGATTATAACTTATATTAATAACAAATCAAGTTCCTTTTATAGCTTAGGTGTCGGTTATACCATACAGTATAGGCTATGAAAGTGTCAAGTATTTCTTGTACCAAGTGTTATACAACATAAATCAAGATTAATCATTTAACAAGCAAAGTATTAAAGAGTGAACAAGATAACAAATACAAAACATGTTAGTATCAAACATTAAAGTTCATATTGAGTTTACAGTATACTTATTCTTACACCATTAGTGTAACCTTTTCACCTTAAACATAATAAATTTAGCTAGACATAATAAAAGTTAACTAAGTAAAGGAAAGGAAATGAAAGGCATAAACTTGATATTAATGAAAGCAAAACATAAACATTACAAAAAATACAAAGAGAGAAAGGAAGAGCATGATCTTGATCTGGAAACCAAAATGCCTAAATGCATGGCAAATGACTCCTTTTATAGGCCAAAATTGGGAACTATTGATTTGATGACTAATTGATGACTGGGTAGCCAACTCTTGACTTGGTGACAATCCTTATCTTCTATTGTCTGCCCAAAAAGTCATTGATAACGTCAACATTGGAGCCACTTGAAAACATGAAAGTTGTAGGTAATTGTCTCAGCTTTCTTGTGTAAAAACATCAGCTCATTTGGACTTGAAAATGACCTTTTTAGATCTTGGGCTCCATATGAAAGTTGTAGCCCCATGTCTTACCTTTCCATCCATATAAAGTAGATCTAAATCTGAGATCTATAGCTTCAGATATGACCCAATTACCGAACAGTGTTCCGGTTTGGATTGCACCGACATCTCTTTTCTAATTTTGGTCATCTTTTTGCCCTTGCAATTTAAATTCTTAAAGTCATCAATCAAACCTTTCATTTATGTGATAGGCCTGCATTTAAAATGAACATTTACCACAAATTAAAGGTATCTTATATTATTAGATATATTATTATAAAACATGCTTTAGTTAAGGAGTTATTGATACTTCAAGTGCAAAGTGATAATATAAAACTATGATAAAAATGCACTTTTAAGTACTAATTAGTATGGGTTGTGGTTAGCCTTTTGGAAACTGTTTAAAGCATGGGCTTGTTCATGGAGACATTCCTTAAAAGAAGGCAAGGTTGGACAATCATTGGTTGAGTGTTCATTTGTTTCACAGATTTGACACACAATGTTTTCAACAGATTTTAATTAACCACTCTTTTTCAATTCTAGTGCCTCGACTTTTCTAGCTAAAGATGCAAACTTGGCTTGAAGGTCATGATCTTCCCTAAGGTTGTACATACCTCCACTATATGTATGAGGTTGAGTTTTACTCGGTGCCTCATAAGTACCCGCAGTGTCCCAATTTTGAGCATTTTCAGCTAACAAGTCTAAGTACTCTATTGCTTCATTAGGGTCTTTATCTTCAAAAGTTCCATTGCATATGAATTCAACCATTTGCCTATCTTTAAGTGTTAACCCTTCATAGAAATGTGAAACCAATCTCCATGTTTCAAAACCATTATGAAGGCAAGTACTAAGCAAGTCTCGATACCTATCCCAACATTGGTAAAATGTTTCTCCTGGTTTTTGAGTGAAAGTAGTGATTTGTTTTTTGAAAGAGTTTGTTATGTGAGATGAGAAGAACTTCTTCAAAAACTGTTGTTGCATTTTATCCCAAGCACGAATGGATCCTGGTTTTAAATTTTGTAGCCATGTTTTAGCTTTATCTTTTAATGAAAAAGGAAAAAACTTTAATCTGATGGTGTTCATGCTACAATTTAAATTATTATATGTGTTGCAGACCTCCTCAAATTCCTTTAAATGCAAGTATGGATTTTCCAATTCTAAGCCATGAAAAGAAGGTAAAAGTTGAATAATACCTGGTTTAAAATTAAAACGAGATGCATCAAGAGGAAAAACTATGCATGATGGTGCACTTGTTCTTGTGGGATTCATGTGGTCTCTAAGTGTTCTAGCATGGTTATTCTCATTATTCTCATTATGAAGTGATTGATTATCTTCTTCGGCCATATTTTTTAAAAATAATGAGGATACCCTACAAAGTCTACCACTTGATGTACGTGACCACACTCTCATGCACGTGTAGGAGTAGAATAAAAGGAAGAAGAAAACAAAAGGAGAAGAAACAAGAGAAAAGAAATAAAGTTATATACAAGAAAAGTGAAAAGAGAAAATAAATTAACTACTATAATTTATACAAGAACTTACCTCCCCGACAACAGCGCCAAAAACTTGACACGACTGAAAGATTGATGTCTTCTCCCAAGTGCAGGAGTGTCGAATTAATAAATAACCCGGCAAGACTAGGGTCGAACCACAGGGAGGTTAATTGTACAAAATATAAATAACAATAATGCAACAATAACAACAACAACAACAATAACAACAACAATAATAGTAATAACAATAACAATAATAATAGTAATAACAGCAATAATAATAATAATAATAATAATAAAGAAAAAGAAGAAGATGATGAGAACTTTGAGATGGAATATTAACGTAAAGATTTAACAACGATAACAATAAATGTCAAGGTTAGAAGATCCACTAATGGTATGTCAAACAAGTATAGTATAAACTCTTATTATTCAATTGGAAACCACACACAAAGGAGGTTCCAATGAGATTATAGATTGTTAACATGATTACATTAGTCATCTTATTCAATTAATGCTAATACTTGTAAATCTCATCAAGCATTCATGATTATAACTTATGTTAACAACAAATCAAGTTCCTTTCATAGCTTAGGTGTCGGTTATACCATACAGTATGGGCTATGAAAGTGCCAAGCATTTGTTGTACCAAGTGTTATACAACATAAATCAAGATTAATCATTTAACAAGCAAAGTATTAAAGAGTGAACAAGATAATAAATACAAAACATGTTAGTATCAAACATTAAAGTCCATATTGAGTTTATACTATACTTATTCTTACACCATTAGTGTAGCCTTTTTACCTTAACATAATAAACTTAGCTAAACATAATGAAAGAAAGAAAAATAAATAAACAAAATAAGATAAAAGCTAATTATGTAAAGGAAAGGAAATGAAAGGCATAAACTTGATATTAATGAAAGCAAAGCATAAATATTACAAAAAATACAAAGAAAGAAAGGAAGAGCATGATCTTGATCTGGAAACCAAGATGCCTAAATGCATGGCAAATGCCTCCTTTTATAGGCCACAATTGGGAACTATTGATTTGATGACTAAATGATGAGTGGGTGGCAAACTCTTAACTTGGTGACAATCCTTATCTTCTCTTGTCTACCCAAAACGTCATTGATAACGTCAAAATTAGAGCCACTCAAAATATGAAAGTTGTAGGAAATTGTCTTAGCTTTCTTGTGTAAAAAAAGTCAGCTCATTTGGACTTTTAAAACTCTAGATATGGCCAAAATACTGAATAGTGCTCAGGTTGGAGGACAGATTCGGGCTTCTTTGTTGTTGCTACAATTTGAACTTGAAAATGATCTTTTTAGATCTTAGGCTCCTATGAAACTTGTAGGTCTATGTCTTACCTTTCCATCCATATAAAGTAGACCTAAATCTGAGATCTATAGCTCCAAATATAACCCAATTACCGAACAGTGTTCCGGTTTGGATTGCACCGACATCTCTTTTCTAATTGTGGTCATCTTTTTGCCCTTGCAATTTAAATTCTTAAAGTCATCAATCAATCCTTTCATTTATGTGATAGGCCTGCATTTAAAACGAACATTTACCACAAATTAAAGGTATCTTATATTATTAGATATATTATTATAAAACATGCTTTAGTTAAGGAGTTATTGATACTTCAAGTGCAAAATGATGATATAAAACCATGATAAAAATGCACTTTTAAGTACTAATCACTAGGGTTGAACCACAAGGAGGTTAATTGTATAAATCATAAACAAAAATAATACAACAACAACAATGATAATAGTAGTAGTAATAATAATACTAGTAGTAATAGTTGTAGTAGTAGTAGTAGTAGTCATAATAATAATAGAAGAAGAAGAAGAAGTTGATGAGAACTTTGAGATGGAAAATCAATGTAAGGATTAAATAGTGATAACAACAAATATAAAGGTTAAAGGGTTCACTAATGATATTTCAAACAAGTAGAGTATAAACTTTTATTATTCAACTATAAACCATACACAAAAGAGGTTCCAATTGGATTATGAATTGTTAACATGATTGCATTAGTTATCTTATTTGAATAATGCTAATATTTGTAAATATTATTAAGCATTCATGATTATAACTTATGTTAACAACAAATCAAGTTTCTTTCATAGCACATGTGTAGGTTATACCATATGGTTGGGCTATGAAAGTGTCAAATATTTGTTGTATAAAGTGTTCCACAACACAAATCTAGATTAACCATTTAATAAGCAAAGTATTAAAAGTGAACAAGATAACAAATACAAAATATATTAGTATCAAACATTAAAGTCCATATTAAGTTTACATTGTACTTATTCTTACACCATTAGTGTAACCTTTTCATCTTAACATGATAAACTTAGCTAAACATAATGAAGAAGAGAAACATAAATAAACAAGATAAGAACATAAATAAGATAAAAGTTGACTAAGTAAAGGAAAGGAAATGAAAGAAATAAACTTGATATTAATGAAAGCAAAACTTAAGCATTACAAAAACACAAAGAGAGAGAGCAAAAGTATGATCTGGAAACCAAGATGCCTAAATGTATGGCAAATGTCTCTTTTTATAGGCTAAAATTGGGAACTGTTGATTTGATGACTAATTAATAAGTGGGTAGCCAATCTTGACTTGGTAACAATCCTTATCTTCCTTTAACTGAATAAAACATTATTGATAACATCAGAATTTGAACCAGAACTCCTATGAAAGTTTAAGGAAATTGTCTAAGCTTTTCAGGAAAAAAAATCGATGACATTTAGACTTCTAGAACTTTAGATATGAGCTGAACATTGAACAGTGTCTGGGCTGCAGGACAAATTTGGAATTCTTTTGTTGTTGCTATAATTTGGACTTGAAAATGACTTTTTTAAAACTAGACCTCCGCATGAAAGTTGTAGGCCTATGTGTTACGTTTCCATCCATATAAAATAGACCTAAATCTGAGTTCTACAGCTCTAGATATGATCTAATTATCGAACAATGTTTTCGTTTGGACTGCATTAACATCTCTTTTTTAAGTTTGACCATCTCTTTGTTCTTTCAATTTCAGTACTTAAACTCATCAATCAATCCTTTTATTTATGTGATAGGTCTGCATTTAAGATGAACATTTACCATAAATTATGGTATCTTATTGACACAACCAAAAGATTGATGTCTTCTCCCAAGTGCAAGAGTGTCGAAGTAATAAATAACCCGGGAAGATAGAGGTCAAATCACAGGGAGATTAATTGTATAAATTATAAATAATAATATAACAATAACAATAATAAAAGTAGTAGTAGTAGTAGTAGTAGTAGTAATAATAATAATAGTAATCATAGTAATAGTAATAGTAATAGTAGTAATAATAATAATAGAAGAAAAAGAAGAAGAACTTGATATGAACTTTGAGATGGAAGATCAATGATTAGTACTTAAAAATGCATTTTTATCGAGGTTTTATATCATCATTTTGCACTTGAAGTATCAATAACTCCTTAACTAAAACATATTTTATAATAACATATCTAATAATATAAGATACCTTTAATTTGTGGTAAATGCTCATTTTAAATGGAGACCTATCATATAAATGAAAGGATTAATTGATGAGTTTAGGAACTAAAATTGAAAGGACAAAGTGATAGCTAAACTTAGAAAAGAGATGCTGGTACAGTCCAAAACGGAACACTGTTCGGTAATTAGGTCATATATGGAGCTGTAGATCTCGGACTAAGGTCTACTTTATATGGATGGAAATGCAAAACATAGGCCTATAAATTTCATAAGAGCCGAAGATTTATAAAGGCTATTTTCAAGTCCAAATTGTAGAAACTATGAAGAAGTCCAAATCTATCCTGTAGCTCGAACACTGTTAAATGTTTGGCCCATATCTAGAGTTTTAGAAGTCTAAATGAACTCAAATTTTTTTACCTGGAAAGCTAAGGCAATTTCTTAAAACTTTCATATTCAAGTGGTTCTAATTTTGACGTTATCAATGATGTTTTAGGCAGATAAGAAAAGATAAGTATTGTCACCAAGTCAAGAGTTTGCCACCCACTCATCAATTAGTCATCAAATCAATAGTTCCTAATTTTGGCCTATAAAAGAAGGCATTTGCCATGCATTTAGGTATCTTGGTTTTCAGATCAAGATCATGCTTTTATCTGTTCTCTTTGTATTTTTGTAATGATTAAATTTTGCTTTCATTAATATCTTGTTTATGCCTTTCATTTCCTTTCCTTTACTTATTTAACTTTTATCTTATTTATGTTCTTGTCATGTTTATTTATGTTTTTTCCTTTTATTATATTTAGTTAAGTTTATTATGTCAAGCTGGAAAGGTTACACTAAAGGTACAAGAATAAGTATAGTGTAAACTTAACATGGACTTTAATGCTTGATACTAACATATTTTGTATTTGTTATTTTCTTCACTCTTTAATACTTTGCTTGTTAAATGACTAATCTAGATTTATGTTGTATAACACTTGGTACAACAAATAATTGGTATTTTCATAGCCCAATCATATGGTATAAACTACACCTGTGCTATGAAAGGAACTTGATTTATTGTTAACATAAGTTATAATCATGAATGCCTGACAACATTTACAAGTATTAGCATTATTCAAATAAGATAATTAATGTAATCATGTTAACCATTTATAATCTGATTGGAACCTCCTTTGTGTGTGGTTTCCAATTGAGTAATAAAAAGAGTTTATACTATACTTGTTTGAAATACCATTAGTGGATCCTCTAACTTTAACATTTGTTGTTATCATTGTTTAATCCTTATATTGATATTCCATCTCAAAGTTCTCATTAACTTCTTCTATTATTATTACTACTACTAGTATTATTAGTATTGTTGTTGTTGTTCTATTGCTATTATTTATAATTTATACAATTAACCTTCTTGTGATTCAACCCTAGTCTTGTAGGGTTATTTATTATTTCGACACTCTTGCACTTAGGAGAAGACATCAATCTTTTGGTTGTGTCAATCAATGTAAGGATTAAATAAATGATAACAACAAATGTCAAGGTTAGAGGATCTACTAATGGTATTTCAAACAAGTATAGTATAAACCTTTATTACTCAAATGAAAACCACACACAAAGGAGGTTCCAATTAGATTATAAATTGTTAACATGATTATATTAGTTATCTTATTCAAATAATGCTAACACTTGTAAATTTTATCAAGTATTCATGATTATAACTTATGTTAACAACAAATCAAGTTCCTTTTTATAGTACAGGTGTCGGTTAAACCATACAGTTTGTGCTATGAAAGTGCCAAACATTTGTTGTACGAAGTGTTATACAACATAAATCTAGATTAGTTATTTAACAACCAAAGTATTAAAGAGTGAGCAAGATAACAAATATAAAATATGTTAGTATCAAACATTAAAGTCCATGTTGAGTTTACACTATACTTATTCTTACACTATTACTGTAATCTTTTCACCTTGACATGATAAACTTAGCTAAACATAATGAAGAAGAGAAACATAAATAAATAAGATAAGAACATAAATTAGATAAAAGCTAACTAAGTAAATAAAAGGAAATGAAAGGCATAAACAAGATATTAAAGAAAGCAAAAATTAAACATTATAAAAATACAAAGAGAGAAAGTAGGGGTATTGACACGATGAAAAGATTGATGTCTTCTCCCAAGTGCAGGAGTGTCGAAGTAATAAATAACCCGGCAAGACCGGGGTCGAACCACAGGGAGGTTAATTGAACAAATTATAAACAACAATTATAAAATAACAATAACAACAATAATAACAATAACAATAACAATAACCACAACAACAACAACAACAACAACAACAACAACAACAACAATAATAATAATAATAATAATAATAATAATAATAATAATAATAATAATACTAGTAGTTGTAGTAGTATTACTAATAATAATAATAATAATAATAACAATAATAATAATAATAATAAAGAAAGAGAAGAAGAAGAAGATGATGATGATGAGAACTTAGAGATGAAATATTAATGTAAGGATTAAACAATAATAATAACAAATGTCAAGGTTAGAGGTTCCACTAATGGTATATCAAACAAGTATAGTATAAACTCTTATTATTGAATTGGAAACCACACACAAAGGAGGTTCCAATCAGATTATATATTGTTAACATGATTACATTAGTCATCTTATTCAATTAATACTAATACTTGTAAATCTCGTCAAGCATTCATGATTATAACTTATGTTAACAACAAATCAAGTTCCTTTCATAGCTCAGGTGTCGGTTATACCATACATTATGGGCTATGAAAGTGCCAAGCATTTGTTGTACCAAGTGTTATACAACATAAATCAAGATTAGTCATTTAACAAGCAAAGTATTAAAGAGTGAACAAGATAACAAATATAAAACATGTTAGTATCAAACATTAAAGTCCATATTAAGTTTACATTATACTTATTCTTACACCATTAGTGTAACCTTTTCACCTTGACATAATTAACTTAGCTAAACATAATGAAAGAAAGAAAAATAGATAAACAAAATAAGAACATCAAAGCTAACTAAGTAAAGGAAAGGAAATGAAAAGCATAAACTTAATATTAATGAAAGCAAAGCATAAACATTACAAAAAATACAAAGAGAGAAAGGAAGAGCATGATCTTGATCTGGAAATCAAGATGCCTAAATGCATGGCAAATGCCTCCTTTTATAGGCCAAAATTGGGAACTATTGATTTGATGACTAATTGATAAGTGGGTGGCCAACTTTTGACTTGGTGACAATCCTTATCTTCTCTTGTCTGCCCAAAACGTCATTGATAACGTCAAAATTAGAGCCAGTTGTAAACATGAAAGTTGTAGCCAATTGTCGCAGCTTTCTTGTGTAAAAAATTCAGCTCATTTGGACTTCTAGAACTCCAGATATGGCCAAAATACCGAACAGTGCTCGGGCTGGAAGAGAGATTCGGGCTTCTTTGTTGTTGCTACAATTTGGACTTGATAATGGCCTTTTTAGATCTTGGGCTCCATATGAAAGTTGTAGGTCTATGTCTTACCTTTCCATCCATATAAATTGGACCTAAATCTGAGATCTGTAGCTCCAGATATGACCCAATTACCGAACAGTGTTCCGGTTTGGATCGCACCGACATCTCTTTTCTAAGTTTGGCCATCTCTTTGCCTTTGCAATTTAAGTTCTTAAAGTCATCAATCAATATTTTCATTTATGTGATAGGCCTGATTTTAAAATGAACATTTACCATAAATTAAAGGTATCTTATATTATTAGATATATTATTATAAAACATGTTTTAGTTAAGGAGTTATTGATACTTCAAGTGCAAAATGATGATATAAAACTATGACAAAAATGCACTTTTAAGTACTAATCAGGTATGATCTTGATCTGGAAACCAATATGCCTAAATGCATGGGAAATGCCTTCTTTTATAGGCTAAAATTAGAAACTATTGATTTGATAGCTAATTGATGAGTGGGTGGCTAACTTTGACTTAGTGACAATGCTTATCTTCTCTTGTCTAAATAAAATGTCATTGATAACATCAAAATTTATACCACACCTCCAAATGGAAGTTCTAAGAAATTGTCTCAACTTTCCAGGAAAAAACATTGAGGTCATTTGGACTTCTAGAACTCAAGATATGGGCTGAACACTAAACAGTGTCTATGCTGTAGGATAGATTCCAACTTCTTCATTGTTGCAACAATTTGGAATTAAAAATAGCTTTTTAAATCTTGGACTTCCATGAAAGTTGTAGGTGTATTTCTCACCTTGCCATCTATATAAAGTAGACCTAAATTTGAGATCTACAACTCCAAATATGACCCAATTACCGAATAGTGATCGGACTGCACCAACATCTCTTTTTTAAGTTTGGCCATCTCTTTGTCCTTTGAATTTCAGTACTTAAACTCATCAATCAATTCTTTCATTTATGTGACAGACCTGCATTTAAGATGAACATTTACTAGAAATTAAGATATTTTATTAATACGACTAAAAGATTGATGTCTTCTCCTAAGTGCAGGAATGTCGAAGTAATAAATAACCCGAAAAGACTGGGGTCGAACCACATGGAGGTTAATTGTATAAATTATAAACAATAATATAACAACAACAACAATAGTAGTAGTAGTAGTAATAAAAAAAATAATAATAGTAATCATAGTAATAGTAATAATAATAATAATAATAATAGTAGTAGTAGTAGTAGTAGTAATACTAATAATAATAATAATAGAAGAAGAAGAAGAACTTGATGAGAACTTTGAGATGGAAGATCAATATAAGGATTAAATAATGATAACAACAAATCTCAAGATTAGAGGATCTACTAATGGTATTTCAAACAAGTGTAGTATAAACTCTTATTACTTAAATGGAAACCACGCACAATGGAGGTTTCAATTAGATTATATATTATTAGCATGATTACATTAGTTATCTTATTTGAATAATGCTTACACTTGTAAATTTTGTTAGGTATTCATGATTATAACTTATGTTAACAACAAATCAAGTTCCTTTCATAATATAGGTATCGGTTATACGATATAGTTTGTGCTATAAAAATGTCAAACATTTGTTATACCAAGTGTTATATAACATAAATCTAGATTAGTCATTTAACAACCAAAGTATTATAGAGTGAACAAGATAACAAATACAAAACATACGAGTATCAAACATTAAAGTCCATGTTGAGTTTACACTATACTTATTCTTACACCATTAGTATAACCTTTTCACTTTGACATAATAAACTTAGCTAAACATAATGAAGAAGAGAAACATAAATAAACAAGATAAGAACATAAATAAGATAAAAGTTGACTAAGTAAAGGAAAGGAAATGAAAGACATAAACTTGATATTAATGAAAGCAAAATGATTGCGCGTCAAAAGTGTCATTAAGTCTCTTGTTTTACATATGTATTTATTGTTTTTATTTAGTTGTTTTTATAATAATTGATGTGTTTTTTAGTAATGAAGTTTGTTTTAATGTTTCGATAGGTTTTTGGAGCTTAAATGAATTAATTCAGAAAATTCAACGTCGGAATTCAAAACAAAGAATTGAAGAGACATTTAGTTGAAGATTGAAGCAAATCTTGGTTCAAATAAGTGCTCCAAATTTGTCCCAAAAATCAATTCTATTCCAATTCTAGAAAAGAATATCATATGATTTATTTCAAGCCCAAACTTGCCTTATGTTGTGTGCAAACTTCAACCATTAAACACTCAAGGTTTCAATGTCAATCTTAGCCCAAATAATAAGTACATTTGTATACTTATTTGATGCTCAAATTCAGCCCAAAATCAGCCCTAAATCAACCCCAAATCAACCTTCAAATCAACCCAAACACAATCCATGATCTTACATGTCCACACAACAAATAACAATTGATTTATTTTGGGTAATCCATTGATCCAAGAAGGCAAGCACATGGATGGAAAGCTGGAGGGGATATTTTAACATTATTTTGGGTCAAAAAGAAGAAGGAGACACCTCATAAATGAGGAAGAAAAACGTGCACCAAAGTAGTTGTAAAGCTGTCTTGATTTGATTTTTCAGAACACGTTTCGGTGTTTTGCCCATAACTTTTGACTCAGGTGTCCAAATGAGCTGTTCTTTAATGATCTGGAAAGGTGACAGAATTGCCTATAAATATGTCTCTAATAGACTTCTCCAAAAAAAGCTTCTAAGAGGGTCGAATTGCTGTCCAAAGTTAGAGTCAGATTTGTGTCCGAATTTTTTCTGAAATTGTATTGTGTTCTTCTTTATAGATTTCGGTTCTTTAGTTTGTAAAACTTATTTTTTCAGTTGGATTCAAGTTCTTTCATGTTTATTGAAGTGTTCTTATATATAATCATGGTTGGCTAAACTCTTTCTTGGATCCAAATCAAGGATAATGGTGATTGAGGTGAGTTCTTTAGGATATGAATGAATCTTAATGTTTATCTTCTTATTTTCTTCATGAATGATTTATTATTGTAAAGAAATTTTAGAAATCATTTAGGTAATGTTATAATCTTGAATTTTTATGCACAAACTTTAGTTTTGGTATAGAGATTGCTTGATTCAATGTCTTACTTAATATGAAAGTACTTGTTCATTCTTAAGCAATAATCAATCTTCATCTTTCTAATCTTCATTGTAATATCTTCCGATCTAATATCACCATCGTTGAGATTAGGTTGAGTTATCTTATATATGTTAAAGAAATCACCAATACATCACTATTAAAATTGATTTGGACCAATACTTACTTTTCTTGTCATTTAAAATCTATTTACATTTTTTTTATCTTTGAAAACAAATCCATCAATTATTTTCAACCAAGTTATTGTTAATTTAATTTCTCTTGAGTTTTTTTTTGTTACTTAGCTTAATTTCCAGATCTAGCTCTCTGTGGATATGACCTCGATCTTACCGAGTTAATTGCTACATCGCACACTCGTGCACTTGCGAGTTAAAACAAGCCGATCATAAAAAGCGGTCAAGCACAAAACTTAAGCATTACAAAAATACAAAGAGAGAAAGCAAGAGCATGATCTTGATCTGGAATCTAAGATGCCTAAATGCATGACAAGTGCCTCCTTTTATAGACCAAACTTGAAACTATTGATTTGATGACTAACTATTGAGTGAGTGGTTAACTCTTAACTTGGTGAAAATTCTTATCTTCTTATCTACCAAAAAATCATTGATAACGTCAGAATTTGAACCAACCTTCCGCATGAAAATGGTAGGAAATTGTCTCAACTTTCCATAAAAAAAAATTAAAGTCATTTGGATTTGTAGAACTCAAGATATGGGCTAAACACTGAATAGTGTCTAGGCTGGAGGATAGATTCCGACTTCTTCATTGTTGCTACAATTTGGACTTGAAAACAACCTTTTTAAATCTTGGACTTGCATGAAAGTTGTAGGCCTATTTCTCTCCTTGCCATCCATATAAAGTAGACCTAAATCCAAGATCTACAGCTCCAGATATGACTCAATTACCGAATAGTAATCGGACTGCACCAACATCTCTTTTCTAAGTTTGGCCATCTCTGTCCTTTCAATTTCAGTACTTAATCTCAATAATCAATCTTTTTATTTATGTGATATGCTTGTATTTAAGATGAACATTTACCACAAATTAAAGGCATCTTATATTTTTAGATATGTTATTATTAAACATGCTTTAGTTAATGAGTTATTAATACTTTAAGTGCAAAATGATAATATAAAACCTTGATAAAAAAGCACTTTTAAGTACTAATCACACTCCCAAACCAGCTTATTACTAGTCCCTATTAATCAAAGCGTTAAAATAGAAAAACAATTTGCAAATTCCACCAAGCTAGGCATTCATCATTCAACTTCTATTAATCTATTTAGATAAATAAACTCTCATTAAATTTATATATATGCTCAATACCTCTTAAATAAGATATTAATAAACCTTTCTTTTATGTTCAAGATATCAACACATAGTTATAGGGCTTTTCTTGGAAGAAAACAAAATTTTTGTTTTAATGGTTAAGGTTAACTTTCTTGAGTTAAGACTATTATTTTTGTTCTTTTTGTTTTTAATATGTATACATACAACTTAAAACACGAAGCATCTTTAACATATGTAACGAGCTTTCAGCTAATGACTCCTAAACTAATTAGTCTTAGGGCATTAGGTGTTGAGACACCCCTACGAGCTTAGTAACTCGGGTTACAAATATTGAAATATATATAGTGCAATGTTTGATTCTCTTAATCTTTTCTCCTTAACCCATGTAACAAGTATTAGGCCAATAGCTCCTAAGTTAGTTGACTTTAGGGTATTAGGTGTTAAAACATCCCTTCGGGCTTCATTGCTTAGGTGAGGGAGGCTACAAAACCAAACTTATCTATGTTTTTATTATCATTAATTTTTTACTCTATTTTTTTTCTTTGTTTTTTAACAAAAAAACATAAATAATGTAATAATCCAATGTGCAACCCACAATCATATGTTATAATATGTGTGTGAAATTAAGGTTTAGAAATACATGTTAAATGAGTATATGAGCAGAATTAAGTGATAACAATGTGAGAGTTTGTAAACCTGAATATTTCAAGAAATATTATGATAGACCTGTTAAGAATGGTTACTAAAATGCATCTCAAGAGTTACTTAACAAAAGAGCTCATTTACTCTATCATCCTAGTAACAACAGTTTTGCACATGCTTTATGAAATAGAAAACACATTTAGTTAGTTTTTTTTTTAACTACTACCCTCTCTTCCAAACCAAAACGAGGCATTGTCCTCAATGTCCTAAGGTAAAAAGATAGAGTATAGAAGACATCACCTGAAATAATGAACATTGACAAACCTGAAACACACTGAAACAAATATAAGAAACAATAAAAAACAATAATAAATTGAAAAGACACAAAGATTCACAAATGAAGGCTCAAATCCAATCTAAGCTTTTTAGGCTTTCCTTAGTTGACCAATTTATGCAACTCATGGAGGGAACATTTACAGGAATGAAAGATTGTAGTTGGGTAATCAATTGTTTAGTAGTAGCAGCAAAAGATTATAATTTGTCGTGCAAAAGAGGTTAGAAATTTTTGTTCTATAGCATGATCAAGAAAAGACAACAACTTATCATAATAACCATTAACATTTAACAAACCTATGGGTTTATGGTGAATGTGTAGTTGGGCCTAAGAGGAAATATGAAAGATCTGTTCCAATGTGCCTAGACCACCTAGTAAAGTAATGAAGGCTGATGTTAAACATTGCATTCATTCGAGTTGACATTGTGGAGACCTGAAGTTCTTCTCCAATTGTTTTTCCAATGATGTCCCCTTTTGTTAAAACTTCGAGGACAACCCCCAAAACTTGACTACCTCCTAAAAATACAGCTATTGATACTCCCCCTATTAACCCAAAGCTACCTCCCCCATTCACTAAATGAATCTTTCTCTTAGCTAGTACTTGACCAAGATGATTTGTTGATTTTAAAAATTCTATTTCCTTCCCAGGACTGGATCCATTGAAATACAAATATTTTTTATGTGATGACTTTAGGAACCTACCATTTCTATACACTTCTATATCTATTGAATGTATAAGTTGAGTACAAATGAAGAGAAGGAAGAGAAGATTTTATAGATAAGAAATCATACCACCCATATGTAGGTCAGTTGGAGTCTCATACTCTCTCTATATCTTTATTTATTTATTTTATTTTTGAAAATGCATGTGTATGTATAGGTAGTTGTGATTGTGGCTCACATCTTTCCTTGGTTTTACGTTCAAAAACGACTTAAATGCCCTCTATGGGTTGGGGATAGGCTACCCATCCAATTTTCTTAAAATCTGGCAAATAGGGTCTTTTTTATTCAGATTCCCAAGACTATATTGAGCATGTTGTTTAATAAATAGTGGTCATAAATCATGAATTGCACAATGCACATCTCTACTAGGATGAGTCTCAAGAGTTAATAAAAGATTATCTAAAGAATCTTTACTCAGGCCATCCTTAATGAATTGTATTTTATCTTCGCGGTTTATAGATACCATTCCTAAAGAATGATGTTGTGCATTACAAGTCCATCTGACACATTGATGATAGACTTTCAGTAGTTTTGCATGACGTTTCTTTGCAAAAGTGCTTTTACTTGTTCCATACATGTGTGAAATGAAGGAATTAGATGACTCACCTGATAATCAGACCTTTGCTTCAATCAACCAGTGAATATCTTCAGGAATTCCATAATTCATTAACAACCTCAATCTTGCACATCTAGCATGATAAATTTTTGTGATCGCATTCTAAGGTAGAGTGGGAATATACTTTTTTAACTTTTCAGGAGTGGTGTCCATTTTCAAATGAGAATTGGAGGAGAGATTCAAATAAAGGGGAAAGAGCAAAAAATTTCACAAATATATACATAGATATCAGTTATTATAGGAAATTGAAAAAACTAACTTAAGTCATGGAGTACCATTATTCGCCATTTGATTGGGTGAGAGAAACTAGCAAAACAAAAATCATAGAAAAAAAGAAACACAAAAATATTATGAGGAAAAAAATCAATCTTTATATATAGGATTAGCCAATTCAATAGAGGTATTTTCAATTGAAAAATTATCAAAGTAAACTTTCAAAATTTAATAACACTACTTATCTTATTGTTAGGAATGCATCTTCGAAGTATTTGATCAGGACAATATTTGAATAAATAAGGGTCATCCTAATAAAAGTTTTTTACTTTGTTTAAGAACTTTCTTTTATCATGGGTACTCCAATGACCTAGCAATTGTCCTAAAACAAGAAAATTGACAATATTAGCAAAATAAGGTAATGTAGAGAGAGAAAGTAAAGATTCATCAGGAAATTAGACATTGATTGATATGATGTCAGATTTCGAATCTGTTGTCAATCTTGACAAATAATCTGCGACAACATTTTTGGTGCCTTTCTTGTCTTTGATTGTGATATCAAATTCTTGAAGTAACAAAATCCACCGCACTATTCTAGCCTTAGAATCTTTCTTAGAAAGGAGATATTTCAATGTTGCATGATCACTAAAACCAATAACAGGTGAGCCAACAAGATAAGACCTGAATTTTAACATGCAAATACTATTGTAAGTAATTCTTTCTTAGTGGTGGTGTAATTCATTTGAGTATTATTTAAAGTTTTACTTGCATAGTTGATTAGTACTTAAAAGTGCATTTTTATCATGGTTTTATATCATCATTTTGCACTTGAAGTATCAATAACTCCTTAACTAAAATATGTTTTATAATAATGTATCTAATAATATAAGATACCTATAATTTGTGGTAAATGTCTATTTTTAATGCAGGCCTATCACATAAATGAAAGGATTGATTGATGACTTGAAGAACTTAAATTGCAAGGATAAAGAGATGGTCAAACTTAGAGAAGAGATGTCGGTGCAATCCAAACTGGAACACTGTTCGGTAATTGGGTCATATCTGGAGCTACAGATCTCAGATTGAGGTCCAATTTATATGGATGGAAAGGTAAGACATAGGCCTACAACTTTCATATGGAGCCCAAGATCTAAAAAGGCCATTATCAAGTCCAAATTATAGCAACAACAAAGAAGCCTGAATCTGTCTTCCAGCCCGAGCACTGTTCGCTATTTTGGCCATATCTGGAGTTCTAGAAGTCCAAATGAGCTGAATGTTTTACACAAGAAAGCTGAGACAATTGCCTACAACTTTCATGTCACAACTGGCTAAAATTTTGACGTTATCAATGACGTTTTGGGCAGACAAGAGAAGATAAGGATTGTCACCAAGTCAAAAGTTGGCCACCCACTTATCAATTAGTCATCAAATCAATAGTTCCCAATTTTGGCCTATAAAAGGAGGCATTTGCCATGCATTTAGGCATCTTGGTTTCCAGATCAAGATCATGCTCTTCCTTTCTCTCTTTGTATTTTTTGTAATGTTTATGCTTTGTTTTCATTAATATTAAGTCTATGCCTTTCATTTCCTTTCCTTTACTTAGTTAACTTTTATGTTCTTATTTTGTTTATCTATTTTGCTTTCTTTCATTATGTCTAGCTAAGTTAGTTATGTCAAGGTGAAAAGGTTACACTAATGGTGTAAGAATAAGTATAATGTAAACTTAATATGGACTTTAATGTTTGATACTAACATGTTTTATATTTGTTATCTTGTTCACTCTTTAATACTTTGCTTGTTAAATGACTAATCTTGATTTATGTTGTATAACAGTTGGTACAACAAATGCTTGGCACTTTCATAACCCATAATGTATGGTATAACCGACACCTGAGCTATTGAAGGAACTTGATTTGTTGTTAACATAAGTTATAATCATGAATGCTTGACGAGATTTACAAGTATTAGCATTAATTGAATAAGATGACTAATGTAATCATGTTAACAATATATAATCTGATTGGAACCTCCTTTATGTGTGGTTTCCAACTCAATAATAAGAGTTTATACTATACTTGTTTGATATACCATTAGTGGAACCTCTAACCTTGACATTTGTTATTATTATTGCTTAATCCTTACATTAATATTTCATCTCTAAGTTCTCATCATCATCATCTTCTTCTTCTTCTCTTTTTTTATTATTATTACTACTACTACTACTACTACTACTACTACTACTACTACTACTACTACTACTATTATTATTATTATTATTACTATTGTTGTTGTTGTTATTGTTGTTTTATTATTGTTCTTTATAATTTGTACAAATAACCTCCATGTGGTTCGACCCCGGTCTTGCCGGGTTATTTATTACTTCGACACTCCTGCACTTGGGAGAAGACATTAATCTTTTCGTCGTGTCAATAGTAAATCACATAAGGTTTCTTATCTTTTCCTTGTCCCAAAACAGCACCCACATTATAATCACTAGCGTCATATATTATTTCAAAAGGTTTATTGACACGACCAAAAGATTGATGTCTTTTCCCAAGTGCAGGAGTGTCGAAGTGATAAATAATCAGGCAAGATTGGGATCGAACCATAGAGAGGTTAATTGTACAAATTATAAATAACAATAATACAACAACAATAACAACAACAACAACAATAATAATAATAGTAATAACAATAATAGTAGTAGTAGTAATAAAGAAAAAGAAGGAGAAGAAGAAGAAGAAGATGAGAACTTTGAGATGGAATATTAATGTAAGGATTAAACAATGATAATAACAAATGTCAAGGTTAGAGGTTCCACTAATGGTATGTCAAACAAGTATAGTATAAATTCATTATTCAATTGGAAACCACACACAAAGGAGGTTCCAATCAGATTATAAATGGTTAACATGATCACATTAGTTATCTTATTTGATTAATACTAATACTTGTAAATCTCATCAAGCATTCATGATTATAACTTATGTTAACAACAAATCAAGTTCCTTTCATAGCTTAGGTGTCGGTTATACCATACAGTATGGGCTATGAGAGTGCCAAGTATTTGTTGTACCAAGTGTTATACAACATAAATCTAGATTAGTCATTTCACAAGTAAAGTATTAACGAGTGAACAAGATAATAAATAAAAAACAAGTTAGTATCAAATATTAAAGTCCCTATTAAGGTTACACTATACTTATTCTTACACCATTAGTGTAACTGACACGACTAAAAGGTTGATGTCTTCTCCCAAGTGCAGGAGTGTCGAAGTAATAAATAACCCGGCAAGACCGGGGTCGAACCACAGGGAGGTTAATTGTACAAATTATAGACAACAAATATAAGCAACAATAATAGCAATAATAACAACAACAATAACAATAATAATAATAATAATAATAATAATAATAATAATAATAATAATAATAATACTAGTAGTAGTAGTAATAATAGTAGTAGTAGTAGTAGTAGTAATAAGAATAATAAAGAAGGAGAAGAAGAAGATGATGGGAACTTCGAAATGGAATATTAATGTAAAGATTAAACAATGATAATAACAAATGTCAAGGTTAGAGGTTCCACTAATGGTATATCAAACAAGTATAGTATCAACTCTTATTATTGAATTGGAAACCACACACAAAGGAGGTTCCAATCAGATTATATATTGTTAACATGATTACATTAGTCATCTTATTCAATTAATGCTAATACTTGTAAATCTCGTCAAGCATTCATGATTATAACTTATATTAACAACAAATCAAGTTCCTTTCATAGCTCAGGTGTCGGTTATATCATACATTATGGGCTATGAAAGTGCCAAGCATTTGTTGTACCAAGTGTTATACAACATAAATCAAGATTAGTCATTTAACAAGCAAAGTATTAAAGAGTGAACAAGATAACAAATATAAAACATGTTAGTATCAAACATTAAAATCCATATTAAGTTTACATTATACTTATTCTCACACCATTAGTGTAACCTTTTCACCTTGATGACACAACTAAAAGGTTGATGTCTTCTCCCAAGTGCAGGAGTGTCGAAGTAATAAATAACCCGGCAAGACCGGGGTCGAACCACAGGGAGGTTAATTGTACAAATTATAGACAACAATTATAAACAACAATAATAGCAATAATAACAACAACAATAACAATAAGAACAACAACTATAATAATAATAGTAATAATAATAATAATAGTAGTAGTAGTAGTAGTAGTAGTAGTAGTAGTAGTAGTAGTAATAGTAGTAGTAGTAGTAGTAGTAATAATAATAATAATAAAGAAAGAGAAGAAGAAGAAGATGATGAGAACTTGGAGATGAAAAATTAATGTAAGGATTAATCAATAATAATAACAAATGTCAAGGTTAGAGGTTCCACTAATGGTATATCAAACAAGTATAGTATAAACTCTTATTATTGAATTGGAAACCACACACAAAGGAGGTTCCAATTAGATTATATATTGTTAACATGATTACATTAGTCATCTTATTCAATTAATGCTAATACTTGTAAATCTCGTCAAGCATTCATGATTATAACTTATGTTAACAACAAATCAAGTTCCTTTCATAGCTCAGGTGTCGGTTATACTATACATTATGGGTTATGAAAGTGCCAAGCATTTGTTGTACCAAGTGCTATACAACATAAATCAAGATTAGTCATTTAACAAGCAAAGTATTAAAGAGTGAACAAGATAACAAATATAAAACATGTTAGTATCAAACATTAAAGTCCATATTAAGTTTACATTATACTTATTCTTACACCATTAGTGTAACCTTTTCACCTTGACATAACTAACTTAGCTAGACATAATGAAGGAAAGAAAAATAGATAAACAAAATAAGAACATAAAAGCTAACTAAGTAAAGGAAAGGAAATGAAAAGCATAAACTTAATATTAATGAAAGCAAAGCATAAACATTACAAAAAATACAAAGAGAGAAAGGAAGAGCTTAATCTTGGTCTGAACACCAAGATGCCTAAATGCATGGCAAATGCCTCCTTTTATAGGCCAAAATTGGGAACTATTGATTTGATGACTAATTGATAAGTGGGTGGCCAACTTTTGACTTGGTGACAATCCTTATCTTCTCTTGTCTGCCCAAAACGTCATTGATAACGTCAAAATTGGAGCCAGTTGTAAACATGAAAGTTGTAGACAATTGTCTCAGCTTTCTTGTGTAAAACATTCAGCTCATTTGGACTTCTAGAACTCCCGATATGGCTAAAATACCGAACAGTGCTCGGGCTAGAAGACAGATTCGGGCTTCTTTGTTGTTGCTACAATTTGGACTTGATAATGGCCTTTTTAGATCTTGGGCTCATATAAAAGTTGTAGGCCTATGTCTTACCTTTCCATCCATATAAATTGGACCTAAATCTGAGATCTGTAGCTCCAGATATGACCCAATTACCGAACAGTGTTCCGGTTTGGATTGCACCGACATCTCTTTTCTAAGTTTGACCATCTCTTTGCCTTTGCAATTTAAGTTCTTAAAGTCATCAATCAATATTTTCATTTATGTGATAGGCCTGCATTTAAAATAAACATTTACCATAAATTAAAGGTATCTTAGATTATTAGATATATTATTATAAAACATACTTTAGTTAAGGAGTTATTGATATTTCAAGTGCAAAATGATGATATAAAACCATGATAAAAATACACTTTTAAGTACTAATCATACCCCTCAACCAGCTTATTACTTGTCCCTAGTAATCAAAGCGTTAAAACAATTTGCAAATTTCACAAAGCAAGGTATTCATCATTTAACTTCCATTAATCTATCCAGATAAACAAACTCTCATTAAATTTATATATCTGCTCAATACCACTTAACAAGATATTAATAAACCTTTCTTTTATGCTCAATGTATCAACACATAATTATGAGGCTTTTCTTGGAAGAAAACAAAATTTTTGTTCTAATGTTTAAGGTTAACTTCCTTGGGTTGGGATTATTATTTTTGTCTTTTTTCTTTCTTTCTTTCTTTTTTTTTTAAAAAAATCTATATACATATAATTTAAAAACATCATGCATCTTTAACCCATGTAACGAGCTTTCAGTTAATGACTCCCAGACCAGTTGCTCTTAGGGCATTAGGTGTTAAGACACCCCTACGAGCTTAGTAACTCGGGTCGCAGATACTGATATGTAGATAGTGCAATGTTTGATTCCCTTAAGCTTTTCTCCTCAACCCATGTAACAAGCGTTGGGCCAATAGCTCCCAAGTCAGTTGACTTTAGGGTATTAGGTGTTAAAATACCCCTTCGGGCTTAATTGCTTAGGTTAGGGAGGCTACGAAACCAAACTTATCTACATTTTTATTATCATCATTTTTTTTCTTCTTTTTTTTTCATGTTTTTCTTTTTTAATTATATACAATCCCTTTCCCTTAGTTGTTACCTTTAACAAAAGAACATAAATAATGTAATAATCCAATATGCAATCCACAATCATATGTTGAAGTGTGTGTGTGTAAATTAAGGTTTAAGAATACATGTTAAATAAGTATATGAGCAGAATTAAGCGGTAACAATACGAGAGTTTGTAAACCTGAATATTTCAGGAAGTATTATAATAGACCTTGTTAAGAATGGTTACTAAGATGTGTCTCAAGAATCACTTTAACAAAAGAACTCCTTTACTCTACCATCCTAGTAACAACAATTATGCATATGCTTTATGAAATGAAAAATAATTTTTTTTTTATCAACTACTATCCTCTCCCCCCAACCAAAACGAGACATTGTCCTCAATGTTCTAAGGTAGAAAGATAGTATAGAAGATATCACCTGAAATAACGAACACTGACAAAACCTAAAACACACTAAAACAAAAATAAGAAATAACAAAACAGAATAATAAAACCAAATAACACAAGTTTTTACAAACAAAAAAAATTCAAATCGCAGTTGTGAATGTGGCTCACATCTTCCTTTGGTTTTACGTCCAAGAACAGCTTAAACGCCCTCAATGGGTCGGGGATAGGCTTCCCATCCAGTTTTCTTAAAAACTAGCAAACATGGTCTTTTTTAGTTAGATTCCCAAGACTAAGTCAAGTATGTTCTTTATGAAAATGGGTTCATAAGTCATGAATTACACGATGCTTATCTCGACTATGATGAGACTTAAGAGTCAATAGAAGATTATCTAAAGACTCTCTGTGTTTTGAAATAAATCCCACCTTCTGACAATTTTCACAGTTTTTGCGGAATGCATCTGACTCCTTGAATATGATGGGCCAGTAAAATTCACTTTGTAAGATTTCTACAATCCTTTTTTTTTATGAGAAATGATCCCCACATGCCTTAGAGTAACAAAATTTAATGAAATTACTTACCTCATTGTTGAGAATGCATTTTTGAAATATTTGATCAGGACAATAATTGAATAAGTAAGGGTCATCCCAATAAAAATTTTGCTCGTTGCTCAAAAATTTTCTTTTGTCTTCAATACTCCAATGAGTTGGCAAAAATCCTGAAGCAAGAAAATTGATATTTTTAGCAAACCAAGGCATTGAATTAAGAGAAAGTAGAGATTCATCAGGAAAGTAATCATCGATTGGTGTGATGTCGGGTGTCGAATCTGTTGT
This sequence comes from Populus pruinosa, assembly GCA_026413675.1. Lineage (NCBI taxonomy): Eukaryota > Viridiplantae > Streptophyta > Magnoliopsida > Malpighiales > Salicaceae > Populus > Populus pruinosa. The sequence goes on along the minus strand of CM048610.1, from coordinate 6,113,568 downwards.
CACTTTTGATAAAAGATTCGCATCAACCTTTTCGATGCCTTTTTCATCCTCGATTTCTTCTTGATTGGTCATGGCATGAGAAAATGGAAGTGCTGGCGGAGAATCAGTCGTTTCTTTGCAATTTTCAGATTCAGCCCCTTCCTTTCCCTTAGAAATTGACTCATCATCTTTCTCATAAGGTTCAAGAGAGGGTTTTTCAATAACCTTACCATTGCATAGAGTAGTGACTGATTTGACTTGATCCATGTGTTGGCTTCTGGAACTACTTGCATTTGCATTGTATTGCCCCTTAGGATTTTGTTGTGGTTGAGATGAAAACTTACCTTTCTCTTGGAAACTGAGAGCAGATGTTAATTTTGCAAGAGTATCTTTAAAATCTGTCATGTTTTGAGCAAGTTGAGTGTTTATTGTCTCTTGCTTTTCAATGAATGCATACAAAGTTTCCTCAAACTTTCTTGTAGGAGATGGAGCATAAGGAGGTGCATATCCATGATAATTTTGGAAATTATGGTGTGCTTGAAACGGTGGTTGTGAAGTTTGTGCATTGTTGTTCTCACTCTTCCAACTGAAATTTGGGTGATTCCTCCAACCAGGGTTGTATGTTTGGGAGTATAGGTTGTGGTTGGCCCTTTGAAAACTGTTTAAAGCATGGGCTTGTTCATGGAGACATTCTTTAAAAGAAGGCAAGGTTGGACAATCATTGGTTGAGTGTTCATTTGTTTCACAGATTTGACACACAATGTTTTCAACAGATTTTAATTGACCACTCTTTTTTAATTCTAGTGCCTCGACTTTTCTAGCTAAAGATGCAAACTTGGCTTGAAGGTCATGATCTTCCCTAAGGTTGTACATACCTCCACTAGATGTATGAGGTTGAGTTTTACTCAGTGCCTCATAAGTACCCGCGGTGTCCCAATTTTGAGCATTTTCAGCTAACAAGTCTAAGTACTCCATTGCTTCATCAGGGTCTTTATCTTCAAATGTTCCATTGCACATCAATTCAACCATTTGCCTATCTTTAGGTGTTAACCCTTCATAGAAATGTGAAACCAATCTCCATGTTTCAAAACCATGATGAGGGCAAGTACTAAGCAAGTCTCGATACCTATCCCAACATTTGTAAAATGTTTCTCCTGGTTTTTGAGTGAAAGTGGTGATTTGTCTCTTGAAAGAGTTTGTTCTATGAGATGAGAAAAAATTCTTCAAAAATTGTTGTTGCATTTCATCCCAAGCACGAATGGATCCTGGTCTTAAATTTTGTAGCCATGTTTTAGCTTTATCTTTTAATGAAAAAGGAAAAAGCTTTAATCTGATGGTGTTTATGCTACAATTTAAGTTATTATATGTGTTGCACACCTCCTCAAATTCCCTTAAATGCAAGTATGGATTTTCCAATTCTAAACCATGAAAAGAAGGTAAAAGTTGAATAATACCTGGTTTAAAATTAAAATGAGATGCATCGGGAGCAAAAACTATGCATGATGGTGCACTTGTTCTTGTGGGATTCATGTGGTCTCTAAGTGTTCTAGCATGGTTATTCTCATTATTCTCATTTTGAAGTGATTGATTATCTTCTTCGGCCATATTTTCTGAAAATGATGAGGATATCCTACAAAGTCTACCACTTGATGTACGTGACCACGCTCTCATGCACGTGTAGGAATAGAATAAAAAGAAGAAGAAAACAAAAGAAGAATAACACGAGAAAAGAAACAAAGTTATATACAAGAAAAGTGAAAGGAGAAAATAAAATAACTATTATAATTTATACAAAACTTACCTCCCCGGCAACGGCGCCAAAAACTTGACACGACTAAAAGGTTGATGTCTTCTCCCAAGTGCAGGAGTGTCGAAGTAATAAATAACCCGGCAAGACCGGGGTCGAACCACAGGGAGGTTAATTGTACAAATTATAGACAACAATTATAAACAACAATAATAGCAATAATAACAACAACAATAACAATAAGAACAACAACTATAATAATAATAGTAATAATAATAATAATAATAATAATACTAGTAGTAGTAGTAGTAGTAGTAGTAGTAGTAGTAGTAGTAGTAGTAGTAATAATAATAATAATAATAATAATAATAATAAAGAAAAAGAAGAAGAAGAAGATGATGAGAACTTGGAGATGAAAAATTAATGTAAGGATTAATCAATAATAATAACAAATGTCAAGGTTAGAGGTTCCACTAATGGTATTTCAAACAAGTATAGTATAAACTCTTATTATTGAATTGGAAACCACACACAAAGGAGTTTCCAATTAGATTATATATTGTTAACATGATTACATTAGTCATCTTATTCAATTAATGCTAATACTTGTAAATCTCGTCAAGCATTCATGATTATAACTTATGTTAACAACAAATCAAGTTCCTTTCATAGCTCAGGTGTCGGTTATACCATACATTATGGGTTATGAAAGTGCCAAGCATTTGTTGTACCAAATGCTATACAATATAAATCAAGATTAGTCATTTAACAAGCAAAGTATTAAAGAGTGAACAAGATAACAAATATAAAACATGTCAGTATCAAACATTAAAGTCCATATTAAGTTTACATTATACTTATTCTTACACCATTAGTGTAACCTTTTCACCTTGACATAACTAACTTAGCTAGACATAATGAAGGAAAGAAAAATAGATAAACAAAATAAGAACATAAAAGCTAACTAAGTAAAGGAAAGGAAATGAAAAGCATAAACTTAATATTAATGAAAGCAAAGCATAAACATTACAAAAAATACAAAGAGAGAAAGGAAGAGCATGATCTTGATCTGGAAACCAAGATGCCTAAATGCATGGCAAATGCCTCCTTTTATAGGCCAAAATTGGGAACTATTGATTTGATGACTAATTGATAAGTGGGTGGCCAACTTTTGACTTGGTGACAATCCTTATCTTCTATTGTCTGCCCAAAACATCATTGATAACGTCAAAATTAGAGCCAGTTATAAACATGAAAGTTCTAGACCATTGTCTCAGCTTTCTTGTGTAAAACATTCAGCTCATTTGGACTTCTAGAACTCCAGATATGGCCAAAATACCGAACAGTGCTCGGGCTGGAAGACAGATTCGGGCTTCTTTGTTGTTGCTACAATTTGGACTTGAAAATGGCCTTTTTAGATCTTGGGCTCCATATGAAAGTTGTAGGCCTATGTCTTACCTTTCCATCCATGTAAATTGGACCTAAATCTGAGATCTGTAGCTCCAGATATGACCCAATTATCGAACAGTGTTCCGGTTTGGATTGCACCGATATCTCTTTTCTAAGTTTGACCATCTCTTTGCCTTTGCTATTTAAGTTCTGAAAGTCATCAATCAATATTTTCATTTATATGATAGGCCTGCATTTAAAATGAACATTTACCATAAATTAAAGGTATCTTACATTATTAGATATATTATTATAAAACATGCTTTGGTTAAGGAGTTATTGATACTTCAAGTGCAAAATGATGATATAAAACCATGATAAAAATGCACTTTTAAGTACTAATCACTTGACATAATTAACTTAACTAGACATAATGAAAGAAAGCAAAACAAATAAACAAAATAAGAACATAAAAGTTAACTAAGTAAAGGAAAGGAAATGAAAGGCATAAACTTGATATTAATGAAAGTAAAGCATAAACATTACAAAAAATACAAAGAGAGAAAGGAAGAGCATGATCTTGATCTGAACACCAAGATGCCTAAATGCATGGCAAATGCCTCCTTTTATAGGCCAAAATTAGGAACTATTGATTTGATGACTAATTGATAAGTGGGTGGCCAACTTTTGACTTGGTGACAATCCTTATCTTCTCTTGTCTGCCCAAAACATCATTGATAACATCAAAATTGGAGCCAGTTGTAAACATGAAAGTTGTAAGCCATTGTCTCAGCTTTCTTGTGTAACAAATTCAGCTCATTTGGACTTCCAGAACTCCAGATATGGCCAAAATACCAAACAGTGCTCGGGCTGGAAGACAGATTCGGGCTTCTTTGTTGTTGCTACAATTTGGACTTAAAAATGGCCTTTTTAGATCTTGGGCTCCATATGAAAGTTGTAGGCCTATGTCTTACCTTTCCATCCATATAAATTGGACCTAAATCTGAGATCTATAGCTCCAGATATGACCCAATTACCGAACAGTGTTCCGGTTTGGATTGCACCGACATCTCTTTTCTAAGTTTGACCATCTCTTTGCCTTTGCTATTTAAGTTCTGAAAGTCATCAATCAATATTTTCATTTATATGATAGGCCTGCATTTAAAATGAATATTTACCATAAATTAAAGGTATCTTACATTATTAGATATATTATTATAAAACATGCTTTGGTTAAGGAGTTATTGATACTTCAAGTGCAAAATGATGATATAAAACCATGATAAAAATGCACTTTTAAGTACTAATCACACCCCCCAACCAGCTTATTACTAGTCCCTAGTAGTCAAAGCGTTAAAATAGAAAAATAAATTTGCAAATTCCACAAAGCAAGGTATTCATCATTTAACTTCCATTAATCTATCCAGATAAACAAACTCTCATTAAATTTATATATCTGCTCAATACCTCTTAACAAGATATTAATAAACCTTTCTTTTGTGCTCAATATATCAACACATAATTATGGGGCTTTTCTTGGAAGAAAACAAAATTTTTGTTCTAATGTTTAAGGTTAACTTCCTTGGGTTGGGATTACTATTTTTGTCTTTTTTTTTTGTTTTTTTTTTAAATCTATATACATATAATTTAAAAACATCATGCATCTTTAACCCATGTAACGAGCTTTCAGCTAATGACTCCCAGACCAGTTGGTCTTAGGGCATTAGGTTTAAGACACCCCTACGAGCTTAGTAACTCGGGTCGCGGATACTGATATGTAGATAGTGCAATGTTTGAGTCCCTTAAGCTTTTCTCCTCAACCCATGTAACAAGCGTTGGGCCAATAGCTCCCAAGTCAGTTCACTTTAGGGTATTAGGTGTTAAAACACCCCTTCGGGCTTAATTGCTTAGGTTAGGGAGGCTACGAAACCAAATTTATCTACATTTTTATTATCATCATTTTTTTTTCTTTTTTTCTTTTTTTTTTAAATTATATACAATCCTTTTCCCTTAGTTGTTACCTTTAACAAAAGAACATAAATAATGTAATAATCCAATATGCAACCCACAATCATATGTTAAAGTGTGTGTGTGTAAATTAAGGTTTAAGAATACATGTTAAATAAGTATATGAGCAGAATTAAGCGGTAACAATACGAGAGTTTGTAAACCTGAATATTTCAGGAAGTATTATAATAGACCTTGTTAAGAATGGTTACTAAGATGCGTCTCAAGAGTCACTTTAACAAAAGAACTCCTTTACTCTGCCATCCTAGTAACAACAATTATGCATATGCTTTATGAAATGAAAAATAATTTTTTTTTATCAACTACTACCCTCTCCCCCCAACCAAAACGAGACATTGTCCTCAATGTTCTAAGGTAGAAAGATAGAGTATAGAAGATATCACCTGAAATAACGAACACTGACAAAACCTGAAACACACTGAAACAAAAATAAGAAATAACAAAACACAATAATAAAACCAAAATACATAAAAATTCACAAATGAAGGCTCAAATCCAATCTAAGCTTTTTACGGCTTCCCGTAGATGACCAATTTATGCGACTCATGGAAGGATCAATCACAGGAATGAAAGATTGTAGTTGGTCAATCAATTGTTCAGCAGTAGTAGCAGAGATTATGATTTGTCGTGCAGAAGATGTTAAAAATTCCTGTTCCACAGCATGATCAAGAAAAGACAACAACTTATCATAATAACCATTAACATTTAACAAACCAATGGGTTTATGGTGAATGTGCAATTGAGCCCAAGAGGAAATATGAAAGATCTCTTCCAATGTGCCTAGACCACCTGGTAGAGCAATGAAAGGATCAGCATGGTTAAACATTGCATTCATTCGAGCTGACATTGTGGAGACCTGAAGTGCCTCTCCAATTGTTTTTTCAATGATGTTCCCTTGTGCCAAAGTGCTTGACCGCTTTTTATGATCGGCTTGTTTTAACTCGCAAGTGCACGAGTGTGCGATGTAGCAATTAACTCGGTAAGATCGAGGTCATATCCACAGAGAGCTAGATCTGGAAATTAAGCTAAGTAACAAAAAAAAAACTCAAGAGAAATTAAATTAACAATAACTTGGTTGAAAATAATTGATGGATTTGTTTTCAAAGATAAAAAAAAATATAAATAGATTTTAAATGACAAGAAAAGTAAGTCTTGGTCCAAATCAATTTTAATGGTGATGTATTGGTGATTTCTTCAACATATATAAGATAACTCAACCTAATCTCAACGATGGTGATATTAGATCGGAAGATATTACAATGAAGATTAGAAAGATGAAAATTGATTATTGCTTAAGAATGAACAAGTACTTTCATATTAAGTAAGACATTGAATCAAGCAATCTCTATACCAAAACTAAAGTTTGTGCATAAAAATTCAAGATTATAACATTACCTAAATGATTTCTAAAATTTCTTTACAATAATAAATCATTCATGAAGAAAATAAGAAGATAAACATTAAGATTCATTCATATCCTAAAGAACTCACCTCAATCACCATTATCCTTGATTTGGATCCAAGAAAGAGTTTAGCCAACCATGATTATATATAAGAACACTTTAATAAACTTGAAAGAACTTGAATCCAACTGAAAAAAATAAGTTTTACAAACTAAAGAACCGAAATCTATAAAGAAGAACACAATACAATTTCAGAAAAAATTCGGACACAAATCTGACTCTAACTTTGGACAGCAATTCGACCCTCTTAGAAGCTTTTTTTGGAGAAGTCTATTAGAGACATATTTATAGGCAATTCTGTCACCTTTCTAGATCATTAAAGAACAGCTCATTTGGACACCTGAGTCAAAAGTTATGGGCACAACACCAAAAGGTGTTCTGAAAAATCAAATCAAGACAGCTTTACAACTACTTTGGTGCACATTTTTCTTCCTCATTTATGAGGTGTCTCCTTCTTCTTTTTGACCCAAAATAATGTTAAAATATCCCCTCCAGCTTTCCATCCATGTGCTTGCCTTCTTGGATCAATGGATTACCCAAAATAAATCAATTGTTATTTGTTGTGTGGACATGTAAGATCATGGATTGTGTTTGGGTTGATTTGAAGGTTGATTTGGGTTGATTTAGGGCTGATTTTGGGCTGAATTTGAGCATCAAATAAGTATACAAATGTACTTATTATTTGGGCTAAGATTGACATTGAAACCTTGAGTGTTTAATGGTTGAAGTTTGCACACAACATAAGGCAAGTTTGGGCTTGAAATAAATCATATGATATTCTTTTCTAGAATTGGAATAGAATTGATTTTTGGGACAAATTTGGAGTACTTATTTGAACCAAGATTTGCTTCAATCTTCAACTAAATGTCTCTTCAATTCTTTGTTCTGAATTCCGACGTTGAATTTTCTGAATTAATTTATTTAAGCTCCAAAAACCTATCGAAACATTAAAACAAACTTCATTACTAAAAAACACATCAATTATTATAAAAACAACCAAATAAAAATAGCAAATCACACCCCCCAACTTAGATTTTGCTAGTCCTCAAGCAAAACAAAACATAAAACCTTTAAAATAAAAATAATAATAATAACAACCATAATTAGGCTCGATTCATCACACTTGAAGGACCTATCATACAAACATTGGTATCTTTAACTTAGTGTACACAATAGCAAATAAAGAAAAATAAGCATACTTACATTCTCTAAATCAAACATCCATACAAAATTTCCAAATTCAGTCATATTTATCGTGCAACCAACATAATTGATTCATACGAAAACTCAACTTGTAATCTTCCCTTCTCACCAACACAAACAAGGTAGCAAACTAGAGAAATATCTATATATTTTCTTTCTTTCTTTTTTCTTTCTTTGTTTTTTTTTTTTTGAAGATATGATTTATTTTTTGTCTTTAAGTAGTCACTTCCCTTTTGACGCGAATACAAACATTTGTGATGAATGCACCCGGTTACTCACAAAGTCACAAACTTAAAGTGCTTTGCATACTCATATTTTAAGCTGCCGTTTGACGTAAAGATGAACATTTGTGATGAATACCCCTAGTTACTGAGCAACTCAAAACATTGGAGTAGATAGAACTTTGTACACATTTATTTATTTATTCATGTAATAATTATTACTCTATTTACTTAAACCTTGTTTAGGACTGGATCAAAAGGGATAATCACAAGTAAAGCATCATACTCATCTTTCATGCATAATCACACAACTCACACAACTTTTACAAGGAAAGATGTATTTTAGTAATCTTAAAAAAAAGTATGCTATATCTTGCTTTATAAGATATTATCTATCCCAAATTAAAGTATGCAATGTTCAACATAATAATGAATCCAAAAATGTAATGATGATCCTAAACAAGTCTCATTCACATATGAATGGAAGTTTTTTTTTTTTTTAACAAGCATGGTTATCTCAAGCATTCAACATAATGAAATATCTAAAATTAAGTTTTACATTATCCTCAATGTAAAAGAGAAAGAGAATAAAAGTATAAAGATTAGAAAATTGTTACTCCCCTTCTGTTTTCAAGGATGAATGTCTGATTGAATTGGGCATGAGCTGACTTCTTGCTTGATTTTTTTTTTTAACCTGCATATCACAACTAAAAGAAAACATTGATTTTTTTTTTTTTGAAAATAAAGAACCTCACACGCCCCAACTTAAAATAATGCATTGTCCCGAATGCATGAACACGAAAATATAAGAGATGGAAGAAAGAAGAAAAAATAATAAAAATGAAAAATGAAAAATAAAAATAAAAATAAAATAAAAATAAAAACTCATTACTTCTAAAACTACAATGGTATTGGATCTTGAAGATCCAATGTCTCAACTTCAGCCACAACATTTTCAAGATAAGGTTTCAATCGATGACCATTTACTTTGAAAATATTTCCATTCTTGGGATTTTCTACCTCAAATGCACCATGCTCAGAGATGGATTTAATCACAAATGGACCAGTCCATTTTGTCCTCAACTTCCCAGGAAAGAGATGTAATCGTGAATTATACAAGAGAACCTTTTGACCAACATGAAAGGATTTTCTAAGAATATGTTTATCATGCAAAGTTTTCATCTTATGTTTTGAAATTTTTGCATTTTCAAATGCATCATTTCTCAACTCCTCTAATTCATCCAATTGAAGCTTTCTATTTTTGCCAACCTCGTTTTCATTGTCATTGAATTGCCGAATGGCCCAATATGCACGGTGCTCAATCTCAACAGGGAGATGACAAGGCTTTCCATAAACTAGCCTATAAGGAGACATTCCTAAAGAGGTCTTATAAGCAGTGCGATATGCCCACAAAGCATCAACTAGTCGTAGGGACCAATCTTTACGGTTTGGATTGACTGTTTTCTCTAAAATGTTCTTGATCTCCCTATTTGCCAACTCAGCTTGACCACTAGTCTGTGGGTGATAGGGGGTACTGACCTTGTGAATTACACCATATTTTCTCATCAAAATCCCAACGGGCTTGTTACAAAAATGTTTTCCCCCATCACTAATCATAGCCCGAGGCATGCCAAAACGAGAGAAAATATTTTCTTTCAAGAATTTGACCACAACTCGATGGTCATTGGTTCGAGATGCAATGGCCTCCACCCATTTAGACACATAATCAACAGCTACAAGGATGAATTGGTAACCAAATGAACTTGGAAAAGGACCCATGAAATCAATCCCCCAACAATCAAATATTTCCAAAACAAGGATGGGGTTAAGGGCATCATGTTACGCCTAGTGAGGCTACCTAGTCGTTGGCATCGGTCACATGCAGCACAAAAGGCATGAACATCTTTAAACATGGTCGGCCAATAAAAACCACACTGCAAGATTTTGGCAATGGTTTTCTTGGAAGAGAAATGCCCACCACAGGCTAATGCATGACAAAAATTAATGACCCTTGGAATTTCATGATCAGGGATGCACCGCCTAATAATTTGGTCAGGACAATATTTAAATAGGTAGGGGTCATCCCAAAAAAAGGTGCGCACATTGCGCAAGAATTTTTGTTTGTCAAGTTTAGACCAATGAGAAGGAATTTGACTTGTGGCTAGGTAATTTGCTATGTCAGCATACCATGGAGAACCAATGTAAGAGACAGTACCTGCACAAAATAAATTTTCATCAGCAAAGAGTTCATTTATTGGAGATTCATCAATTATGGTCTTATAGCTTGAAAGACGAGACAAATGATCAGCTACTACATTCTCTACTCCCTTTTTATCTCGAATTTCAATGTTAAACTCTTGGAGTAGGAGGATCCATCGAATCAAACGTGGTTTGGCATCTTGTTTTGTGAGCAAATATTTCAATGCTGCATGATCAGTGAAAACAATAACAAGAGATCCAACCAAATAAGACCTAAACTTGTCTAATGCAAAGACCACAGCTAAGAGTTCTTTTTCAGTTGTAGTGTAATTCAATTGAGCATCATTCAAAGTCTTGCTAGCATAATATATGACATGAGGTTTCTTGTCTTTTCTTTGCCCTAAAACAGCCCCAACCGCAAAATCACTAGCATCACACATCAGTTCAAATGGTAAAGACCAATCAGGAGCTTGTATGATTGGTGCAGTTGTCAACAACCCTTTAAGCTTTTCAAAAGCTTCTTGACATTTTGATGTCCAATCAAATGGGACATCTTGTGACAATAAGTTACACAATGGTTTGGCAATGGTACTAAAAGAATGAATGAATCTTCGATAAAAACCAGCATGTCCTAAAAAGGATCTCACATCTTTCACAGTCTTAGGGGTAGTTAATTTTTGAATAACTTCCACTTTTGACTTATCTACCTCTATCCCTTTTGAAGAGACAATGTGACCTAAAACAATGCCATGTGTCACCATAAAATGACACTTCTCCCAATTGAGTACAAGATTGCTCTCTTCACACCTTTCAAGAACTTTTTCTAGATTCATTAGACACAACTCATAAGAATCCCCATAAACTGAAAAATCATCCATGAAAACTTTCAAAAAAATTTCCACCATGTCACTAAAGATACTCATCATACACCTTTGAAAAGTGGCTGGTGCATTACACAAACCAAATGGCATTCTTCTATAAGCATAAGTACTAAAAGAACAAGTGAAAGTGGTTTTTTCTTGGTCTTCTAAAGAAATCTCAATTTGGTTATAACCTGAGTATCCATCCAGAAAACAATAGAAAGCTCTTCCAGCTACTCTTTCAAGCACTTGGTCTAAAAATAGAAGCGGAAAATGGTCCTTCCTAGTCACCATGTTCAATTTACGATAATCAATGCACATACGCCATCCAGTTTGGATTCTAGTTGGTACCAGCTCATTATTTTCATTCTTCACTACCGTGACTCCAGATTTTTTTGGGACAACTTGGGTTGGACTAACCCATTTTGAGTTTGCAATAGGGTAAATGATACCTGCATCAAGTAGCTTAAGCACTTCACCTCTCACTACTTCCTTCATGTTTGGGTTCAATCGTCTTTGCATTTGCCTCACAGATTTAGCCTCTTCTTCAAGATAGATTCTATGTGTACATAAAAGAGGGCTAATTCCTTTCAAGTCAGTAATTTTCCACCCAATTGCTTTCTTGTGTTTTCTCACCACTCTCAAAAGTTTGTGTTCTTGCTCTATGCTAAGTTTTGATGAGATCACAATAGGATATGATTCATCTTCCCCTAGAAATGCATACTTAAGATCACTCGGTAAAGGCTTCCTTTCTAGTTTATCAGGCTGGACAAGAGATTCCTCAACTTTCACTTGGGGTGAAATCAAAGGCTCAAATGATGGGGTCCATTGACCTATTGACATAATAGGCATTGGATCTAGATAAGTCTCGAGTTCTCTTACTTCCTCATCAACACATTCCAAAGAACAAAATCTTTCATCATGAATTAAAGTTCTCTCCAATGGATCCTTGATCCACACTCTCTCAAAGTGTTCTTGACAAACTGTTTGGATGAAATCTACCTCTCTAATGTCCTCATGTTCCCCGATTTGTTTGGAGACATTGAATATGTTCATCTCCACAGTCATATTCCCAAAAGACAATTTCATCACCCCATTCCTACAGTTAATTAAGGCATTGGATATAGCTAGGAAAGGTCTCCCTAAGATGACTGGGATGGGGGCATTAGAACCTTGAATTGGTGCGGTGTCTAATACTACAAAATCAACAGGAAAGTAGAATTTATCTACCTGGACCAACACATCCTCAACGATACCCCTGGGAATCTTGATTGACCTATCAGCTAATTGAAGGGTGATTCGAGTAGGCTTGATTTCTCCTAAACCTAATTGTTCGTAAACAGTGTAGGGTATTAAATTCACACTTGCTCCTAAATCCAACAAAGCTTGATCTATCTTATGACTTCCAATAATGCATGAAATGGTAGGACAACCAGGATCTTTGTATTTGGGAGGGGTCTTAAACTGGATGATGGCACTAGCATGTTCAGTTAGAAAGGCTCTTTCTTTCACATTCAATCTTCTTTTGACTGTGCATAAATCCTTAAGAAACATTGCATAAGATGGAACTTGTTTAATTGCATCAAGGAGTGGAATATTGACTTTCACTTGTTTGAACAATTCATAGATTTCTGAGTTCATAAGATCTTGCTTAGGTTTCCCTAACCTTTGTGGAAATGGTGCTCTAGGAACAAATTCTAAGTCACTCACTTTGACTTCAATTTTTCTTGAATCATCTCCTTTCTCACTCATCTCTTTCTCATTTAGCTCACCTTCTTTATCTCTCAAACTCTCATTTGTCACTTGTGTTTTGATTCCCTCTTCACTTTCCTTAGATTTCTCCTCCACAATACCTTTAGGAATCCTAAAACCTACACCTTTGTCAACAATCTTTCCACTTCTAAGGGTAGTGATGGCTTGGACTTGTTCATGGTTTGAAGGTTCACTAGGTGAGGATTCACTCATGTGTACCTGACCTCTAGGATTGGGCATTGGTTGAGCTGGGATTTTTCCCTTCTCTTGAATGCTTAGTGATTGAGTCATCTTAGTTAGTTGACTTCGAATGTCATCTAAGGTCCTATTGGTCTGGTCTTGGAATTTGTAAACTTGGTTGTTGATTCCTCCTTGCGTTTGCATGAATTGTTGAAGAGTATCCTCTAAGGATCTCTTATGAGGTGGTTGGTATGTGTTATGTGTGGGAGCATGAAATGGTTGGGGTGGAGGTTGAAATGTTTGAGGTACTGAAGAGCCCTCATTTCTCCATCCAAAATTTGGGTGGTTCCTCCATCCAGGATTATAGGTCTCAGAGTAGGGATTGCCTACTTGGTTTGGAAATGGCTTTCTAACATTACTTGAATCAGAAGTTTGGCCATATAGCACTTCCTTGAAGGCTGGAATGGTAGGACATTCAGTTGTCCTATGCCCTTTGCTTTCACAAACAACACAACTTTCCTCTTGTTGTTCACTTATGACATGCACTTTTTTAATCTCAAGAGACTCTACTTTCCTAGCCAATGAGGCTAATCTAGCATTGAGGTCATCAGTCTCTTTCAATTGAAACTTCCCACTTGAATGAGAAATGGTGTTTCTAGACTCAACATGAACTGGGAGAGAAGTCTCCCATTGCTTTGTGTTTTCAGCCAATTGATCAAAAAAATCAAAGGCCTCACTTGGTTCTTTGTCATAAAACTCACCATTACACATGGTTGACACTAGCTTTTTAAAATCTGCGGTAAGACAGTCATAAAAGAAACTCACTAACCTCCACATCTCAAAACCATGGTGAGGGCATGCATTTAACAAGTCTTTGAACCTTTCCCAAGCTTGGTGAAATGACTCATTTGGACTACAAGAAAAAATCATCATTTGACGTTGTAAGGCTGCTGTCCTATGAGTGGGGAAGTATTTTTTCAAAAATTCAGCTTGCATTTCTCTCCATGTACCTATAGACCTAGGACGCAAAGAGTTTAGCCAAAGCTTGGCTTTATCCTTTAGAGAGAATGGGAACAATTTAAGCCGAATGGTTTCCTCGGTGCATGTTCTATCAATAAAAGTATTACATACCTCTTCAAAGTCTTTAATGTGTATTGATTAGTACTTAAAAGTGCATTTTTATCATAGTTTTATATCATCATTTTGCACTTGAAATATCAATAACTCCTTAACTAAAATATGTTTTATAATAATGTATCTAATAATATAAGATACCTATAATTTGTGGTAAATGTCTATTTTTAATGCGGGCCTATCAAATAAATGAAAGGATTGATTGATGACTTGAAGAACTTAAATTACAAGGATAAAGAGATGGTCAAACTTAGAGAAGAGATGTCGGTGCAATCCAAACCAGAACACTGTTCGGTAATTGGGCCATATCTGGAGCTACAGATCTCAGATTTAGGTCCAATTTATATGGATGAAAAGGTAAGACATAGGCCTACAACTTTCATATGGAGCCCAAGATCTAAAAAGGCCATTATCAAGTCCAAATTGTAGCAACAACAAAGAAGCCCGAATCTGTCTTCCAGCCCGAGCACTGTTCGGTATTTTGGCCATATCTGGAGTTCTAGAAGTCCAAATGAGCTGAATTGTTTACACAAGAAATCTGAGACAATTGCCTACAACTTTCATGTTTGCACCTGGCTCCAGTTTTGACGTTATCAATGACGTTTTGGGCAGACAAGAGAAGATAAGGATTGTAACCAAGTCAAAAGTTGGCCACCCACTTATCAATTAGTCATCAAATCAATAGTTCCCAATTTTGGCCTATAAAAGGAGGCATTTGCCATGCATTTAGGCATCTTGGTTTCCAGATCAAGATCATGCTCTTCCTTTCTCTCTTTGTATTTTTTATGCTTTGTTTTCATTAATATCAAGTTTATGCCTTTCATTTCCTTTCCTTTACTTAGTTAGCTTTTATGTTCTTATTTTGTTTATCTATTTTGCTTTCTTTCATTATGTCTAGCTAAGTTAATTATGTCAAGGTGAAAAGGTTACACTAATGGTGTAAGAATAAGTATAATGTAAACTTAATATGGACTTTAATGTTTGATACTAACATGTTTTATATTTGTTATCTTGTTCACTCTTTAATACTTTGCTTGTTAAATGACTAATCTTGATTTATGTTGTATAACACTTGGTACAACAAATGCTTGGCACTTTCATAGCCCATAATGTATGGTATAACCGACACCTGAGCTATGAAAGGAACTTGATTTGTTGTTAACATAAGTTATAATCATGAATGCTTGACGAGATTTACAAGTATTAGCATTAATTGAATAAGATGACTAATGTAATCATCTTAACAATATATAATCTGATTGGAACCTCCTTTGTGTGTGCTTTCCAATTCAATAATAAGAGTTTATACTATACTTGTTTGATATACCATTAGTGGAACCTCTAACTTTGACATTTGTTATTATTATTGTTTAATCCTTACATTAATTTTCCATCTCCAAGTTCTCATCATCTTCTTCTTCTTCTCTTTCTTTATTATTATTATTATTACTACTACTACTACTACTACTACTACTAGTATTATTATTATTATTATTATTATTGTTATTATTATTATTATTATTACTACTACTACTACTACTATTATTATTGTTGTTATTATTATTGTTGTTATTGTTATTGTTATTGTTGTTGTATTATTGTTATTATAATTTATGCAATTAACCTCCCTGTGGTTCGACCCCGGTCTTGCCGGGTTATTTATTACTTCGACACTCCTGCACTTGGGAGAAGACATCAACCTTTTAGTCGTGTCATGTATGTATGGATTTTCAGAATCCATACCATGAAATGTGGGAAGAAGTTGAATCATGCCCGGTTTCAAATTGAAAGCTTGTTGGTTAAGAGGTAAGATAATACACGAAGGTGTACTTTGTCTAGCCGGGTGAAGATACTCTCTAAGAGTTCGAAAATTAGGTTGATCATTGAATTGTGGAGGTCCATTACCTTGAACACTCCCTTCACCCTCTACATCTTCAACATTAGCCATGATAAAATAATAATAATAATAATAATAATAATATAACAATTATATGAATATGAAAAGAAAGGAAAGAAAAAGAAAAAAAATTGCAAATAAAAGTAATAGCTCAAAAATAAAAATACAACAAATTAAGAAATTCACTCTCCAACTAATAAACACTATTAACAACAATAAATATTAAAAGATAATTATAACAAGCTTGAATAAAAAGGCGGTAATACCAGCCAAGCACTTCAAACAATAAATATAAGAAAAATAATCATAACAAAACAACAAAATAAAATGAAATAAACAAGAGGTGGTAATACCGACCAAGCACTTTAGACAATAAATATAAGAAAAATAACAATAATAAACATTAAAAGATAATTATAACAGGCATGAATAAAAAGGCGGTAATACCGGCCAAGCACTTCAAACAATAAATATATAAAAAAAAAATAAGCATAACAAAACAACAAAATAAACTGAAATAAACAAGAGGCGATAATACCGGCCAAACACTTTAGACAATAAATAAAAACAATATCAACAAAATAAAATGAAATAACCAAGAAAAATATTAGAAACTAATAAGAGTAGACAATAAAAGAAAAATGGTTGAACCAACCAAAATCCAACAATTAATAGTCTAGTCCACAATCCAATATCCGAAACGTTAAGGTAAATTTTTTTTTTTAGGCGGTAAAACCAGCCAATTGATTTTTTTATATGATTTTTTTTAGTTTTCCAATAATCAAATCTAAATTTGTTACCTTTGCTTGCTAGCTCCCCGGCAACGGCGCCAAAATTGCTTGACCGCTTTTTATGATCGGCTTGTTTTAACTCGCAAGTGCACGAGTGTGCGATGTAGCAATTAATGGATTTGTTTTCAAAGATAAAAAAAAATATAAATAGATTTTAAATGACAAGAAAAGTAAGTCTTGGTCCAAATCAATTTTAATGGTGATGTATTGGTGATTTCTTCAACATATATAAGATAACTCAACCTAATCTCAACGATGGTGATATTAGATCGGAAGATATTACAATGAAGATTAGAAAGATGAAAATTGATTATTGCTTAAGAATGAACAAGTACTTTCATATTAAGTAAGACATTGAATCAAGCAATCTCTATACCAAAACTAAAGTTTGTGCATAAAAATTCAAGATTATAACATTACCTAAATGATTTCTAAAATTTCTTTACAATAATAAATCATTCATGAAGAAAATAAGAAGATAAACATTAAGATTCATTCATATCCTAAAGAACTCACCTCAATCACCATTATCCTTGATTTGGATCCAAGAAAGAGTTTAGCCAACCATGATTATATATAAGAACACTTCAATAAACATGAAAGAACTTGAATCCAACTGAAAAAAATAAGTTTTACAAACTAAAGAACCGAAATCTATAAAGAAGAACACAATACAATTTCAGAAAAAATTCGGACACAAATCTGACTCTAACTTTGGACAGCAATTCGACCCTCTTAGAAGCTTTTTTTGGAGAAGTCTATTAGAGACATATTTATAGGCAATTCTGTCACCTTTCTAGATCATTAAAGAACAGCTCATTTGGACACCTGAGTCAAAAGTTATGGGCACAACACCGAAAGGTGTTCTGAAAAATCAAATCAAGACAGCTTTACAACTACTTTGGTGCACATTTTTCTTCCTCATTTATGAGGTGTCTCCTTCTTCTTTTTGACCCAAAATAATGTTAAAATATCCCCTCCAGCTTTCCATCCATGTGCTTGCCTTCTTGGATCAATGGATTACCCAAAATAAATCAATTGTTATTTGTTGTGTGGACATGTAAGATCATGGATTGTGTTTGGGTTGATTTGAAGGTTGATTTGGGTTGATTTAGGGCTGATTTTGGGCTGATTTTGGGCTGAATTTGAGCATCAAATAAGTATACAAATGTACTTATTATTTGGGCTAAGATTGACATTGAAACCTTGAGTGTTTAATGGTTGAAGTTTGCACACAACATAAGGCAAGTTTGGGCTTGAAATAAATCATATGATATTCTTTTCTAGAATTGGAATAGAATTGATTTTTGGGACAAATTTGGAGCACTTATTTGAACCAAGATTTGCTTCAATCTTCAACTAAATGTCTCTTCAATTCTTTGTTCTGAATTCCGACGTTGAATTTTCTGAATTAATTTATTTAAGCTCCAAAAACCTATCGAAACATTAAAACAAACTTCATTACTAAAAAACACATCAATTATTATAAAAACAACCAAATAAAAATAATAAATACATATGTAAAACAAGAGACTTAATGACACTTTTGATGCACAATCACAAAGCTTCAGGGACGATTCCTAAAACTTGACTACCTCCTAAAAATGCAGCTATTGACACACCTCCCATTAACCCAAGACTGCCTCCCCCATACACTAAATGAATCTTTCTCTCAGCTAGCACCTGACCAAGATGATTTGCTGATTCTAAAAACTCCTTTTCTTTCCCAGGACTAGATCCACCGAAAACACAAATATTTCTTATTTGATGACTTGAGGAACTTGCCATTTCTACACACTTCTGTATTTGTTGAATGTATGGGTTGAGTAGAAATGAAAGGAAGGAAAAGAGGGTTTTATAGATGAGAAATTAGAAAGGCAATCATAACACCTATATGTAGGCCAGCTGGAGTCTCACACACTCTTTCTCTCTTTTTATTTATTTATTTATTTACTTTTGAAAAAAAAGCATGTGTATGTACAAGTAGTTGTGATTGTGGCTCACATCTTCCCTTGGTTTTACGTCCAAGAACGGCTTAAACGCCCTCTATGGGTCGGGGATAGGCTTCCCATCCAGTTTTCTTAAAAACTGGCAAACAGGGTCTTTTTTAGTCAGATTCCCAAGACTAAGTCGATCATGTTCTTTATGAAATAGTGGCCATAAATCATGAATTGCACGATGCACATCTCCACTAGGATGCGTCTCAAGAGTCAATAGAAGATTATCTAAAGACTCCTTACTCAGGTCATCCTTAATGAATTGTATTTTATCTTCACGGTTTATAGATACCATTCCTAAAGAACGACATTGTGTATTACAAGTCCATCTAGCACATCGATGACAGACATCCAGTCGTTTTGCACAACGCTTCTTTGCAAAAGTGCTTTTACCTGTTCCAGGCATGTGTGAAATGAAGAAGTTAGAGGACTCACCTGATAATCGGACCTTTGCTTCAATCAACCAGCGAATATCTTCAGGAATTCCATGATTCATTAACAATCTCAATCTTGCACATTTAGCTCGGTAAATTTTTGTAATCGTATTCTGAGGCATAGCGGGAAAATATTTTTTCAATTTTTCAAGATTAGTGTCCATTTTCAAATGAGAATTGGAAGAGAGATTCAAAGAATTGCACAGATATATACACAAATATCAGTAATTATGGGAAACTGAAAGAACCGACTAAAGTCACGGAGTACCGTTATCCGCCATTTGACCGGGGTGAGAGAAACTAGCAAAAATCACTCAAAAAGAAACATAAAAAACAAAATGTGAGAAAAACAAAATAATCAACCTTTATCTACAAGATCATTCAAACCAGCTGATTCATTTTCACTAGGAAAATTATCAAAGTAAGCTTTCAAACGATGTCCATTTTCCTTAAAATCATTGTCATTCATTGAATTCTCAATATCACAGGCCCCACAAGGATTGGTCCATCTTAATCTTAGCTCTTTAGGGAATGCATAGAGTTGAGAATCATAAAACAAAACTTTTTGACCAGTGTCAATTTTTTGACAATTTTCACAAGTTTTGCAGAATGCATGTGTGTCCTTGAACATGGTGGGCCAATAAAATCCATTTTGAAAGATTTTTGCAGCAGTCTTTTTTTATGAGAAATAACTTCCACATGCTTCAAAATGACAAAGTTTAATGACACTACTTACCTCATTGTCCGGAATGAATCTTTGAAATATTTGATCAGGACAATATTTGAATAAGTTAGGGTCATCACAATAAAAGCTCTTCACTTCGTTCAAAAACTTTTCTTTGTCTTGAGTACTCCAATCAACTGGCAAATCTCCTAAAGCAAGAAAATTGATATTTTTATCATACCAAGGCATTGGACTAAGAGAAAGTAAGGATTCGTTAGGAAAGTAATCATCGATTGGTCTGATGTGAGATGTCGAATCTGTTGTCACTGTTGATAAAAGATTCGCATCAACATTTTCGGTGCTTGTTTCATCCATGATTTCTTCCTCAGAATAAATCATTTGCAAATCTTTAGTTTCATCCAATTCATTTTTACTTAAAGTAGATTCAAGTTGATCATAAACTAATTCATCAATATGATCTACTTCTTGTAAATCATTATCATCTCCAGGTTGCTTGCAAATGTTGAAAATATTCATCTCCAATGTCATGTTTCCAAATGATAGCTTCATCAGTCCATTCCTACAATTAATCAATGCGTTAGAAGTTGCAAGAAATGGACGTCCTAAAATAACAGGAAATGAATTACATGCTTCAACAGGTTCTGTGTCCAAGACAATAAAGTCCACAGGATAAATGAATTTATCGACTTGTACTAACACATCTTCAATTATTCCTCTAGGCACTTTTACAGATCTATCGGCAAGTAAAAGAGATATAGAAGTTGGTTTTAACTCACCTAGATTGAGACTTTGAAAAACTGAATATGGAAGTAAATTCACACTAGCACCAAGATCAAGTAAGGCTCTTTCAATTTTATGCTCTCCAATAAAGCAGGAAATTGTAGGACAACCAGGGTCTTTATATTTCAAAGCATTATTGTTTTGAAGAATAGCACTTACTTGTTCGGCTAGAAAGGCTTTCTTTTTCACATTCAGTTTCCTCTTCACAGTGCAGAGATCTTTCAAAAATTTAGCATAGGAAGGAACCTGTTTAATAGCATCCAACAAAGGTATATTGATCCTTACCTGTTTGAAAGTTTCAAAGATTTCAGAGTTGTGATTAACTTTCCTTTGTTTGGTCATGGCTTGAGGAAATGGAAGTGCTGGTGGTGAATCAGTCGTTTCTTTGCAATTTTCAGATTCATCCCCTTCCTTACCCTCAGAGATTGACTCATCATTTTTCTCATAAGGTTCAAGAGAGGGTTTTTCAATAACCTTACCGCTGCGCAGAGTAGTGACTGATTTGACTTGATCCATATGTTGGCTTCCGGAACTACTTGCATTTGCATTGTATTGGCCTTTGGGATTTTGTTGTGTTTGAGATGGAAACTTACCTTTCTCTTGGAAACTAAGAGCAGATGTTAATTTAGCAAGAGTATCTTTAAAATCTGTCATGTTTTGAAGAAGTTGAGTATTAATTGTCTCTTGCTTTTCAATGAATGCATGCAATGTTTCCTCAAGATTTCTTCTAGGAGGTGGAGCATAAGAAGGTGCATATCCATGAGAATTTTGGAAATTGTGGTGTGCTTGAAATGGTGATTGTGAAGTTTGTGCATTGTTGTTCTCACTCTTCCAACTGAAATTTGGGTGATTCCTCCAACCAGGGTTGTATGTTTGGGAGTATGGTTTGTGGTTGGGCCTTTGGAAACTGTTTAAAGCATGGGCTTGTTGATGGAGACATTCCTTAAAAGAAGGCAAGGTTGGACAATCGTTGGTTGAGTGTTCATTTGTTTCACAGATTTGACACACAATGTTTTGACCATTCTTTTTCAATTCTAGTGCCTCGACTTTTCTAGCTAAAGATGCAAACTTGGCTTGAAGGTCATGATCTTCTCTAAGGTTATACATACCTCTACTAGATGTATGAGGTTGAGTTTTACTCGGTGCCTCATATGTACCCGCAGTGTCCCAATTTTGAGCATTTTCAGCTAACAAGTCTAAGTACTCCATTGCTTCATCAGGGTCTTTATCTTCAAAAGTTCCATTGCACATCAATTCAACCATTTGCCTATCTTTAGGTGTTAACCCTTCATAGAAATGTGAAACCAATCTCCATGTTTCAAAACCATGATGGGGGCAAGTACTAAGCAAATCTCGATACCTATCCGAACATTTATAAAATGTTTCTCCTGGTTTTTGAGTGAAAGTGGTGATTTGTCTCTTGAAAGAGTTTGTTCTATGAGATGGGAAAAACTTCTTTAAAAACGGTTGTTGCATTTCATCCCAAGCACGAATGGATCCTGGTCTCAAATTTTGTAGCCATGTTTTAGCTTTATCTTTTAATGAAAAAGGAAAAAGCTTTAATCTGATGGTATTCATGCTACAATTTAAATTATTATATGTGTTGCAGACCTCCTCAAATTCTCTTAAATGCAAGTATGGATTTTCCAATTCCAAGCCATGAAATGAAGGTAAAAGTTGAATAATACCTGGTTTAAAATTAAAATGAGATGCATCGGGAGGAAAAACTATGCATGATGGTGCACTTGTTCTTGTGGGATTCATGTGGTCTCTAAGTGTTCTAGCACGGTTATTCTCATTATTCTCATTATGAAGTGATTGATTATCTTCTTCGGCCGTATTTTCTGAAAATGATGAGGATACCCTACAAAGTCTACCACTTGATGTACGTGACCACCCTCTCATACACATGCAGGAATAAAATAAAGGAAGAAGAAAATAAAAGAAGAAGAAACAGGAGAAAAGAAACAAAGTTATATACAAGAAAAGTGAAAAGAGAAAATAAAATAAATATTATAATTTATACAAGAACTTACCTCCCCGGCAACGGCGCCAAAAACTTGACACGACTAAAAGGTTGATGTCTTCTCCCAAGTGCAGGAGTGTCGAAGTAATAAATAACCCGGCAAGACCGGGGTCGAACCACAGGGAGGTTAATTGTACAAATTATAGACAATAATTATAAGCAACAATAATAGCAATAATAACAACAACAATAACAATAATAATAATAATAATAATACTAGTAGTAGTAGTAGTAATAATAGTAGTAGTAGTAGTAGTAGTAATAAGAATAATAAAGAAGGAGAAGGAGAAGAAGAAGATGATGAGAACTTCGAAATGGAATATTAATGTAAAGATTAAACAATGATAATAACAAATGTCAAGGTTAGAGGTTCCACTAATGGTATATCAAACAAGTATAGTATAAACTCTTATTATTGAATTGGAAACCACACACAAAGGAGGTTCCAATCAGATTATATATTGTTAACATCATTACATTAGTCATCTTATTCAATTAATGCTAATACTTGTAAATCTCGTCAAGCATTCATGATTATAACTTATGTTAACAACAAATCAAGTTCCTTTCATAGCTCAGGTGTCGGTTATACCATACATTATGGGCTATGAAAGTGCCAAGCATTTGTTGTACCAAGTGTTATACAACATAAATCAAGATTAGTCATTTAACAAGCAAAGTATTAAAGAGTGAACAAGATAACAAATATAAAACATGTTAGTATCAAATATTAAAATCCATATTAAGTTTACATTATACTTATTCTCACACCATTAGTGTAACCTTTTCACCTTGACATAATTAACTTAACTAGACATAATGAAAGAAAGCAAAATAGATAAACAAAATAAGAACATAAAAGTTAACTAAGTAAAGGAAAGGAAATGAAAGGCATAAACTTGATATTAATGAAAGCAAAGCATAAACATTACAAAAAATACAAAGAGAGAAAGGAAGAGCATGATCTTGATCTGGAAACCAAGATGCCTAAATGCATGGCAAATGCCTCCTTTTATAGGCCAAAATTGGGAACTATTGATTTGATGACTAATTGATAAGTGGGTGGCCAACTTTTGACTTGGTGACAATCCTTATCTTCTATTGTCTGCCCAAAACATCATTGATAACGTCAAAATTAGAGCCAGTTATAAACATGAAAGTTCTAGACCATTGTCTCAGCTTTCTTGTGTAAAACATTCAGCTCATTTGGACTTCTAGAACTCCAGATATGGCCAAAATACCGAACAGTGCTCGGGCTGGAAGACAGATTCGGGCTTCTTTGTTGTTGCTACAATTTGGACTTGAAAATGGCCTTTTTAGATCTTGGGCTCCATATGAAAGTTGTAGGCCTATGTCTTACCTTTCCATCCATGTAAATTGGACCTAAATCTGAGATCTGTAGCTCCAGATATGACCCAATTATCGAACAGTGTTCCGGTTTGGATTGCACCGATATCTCTTTTCTAAGTTTGACCATCTCTTTGCCTTTGCTATTTAAGTTCTGAAAGTCATCAATCAATATTTTCATTTATATGATAGGCCTGCATTTAAAATGAACATTTACCATAAATTAAAGGTATCTTACATTATTAGATATATTATTATAAAACATGCTTTGGTTAAGGAGTTATTGATACTTCAAGTGCAAAATGATGATATAAAACCATGATAAAAATGCACTTTTAAGTACTAATCAGTAACCTTTTCACCTTGACATAATAAACTTAGCTAAACATATTAAAAGAAAGAAAAATAAATAAACAAAATAAGAACATAAATAAGATAAAAGTTAATTAAGTAAATGAAAGGTATAAACTTGATATTAATTAAAGCAAAACATAAACATTACAAAGAATACAAAGAGAGAAAGCAAGAGCATGATCTTGATCTGGAAACCAAGATGCCTAAATACATGGCAAATGCCTCCTTTTATAGGCCAAAATTGGGAACTATTGATTTGATGACTAATTGATGAGTGGGTGACTAACTCTTGACTTGGTGACAATCCTTATCTTCTCTTGTCTGCCCAAAACATCATCGATAACGTTAAAATTGAAACCACTTGAAATCATAAAAGTTATAGGAAATTGTGTTAGATTTATTGTGTAAAAAATTGAGGTCATTTGGACTTCTAGCACTCTAGATATGGGCAAACATTGAACAGTGCTCGGGCTGGAGGACAGATGCAGACTTCTTTGTTGTTGCTCCAATTTGGACTTGAAAATGACCTTTTTAGATTTGGGCTCCATATGAAAGTTGTAGGTCTATATCTTACCTTTCCATCCATATAAAGTAGACCTAAATCTGAGGTCTACAGCTCCAGATATGACCCAATTATCGAACAGTGTTCCAGTTTGGACTGCACCAACATCTCTTTTCTAAGTTTGGCCATCTCTTTGTCCTTTCAATTTCAGTTATTAAATTCATTAATCAATCCTTTTATTTATATGATAGCCTTCATTTAAAATAAATATTTACCACAAATTAAAGGTATCTTATATTATTATATATATTATTATAAAACATGCTTTAGTTAAGGAGTTATTGATACTTCAAGTGCAAAAATGATGACATAAAACCTTGATAAAAATGCACTTTTAAGTACTAATCATTTACCAATCAGGAGGTTGAATGATAGGAATAGAAGTAAGCAAGTTTTTAAGTTTAACAAAGGCTTCTTTATAATATTCAATCCATTCAAAAATATTATCCTTTAGTGGGCTTACATACTACACTAAAATATTTGATAAACCTTTTATAAAAACCAATATGTCCTAAGAATGATCTAACATTTTTAATAGATTTTGGTGTTGGCAAGTTAGCAATTAACTCGATTTTAGATTTGTCAACCTCAATTTCTTTCGACGAAACAATGTGTTCAAGTACAATGTTGTTTGTTACCATAAAGTGACATTTTTTCCAATTAAGTACAAGATTCTTCTCTTCATACCTGCTCAAAATCTTTTCTAATTTAGTCAAACAATCATCAAATGAATCACCAAAAATAGAAAAATCATCCATAAAAATTTCAAGAAAACGTTCAACCATATCATTAAATATATTGAGCATGCATCTTTAAAACATGGCAGGTGCATAATAGAATTCAAAAGGCATCCTTTAATATGGAAAAGTACCAAATAGACATGTGAAAATAGTTTTCTCTTGATCTTCCAATGTAATTTCAAATTAGTTGTAACCTGAATAGTCATCTAAGAAACAAAAATTCTTGATCTGCAACTCTTTCTAGGATTTGATCCATGACAGGTTAGGGAAAATGATCTTTTTTAGTCATTGAATTAAGTTTCCTATAGTCAATGCACATTTGCCAACCAATAATAGTCTTGGTTGGAATTAACTCATTTTTCATATTTGTTATCATAGTGACTCTGGACTTCTTGGGTACAACTTGGGTAGGATTTTACCATTTGCTGTAAGAAATAGGATAAATGATTCCATTATCTAAAAGCTTAATGACTTCATTTTTCACTACTTCTTTCGTATTAGGATTAAGCCTTCGTTGTATTTCTCTAGAGGGTTTAACATTTTTCTACAAATAAATTCTATGTGTGCAAATCAAAGGACTAATACCTTTTATGTCAGCTATGGTCCATCCTAATGTATTTTTATGCATTTTCAAAGTTTGTAATAACTTACCTTCTTGATGTGCAATAGTTTGGAAGAGATTTTTAGCGGAAAAGTTTTATTTTCTCCTAAAAATGAGTATTTGACATTGAATGGTAACGGTTTCAAATTAGGTTTGGGTGGTTGAACACTTGAAGATATGGACTGAATTGATCGTGGTGGCAATTCCTTAATTTTTGGTCTCTAACTATTTGCCTTTGATTTTTCCTAAAAATAAACCATTTGCAAATCATCATATTCATCAATCTCAATTTCATTGGAAGTGGTTTGAAATTGATCATGAACTAATTTTTTAGTAAAGTCCATTTCCTGTAAATCATTACCATCTCTAGGTTGCTTGCAAATGTTGAAAATATTCATCTCGAATGTCATGTTTTCAAAAGATAGCTTCATCAATCCATTCATACAATTAATCAATGCATTAGAAGTTGCAAGAAACGGATGTCCTAAAATAACAGGAAATGAATTACATGCTTCAACAGGTTGTGTGTCAAAGACAATAAAATCCATAGGATAAATGAATTTATCAACTTGTGCTAACACATCTTTAATTATTCCTCTAGGCACTTTTACAGATCTATCGGCAAGTAAAAGAGTTACAGAATTTGGTTTTAACTCACCTAGAAACTGAATATGGAAGTAAATTCACACTAGCTTCAAGATCAAGTAAGGCTCTTTCAATTTTATATTCTGCAATAAAGCAAGAAATTATAAGACAATCAAGGTCTTTATATTTCAAAGCATTATTGTTTTGAAGAATGGCACTTGTTTGGCTAAAAAAGCTCTTCATTTCACATTCAATTTTCTCTTCATAGTGCACAGATCTTTCAAAAATTTAGCATAAGAAGGAACTTATTTAATAGCATCCAGCAAAGCTATATTGATCCAGTAAAAGAGTTGTGATTGACTTTTCTTCGTTTGGTCATGACATGAGGAAATGGAAGTGTTGACGGAGAATCAATCTTTTCTTTGCAATATTGAGATTCAACCCCTTCCTTACCTTTATAAATTGGCTCATTATTGATTAGTACTTAAAAGTGCATTTTTATCATGGTTTTATATCATCATTTTGCACTTGAAATATCAATAACTCCTTAACTAAAGCATGTTTTATAATAATATATCTAATAATATAAGATACCTTTAATTTGTGGTAAATGTTCATTTTAAATGCAGGCCTATCACATAAATGAAAGGATTGATTGATGACTTTAAGAACTTAAATTGCAAGGGCACAGAGATGGTCAAACTTAGAAAAGAGATGTCGGTGCAATCCAAACCGAAATACTGTTCGGTAATTGGGTCATATTTAGAGCTAAAGATCTCGGATTTAGGTCCAATTTATATGGATGGAAAGGTAAGACATAGGCCTACAACTTTCATATGGAGCTCAAGATCTAAAAAGGTCATTTGCAAGTCCAAATTGTAGCAACAACAAAGAAGCTCGAATCTGTCTTCCAGCCCGAGCATTGTTCGGTATTTTGGCCATATCTGGAGTTCTAGAAGTCCAAATGAGCTGAATGTTTTACACAAGAAAGCTGAGACAATTGCCTACAACTTTCATGTTTTCAACTGGCTCCAAGTTTGACGTTATCAATGACGTTTTCGGCAGACAAGAGAAGATAACGATTGTCACCAAGTCAAGAGTTGGCTACCCACTTATCAATTAGTCATCAAATCAATAGTTCCCAATTTTGGCCTATAAAAGGAGTCATTTGCCATGCATTTAGGCATCTTGGTTTCCAGATCAAGATCATGCTCTTCCTTTCTCTCTTTGTATTTTTTGTAATGTTTATGCTTTGCTTTCATTAATATCAAGTTTATGCCTTTCATTTCCTTTCCTTTACTGAGTTAACTTTTATGTTCTTATTTTGTTTATCTATTTTGCTTTCTTTCATTATGTCTAGCTAAGTTAATTATGTCAAGGTGAAAAGGTTACACTAATGGTGTAAGAATAAGTATAATGTAAACTTAATATGGACTTTAATGTTTGATACTAACATGTTTTATATTTGTTATCTTGTTCACTCTTTAATACTTTGCTTGTTAAATGACTAATCTTGATTTATGTTGTCTAACACTTAGTACAACAAATGCTTGGCACTTTCATAGCCCATAATGTATGGTATAACCGACACCTGAGCTATGAAAGGAACTTGATTTGTTGTTAACATAAGTTATAATCATGAATGCTTGACGAGATTTACAAGTATTAACATTAATTGAATAAGATGACTAATGTAATCATGTTAACAATATATAATCTGATTGGAACCTCCTTTGTGTGTGGTTTCCAATTCAATAATAAGAGTTTATACTATACCTGTTTGATATACCATTAGTGGAACCTCTAACCTTGACATTTGTTATTATCATTGTTTAATTGTTACATTAATATATCATCTCAAAGTTCTCATCATCATCATCTTCTTCTTCTTCTCTTTCTTTATTATTATTATTATTATTATTAGTACTACTACTACTACTACTACTACTACTACTACTAATACTATTATTATTATTGTTGTTGTTGTTTTATAATTGTTGTTTATAATTTGTACAATTAACCTCCCTGTGGTTTGACCCCGGTCTTGCCGGGTTATTTATTACTTCGACACTCCTGCACTTGGGAGAAGACATCAATCTTTTGGTCGTGTCAAGTTCTTGGCGTCGTTGCCGGGGAGGTAAGTTCTTGTATAAATTATAGTTTTTATTTTATTTTCTCTTTTCACTTTTCTTGTATATAACTTTCTTTTTTATTTTGTGTCTCCTTATTTTATTTTCTTCCTTCTTCTTTTGTTTTCTTCTTCATTTTATTATATTCCAACACGTGCATGAGAGTGTGGTCACATACATCAAGTGGTAGAGTTTGTAGGGTATCCTCATCATTTTCAGAAAATATGGCCGAAGAAGATAATCAATCACTTCATAATGAGAATAACCGTGCTAGAACACTTAGAGACCACATGAATCCCAGAAGAACAAGTGCACCATCATGCATAGTTTTTCCTCCTAATGCATCTGATTTTAATTTTAAACTAGGCATTATTCAACTTTTACCTTCTTTTCATGGCTTGGAATTGGAAAATCCATACTTGCATTTAAGGGAATTTGAGGAGGTCTGTAACACATAATAATTTAAATTGTAGCATGAACACCATTAGATTAAAGCTTTTTCCTTTTTCATTAAAAGATAAAGCTAAAACATGGCTACAAAATTTGAGACCAGGATCCATTCGTGCTTGGGATGAAATGCAACAACAGTTTTTAAAGAAGTTTTTCCCATCTCATAGAACAAACTCTTTCAAGAGACAAATCATTGATTAACGCATTGATTAATTGTAGGAATGAACTAATGAAGCTATCATTTGGAAACATGACATTGGAGATGAATATTTTCAACATTTGCAAGCAAACTGGAGATGATAATGATTTACAAGAAGTAGATCATATTGATGAATTAGTTTATGATTAACTTGAATCTACTTTAAGTAAATTTGAGTTGGATGAATCTGAAGATTTGCAAATGATTTATTCTGAGGAAGAAATCACGGATAACAAACGCACAGAAAATGTTGATGTGAATCTTTTGTCAACAGTGACAACAGATTCGACATCTAGCATCACACCAATCGATGATTACTTTCCTAACGAATCCTTACTTTCTCTTAGTCCAATGCCTTGGTATGATAAAAATATCAATTTTCTTGCTTTAGGAGATTTGCCAGCTGATTGGAGTACTCAAGACAAAGAAACATTTTTGAACGAAGTGAAGAGCTTTTATTGTGATGACCCTAACTTATTCAAATATTGTCCTGATCAAATATTTCAAAGATTCATTTCCGACAATGAGGTAAGTAGTGTCATTAAACTTTGTCATTCTAAAGCATGTGGAAGTTATTTCTTGTCAAAAAAGACAGCTGCAAAAATCTTTCAAAATGGATTTTATTGGCCCACCATGTTCAAGGACACACATGCATTCTGCAAAACTTGTGAAAATTGTCAAAAAATTGACACTGGTCAAAAAGTTTTGTTTTATGATTCTCAACTCTATGCATTCCCTAAAGAGCTAAGATTAAGATGGACCAATCCTTATGGGGCCTGTGATATTGAGAATTCAATGAATGACAATGATTTTAAGGAAAATGGACATCGTTTGAAAGCTTACTTTGATAATTTTCCTACTGAAAATGAATCAGCTGGTTTGAATGATCTTGTAGATAAAGGTTGATTATTTTGTTTTTCTCACATTTTCTTTTTTGTGTTTCTTTTTGAGTGATTTTTGCTAGTTTCTCTCACCCCGGTCAAATGGCGGACAACGGTACTCCATGACTTAAGTCGGTTCTTTCAGTTTCCCATAACAACTGATATCTGTGTATATATTTGTGCAATTCTTTGAATCTCTCTTCCAATTCTCATTTGATAATGGACACTAATCTTGAAAAATTGAAAAAGTATTTTCCCGCTCTACCTCAGAATGCGATTACAAAAATTTACCGTGCTAGATGCGCAAGATAGAGATTGTTAATGAATCATGGAATTCCTGAACATATTCGCTGGTTGATTGAAGCAAAGGTCCGCTTATCAGGTGAGTCCTCTAACTCCTTCATTTCACACATGCCTAGAACAGGTAAAAACACTTTTGCGAAGAAGCGTCGTCCAAAATGACTGAAAGTCTGTCATCGATGTGCTAGATGGACTTGTAATACACAATGTCATTCTTTAGGAATGGTATTTATAAACCGTGAAGATAAAATACAATTCATTAAGGATGGCCTTGGTAAGGAGTCTTTAGATAATCTTCTATTAACTCTAGAGACGCATCCTAATGGAGATGTGCATCGTGCAATTCATGATTTATGGCCACTATTTCATAAAGAAAATGATCGACTTAGTCTTGGGAATCTGACTAAAAAAGACCCTATTTGCCAGTTTTTAAGAAAACTAGATGGGAAGCCTATCCCCAACCCATAGAGGGCGTTTAAGCCATTCTTGGACGTAAAACCAAGGGAAGATGTGAGCCACAATCACAACTACCTATACATACACATGCTTTTTCAAAAGAAATAAATAAATAAATAAAGAGAGAGAGAGAGTGTGAGACTCCAGCTGGCCTACATATAGGTGTTATGATTGCCTTTCTAATTTCTCATCTATAAAACCCTCTTTTCCTTCCTTTCATTTCTACTCAACCCATACATTCAAAAAATAGAGAAGTGTGTAGAAATGGCAAGTTCCTCAAGTCATCAAATAAGAAATATTTGTGTTTTCGGTGGATCTAGTCCTGGGAAAGAAAAGGAGTTTTTAGAATCTGCAAATCATCTTGGTCAGGTGCTAGCTGAGAGAAAGATTCATTTAGTCTATGGGGGAGGCAGTCTTGGGTTAATGAGAGGTGTGTCAATAGCTGCATTTTTAGGAGGTAGTCAAGTTTTGGGGGTCGTCCCCGAAGCTTTAACACAAGGGGACATCATTGGAAAAACAATTGGAGAGGAACTTCAGGTCTCCACAATGTCGGCTCGAATGAATGCAATGTTTAACCATGCTGATGCCTTCATTGCTTTACCAGGTGGTCTAGGCACATTGGAAGAGATCTTTCATATTTCCTCTTGGGCTCAATTGCACATTCACCATAAACCCATAGGTTTGTTAAATGTTAATGGTTATTATGATAAGTTGTTGTCTTTTCTTGATCATGCTGTGGAACAGGAATTTCTAACATCTTCTACACGACAAATCATAATCTCTGTTACTACTGCTGAACAATTGATTGACCAACTACAATCTTTCATTCCTGTGATTGATCCTTCCATGAGTCGCATAAATTGGTCATCTACGGGAAGCCGTAAAAAGCTTAGATTGGATTTGAGCCTTCATTTGTGAATTTTTGTGTCTTTTGATTTTATTATTGTGTTTTGTTATTTCTTATTTTTGTTTCAGTGTGTTTCAGGTTTTATCAGTGTTCGTTATTTCAGATGATATCTTTTATACCCTATCTTTCTACCTTAGAACATTGAGGACAATGTCTCGTTTTGGTTGGGGGAAGAGGGTAGGAGTTGATAAAAAAAAAATTGTTTTTCATTTCATAAAGCATGTGCATAATTGTTGTTACTAGGATGGCAGAGTAAAGAAGCTCTTTTGTTAAAGTGACTCTTGAGACGCATCTTAGTAACCATTCTTAACAAGGTTTATTATAATACTTCTTGAAATATTCAGGTTTACAAACTCTCACATTGTTATCACTTAATTCTGCTCATATACTTATTTAACATGTATTCTTAAACCTTCATTTACACACACACACTTTAACATATGATTGTGGGTTGCATATTGGATTATTACATTATTTATGTTCTTTTGTTAAAGGTAACAACTAAGGGAAAAGGATTGTATATAATTAAAAAAAATGAAAAAAAAAAGAAAAAAGAAAAATGAAAAAAAATGAAAAAAAGAAAAATGAAAACAAAAGAAGAAAAAAGAAAAAAATGATGATAATAAAAATGTAGATAAGTTTGGTTTCGTAGCCTCCCTAACTTAAGCAATTAAGCCCGAAGGGGTGTTTTAACACCTAATACCCTAAAGTCAACTGACTTGGTAGTTATTGGTCCAACGCTTGTTATAGGGGTTGAGAAGAAAAGCTTAAGGGAATCAAACATTGCACTATCTACATATCAGTATCTGCGACCCGAGTTACTAAGCTCGTAGGGGTGTCTTAACACCTAATGCCCTAAGACCAACTGGTTTGGGAGTCATTAGCTGAAAGCTCATTACATGGGTTAAAGATGTATGATGTTTTTAAATTATATGTATATACATTTTTTTTTAAAAGACAAAAATAATAATCCCAACCCAAGGAAGTTAACCTTAAACATTAGAACAAAAATTTTGTTTTCTTCCAAGAAAAGCCCCATAATTATGTGTTGATACATTGAGCACAAAAGAAAGGTTTATTAATATCTTGTTAAGAGGTATTGAGCAGATATATAAATTTAACGAGAGTTTGTTTATCTGGATAGATTAATGGATAGATTAATGGAAGTTAAAGGTATTGAGCAGATATATAAATGATGACCCAATTACCGAACGGTATTTCGGTTTGGATTGCACCGACATCTCTTTTCTAAGTTTGACCATCTCTTTGCCCTTACAATTTAAGTTCTTAAAGTCATCAATCAATCCTTTCATTTATGTGATAGGCCTGCATTTAAAATGAACATTTATCACAAATTAAAGGTATCTTATATTATTAGATATATTATTATAAAACATGCTTTAGTTAAGGAGTCATCATTTAACTTCCATTAATCTATCTAGATAAACAAACTCTCATTAAATTTATATATCTGCTCAATACCTTTTAAAAAGATATTAATAAACCTTTCTTTTGTGCTCAATGTATCAACACATAATTATGGGGCTTTTCTTGGAAGAAAACAAAATTTTTGTTCTAATGTTTAAGGTTAACTTCCTTGGGTTGGGATTATTATTTTTGTCTTTTTTTTTGTCTTTTTTTTTAACTCTATATACATATAATTTAAAAACATCATGCATCTTTAACCCATGTAACGAGTTTTCAGCTAATGACTCCCAGACTAGTTGGTCTTAGGGCATTAGGTGTTAAGACACCCCTACGAGCTTAGTAGCTCGGGTCGCAGATACTGATATGTAGATAGTGCAATGTTTGATTCCCTTAAGCTTTTCTCCTCAACCCATGTAACAAGCGTTGGGCCAATAGCTCCCAAGTCAGTTGACTTTAAGGTATTAGGTTTTAAAACACCCCTTCGGGCTTAATTGCTTAGCTTAGGGAGGCTACGAAACCAAATTTATCTATATTTTTATTATCATCATTTTTTCTTTTTCTTTTTTTTTCTTTTTCTTTTTTTTCATGTTGTTTTTTTTTCTTAATTATATACAATCCCTTTCCCTTAGTTGTTACCTTTAACAAAAGAACATAAATAATGTAATAATCCAATATGCAACCCATAATCATATGTTAAAGTGTGTGTGTGTAAATTAAAGTTTAAGAATACATGTTAAATAAGTATGTGAGTAGAATTAAGTGATAACAATGCGAGAGTTTGTAAATCTGAATATTTCAGGAAGTATTATAATAGACCTTGTTAAGAATGGTTACTAAGATGCGTCTCAAGAGTCACTTTAACAAAAAAGCTCCTTTACTCTCCCATCCTCGTAACAACAATTATGCACATGCTTTATAAAATGAAAAACAATTTTTTTTTTATCAACTACTACCCTCTTCCCCCAACCAAAACGAGATATTCTCCTCAATGTTCTAAGGTAGAAAGATAGAGTATAGAAGATATCACCTGATATAACAAACAATAACAAAACTTGAAACACACTGAAACAAAAATAAGAAATAACAAAACACAATAATAAAACCAAAAGACACAAAAATTCACAAATGAAGGCTCAAATCCAATCTAAGCTTTTTACGGCTTTCCTTAGATGACCAATTTATGCGACTCATGGAAGGATCAATCACAGGAATGAAAGATTGTAGTTGGTCAATCAATTGTTCAGCAGTAGCAGCAGAGATTATGATTTGTCGTGCAGAAGATGTTAGAAATTCCTGTTCCACAGCATGATCAAGAAAAGACAACAATTTATCATAATAACCATTAACATTTAACAAACCTATGGGTTTATGGTGAATGTGCAGTTGAGCCCAAGAGAAAATATGAAAGATCTCTTCCAATGTGCCTAGACCACTTGGTAAAGCAATGAAGGCATCAGCATGGTTAAACATTGCATTCATTCGAGTTGACATTGTGGAGACCTGAAGTTCCTCTCCAATTGTTTTTCCAATGATGTCCCCTTGTGCCAAAGCTTCAGGGACGACCCCCAAAACTTGACTACCTCCTAAAAATGCAGCTATTGACACACCTCCCATTAACCCAAGACTGCCTCCCCCATACACTAAATGAATCTTTCTCTCAGCTAGCACCTGACCAAGATGATTTGTTGATTCTAAAAACTCCTTTTCTTTCCCAGGACTAGATCCACCGAAAACACAAATATTTCTTATTTGATGACCTGAGGAACCTGCCATTTCTACACACTTCTGTATTTGTGGAATGTATGGGTTGAGTAGAAATGAAAGGAAGGAAGAAAGGGTTTTATAGATGAGAAATTAGAAAGGCAATCCTAACACCTATATGTAGGCCAGCTGGAGTCTCACACTCTCTCTCTCTCTCTTTATTTATTTATTTATTTACTTTTTGAAAAAGCATGTGTATGTACAGGTAGTTGTGATTGTGGCTCACATCTTCCCTTGGTTTTACGTCCAAGAACGGCTTAAACGCCCTCTATGGGTGGGGGAGAGGCTTCCCATCCAGTTTTCTTAAAAACTGACAAACAGGGTCTTTTTTAGTCAGATTCCCAAGACTAAGTTGATCATGTTCTTTATGAAATAGTGACCATAAATCATGAATTACACGATGCACATCTCCACTAGGATGTGTCTGAAGAGTCAATAGAAAATTATCTAAAGACTCCTTACTCGGGCCATCTTTAATGAATTGTATTTTATCTTCACGGTTTATAGATATCATTCCTAAAGAACGACATTGTGCATTGCAAGTCCATCTAGCACATTGATGACAAACTTCTAGTTGTTTTGCACGACGCTTCTTTGCAAAAGTGCTTTTACCTGTTCCAGGCATGTGTGAAATGAAGGAGTTAGAGGACTCACCTGATAATCGAACCTTTGCTTCAATCAACCAGCGAATATCTTCAGGAATTCCATGATTCATTAACAATCTCAATCTTGCACATCTAGCACGGTAAATTTTTGTAATCGCATTCTAAGGCAGAGCGGGAAAATACTTTTTCAATTTTTCAAGATTAGTGTCCATTATCAAATGAGAATTGGAAGAGAGATTCAAAGAATTGCACAAATATATACACAGATATCAGTTGTTATGGGAAACTGAAAGAACCAACTTAAGTCATGGAGTACCGTTGTCCGCCATTTGACCGGGGTGAGAGAAACTAGCAAAAATCACTCAAAAAGAAACACAAAAAAGAAAATGTGAGAAAAACAAAATAATCAACCTTTTCAACAAGATCATTCAAACCAGTTGATTCATTTTCACTCGGAAAATTATCAAAGTAAGCTTTCAAACGATGTCCATTTTCTGTAAAAACATTGTCATTCATTGAATTCTCAATATCACAGGCCCCATAAGGATTGCTCCATCTTGATCTTAGCTCTATAGGGAATGAATAGAGTTGAGAATTATAAAACAAAACTTTTTGATCAGTATCAACTTTTTGACAATTTTCACAAGTTTTGCAGAATGCATGCGTGTCTTTGAACATGGTAGGCCAATAAAATCTATTTTGAAAGATTTTTGCAGCTATCTTTTTTGACGAGAAATAACTTCCACATGCTTCAAAATGACAAAGTTTAATGACACTACTTACCTCATTGTCGGGAATGAATCTTTAAAATATTTGATCAGGACAATATTTGAATAAGTTAGGGTCATCCCAATAAAAGTTCTTCATTTCGTTCAAAAACTTTTCTTTGTCTTGCGTACTCCAATCAGGTGGCAAATCTCCTAAAGCAAGAA
The DNA here is from genome assembly GCA_026413675.1 of Populus pruinosa. Lineage (NCBI taxonomy): Eukaryota > Viridiplantae > Streptophyta > Magnoliopsida > Malpighiales > Salicaceae > Populus > Populus pruinosa. The sequence continues at coordinate 6,076,566 of CM048610.1, read as the reverse complement.
AATTGATATTTTTATTATACCAAGGCATTGGACTAAGAGAAAGTAAGGATTCGTTAGGAAAGTAATCATCGATTAGTGTGATGTTAGATGTTGAATTTGTTGTCATTTTTGACAAAAGATCCGCATCAACATTTTGGGTGCGTTTTTATCCATGATTTCTTCCTCAGAATAAATCATTTGCAAATCTTCAGATTCATCCAATTCATTTTTACTTAAAGTAGATTCAAGTTGATCATAAACTAATTCGTCAATATGATCTACTTCTTGCAAATCATTATCAACTCCAGGTTGCTTGCAAATGTTGAAAATATTCATCTCCAATGTCATGTTTCCAAATAATAGCTTCATCAGTCCATTCCTACAATTAATCAATGCGTTAGAAGTTGCAAGAAACGGACGTCCTAAAATAACAAGAAATGAATTACATGCTTCAACAGGTTCTGTGTCCAAGACAACAAAATCCACAGGATAAATGAATTTATCGACTTGTATTAACACATCTTAGACTATTCCTCTAGGCACTTTTACAGATCTATCGATAAGTAAAAGAGTTATAAAAGTTGGTTTTAACTCACCTAGATTGAAACTTTGGAAAACTGAATATGGAAGTAAATTCACACTAGCTCCAAGATCAAGTAAAGCCCTTTTAATTTTATGTTCTCCAATAAAGCAAGAAATTGTAGGACAACCAAGGTCTTTATATTTCAAAGCATTATTGTTCTGAAGAATGACACTTACTTGTTCGGCTTGAAAGGCTTTCTTTTTCACATTCAGTTTCCTCTTCACAGTGCATAGATCTTTCAAAAATTTAGCATAGGAAGGAACCTATTTAATAGCATCCAGTAAAGGTATATTGATCCTTACCTGTTTGAAAATTTCAAAAATTTTAGAGTTGTGATTGACTTTCTTTTGTTTGGTCATGGCTTGAGGAAATGGAAGTGCTTGTGGAGAATCAGTCTTTTCTTTGCAATTTTCAGATTCAACCCCTTCCTTACCTTTAGAGATTGACTCATCATCTTTCTCATAAGGTTCAAGAGAGGGTTTTTCAATAACCTTACCACTGCGCAGAGTAGTGACTGATTTGACTTGATCCATGTGTTGGCTTCCGGTACTACTTGCATTTGCATTATATTGCCCCTTGGGATTTTGTTGTGATTGAGATGGAAACTTACCTTTCTCTTGGAAACTGAGAGCAGATGTTAATTTTGCAAGAGTATCTTTAAAATCTGTCATGTTTTGAGCAAGTTGAGTATTGATTGTCTCTTGCTTCTTAATGAATGCATGCAATGTTTCCTCAAGATTTCTTCTAGGAGGTGGAGCATAAGGAGGTGTATATCCATGAGAATTTTGGAAATTGTGGTGTGCTTGAAACGGTGGTTGTGAAGTTTGTACATTGTTGTTCTTACTCTCCCAACTAAAATTTGGGTGATTTCTCCAACCAGGGTTGTATGTTTGTGAGTATGTGACACGACTAAAAGATTGATGTCTTCTCCCAAGTGCAGGAGTGTCGAAGTAATAAATAACCCGGCAAGACCAGGGTCGAACCATAGGGAGGTTAATTGTATAAATTATAAACAACAATTATAAACAACAATAATAACAATAACAACAACAACAATAACAATAATAATAATAATAATACTAGTAGTAGTAGTAGTAGTAGTAGTAGTAGTAGTAGTATTAGTAGTACTAATAATAATAATAGTAATAGTAATAATAATAATAAAGAAAAAGAAGGAGAAGAAGAAGATGAGAACTTAGAGATGGAATATTAATGTAACGATTAAACAATGATAATAACAAATGTCAAGGTTAGAGATTCCACTAATGGTATGTGATTGTGCATCAAAAGTGTCATTAAGTCTCTTATTTTACATATGTATTTATTATTTTTATTTGGTTGTTTTTATAATAATTGATGTGTTTTTTAGTAATGAAGTTTGTTTTAATGTTTCAATAGGTTTTTGGAGCTTAAATGAATTAATTTAGAAAATTTAACGTCGGAATTCAGAACAAAGAATTGAAGAGACATTTAGTTGAAGATTGAAGCAAATCTTGGTTCAAATAAGTGCTCCAAATTTGTCCCAAAAATCAATTCTATTCCAATTCTAGAAAAGAACATCATATGATTTATTTCAAGCCCAAACTTGCCTTATGTTGTGTGCAAACTTCAATCATTAAACACTCAAGGTTTCAATGTCAATCTTAGCCCAAATAATAAGTACATTTGTATACTTATTTGATGCTCAAATTCAGCCCTAAATCAACCCCAAATCAACCTTCAAATCAACCCAAACACAATCCATGATCTTACATGTCCACACAACAAATAACAATTGATTTATTTTGGGTAATCCATTGATCCAAGAAGGCAAGCACATGAATGGAAAGCTGGAGGGGATATTTTAACATTATTTTGGGTCAAAAAGAAGAAGGAGACACCTCATAAATGAGGAAGAAAAACGTGCACCAAAGTAGTTGTAAAGTTGTCTTGATTTGAGTTTTCAAAACACCTTTCGGTGTTTTGCCCATAACTTTTGACTCAGGTGTCCAAATGAGCTGTTCTTTAATGATTTGGAAAGGTGACAGAATTTCCTATAAATATGTCTCTAATAGACTTCTCGAAACAAAAGCTTCTAAGAGGGTCGAATTGCTGTCCAAAGTTAGAGTCAGATTTGTGTCCGAATTTTTTCTGAAATTGTATTGTGTTCTTCTTTATAGATTTCGGTTCTTTAGTTTGTAAAACTTATTATTTCTGTTTTATTCAAGTTATTTCATGTTTATTGAAGTGTTCTTATATATAATCATGGTTGGCTAAACTCTTTCTTGGATCCAACTCAAGGATAATGGTGATTGAGGTGAGTTCTATAGGATATGAATGAATCTTAATGTTTATCTTCTCATTTTCTTCATGAATGATTTATTATTGCAAAGAAATTTTAGAAACCATTTAGGTAATGTTATAATCTTGAATTTTTATGCACAAACTTTAGTTTTGGTAAAGAGATCGCTTGATTCAATGTCTTACTTAATATGAAAGTACTTGTTCATTCTTAAGCAATAATCAATCTTCATCTTTCTAAACTTCATTGTAATATCTTCCGATCTAATATCACCATCGTTGATATTAGGTTGAGTTATCTTATATATGTTGAAGAAATCACCAATACATCACCATTAAAATTGATTTGGACCAAAACTTACTTTTTCTTGTCATTTAAAATCTATTTACATTTTTTTTTATCTTTAAAAACAAATCCATCAATTATTTTCAACCAAGTTATTGTTAATTTAATTTCTCTTGAGTTTTTTTTTTGTTACTTAGCTTATTTTCTAGATCTAGCTCTCTGTGGATATGACCTCGATCTTACCGAGTTAATTGCTACATCGCACACTCGTGAACTTGCGAGTTAAACAAGCCGATCATAAAAAGCGGTCAAGCAATTTTGGTGCCGTTGCCGGGGAGCTAGCAAGCAAAGGTAACAAATTTAGATTTGATTATTGGAAAACTAAAAAAAAAATCATATAAAAAAAATTAAATTGGCTGGTTTTACGGCCTCAAAAAAAAAAATTAACCTTAACATTTCGGATGTTGGACTGTGGACTGGACTATTAATTGTTGGATTTTGGTTGGTTCAACCATTTTTCTTTTATTGTCTATTCTTATTAGTTTCTAATATTTTTCTTGATTATTTTATTTTATTTTTTTGTTTTATTTTTATTTATTGTCTAAAGTGTTTGGCTGGTATTACCGCCTTTGTTTTTTTATTAATGCTTGTTATAATTATCTTTTAATGTTTATTGTTGTTATTTTTCTTATATTTATTGTCTAAAGTGCTTGGTCGGTATTACCACCTCTTGTTTATTTCCTTTTTATTTTGTTGTTTTGTTATGATTATTTTTCTTATATTTATTGTTTGAAGTGCTTGGCCGGTATTACCGCCTTTTGTTTATTCATGCTTGTTATAATTATTTTTTAATGTTTATTGTTGTTATTTTTCTTATATTTATTGTCTAAAGTGCTTGGTCGGTATCACGCCTTTTTATTCAAGCTTCTTATAGTTATCTTTTAATGTTTATTGTTGTTAATAGTACTTATTAGTTGGAGAGTGAATTTCTTAATTTGTTGTATTTTTATTTTTGAGCTATTACTTTTATTTGCATTTTTTTTCTTTCCTTTCCTTTCATATTCATATAATTGTTATATTATTATTATTATTATTATTTTATCATGGCTAATGTTGAAGATGTAGAGGGTGAAGGGAGTGTTCAAGGTAATGGACCTCCACAATTCAATGATCAACCTAATTTTTGAACTCTTAGAGAGTATCTTCACCCGGCTAGACAAAGTACACCTTCGTGTATTATCTTACCTCTTAACCAACAAGCTTTCAATTTGAAACCGGGCATGATTCAACTTCTTCCCACATTTCATGGTATGGATTCTGAAAATCCATACATACATATTAAAGACTTTGAAGAGGTATGTAATACTTTTATTGATAGAACATGCACCGAGGAAACCATTCGGCTTAAATTGTTCCCATTCTCTCTAAAGGATAAAGCCAAGCTTTGGCTAAACTCCTTGCGTCCTAGGTCTATAGGTACATGGAGAGAAATGCAAGCTGAATTTTTGAAAAAATACTTCCCCACTCATAGGACAGCAACCTTACAACGTCAAATGATGAATTTTTCTTGTAGTCCAAATGAGTCATTTCACCAAGCCTGGGAAAGGTTCAAAGACTTGTTAAATACATGCCCTCACTATGGTTTTGAGATGTGGAGGTTAGTGAGTTTCTTCTATGACTCTCTTACCATAGATTTTAAAAAGCTAGTGTCAACCATGTGTAATGGTGAGTTTTATGATAAAGAACCAAGTGAGGCCTTTGATTTTTTTGATCAATTGGCTAAAAACACAAAGCAATGGGAGACTTCTCTCCCAGTTCATGTTGAGTCTAGAAACACCATTTCTCATTCAAGTGGGAAGTTTCAATTGAAAGAGACTGATGACCTTAATGCTAGATTAGCCTCATTGGCTAGGAAAGTAGAGTCTCTTGAGAATAAAAAAGTGCATGTTATAAGCGAACAACAAGAGAAAAGTTGTGTTGTTTGTGAGAGCAAAGGGCATAGGACAACTGAGTGTCCTACCATTCCAGCCTTCAAGGAAGTGCTATATGTCCAAACTTATGATTCAAGTAATGTTAGAAAGCCATTTCCAAACCAAGTAGGCAATCCCTACTATGAGACCTATAATCCTGGATGGAGGAACCACCCAAATTTTGGATGGAGAAATGAGGGCTCTTCAGTACCTCAAACATTTCAACCTCTATCCCAACCATTTCATGCTCCCACACATAACACATACCAACCACCTCATAAGAGATCCTTAGAGGATACTCTTCAACAATTCATGCAAACGCAAGGAGGAATCAACAACCAAGCTTACAAATTCCAAGACCAGACCAATAGGACCTTAGATGACATTCGAAGTCAACTAACTAAGTTGACTAAATCACTAAGCATTCAAGAGAAGGGAAAAATCCCAGCTCAACCAATGCCCAATCCTAGAGGTCGGGTACACATGAGAAAGAAAATATTTTCTCTCGTTTTGGCATGCCCCGGGCTATGATTAGTGATGGGGGAAAACATTTTTGTAACAAGCCCGTTGGGATTTTGATGAGAAAATATGGTGTAATTCACAAGGTCAGTACCCCCTATCACCCACAGACTAGTGGCCAAGCTGAGTTGGCAAATAGGGAGATCAAGAACATTTTAGAGAAAACAGTCAATCCAAACCGTAAAGATTGGTCCCTACGACTAGTTGATGCTTTGTGGGCATATCGCACTGCTTATAAGACCTCTTTAGGAATGTCTCTTTATAGGCTAGTTTATGGAAAGCCTTGTCATCTCCCTGTTGAGATTGAGCACCGTGCATATTGGGCCATTCGGCAATTCAATGACAATGAAAACGAGGTTGGCAAAAATAGAAAGCTTCAATTGGATGAATTAGAGGAGTTGAGAAATGATGCATTTGAAAATGCAAAAATTTCAAAACATAAGATGAAAACTTTGCATGATAAACATATTCTTAGAAAATCCTTTCATGTTGGTCAAAAGGTTCTCTTGTATAATTCACGATTACATCTCTTTCCTGGGAAGTTGAGGACAAAATGGACTGGTCCATTTGTGATTAAATCCATCTCTGAGCATGGTGCATTTGAGGTAGAAAATCCCAAGAATGGAAATATTTTCAAAGTAAATGGTCATCGATTGAAACCTTATCTTGAAAATGTTGTGGCTGAAGTTGAGACATTGGATCTTCAAGATCCAATACCATTGTAGTATTAGAAGTAATGAGTTTTTATTTTTATTTTATTTTTATTTTTATTTTTCATTTTTATTATTTTTTCTTCTTTCTTCCATCTCTTATATTTTCGTGTTCATGCATTCGGGACAATGCATTATTTTAAGTTGGGAGGTGTGAGGTTCTTTATTTTCAAAAAAAAAATAAAAAAAATCAATGTTTTCTTTTAGTTGTGATATGCAGGTTAAAAAAAAATCAAGCAAAAAGTCAGCTTATGCCCAATTCAATCAGACATTCATCCTTGAAAACAGAAGGGGAGTAACAATTTTCTAATCTTTATACTTTTCTTCTCTTTCTCTTTTACATTGAGGATAATGTAAAACTTAATTTTAGATATTTCATTATGTTGAATGCTTGAGATAATCATGCTTGTTAAAAAAAAAAAAAAAAACTTGCATTCGTATGTGAATGAGACTTGTTTAGGATCATCATTACATTTTTGGATTCATTATTATGTTGAACATTGCATACTTTAATTTGGGATAGATAATATCTTATAAAGCAAGATATAGCATACTTTTTTTTAAGATTACTGAAATACATCTTTCCTTGTAAAAGTTATGTGAGTTGTATGATTATGCATGAAAGATGAGTATGATGCTTTACTTGTGATTATCCCTTTTGATCCAGTCCTAAACAAGGTTTAAGTAAATAGAGTAATAATTATTACACGAATAAATAAATAAATGTGTACAAAGTTCTATCTACTCCAATGTTTTGAGTTGCTCAGTAACTAGGGGTATTCATCACAAATGTTTATCTTTACGTCAAACGGCAGCTTAAAATATGAGTATGCAAAGCACTTTAAGTTTGTGACTTTGTGAGTAACCGGGTGCATTCATCACAAATGTTTGTATTCGCGTCAAAAGGGAAGTGACTACTTAAAGACAAAAAATAAATCATATCTTCAAAAAAAAAAAAAAAGAAAGAAAGAAAAAAGAAAGAAAATATATAGATATTTCTCTAGTTTGCTACCTTGTTTGTGTTGGTGAGAATGGAAGATTACAAGTTGAGTTTTTGCATGAATCAATTATGTTGGTTGACACGACTAAAAGGTTGATGTCTTCTCCCAAGTGCAGGAGTGTCGAAGTAATAAATAACCCGGCAAGACCGGGGTCGAACCACAAGGAGGTTAATTGTACAAATTATAAACAACAATTATAAACAACAATAATAGTAAGAACGATAATAATAATAACAATAATAATAATAATAATAAAGAAAAAGAAGAAGAAGAAGATGATGATGATGAGAACTTAGAGATGAAATATTAATGTAAGGATTAAACAATAATAATAACAAATATCAAGGTTAGAGGTTCCACTAATGGTATATCAAACAAGTATAGTATAAACTCTTATTATTGAATTGGAAACCACACACAAAGGAGGTTCCAATAAGATTATATATTGTTAACATGATTACATTAGTCATCTTATTCAATTAATGCTAATACTTGTAAATCTCGTCAAGCATTCATGATTATAACTTATGTTAACAACAAATCAAGTTCCTTTCATAGCTCAGGTGTCGGTTATACCATACATTATGGGCTATGAAAGTGCCAAGCATTTGTTGTACCAAGTGTTATACAACATAAATCAAGATTAGTCATTTAACAAGCAAAGTATTAAAGAGTGAACAAGATAACAAATATAAAACATGTTAGTATCAAACATTAAAGTCCATATTAAGTTTACAGTATACTTATTCTTACACCATTAGTGTAACCTTTTCACCTTGACATAACTAACTTAGCTAGACATAATGAAAGAAAGCAAAATAAATAAACAAAATAAGAACATAAAAGTTAACTAAGTAAAGGAAAGGAAATGAAAGGCATAAACTTAATATTAATGAAAGCAAAGCATAAACATTACAAAAAATACAAAGAGAGAAAGGAAGAGCATGATCTTGATCTGGAAACCAAGATGCCTAAATGCATGGCAAATGCCTCCTTTTATAGGCCAAAATTGGGAACTATTGATTTGATGACTAATTGATAAGTGGGTGGCCAACTTTTGACTTGGTGACAATCCTTATCTTCTTTTGTCTGCCCAAAACGTCATTGATAACGTCAAAATTGGAGCCAGTTGTCAACATAAAAGTTGTAGGTAATTGTCTCAGCTTTCTTGTGTAAAACATTCAGCTCATTTGGACTTCTAGAACTCCAGATATGGCCAAAATACCGAACAGTGCTCGGGCTGGAAGACAGATTCGGGCTTCTTTGTTGTTGCTACAATTTGGACTTGATAATGGCCTTTTTAGATCTTGGGCTCATATAAAAGTTGTAGCTCTATGTCTTACCTTTCCATCCATATAAATTGGACCTAAATCTGAGATCTGTAGCTCCAGATATGACCCAATTACCGAATAGTGTTCCTGTTTGGATTGCACCGACATCTCTTCTCTAAGTTTGACCATCTCTTTATCCTTGCAATTTAAGTTCTTCAAGTCATCAATCAATCCTTTCATTTATGTGATAGGCCTACATTAAAAATAGACATTTACCATAAATTATAGGTATCTTATATTATTAGATACATTATTATAAAACATATTTTAGTTAAGGAGTTATTGATACTTCAAGTGCAAAATGATGATATAAAACCATGATAAAAATGCACTTTTAAGTACTAATCACACCCCCCAACCAGCTTATTACTAGTCCCTAGTAGTCAAAGCGTTAAAATAGAAAAATAAATTTGCAAATTCCACAAAGCAAGGTATTCATCATTTAACTTCCATTAATCTATCCAGATAAACAAACTCTCATTAAATTTATATATCTGCTCAATACCTCTTCACAAGATATTAATAAACCTTTCTTTTGTGCTCAATGTATCAACATATAATTATGGGGCTTTTCTTGGAAGAAAACAAAATTTTTGTTCTAATATTTAAGGTTAACTTCCTTGGGTTGGGATTATTATTTTTGTTTTTTTTTTCTTTTTTTTTCTTTTAAAAAAATCTATATACATATAATTTAAAAACATCATGCATCTTTAACCCATGTAACGAGCTTTCAGCTAATGACTCTCAGACCAGTTGGTCTTAGGGCATTAGGTGTTAAGACACCCCTACGAGCTTAGTAACTCGGGTCGCAGATACTGATATGTAGATAGTGCAATGTTTGATTCCCTTAAGCTTTTCTCCTGAACCCATGTAACAAGCGTTGGGCCAATAGCTCCCAAGTCAGTTGACTTTAGGGTATTAGGTGTTAAAACACCCCTTCGGGCTTAATTGCTTAGGTTAGGGAGGCTACGAAACCAAACTTATCTACATTTTTATTATCATCATTTTTTTATTTTTTTTATTTTTTATATGTTTTTCTTTTTTTTTTTAATTATATACAATTCCTTTCCCTTAGTTGCTACCTTTAACAAAAGAACATAAATAATGTAATAATCCAATATGCAACCCACAATCATATGTTAAAGTGTGTGTGTGTGTAAATTAAGGTTTAAGAATACATGTTAAATAAGTATATGAGCAGAATTAAGTGGTAACAATACGAGAGTTTGTAAACCTGAATATTTCAGGAAGTATTATAATAGACCTTGTTAAAAATGGTTACTAAGATGCGTCTCAAGAGTCACTTTAACAAAAGAACTCCTTTACTCTGCCATCCTAGTAACAACAATTATGCACATGCTTTATGAAATGAAAAACAATTTTTTTTTTCAACTACTACCCTCTCCCCCTAACCAAAACAAGACATTGTCCTCAATGTTCTAAGGTAGAAAGATAGAGTATAGAAGTTATCACCTGAAATAACGAACACTGACAAAACCTGAAACACACTGAAACAAAAATAAGAAATAACAAAACACAATAATAAAACCAAAATACACAAAAATTCACAAATGAAGGCTCAAATCCAATCTAAGCTTTTTACGGCTTCCCGTAGCTGACCAATTTATACGACTCATGGAATGATCAATCACAGGAATGAAAGATTGTAGTTGGTCAATCAATTGTTCAGCAGTAGTAGCAGAGATTATGATTTGTCGTGCAGAAGATGTTAAAAATTCCTGTTCCACAGCATGATCAAGAAAAGACAACAATTTATCATAATAACCATTAACATTTAACAAACCTATGGGTTTATGGTGAATGTGCAATTGAGCCCAAGAGGAAATATGAAAGATCTCTTCCAATGTGCCTAGACCACCTGGTAAAGCAATGAAAGCATCAGCATGGTTAAACATTGCATTCATTCGAGCCGACATTGTGGAGACCTGAAGTTCCTCTCCAATTGTTTTTCCAATGATGTCCCCTTGTGCCAAAGCTTCAGGGACGACCCCCAAAACTTGACTACCTCCTAAAAATGCAGCTATTGACACACCTCCCATTAACCCAAGACTGCCTCCCCCATACACTAAATGAATCTTTCTCTCAGCTAGCACCTGACCAAGATGATTTGCTGATTCTAAAAACTCCTTTTCTTTCCCAGGACTAGATCCACCAAAAACACAGATATTTCTTATTTGATGACTTGAGGAACTTGCCATTTCTACACACTTCTGTATTTGTTGAATGTATGGGTTGAGTAGAAATGAAAGGAAGGAAAAGAGGGTTTTATAGATGAGAAAGTAGAAAGGCAATCATAACATCTATATGTAGGCCAGCTAGAGTCTCACACACTCTCTCTCTCTTTTTATTTATTTATTTATTTACTTTTGAAAAAAACATGTGTATGTACAGGTAGTTGAGATTGTGGCGCACATCTTCCCTTGGTTTTACGTCCAAGAACGGCTTAAACGCCCTCTATGGGTCGGGGATAGGCTTCCCATCCAGTTTTCTTAAAAACTGGTAAACATGGTCTTTTTTAGTCAGATTCCGAAGACTAAGTCGATCATGTTCTTTATGAAATAGTGGCCATAAATCATGAATTGCACGATGCACATCTCCACTAGGATGTGTCTCAAGAGTCAATAGAAGATTATCTAAAGACTCCTTACTCAGGCCATCCTTAATGAATTGTATTTTATCTTCACGGTTTATAGATACCATTCCTAAAGAACGACATTGTGTATTACAAGTCCATCTAGCACATCGATGACAGACATCCAGTCGTTTTGCACGACGCTTCTTTGCAAAAGTGCTTTTACCTGTTCCAGGCATGTGTGAAATGAAAAAGTTAGAGGACTCACCTGATAATCGGACCTTTGCTTCAATCAACCAGCGAATATCTTCAGGAATTCCATGATTCATTAACAATCTCAATCTTGCACATCTAGCATGGTAAATTTTTGTAATCGCATTCTGAGGCAGAGCGGGAAAATACTTTTTCAATTTTTCAAGATTAGTGTCCATTTTCAAATGAGAATTGGAAGAGAGATTCAAAGAATTGCACAGATATATACACCGATATCAGTTATTGTGGGAAACTGAAAGAACCGACTTAAGTCACGGAGTACCGTTATCCGCCATTTGACCGGGGTGAGATAAACTAGCAAAAATCACTAAAAAAAAAAAACACAAAAACAATATGAGAAAAAAAATAATCAACCTTTATCTACAAGATCATTCCAACCAGTTGATTCATTTTTACTAGGAAAATTATCAAAGTAAGCTTTCAAACGATGTCCATTTTCCTTAAAATCATTGTCATTCATTGAATTCTCAATATCACAAGCCCCATAAGGATTGGTCCATCTTAATCTTAGCTCTTTAGGGAATGCATAGAGTTGAGAATTATAAAACAAAACTTTTTGACCAGTATCAATCTTTTGACAATTTTCACAAGTTTTGCAGAATGCATGTGTGTCCTTGAACATGGTGGGCCAATAAAATCCACTTTGTAAGATTTTTGCAGTTGTCTTTTTTGACGAGAAATAACTTCCACATGCTTCAGAATGACAAAGTTTAATGACACTACTTACCTCATTGTCGGGAATGAATCTTTGAAATATTTGATCAGGACAATATTTGAATAAGTTAGGGTCATCACAATAAAAGCTCTTCACTTCGTTCAAAAACTTTTCTTTGTCTTGAGTACTCCAATCAACTGGCAAATCTCCTAAAGCAAGAAAATTGAAATTTTTATCATACCAAGGCATTGGACTAAGAGAAAGTAAGGATTCGTTAGGAAAGTAATCATCGATTGGTGTGATGTCATATGTGGAATCTGTTGTCACTGTTGACAAAAGATTCGCATCAACATTTTCGGTGCTTGTTTCATCCATGATTTCTTCCTCAGAATAAATCATTTGTAAATCTTTAGTTTCATCCATTTCATTTTTACTTAAAGTAGATTCAAGTTGATCATAAAATAATTCATCAATATGATCTACTTCTTGTAAATCATTATCATCTCCAAGTTGCTTGCAAATGTTAAAAATATTCATCTCCAATGTCATGTTTCCAAATGATAGCTTCATCAGTCCATTCCTACAATTAATCAATGCGTTAGAGGTTGCAAGAAAGGGACGTCCTAAAATAACAGGAAATGAATTACATGCTTCAACAGGTTTTGTGTCCAAGACAATAAAATCCACAGGATAAATGAATTTATCGACTTGTACTAACACATCCTCAATTATTCCTTTAGGCACTTACAGATCTATCGGCAAGTAAAAGAGATATAGAAGTTGGTTTTAACTCACCTAGATTGAGACTCTGAAAGACTGAATATGGAAGTAAATTCACACTAGCACCAAGATCAAGTAAGGCTCTTTCAATTTTATGTTCTCCAATAAAGCAAGAAATTGTAGGACAACCATGGTCTTTATATTTCAAAGCATTATTGTTTTGAAGAATAACACTTACTTGTTCGGCTAGAAATGCTTTTTTTTTCACATTCAGTTTCCTCTTCACAATGCATAGATCTTTCAAAAATTTAGCATAGGAAGGAACCTGTTTAATAGCATCTAGCAAAGGTATATTGATCCTTACTTGTTTGAAAATTTCAAAAATTTCAGAATTGTGATTGACTTTCCTTTGTTTGGTCATGGCTTGAGGAAATGGAAGTGCTGGTGGTGAATCAGTCGTTTCTTTGCTATTTTCAGATTCATCCCCTTCCTTACCCTCAGAGATTGACTCATCATCTTTCTCATAAGGTTCAAGAGAGGGTTTTTCAATAACCTTACCACTGCGCAGAGTAGTGACTGATTTGACTTGATCCATGTGTTGGTTTCCGGAACTACTTGCATTTGTATTGTATTGCCCCTTAGGATTTTGTTGTGGTTGAGATGGAAACTTACCTTTCTCTTGGAAACTGAGAGCAGATGTGAATTTTGCAAGAGTATCTTTAAAATGTGTTATGCTTTGAGCAAGTTGAGTGTTGATTGTCTCTTGCTTTTCAATGAATGCATACAAAGTTTCCTCAAAATTTCTTGTAGAAGGTGGAGCATAAGGAGGTGCACATCCATGATAATTTTGGAAATTATGGTGTGCTTGAAACTGTGGTTGTGAAGTTTGTGCATTGTCACTCTTCCAACTAAAATTTTGGTGATTTCTCCAACCAGGATTGTATGTTTGGGAGTATAGGTTGTGGTTGGGCCTTTGGAAAGTGTTTAAAGCATGGGCTTGTTCATGGAGACATTCCTTAAAAGAAGGCAAGGTTGGACAATTGTTGGTTGAGTGTTCATTTGTTTCACAGATTTGACACACAATGTTTTCAACAAATTTTAATTGACCACTCCTTTTCAATTCTAGTGCCTCGACTTGGCACTAAAGATACAAACTTGGCTTGAAGGTCATGATCTTCCCTAAGGTTGTACATACCTCCACTAGATGAATGAGGTGGAGTTTTACTCGGTGCCTCATATATACCCGCGGTGTCCCAATTTTGAGCATTTTCAGCTAACAAGTCTAAGTACTCCATTGCTTCATCAGGGTCTTTATCTTCAAAAGTTCCATTGCACATCAATTCAACCATTTGCCTATCTTTAGGTGTTAACCCTTCATAGAAATGTGAAACCAATCTCCATGTTTCAAAACCATGATGGGGGCAAGTACTAAGCAACTCTCGATACCTGTCCCAACATTTGTAAAATGTTTCTCCTGGTTTTTGAGTGAAAGTGGTGATTTGTCTCTTGAAAGAGTTTGTTCTATGAGATGGGAAAAACTTCTTTAAAAACTGTTGTTGCATTTCATCCCAAGCACGAATGGATCCTGGTCTCAAATTTTGTAGCCATGTTTTAGCTTTATCTTTTAATGAAAAAGGAAAAAGCTTTAATCTAATGGTGTTCATGCTACAATTTAAATTATTATATGTATTGCAGACCTCCTCAAATTCCCTTAAATGCAAGTATGGATTTTCCAATTCTAAGCCATGAAAAGAAGGTAAAAGTTGAATAATACCTGGCTTAAAATTAAAATGAGATGCATCGGGGGGAAAAACTATGCATGATGGTACACTTGTTCTTATGGGATTCATGTGGTCTCTAAGTGTTCTAACACGGTTATTCTCATTATTCTCATTATGAAGTGATTGATTATCTTCTTCGGCCATATTTTCTGAAAATGATGAGGATATCCTACAAAGTCTACCACTTGATGTACGTGACCACACTCTCATGCACGTGTAGGAATAAAATAAAAAAAAAGAAAAAGAAGAAGAAAGCAAAAGAAGGAGGAAGAAAACAAAATAAAAAGAAACAAAAGAAAAGAAACAAAGTTATATACAAGAAAAGTGAAAAGAGAAAATAAAATAAATACTATAATTTATACAAGAACTTACCTCCCCGGCAACGGCGCCAAAAACTTGACACGACGAAAAGGTTGATGTCTTCTCCCAAGTGCAGGAGTGTCGAAGTAATAAATAACCCGGCAAGACCGGGGTCGAACCACAAGGAGGTTAATTGTACAAATTATAAACAACAATTATAAACAACAATAATAGTAATAACGATAATAATAACAATAATAATAATAATAATAAAGAAAGAGAAGAAGAAGAAGATGATGATGATGAGAACTTAGAGATGAAATATTAATGTAAGGATTAAACAATAATAATAACAAATATCAAGGTTAGAGGTTCCACTAATGGTATATCAAACAAGTATAGTATAAACTCTTATTATTGAATTGGAAACCACACACAAAGGAGGTTCCAATAAGATTATATATTGTTAACATGATTACATTAGTCATCTTATTCAATTAATGCTAATACTTGTAAATCTCGTCAAGCATTCATGATTATAACTTATGTTAACAACAAATCAAGTTCCTTTCATAGCTCAGGTGTCGGTTATACCATACATTATGGGCTATGAAAGTGCCAAGCATTTGTTGTACCAAGTGTTATACAACATAAATCAAGATTAGTCATTTAACAAGCAAAGTATTAAAGAGTGAACAAGATAACAAATATAAAACATGTTAGTATCAAACATTAAAGTCCATATTAAGTTTACAGTATACTTATTCTTACACCATTAGTGTAACCTTTTCACCTTGACATAACTAACTTAGCTAGACATAATGAAAGAAAGCAAAATAAATAAACAAAATAAGAACATAAAAGTTAACTAAGTAAAGGAAAGGAAATGAAAGGCATAAACTTAATATTAATGAAAGCAAAGCATAAACATTACAAAAAATACAAAGAGAGAAAGGAAGAGCATGATCTTGATCTGGAAACCAAGATGCCTAAATGCATGGCAAATGCCTCCTTTTATAGGCCAAAATTGGGAACTATTGATTTGATGACTAATTGATAAGTGGGTGGCCAACTTTTGACTTGGTGACAATCCTTATCTTCTTTTGTCTGCCCAAAACGTCATTGATAACGTCAAAATTGGAGCCAGTTGTAAACATAAAAGTTGTAGGCAATTGTCTCAGTTTTTTTGTGTAAAACATTCAGCTCATTTGGACTTCTACAACTCCAGATATGGCTAAAATACCGAACAGTGCTCGGGCTGGAAGACAGATTCGGGCTTCTTTGTTGTTGCTACAATTTGGACTTGATAATGGCCTTTTTAGATCTTGGGCTCCATATGAAAGTTGTAGGCCTATGTCTTACCTTTCCATCCATATAAATTGGACCTAAATCTGAGATCTATAGCTTCAGATATGACCCAATTACCGAATAGTGTTCCGGTTTGGATTGCACCGACATCTCTTCTCTAAGTTTGACCATCTCTTTATCCTTGTAATTTAAGTTCTTCAAGTCATCAATCAATCCTTTCATTTATGTGATAGGCCTCCATTAAAAATAGACATTTACCACAAATTATAGGTATCTTATATTATTAGATACATTATTATAAAACATATTTTAGTTAAGGAGTTATTGATACTTCAAGTGCAAAATGATGATATAAAACCATGATAAAAATGCACTTTTAAGTACTAATCATTGGTTGCACGATAAATATGACTGAATTTGGAAATTTTGTATGGATGTTTGATTTAGAGAATGTGAGTATGCTTATTTTTCTTTATTTGCTATTGTGTACACTAAGTTAAAAATACCAATGTTTGCATGATAGGTCCTTCAAGTGGGATGAATCGAGCCTAATTATGGTTGTTATTATTATTATTTTTATTTTAAAGGTTTTATGTTTTGTTTTGCTTGAGGACTAGCAAAATCTAAGTTGGGGGGTGTGATTGTGCATCAAAAGTGTCATTAAGTCTCTTGTTTTACATATGTATTTATTGTTTTTATTTGGTTGTTTTTATAATAATTGATGTGTTTTTTAGTAATGAAGTTTGTTTTAATGTTTCGATAGGTTTTTGGAGCTTAAATGAATTAATTCAGAAAATTCAACGTCGGAATTCAGAAGAAAGAATTGAAGAGACATTTAGTTGAAGATTGAAGCAAATCTTGGTTCAAATAAGTGCTCCAAATTTGTCCCAAAAATCAATTCTATTCCAATTCTAGAAAAGAATATCATATGATTTATTTCAAGCCCAAACTTGCCTTATGTTGTGTGCAAACTTCAACCATTAAACACTCAAGGTTTCAATGTCAATCTTAGCCCAAATAATAAGTACATTTGTATACTTATTTGATGCTCAAATTCAGCCCAAAAATCAGCCCCAAATCAGCCCTAAATCAACCCCAAATCAACCTTCAAATCAACCCAAACACAATCCATGATCTTACATGTCCACACAACAAATAACAATTGATTTATTTTGGGTAATCCATTGATCCAAGAAGGCAAACACATGGATGGAAAGCTGGAGGGGATATTTTAACATTATTTTGGGTCAAAAAGAAGAAGGAGACACCTCATAAATGAGGAAGAAAAACGTGCACCAAAGTAGTTGTAAAGCTGTCTTGATTTGATTTTTCAGAACACCTTTCGGTGTTTTGCCCATAACTTTTGACTCAGGTGTCCAAATGAGCTGTTCTTTAATGATCTGGAAAGGTGACAGAATTGCCTATAAATATGTCTCTAATAGACTTCTAAAAAAAAAAGCTTCTAAGAGGGTCGAATTGCTGTCCAAAGTTAGAGTCAGATTTGTGTCTGAATTTTTTCTGAAATTGTATTGTGTTCTTCTTTATAGATTTCGGTTCTTTAGTTTGTAAAACTTATTTTCTCAGTTGGATTCAAGTTCTTTCATGTTTATTGAAGTGTTCTTATATATAATCATGGTTGGCTAAACTCTTTCTTGGATCCAAATCAAGGATAATGGTGATTGAGGTGAGTTCTTTAGGATATGAATGAATCTTAATGTTTATCTTCTTATTTTCTTCATGAATGATTTATTATTGTAAAGAAATTTTAGAAATCATTTAGGTAATGTTATAATCTTGAATTTTTATGCACAAACTTTAGTTTTAGTATAGAGATTGCTTGATTCAATGTCTTACTTAATATGAAAATACTTGTTCATTCTTAAGCAATAATAAATCTTCATCTTTCTAATCTTCATTGTAATATCTTCCGATCTAATATCACCATCGTTGAGATTAGGTTGAGTTATCTTATATATGTTGAAGAAATCACCAATACATCACCATTAAAATTGATTTGGACCAAGACTTACTTTTCTTGTCATTTAAAATCTATTTA
The DNA here is from genome assembly GCA_026413675.1 of Populus pruinosa. Classification (NCBI taxonomy): domain Eukaryota; kingdom Viridiplantae; phylum Streptophyta; class Magnoliopsida; order Malpighiales; family Salicaceae; genus Populus; species Populus pruinosa. The sequence goes on along the minus strand of CM048610.1, from coordinate 6,058,221 downwards.
CATTTTTTTTTATCTTTGAAAACAAATCCATCAATTATTTTCAACCAAGTTATTGTTAATTTAATTTCTCTTGAGTTTTTTTTTTGTTACTTAGCTTAATTTCCAGATCTAGCTCTCTGTGGATATGACCTCGATCTTACCGAGTTAATTGCTACATCGCACACTCGTGCACTTGCGAGTTAAAACAAGCCGATCATAAAAAGCGGTCAAGCAAACAACAATAACAACAACAACAATAGTAATAATAATAATAATAATAATAATAGTAGTAGTAGTAGTAATAAAGAAAGAGAAGAAGACGAAGATGATGAGAACTTGAAGATGGGAAATTAATGTAAGGATTAAACAACTTATCATAATAACCATTAACATTTAGCAAACCAATGGGTTTATGGTGAATGTGCAATTGAGCCCAAGAGGAAATATGAAAGATCTCTTCCAATGTGCCTAGACCACCTGGTAAAGCAATGAAAGCATCAGCATGGTTAAACATTGCATTCATTCGAGCCAACATTGTAGAGACCTGAAGTTCCTCTCCAATTGTTTTTCCAATGATGTCCCCTTATGCCAAAGCTTCAGGGACGACTCCTAAAACTTGACTACCTCCTAAAAATGCAGCTATTGACACACCTCCCATTAACCCAAGACTGCCTCCCCCATACACTAAATGAATCTTTCTCTCAGCTAGCACCTGACCAAGATGATTTGCTGATTCTAAAAACTCCTTTTCTTTCCCAGGACTAGATCCACCAAAAACACAAATATTTCTTATATGATGACTTGAGGAACTTGCCATTTCTACACACTTCTGTATTTGTTGAATGTATGGGTTGAGTAGAAATGAAAGGAAGGAAGAGAGGGTTTTATAGATGAGAAATTAGAAAGGCAATCATAACACCTATATATAGGCCAGCTGGAGTCTCACACTCTCTCTCTCTTTTTATTTGTTTATTTATTTACTTTTGAAAAAGCATGTGTATATACAGGTAGTTGTGATTGTGACTCACATCTTCCCTTGGTTCTACGTCCAAGAACGGCTTAAACGCCTTCTATGGGTCGGGGATAGGCTTCCCATCCAGTTTTCTTAAAAACTGGCAAACATGGTCTTTTTTAGTCAGATTCCGAAGACTAAGTCGATCATGTTCTTTATGAAATAGTGGCCATAAATCATGAATTGCATGATGCACATCTCCACTAGGATGCGTCTCAAAAGTCAATAGAAGATTATCTAAAGACTCCTTACTCAGGCCATCCTTAATGAATTGTATTTTATCTTCACGGTTTATAGATACCATTCCTAAAGAACGACATTGTGTATTACAAGTCCATCTAACACATCGATGATAGACATCCAGTCGTTTTGCACGACGCTTCTTTGCAAAAGTACTTTTACCTGTTCTAGGCATATGTGAAATAAAGTTAAAGGACTCACCTGATAATCGGACCTTTGCTTCAATCAACCAGCGAATATCTTCAGGAATTCCATGATTCATTAACAATCTCAATCTTGCACATCTAGCACGGTAAATTTTTGTAATCGCATTCTGAGGCAGAGCGGGAAGATACTTTTTCAATTTTTCAAGACTAGTGTCCATTTTCAAATGAGAATTGGAAGAGAGATTCAAAGAATTGCACAAATATATACACAGATATCAGCTATTGTGGGAAACTGAAAGAATCGACTTAAGTCACGGAGTACCGTTGTCCGCCATTTGACCGGGGTGAGATAAACTAGCAAAAATCACTAAAAAAGAAAGACAAAAACAATGTGAGAAAAAAAAATAATCAACCTTTATCTACAAGATCATTCCAACCAGTTGATTCATTTTTACTAGGAAAATTATCAAAGTAAGCTTTCAAACGATGTCCATTTTCCTTAAAATCATTGTCATTCATTGAATTCTCAATATCACAGGCCCTATAAGGATTTCTCCATCTTGGTCTTAGCTCTCTAGGGACTGCATAGAGTTGAGAATTATAAAACAAAACTTTTTGACCAGTATCAATCTTTTGACAATTTTCACAAGTTTTGCAGAATGCATGCGTGTCCTTGAACATGGTGGACCAATAAAATCCACTTTGTAAGATTTTTGCAGTTGTCTTTTTTGACGAGAAATAACTTCCACATGCTTCAGAATGACAAAGTTTAATGACACTACTTACCTCATTGTCGGGAATGAATCTTTGAAATATTTGATCAGGACAATATTTGAATAAGTTAGGGTCATCACAATAAAAGCTTTTCACTTCGTTCAAAAACTTTTCTTTATCTTGAGTACTCCAATCAACTGGCAAATCTCCTAAAGCAAGAAAATTGATATTTTTATCATACCAAGGCATTGCACTAAGAGAAAGTAAGGATTCGTTAGGAAAGTAATCATCGATTGGTGTGATGTCAGATGTCGAATCTGTTGTCAATGTTGACAAAAGATTTGCATCAACATTTTCGGTGCTTGTTTCATCCGTGATTTCTTCCTCAGAATAAATCATTTACAAATCTTCAGTTTCATCCAATTCATTTTTACTTAAAGTAGATTCAAGTTGATCATAAACTAATTCATCAATATGATCTACTTCTTGTAAATCATTATCATCTCCAGGTTGCTTGCAAATGTTGAAAATATTCATCTCCAATGTCATGTTTCCAAATGATAGCTTCATCAGTCCATTCCTACAATTAATCAATGCGTTAGAGGTTGCAAGAAACGGACGTCCTAAAATAACAGGAAATGAATTACATGCTTCAACAGGTTCTGTGTCCAAGACAATAAAATCCACAAGATAAATGAATTTATCGACTTGTACTAACACATCTTCAATTATTCCTCTAGGCACTTTTACAGATCTATCGGCAAGTAAAAGAGATATAGAAGTTGGTTTTAACTCACCTAGATTGAGACTCTGATAAACTGAATATGGAAGTAAATTCACACTAGCACCAAGATCAAGTAAGGCTTTTTCAATTTTATGTTCTCCAATAAAGCAAGAAATTGTAGGACAACCAGGGTCTTTATATTTCAAAGCATTATTGTTTTGAAGAATGGCACTTACTTGTTCAGCTAGAAAGGCTTTCTTTTTCACATTCAGTTTCCTCTTCACAGTGCATAGATCTTTCAAAAATTTAGCATAGGAAGGAACCTGTTTAATAGCATCCAATAAAGATATATTGATCTTTACCTGTTTGAAAATTTCAAAAATTTCAGAGTTGTGATTCACTTTCCTTTGTTTGGTCATGGCTTGAGGAAATGGAAGTGCTGGTGTTGAATCAGTCGTTTCTTTGCAATTTTCAGATTCATCCCCTTCCTTACCCTCAGAGATTGACTCATCATCTTTCTCATAAGGTTCAAGAGAGGGTTTTTCAATAACCTTACCGCTGCGCAGAGTAGTGACTGATTTGACTTGATCCATGTGTTGGCTTCCGGAACTACTTGCATTTGCATTGTATTGCCCTTTAGGATTTTGTTGTGTTTGAGATGGAAACTTACCTTTCTCTTGGAAACTAAGAGCAGATGTTAATTTAGCAAGAGTATCTTTAAAATCTGTCATGTTTTGAACAAGTTGAGTATTGATTGTCTCTTGCTTTTCAATGAATGCATGCAATGTTTCCTCAAGATTTCTTCTAGAAGGTGGAGCATAAGAAGGTGCATATCCATGAGAATTTTGGAAATTATGGTGTGCTTGAAACGGTGGTTGTGAAGTTTGGGCATTGTTGTTCGCACTCTTCCAACTGAAATTTGGGTGATTCCTCCAACCAGGGTTGTATGTTTGGGAGTATGGGTTGTGGTTGGCCCTTTGAAAACTGTTTAAAGCATGGGCTTGTTCATGGAGACATTCTTTAAAAGAAGGCAAGGTTGGACATTCGTTGGTTGAGTGTTCCTTTGTTTCACAGATTTGACACACAATGTTTTTAACAGATTTTAATTGACCACTCTTTTTTAATTCTAGTGCCTCGACTTTTCTAGCTAAAGATGCAAACTTGGCTTGAAGGTCATGATCTTCCCTAAGGTTGTACATGCCTCCACTAGATGTGTGAGGTTGAGTTTTACTCGGCGCCTCATAAGTACCCGCGGTGTCCCAACTTTGAGCATTTTCAGCTAACAAGTCTAAGTACTCCATTGCTTCATCGGGGTCTTTATCTTCAAAAGTTCCATTGCACATCAATTCAACCATTTGCCTATCTTTAGGTGTTAACCCTTTATAGAAATGTGAAACCAATCTTCATGTTTCAAAACCATGATGAGGGCAAGTACTAAGCAAGTCTCGATACCTATCCCAACATTTGTAAAATATTTCTCCTAGTTTTTGAGTGAAAGTGGTGATTTGTCTTTTGAAAGAGTTTGTTCTATGAGATGGGAAAAACTTCTTTAAAAACTGTTGTTGCATTTCATCCCACGCACGAATGGATCCTGGTCTCAAATTTTGTAGCCATGTTTTAGCTTTATCTTTTAATGAAAAAGGAAAAAGCTTTAATCTAATGGTGTTCATGCTACAATTTAAATTATTATATGTGTTGCAGACCTCCTCAAATTCCCTTAAATGCAAGTATGGATTTTCCAATTCTAAGCCATGAAAAGAAGGTAAAAGTTGAATAATACCTGGCTTAAAATTAAAATGAGATGCATCGGGGGGAAAAACTATGCATGATGGTATACTTGTTCTTGTGGGATTCATGTGGTCTCTAAGTGTTCTAGCACGGTTATTCTCATTATTCTCATTATGAAGTGATTGATTATCTTCTTCGGCCATATTTTCTGAAAATGATGAGGATATCCTACAAAGTCTACCACTTGATGTACGTGACCACACTCTCATGCACGTGTAGGAATAAAATAAAAAAAGAAAAAGAAGAAGAAAGCAAAAGAAGGAGGAAGAAAACAAAATAAAAAGAAACAAAAGAAAAGAAACAAAGTTATATACAAGAAAAGTGAAAAGAGAAAATAAAATAAATACTATAATTTATACAAGAACTTACCTCCCCGGCAACGGCGCCAAAAACTTGACACGACGAAAAGGTTGATGTCTTCTCCCAAGTGCAGGAGTGTCGAAGTAATAAATAACCCGGCAAAACCGGGGTCAAACCACAGGGAGGTTAATTGTACAAATTATAGACAACAATTATAAACAACAATAACAACAACAACAATAGTAGTAATAATAATAATAATAATAATAATAGTAGTAGTAGTAGTAGTAATAAAGAAAGAGAAGAAGAAGAAGATGATGAGAACTTGAAGATGGGAAATTAATGTAAGGATTAAACAATAATAATAACAAATGTCAAGGTTAGAGGTTTCACTAATGGTATATCAAACAAGTATAGCATAAACTCTTATTATTGAATTGGAAACCACACACAAAGGAGGTTCCAATCAGATTATATATTGTTAACATGATTACATTAGTCATCTTATTCAATTAATGCTAATACTTGTAAATCTCGTCAAGCATTCATGATTATAACTTATGTTAACAACAAATCAAGTTCCTTTCATAGCTCAGGTGTCGGTTATACCATACATTATGGGCTATGAAAGTGCCAAGCATTTGTTGTACCAAGTGTTATACAACATAAATCAAGATTAGTCATTTAACAAGCAAAGTATTAAAGAGTGAACAAGATAACAAATATAAAACATGTTAGTATCAAACATTAAAGTCCATATTAAGTTTACAGTATACTTATTCTTACACCATTAGTGTAACCTTTTCACCTTGACATAACTAACTTAGCTAGACATAATGAAAGAAAGCAAAATAGATAAACAAAATAAGAACATAAAAGCTAACTAAGTAAGGGAAAGGAAATGAAAGGCATAAACTTGATATTAATGAAAGTAAAGCATAAATATTACAAAGAATACAAAGAGAGAAAGGAAGAGCATGATCTTGATCTGGAAACCAAGATGCCTAAATGAATGGCAAATGCCTCCTTTTATAGGCCAAAATTGGGAACTATTGATTTGATGACTAATTGATAAGTGGGTGGTCAACTTTTGACTTGGTGGCAATCCTTATCTTCTCTTGTCTGCCCAAAACGTCATTGATAAAGTCAAAATTGGAGCCAGATGAAAACATGAAAGTTGTAGGAAATTGTCTCATATTTCTTGTGTAAAAAAGTCAGCTCATTTGGACTTCTAGAACTCCAGATATGGCCAAAATACCGAACAGTGCTCGGGCTGGAAGATTCTTTGTTGTTGCTACAATTTGGACTTGATAATGATCTTTTTAGATCTTGGGCTCCATATGAAAGTTGTAGGCCTATGTCTTACCTTTCCATCCATATAAATTGGACCTAAATCGGATATATATAGCTCCAGATATGACCCAATTACCGAATAGTGTTCCGGTTTGAATTGCACCGACATCTCTTTTCTAAGTTAGGCTTTCTCTTTATCCTTATAGTTTAAGTTCTTAAAGTCATCAATCAATCCTTTTATTTATATGATAGGCCTGCATTAAAAATATACATTTACCACAAATTATAGGTATCTTATATTATTAGATACATTATTATAAAACATATTTTAGTTAAGGAGTTATTGATACTTCAAGTGCAAAATGATGATATAAAACCATGATAAAAATGAACTTTTAAGTACTAATCATGTAGGAATAGAATAAAAGAAAAAAGAAGAAAATAAAAGAAGAAGAAACAAGAGACAAGAAACAAAGTTATATACAAGAAAGTGAAAAGAGAAAATAAAATAAATACTATAATTTGTTCAAGAACTTACCTCCCCGGCAACGGTGCCAAAAACTTGACTCGATGAAAAAATTAATGTCTTCTCCCAAGTGCAGGAGTGTCGAAGTAATAAATAACCCAGCAAGACCGGGGTCGAACCACATGGAAGTTAATTGTACAAATTATAAATAACAATTATAAACAACAATAATAATAGTAGCAATAATAATAATAATATTAGTAGTCGCAGTAGTAGTAGTAGTAGTAGTAGTAGTAGTAAAGAAAAAGAAGAAGAAGAACTTGATGAGAAGTTTGAGATGAAAGATTAAAATAAGGATTAAACAATGATAATAACAAATGTCAAGGTTAGAGGTTCCACTAATGGTATGTCAAACAAATATAGTATAAACTCTTATTATTCAATTGGAAATCACACACAAAGGAGGTTTCAATCAGATTATAGATTGTTAACATGATTACATTAGTCATCTTATTCCATTAATGCTAATACTTGTAAATCTCGTCAAGCATTCATGATTATAACTTATGTTAACAACAAATCAAGTTTCTTTCATAGCTCAAATGTCGGTTATACCATACAGTATGGGCTATGAAAGCGCCAAGCATTTGTTGTACCAAGTGTTATACAACATAAATCAAGATTAGTCATTTAACAAGCAAAGTATTAAAGAGTGAACAAGATAACAAATACAAAACATGTTAGTATCAAATATTAAAGTTCATATTAAGTTTACACTATACTTATTCTTACACCATTAGTGCAACCTTTTCACCTTGACATAATAAACTTAGCTAAACATAATAAAAGAAAGAAAAATAAATAAATAAAATAAGAACATAAATAAGATAAAACTTAACTTAGTAAATAAAAGGAAATGAAAGGCATAAACTTGATATTAATGAAAGCAAAGCATAAGCAATACAAAAAAAAAATACAAAGAGAGAAAGCAAGAGCATGATCTTCATCTAGAAATCAAGATGCCTAAATGCATGGCAAATGCCTCCTTTTATAGGCCAAAATTAGAAACTATTGATTTGATGACTAATTGATGAGTAGGTGGCCAACTCTTGACTTGGAAATTAGGAACTATTGATTTGATGACTAATTGATGAGTAGGTGGCCAACTCTTGACTTGGTGACAATTCTTATCTTCTTTTTTTTGACCAAAACGTCATTGATAACATCAAAATTGAAACTACTTGAAAACATAAAAGTTATAGGAAATTATCTCAGCTTTCTTATGTTAAAAATTTAGGTCATTTGGACTTCTAGAACTCTAAATATGGCCCAAATACTGAATAGTGCGTGGGCTAGAGGACAGATTCAGACTTCTTTGTTGTTGCTACAATTTGAACTTGAAAATGGCCTTTTTAGATCTTGGGCTCCATATGAAAGTTATAGGCATATGTCTTACCTTTCCATTCATATAAAGTAGAACTAAATCTAAGATCTACTGCTCCAGATATGATCCAATTACTGAACAGTATTTTGGTTTGGACTGCACTAGCATCTCTTTTCTAAGTTTGACCATCTCTTTGTCCTTTTAATTTTAGTTCTTAAATTCATCAATCAATCCTTTCATTTATGTGATAGGCCTACATTTAAAATGAACATTTATCATAAATTAAAGGTATCTTATATTGTTAGATATATCATTATAAAACATGTTTTAGTTAAGGAGTTATTGATACTTCAAGTACAAAATGATGTTATAAAACCTTGATTAAAATGTACTTTTAAGTAATAATCAATTATATTCTTGAATTTTTATGCACAAACTTCAGTTTTGATAGAAATATTGCTTGATTCAATGTCTTACTTAATATGAAAGTTCTTGTTCATTCTTAAGTAATAATCAATCTTTATCTTTTTAAACTTTATTTTAATATCTTCCAATCTAATATCACCGTCGTTGATGTTAGGTTGAGTTATCTTATATATCTTAAAAGAATCACCAATACATCACCACTAAAATTGATTTAGACCAAGACTTACTTTTTCTTATCATTTAAAATCTATTTACATATTTGAAACAATTCCATCAATGATTTGCCTGAAGATAAGACTTTAAAAGATGAAGTATTAAGAGAAGCTCATGAATCTCAATTTGCTACTCATCTTGGGAGTACAAAGATGTATAGAGATTTAAAGGAATACCATTGGTGGCCACATATGAAGAGAAAATTAGCAGAATTTGTGTCGAACTGTGGGATCTGTCAACAAGTAAAGACAGAACACCAAAAACTTGCAGGGGAATTATAGTCATTATCAATTTAGGAATGGAAATAGGAGGATATTTCTATGGATTTTGTGAAGGGATTTGACACGAACAAAAGATTGATGTCTTCTCCCAAGTGCAGAAGTGTTGAAGTAATAAATAATTCGGTAAGACGGGGGTCGAACCACAGGGAGGTTAATTGTATAAATTATAAATAACACTAATACAACAATAACAACAATAATAATAGTAATAGTAATAGTAATAGTAATAATAGTAATAGTAATAGTAATACTAATACTAATAATAGTACTAGTACTAGTACTAGTACTAGTAATAATAATAATAATAATAATAATAATAATAATAGTAGTAGTAGTAACAGAAGAAGAAGAAGAAGTTGATTAGAACTTTGAGATGGAAAATTAATGTAAGGATTAAACAATTATAATAACAAATGTCAAGGTTAGAGAATCCACTGATGGTATGTCAAATAAATATAACATAAACTCTTATTATTCAATTGGAAACCACACACAAAGGAGGTACCAATCATATTATAAATTATTAACATGATTACATTAGTTGTCTTATTCTATTAATGCTAATACTTGTAAATATTGTCAGGCATTCATGATTATAACTTATATTAACAACAAATCAAGTTCCTTTCATAGCTCAGTTGTCGGTTATACCATACAGTATGGGCTATGAGAGTGCCAAGTATTTGTTGTACCAAGTGTTATACAACATAAATGTATATTAGTCATTTAACAAGCAAAGTATTAAAGAGTGAACAAGATAACAAATACAAAACATGTTAGTATCAAACATTAAAGTCCATTTTCAGTTTACACTATACTTATTCTTACACTATTAGTGTAACCTTTTCACCTTGACATGATAAACTTAGCTAAATATAATTAAAGAAAGAAAAATAAATGAATAAAATAAGAATATAAATAAGATAAAAGTTAACTAAGTACAAGAAAGGAATTAAAAGGCATAAACTTGATATTAATGAAAGAAAAACTTAAGCATTACAAAAATACAAAGAGAGAAAGCAAGAGCATGATCTTGATTTGGAAACCAAGATGCCTAAATGCATGGCAAATGCCTCTTTTATAGGCCAAAATTGGAAACTATTGATTTCATGACTAATTGATGAGTGAGTGGCTAACTCTTGACGTGGTGACATTCTTTATCTTCTCTTGTCTACCCAAAAATATCATTCATAACATCAGAATTGGAACCACTTGAAACATAAAAGTTGTAGAAAATTGTCTCAGCTTTTCAAGAAAAAAAAATTCAGGGTCATTTGGACTACTAGAACTCCAGATATGGGCAAAAAATTTAACAGTGCAGGGGTTGTAAGACATATTAGTACTTCTTTGTTGTTGCTATAATTTTGACTTAAAAATGGCCTTTTTAAATCTTGGGCTCCATATAAAAGTTGTAGGTCTATGTCTTACCTTTCCATACATATAAAGGAGACCTAAATCCGAGATCTACAAGTCTAGATATGACCTAATTACTAAACAGTGTTCTGATTTGGATTGCACCACCATTTCTTTTCTAAGTTTGGCCCTCTCTTTGTCCTTTCAATTTCAGTTCTTAAAGTCATCAATCAATCCTTTTATTTTATATGATAGGCCTGCATTTAAAATGAACATTTACCACAAATTAAAGGTATCTTATATTATTAGATATGTTATTATAAAACATGCTTTAGTTAAGGAGTTATTGATACTTCAAGTGCAAAATGATGATATAAAATCTTCATAAAAATACACTTTTAAGTACTAATCACATCCCCCAACCAGCTTATTACTAGTCTGTAGTAATCAAAGCGTTAAAATAGAAAAACAATTTGTAAATTCCATAAAGCAAGGTATTCATCATTCAACTTCCATTATTCGATCTAGATAAACAAACTCTCATTAAATTTATATATCTGCTCAATACCTCTTAAAAAAGATATTAATAAACATTTCTTTTATGCTCAATATATCAACACATAGTTATGGGGCTTTACTTGGAAAAAAACAAAATTTTTGTTCTAATGTTTAAGGTTAACTTCCTTGGGCTAGGATTTTTTTTTGTTTTTTCTTAATATATATATATATATATATATATTTAACTTAAAACACAATATATCTTTAACCCATGTAAAGAGCTTTCGACTAATTACTCCCAAATCAGTTGGTCTTAGGGCATTAGGTGCTGAGACACCCCTACGAGCTTAGTAACTCGAGTTGCCAATACTAATATGTAGATAGTGCAATGTTTGATTCCTTAAGCTTTTCTCCTCATCCTATATAACAAGCGTTAGGCCAATAGCTCCCAAGTTAGTTAACTTTAGTGTATTAGGTGTTAAAACACCCCTTTGAGCTTAATTGATTATGTTAAGGAGGCTATGAAACCAAATTTATCTATATTTTTATTATCATAATTTTTTTCTCTTTTTTTTTTGTTTTTTTTTCAAATTATATACTATCCCTTTCCTTAGTTGTTACCTTTAACAAATGAACATAAATAATGTAATAATGCAATGTGCAACCCACAATCATATGTTAAAGTGTGTGTGTGAAAATTAATGTTTAAGAATACATGTTAAATGAGTATATCAGCAAAATTAAGTAATAATAATGCGAGAGTTTGTAAACCTGAATATTTCAAGAAGTATTATAATAAACCTTGTTAACAATGGTTACTAAGATGCATCTCAAGAGTCACTTTAACAAAAGAGCTCATTTAATTTGTCATCCTAGTAACAATAATTTTGCACATATTTTATGAAAAAGAAAACACAAATAGTTAATTTTTTTATCAACTACTACCTTCTCCCCCCAACTAAAATGAGACATTGTCCTTAATGTTCTAAAGTAGATAGATAGAGTATAAAAGACATCACCTGAAATGATGAACGCTGATAAACCTGAAACACACTTAAACAAATATAAGAAACAACAAAACACAATAACAAAAGTAAAAGACGCAAAGATTCACAAATGAAAACTTAAATCTAATTTAAGCTTTTTATGACTTTCCTTAGATAATCAATTTATACGACTTATGGAGGGATCAATTATAGGAATGAAAGATTATAGTTGGTCAATTAATTGTTCCACATTAACAGTAGAGATTGTAATTTGTCATGTAAAAGATGCTAGAAATTCCTGTTCCACAACATGATTAAGAAAAAACAACAATTTATCATAATAACCATTAACATTTAACAGACCTATGAGTTTATGGTGAATGTGTAGTTGAGCCCAAAAGAAAATATGAAAGATGTCTTCCAATGTGCCTAGACCACTTGGTAAGGCAATGAAGGCATTAGCATGGTTAAACATTGCATTCATTACAGCAGACATTGTGAAGACCTGTAGTTCCTCTCTAATTGGTTTTTCAATGATGTCCCCTTGTGCTAAAGCTTTGGGGACGAACCCCAAAACTTATCTACCTCCTAAAAATGTAGCTATTGACACACCTCCCATTAACCCAAGACTGCCTCCCCCATACACTAAATAAATCTTTCTCTCAACTAGCACCTCACCAAGATGATTTGCTGATTCTAAAAACTCCTTTTCTTTTCCAGGACTAGATCCACTGAAAACGCAAATATTTCTTATGTGATGACCTGAGGAACTTCTATTTCTACACACTACTATATTTGTTGAATGTATGGGTTGAGTAAAAATGAAAGGAAGGAAGAGAGGATTTTATAGATGAGAAATTAAAAAGGCAATCATACAAAATATATATAGGCTAGTTGGAGTCTCACACACACACTCTCTCTTTTTATTTATTTATTTATTTTTGAAAAAGCATGTGTATGTACAGGTAGTTGTGATTGTGGCTCACATCTTTCCTTAGTTTGATGTCCAAGAACGGTTTAAACCCCTCTATGGGTTGGGAATAGGCTTCCCATCTAGTTTTTTAAAAAACTAGCAAACATGGTCATTTTTACTTCCCATCCAGTATTTTTAAAAACTGGCAAACATGGTCATTTTTAGTCATATTTTCAAAAGTAAGTCGATCATTATGAAAATGGGGCCATAAATCATGAATTGCATGATGCACATCTCAACTAGGATATGTCTTAAGAGTTAATAGAAGATTGTCTAAAGACTCCTTACTCAGGCCATCCTTAATTAATTGTATTTTATCTTCATGGTTTATAGATATCATTTCTAAAGAGCGACAGTGTGCATTACAAGTCCATCTGGCACATCGATGACAGACTTTTATTCGTTTTGCATGACATTTCTTTGCAAAAGTGCTTTTTATATCTATTTTAGCCATGTGTGAAATAAAAGAATTAGAGGACTCGCCTAATAATTGGACCTTTGCTTCAATCAACTTGTGAATATCTTCAGGAATTCCATGATTCATTAACAACTTCAATCTTGCACATGTAGCATGGTAAATTTTTGTAATCTCATTCTAAGGCAAAACAGGAAAATACTTTTTTAATTTTTCAAGATTAGTGTCCATTTTCAAATGAGAATTGGAAGAGAGATTCAAAGAATTGCACAAATATATACACAAATATTAGTTATTGTGAGAAACTAAAAGAACCCACTTAAGTTACAGAGTATCATTTTTTGCCATTTGACCGGGGTGAGAGAAATTAGCAAAAATCACTCAAAAAGAAACATAAAAACAATGTGAGGAAAAAAAATCCATCTTTATATACAAGATCACCCAATTCAATAGAGTCATTTTCAACTGAAAAATTGTCAAAGTAAACTTTCAAACGATGTCCATTTACCTTGAAAACATTGTCATTCTTTGGATTCTCAATATCACAGGCCCCATATGGATACACATGTTTCATAATAAAAGGATCGCTCCAACTTGATCTTAGTTTTCTAAGAAATAAATGCAGTTGAGAATTATAAAGCAACAATTTTTTACCAACATTGAATATTTTTCTTAGTATTTTCTTGTCATGAAACTCTTTGATTCTTGCTTTATAAATTCTTGAATTTTTATATGCATCATTTCTTATTCCCTCAAGCTCATTTATTTGTAATTTTCATAGTTGACTAGTAATTAGTACTTAAAAGTGTATTTTTATCAAGGTTTCATATCATCATTTTGCACTTGAAGTATCAATAACTCCTTAACTAAAGCATGTTTTATAATAATATATCTAATAATATAAGATACCTTTAATTTATGACAAATGTTCATTTTAAATGCAGGCCTATCACATAAATGAAAGGATTGATTGATGAATTTAAGAATTGAAATTGAAAGAATAAAGAGATGGGCAAACTTAGAAAAGAGATGTCGGTGCAATCCAAACCGGAACACTATTCAGTAATTGGGTCATATCTGGAGCTGTAGATCTCAAATTTAGGTCTACTTTACATGGATGGAAAGGTAAGACATATGCCTACAACTTTTATATGAAGCCCAAATCTAAAAAGGCCATTTTCAAGCCCAAATTGTAGCAACAACAAAGAAGCCCGAATTTTTCTTCCAACCCGAGCACTGTTTAGTATTTTGGCCATATCTAGAGTTCTAAAAGTCAAAATGTGCTAAGACAATTTCCTATAACTTTCATGTTTCAAGTGGCTCCAATTTTGAATTTATCAATGACATTTTGGGCAAACAAGAGAAGATAAAGATTATCATCAAGTCAAGAGTTGGTCACCCACTCATCAATTAGTCATCAAATCAATAGTTCCCAATTTTGGCCTATAAAAGGAGGCATTTGCCATGCATTTAGGCATCTTGGTCTCTAGATCAAGATCATGCTCTTGCTTTCTTTCTTTGTATTTTTTGTAATATTTATGCTTTGCTTTCATTAATATCAAGTTTATGCCTTTCATTTCCTTTCCTTTACTTAGTTAACTCTTATCTTATTTATGTTCTTATTTTGTTTATTTATTTTTCTTTCTTTTATTATGTCTAGCTAAATTTATTATTATGTCAAGGTGAAAAGGTTACACTAACGGGGTAAGAATAAGTATAGTTAAACTCAATATGGACTTTAATGTTTGATACTAACATGTTTTGTATTTGTTATCTTGTTCACTCTTTAATACTTTGCTTGTTAAATGACTAATCTTGATTTATGTTGTATAACACTTGGTACAACAAATGCTTGGCACTTTCATAGCCCATACTGTATGGTATAACCGACACCTAAGCTATGAAAGGAACTTGACTTGTTGTTAACATAAGTTATAATCATGAATGCTTGACGAGATTTACAAGTATTAGCATTAATTGAATAAGATGACTAATGTAATCATGTTAACAATTTATAATCTGATTGGAACCTCTTTTGTGTGTGGTTTCCAATTGACTAATAAGAGTTTATACTATACTTGTTTGACATACCATTAGTGGATCCTCTAACCTTGACATTTATTGTTATCGTTGTTAAATCTTTACGTTAATATTTCATCTCAAAGTTCTCATCTTATTCTTCTTCTTCTTTTTCTTTATTATTATTATTATTAGTATTACTATTACTACTATTATTAGTATTATTATTATTATTATTGCTATTATTATTGTTGTTGTTGTTGTTGTTCTTGTTGTTCTTGTTGTTATTGTTGTTGTATTATTGTTATTTATAAATTGTACAATTAACCTCCCTATGGTTCGACCCCGGTCTTGCTGAGTTATTTATTACTTCGACACTCCTGCACTTGGGAGAAGATATCAATCTTTTAGTCGTGTCAACTAGCATCATCAAGATTTGAATTGAAAGCTTTAATAGCCCAATAAGCTTTATGTTCAAGTTCCACAAGCAAGTGACAAGGTTTTTCATATACTAGTCTATAAGGTGACATACCTAATGATGTTTTATAAGTAGTTCGATAAGCCCAAAGTGCATCATTAAGTCTTAAAGACCAATCTTTCCTATTAAGGTTCACTGTTTTCTCCAAAATGTGTTTGATCTCTCTATTAGCAAGCTCTACTTGTCCACTTGTTTGAGGGTGATAAGGGGTGGAAACTTTATGTGTAATTCCATATTTCTTCATTAAAGACTCAAATGACTTATTGTAGAAATGTATTCCACCATCACTTATCATGACACGAGGGATTCCAAATCAACTCAAAATATTTTCTTTCAAAAACTTTATCACTATTTTGTGATCATTGTTTCAACTTGGAATTGCCTTTATCCATTTTGAAACATAATCTACTGCGACTAATATGTACAAGAAACTAAATGATGGAGAAAATGGACCCATAAAATCTATACCCCAACAGTCTAAGATCTTAATGATAAGAATAAGATTTAAAGGCATCATGTGATGTTTTGAAATAGATCCCAACTTTTGATAATTTTCACAAGACTTGTAGAATGCATGTTGACATGACTAAAAGATTGATGTCTTCTCCCAAATGTAGAAGTGTCGAAGTAATAAATAACATGGCAAGACCGGGGTCGAACCACAAGGAGGTTAATTGTACAAATTATAAATAATAATAATACAACAACAACAACAATAATAATAGTAATAACAATAATAATAATAATAATAATAATAATAATAATAATAATAAAGAAAAAGAAGGAGAACAAGAAGAAGATGATAAGAACTTTGAGATGGAATATTAATGTAAGGATTAAACAATGATAATAACAAATGTCAAGGTTAAAGGTTCCACTAATGGTAATTGGAAACCACACACAAAGGAGGTTCCAATCAGATTATAGATTCTTAACATGATTACAATAGTCATCTTATTCAATTAATGCTAATACTTGTAAATCTCGTCAAGCATTCATGATTATAACTTATATTAACAACAAATCAAGTTCCTTTCATAGCTCAAGTGTCGGTTACACCATACAGTATAGGCTGTGAAAGTACCAAGCATTTGTTGTACCAAGTGTTATACAACGTAAATCAAGATTAGTCATTTAACAAGCAAAGTATTAAAGAGTGAACAAGATAACAAATACAAAATATGTTAGTATCAAACATTAAGGTCCATATTAAGTTTACACTATACTTATTCTTACACCATTAGTGTAACCTTTTCACCTTGACATAATAAACTTAGCTAGACATAATGAAAGAAAGAAAAATAAATAAACAAAATAAGAACATAAATAAGATAAGAGTTAATAAAGCAAAGGAAAGGAAATGAAAGGTATAAACTTGATATTAATGAAAGCAAAGCATAAACATTATAAAAAATACAAAGAGAGAAAGCAAGAGCATGATCTTGATCTGGAAACCAAGATGCCTAAATGCATGGCAAATGCCTCCATTTATAGGCCAAAATTAGGAACTATTGATTTGATGACTAATTGATGAGTGGGTAGCTAACTCTTGACTTGGAAACAATCCTTATCTTCTCTTGTCTACCCAAAACGTCATTGATAACGTCAAAATTAGAACCACTTGCATGAAAGTTGTAGGAAATTGTCTCAGTTTTCTTTTGTAAAAAATTCAGCTCATTTGGACTTCTAGAACTCCAGATATGGGCCAAATTCTGAACGGTGCTCAAGCTAGATCACAGATTCGGGCTTCTTTGTTGTTCCTACAATTTGGACTTGAAAATAGCCTTTTTAGATCTTGGGCTCCATATGAAAGTTGTAGGTCTATGTCTTACCTTTCCATCCATATAAAGTAGACCACAATCTGAGATCTACAACTCCATATATGACCAAATTACCGATTAGTGTTCCGGTTTGGATTGCACCGACATCTCTTTTCTAAGTTTGGCCGTCTCTTTGTCCTTTTAATTTCAGTTCTTAAATTCATCAATCAATCCTTTCATTTATGTGATAGGCTTGCATTTAAAATGAACATTTATCATAAATTAAAGGTATCTTATATTATTAGATATGTTATTATAAATCAAGCTTATTTAAGGAGTTATTGATACTTCGAGTGCAAAATGATGATATAAAACCTTGATAAAAATGCACTTTTAAGTACTAATCACCCCCCAACCAGCTTATTACTAGTCTCTAGTAATCAAAGAGTTAAAATAGAAAAATAATTTGCAAATTTCACAAAACAAGGTATTCATCATTCAACTTCCATTAATATCCAGATAAACAAACTCTCATTAAATTTATATATCTGCTCAATACCTCTTAACAAGATATTAATAAACCTCTCTTTTGTGCTCAATATATCAACACATAATTATAGGGCTTTTCTTGAAAGAAAACAAAATTTTTGTTCTAATGTTTAAGGTTAACTTCCTTGGGTTGGGATTATTATTATTTTTTTCTTCTTTTTTTTATTTTCTTTTTCAATATATATACATATAACTTAAAGCACCATGCATCTTTAACCCATGTAACGAGCTTTCGGCTAATGACTTCTAGACCAGTTGGTCTTAGGGCATTAGGTGCTCAGACACCCCTACAAGCTTAGTAACTCGGGTCGCAGATACTCATATGTAGATAGTGCAATGTTTGATTCCCTTAAGCTTTTCTCCTTAACCCATGTAACAAACGTTGGGCCAATAACTCCCAAGTCAGTTGACTTTAGGGTATTAGGTGTTAAAACACCCCTTCGGGCTTAATTGCTTAGGTTAAGGAGGCTACGAAACCAAATTTATCTACATTTTTATTATCATCATTTCATTTTTGTTTTTGTTTTTTTGTTTTGTTGTTAATTATATACTATCCCTTTCCCTTAGTTGTTACCTTTAACAAAAGAACATAAATAATGTAATAATTCAATAACCCACAATCATATGTTTAAAGTGTGTGTGTGTGTGTAAATTAAGGTTTAAGAATACATGTTAAATAAGTATATGAGCAGAATTAAGTGATAATAATACGAGAGTTTGTAAATATGAATATTTCAAGAAGCATTATGATAAACCTTGTTATGAATGGTTACTAAGATGCATCTCAAGAGTCATAAAAAGTTCTCCTTACTCTGCCATCATAGTAACAATAATTTTCACATGCTTTATGAAAGAGAAAACACAGATAGTTGTTTTTTTTTTTAAACTACTACCCTCTCCCCTCAACCAAAACGAGACATTGCCTTAATGTTCTAAGGTAGAAAGATAGAGTATAGAAGATATCACCTGAAATAACAAACACTGACAAACCTGAAATACACTGAAACAAATATAAGAAACAACAAAACACAATAATAAAACCAAAAGACACAAAGATTCATAAATGAAGGCTCAAATCTAATCTAAGCTTTTTACGGCTTTTCTTAGATGACCAATTTATGCGACTCATGGAGGGATCAATTACAAGAATGAAAGATTGTAGTTGGTCAATTAATTATTCAGTAGTAGTAGCTGCTTGACCGCTTTTTATGATCGGCTTGTTTTAACTCGCAAGTGCACGAGTGTGCGATGTAGCAATTAACTCGGTAAGATCGAGGTCATATCCACAGAGAGCTAGATCTGGAAATTAAGCTAAGTAACAAAAAAAAAACTCAAGAGAAATTAAATTAACAATAACTTGGTTGAAAATAATTGATGGATTTGTTTTTAAAGATAAAAAAATGTAAATAGATTTTAAATGACAAGAAAAGTAAGTCTTGGTCCAAATCAATTTTAATGGTGATGTATTGGTGATTTCTTCAACATATATAAGATAACTCAACCTAATCTCAACGATGGTGATATTAGATCGGAAGATATTACAATGAAGATTAGAAAGATGAAGATTGATTATTGCTTAAGAATGAACAAGTACTTTCATATTAAGTAAGACATTGAATCAAGCAATCTCTATACCAAAACTAAAGTTTGTGCATAAAAATTCAAGATTATAACATTACCTAAATGATTTCTAAAATTTCTTTACAATAATAAATCATTCATGAAGAAAATAAGAAGATAAACATTAAGATTCATTCATATCCTAAAGAACTCACCTCAATCACCATTATCCTTGATTTGGATCCAAGAAAGAGTTTAGCCAACCATGATTATATATAAGAACACTTCAATAAACATGAAAGAACTTGAATCCAACTGAAAAAATAAGTTTTACAAACTAAAGAACCGAAATCTATAAAGAAGAACACAATACAATTTCAGAAAAAATTCGGACACAAATCTGACTCTAATTTTGGACAGCAATTCGACCCTCTTAGAAGCGTTTTTTTGGAGAAGTCTATTAGAGACATATTTATAGGAAATTCTGTCACCTTTCCAGATCATTAAAGAACAGCTCATTTGGACACCTGAGTCAAACGTTATGGGCAAAACACCGAAAGGTGTTCTGAAAAATCAAATCAAGACAGCTTTACAACTACTTTGGTGCACGTTTTTCTTCCTCATTTATGAGGTGTCTCCTTCTTCTTTTTGACCCAAAATAATGTTAAAATATCCCCTCCAGCTTTCTATCCATGTGCTTGCCTTCTTGGATCAATGGATTACCCAAAATAAATCAATTATTATTTGTTGTGTGGACATGTAAGATCATGGATTGTGTTTGGGTTGATTTGAAGGTTGATTTGGGGTTGATTTAGGGTTGATTTGGGGCTGATTTTTGGGCTGAATTTGAGCATCAAATAAGTATACAAATGTACTTATTATTTGGGCTAAGATTGACATTGAAACCTTGAGTGTTTAATGGTTGAAGTTTGCACACAACATAAGGCAAGTTTGGGCTTGAAATAAATCATAAGATATTCTTTTCTAGAATTGGAATAGAATTGATTTTTGGGACAAATTTGGAGCACTTATTTGAACCAAGATTTGCTTCAATCTTCAACTAAATGTCTCTTCAATTCTTTGTTCTGAATTCCGACGTTGAATTTTCTGAATTAATTCATTTAAGCTCCAAAAACCTATCGAAACATTAAAACAAACTTCATTACTAAAAAACACATCAATTATTATAAAAACAACCAAATAAAAATAATAAATACATATGTAAAACAAGAGACTTAATGACACTTTTGATGCACAATCAGTAGCAGAGATTATGATTTGTCGTGCAGAAGATGTTAGAAATTCCTGTTCCACAGCATGATCAAGAAAAGACAACAACTTATCATAATAACCATTAACATTTAACAAACCTATGGGTTTATGGTGAATGTGCAGTTGAACCCAAGAGGAAATATGAAAGATCTCTTCCAATGTACCTAGACCACCTGGTAAAGCAATGAAGGCATCAACATGGTTAAACATTGCATTCATTCGAGCCGACATTGTATAGACCTGAAGTTCCTCTCCAATTGTTTTTCCAATGATGTCCCCTTGCTTTGAAGCTTCGGGGACGACCCCCAAAACTTGACTACCTCCTAAAAATACAGCTATTGACACACCTCCCATTAACCCAAGACTGCCTCCCCCATACACTAAATGAATCTTTCTCTGAGCTAGCACTTGACCAAGATGATTTGTTGATTCTAAAAACTCCTTTTCTTTCCCAAGACTAGATCCACCAAAAACACAAATATTTCTTATATGATGACTTGAGGAACTTGCCATTTCTACACACTTCTGTATTTGTTGAATGTATGGATTGAGTAGTAATGAAAGGAAAGAAGAGAGGGTTTTATAAATGAGAAATTAGAAAGGCAATCGTAACACCTATATGTAGGTCAGCTGGAGTCTCACACACTCTCTCTCTATCTCTTTATTTATTTATTAGAAAGGCAATCGTAACACCTATATGTAGTCATCTTATTCAAGTTCATGCTTTAAACAGTTTCTAAAGGGCCAACCATAACCTATACTCCCAAACATACAACCCTGATTAGAGAAATCACCTAAATTTCAATTGGAAGAGTGAGAACAACAATGCACAAACTTCACAACCACCGTTTCAAGCACACCACAATTTCCAAAAATCTCATGGATATGCACCTCCTTATGCTCCACCTTCTAAAAGAAATCTTGAGGAAACATTGCATGCATTCATTGAAAAGCAAGAGACAATCAATACTCAACTTGCTCAAAACATGACAGATTTTAAAGATACTCTTACAAAATTAATATTTGTTCTCAGTTTCCAAGAGAAAGGTAAGTTTCCATCTCAACCACAACAAAATCCCAAGGGGCAATACAATGCAAATGCAAGTAGTTCCAGAAGCCAACACATGGATCAAGTCAAATCAGTCACTACTCTGCGCAGTGGTAAGGTTATTGAAAAACCCTCTCTTGAACCTTATGAGAAAGATGATGAGCCAATCTCTAAGGGTAAGGAAGGGGTTGAATCTGAAAATTGCAAAGAAAAGACTGATTCTCTGCAGCACTTCCATTTCCTCAAGCTCCAAACAAAGAAAATTCAATCACAACTCTGAAATTTTTGAAATTTTCCAATAGGTAAGAATCAATATACCTTTGCTGGATGCTATTAAACAGATTCCTTCCTATGCTAAATTTTTGAAAGATCTATGCACTGTGAAGAGGAAACTGAATGTGAAAAAGAAAGCCTTTCTAGCCGAACAAGTAAGTGTTATTCTTCAGAACAATAATGCTTTGAAATATAAAGACCCTGGTTGTCCTATAATTTCTTACTTTATTGGAGAGTATAAAATTGAAAGAGCCTTACTTGATCTCGGTGCTAGTGTGAATTTGCTTCCATATTCAGTTTTTCAGAGTCTCAATCTAGGTGAGTTAAAACCAACTTCTATATCTCTTTTACTTGCTGATAGATCTATAAAAGTGCCTAGAGGAATAATTGAAGATGTGTTAGTACAAGTCGATAAATTCATTTATCCTGTGGATTTTATTGTCTTGGACACAGAACCTATTGAAGCATGTAATTCATTTCCTGTTATTTTAGGACGTCTATTTCTTGCAACCTCTAACGCATTGATTAATTGTAGGAATGGACTGATGAAGCTATCATTTGGAAACATGACATTGGAGATGAATATTTTCAACATTTGCAAGCAACCTGGAGATAATAATGATTTACAAGAAGTAGATCATATTGACGAATTAATTTATGATCAACTTGAATCTACTTTAAGTAAAAATGAGTTGAATGAATCTGAAGATTTGCAAATGATTTATTTAGAGGAAGAAATCATGGATGAAAAAAGCACCGAAAATGTTGATGTGAATCTTTTGTCAACAATGATAACAAATTCGACATTTGACATCACACCAATCGATGATTACTTTCCTAACGAATCCTTACTTTCTCTTAGTCCAATGCCTTGGTATGATAAAAATATCAATTTTTTTGCTTTAACAAATTTGCCAGCTGATTGGAGTACCCAAGATAAAGAAAAGTTTTTGAACGAAGTGAAGAGCTTTTATTATGATGACCCTAACTTATTCAAATATTGTCCTGATCAAATATTTCAAAGATTCATTCCTGACAATGAGAGAGCTAAGACCAAGATGGAACAATCCTTATGGGGTCTATGATATCGAGAATCCAAAGAATGACAATGTTTTCAAGATACAAAAATTTACTGTGCTAGATGTGCAAGATTGAGATGGTTAATGAATCATGGAATTCCTGAACATATTCGCTGGTTGATTGAAGCAAAGGTCTGATTATCAGGTGAGTCCTCTAACTCCTTCATTTCACATATGCGTGGAACAGGTAAAAGCACTTTTGCAAAGAAACGTCATGCAAAACGACTGAAAGTCTGTCATCGATGTGCTAGATGGACTTGTAATAGACAATGTCGTTCTTTAGGAATGGTATCTATAAACCGTGAAGATAAAATACAATTCATTAAGGATGGCCCGAGTAAGGAGTCTTTAGATAATCTTCTATTGACTCTTGAGACGTATCCTACTGGAGATGTGCATCGTGCAATTCATGATTTATGGCCTCTATTTCATAAAGAACATGATCGACTTAGTCTTGGGAATCTGACTAAAAAAGACCTTGTTTGCCAGTTTTTAAGAAAACTGGATGGGAAGCCTATCCCCGACCCATAGAGGGTGTTTAAGCCATTCTTGGACGTAAAACCAAGCGAAGATGTGAGCCACAATCACAACTACCTATACATACACATGCTTTTTCAAAAGTAAATAAATAAATAAATAAAGAGAGAGAGAGTGTGTGTGTGAGACTCCAGCTGGCCTACATATAGGTGGTATGATTGCCCTTTTAATTTCTCATCTGTAAAATCCTCCCTTCCTTCCCTTCATTTCCACTCAACCCATACATTCATCAAATATAGAAGTGCGTAGAAATGACAAGTTCCTCAAGTCATCAAATAAAAAGTATTTGTGTTTTCGGTGGATCAAGTCCTGGGAAAGAAAAGGAGTTTTTAGAATTAGCAAATCATCTTGGTCAAGTGCTAGCTGAGAGAAAGATTCATTTAGTGTATAGGGGAGGCAGTCTTGGGTTAATGGGAGGTGTGTCAATAGCTGTATTTTTAGGAGGTAGTCAAGTTTTGGGGGTCATCCCCGAAGCTTTAGCACACGGGGACATCATTGGAAAAACAATTGGAGAGGAACTTCAGGTCTCCATAATGTCGGCTCAAATGAATGCAATGTTTAACCATGCTGATGCCTTCATTGCTTTACCAGGTGATCTAGGGACATTGAAAGAGATCTTTCATATTTCCTCTTGGGCTCAACTGCACATTCACCATAAACCCATAGGTTTGTTAAATGTTAATGGTTGTTATGATAAGTTGTTGTCTTTTCTTGATCATGCTGTGGAACATGAATTTCTAACATCTTCTACACGACAAATCATAATCTCTGCTACTACTACTGAACACTTAATTGACCAACTACAATCTTTCATTCTTATAATTGATCCCTCCATGAGTCGCATAAATTGGTCATCTAAGAAAAGCCGTAAAAAGCTTAGATTATATTTGAGCCTTCATTTGTGAATCTTTGTGTCTTTTGGTTTTATTATTGTGTTTTGTTGTTTCTTATATTTGTTTCAATGTCTTTCAGGTTTGTTAGTGTTCGTTATTTCAGGTGATATCTTCTATACTCTATCTTTCTACCTTAGAACATTGAGGACAATGTCTCGTATATCTTTTATATCTTCTATAAAAGGAGGCATTTGCCATGCATTTAGGCATCTTGGTGTCTAGATCAAGATCATGCTCTTGCTTTCTCTCTTTGTATTTTTTGTAATGTTTACGCTTTGCTTTCATTAATATCAAGTTTATGCCTTTCATTTCCTTTCCTTTACTTAGTTAACTCTTATCTTATTTATATTCTTATTTTGTTTATTTATTTTTCTTTCTTTCATTATGTCTAACTAAGTTTATTATGTCAAGGTGAAAAGGTTACACTAATGGTGTAAGAATAAGTATAGTGTAAACTTAATATGGACTTTAATGTTTGATACTAACATGTTTTGTATTTGTTATCTTGTTCACTCTTTAATACTTTGCTTGTTAAATGACTAATCTTGATTTATGTTGTCTAACACTTGGTACAACAAATGCTTGGCACTTTCATAGCCCATACTGTATGGTATAACCGACACCTGAGCTATGAAAAGAACTTGATTTGTTGTTAACATAAGTTATAATCATGAATGTTTGACGAGATTTACAAGTATTAGCATTAATCAAATAAGATGACTAATGTAATCATGTTAACAATCTATAATCTGATTGGAACTTCCTTTATGTGTGGTTTCCAATTGAATAATAAGAGTTTATATTATACTTGTTTGACATACCATTAGTGGAATCTCTAATCTTGACATTTGTTATTATCATTGTTTAATCGTTACATTAATATTCCTTCTCAAAGTTCTCATCATCTTCTTCTTCTTCTCCTTCTTTTTATTTATTATTATTCTTGTTGTTGTTGTTGTCGTCATTGTTGTTATTGTTATTGTTGTTGTATTATTGTTGTTTATAATTTGTACAATTAACCTCCCTGTGGTTCGACCCCAGTCTTACCGGGTTATTTATTACTTCGACACTCCTACACTTGGGAGAAGACATCAATCTTTTGATCTTGTCAACCACCTGGTAAAGCAATGAAGGCATCAACATGGTTAAACATTGTATTCATTCGAGCCGACATTATGGAGACCTAAAGTTCCTCTCCAATTGTTTTTCCAATGATGTCCCTTTATGCTAAAGCTTCGGGGACGACGCCCAAAACTTGACTACCTCCTAAAAGTGCAGCTACTGACACACCTCCCATTAACCCTAGACTGCCTCCTGACACGACTAAAAGGTTGATGTCTTCTCCCAAATGCAGGAGTGTCGAAGTAATAAATAACCTGGCAAGACCGGGGTCGAACCACAGGGAGGTTAATTGTATAAATTATAAACAACAATAACAACAACAATAATAGTAATAATAATAATAATAATAATAATAATAATAATAATAATAATAAAGAAAGAGAAGAAGAAGAAGAAGATGATGATGAGAACTTTGAGATGAAAAATTAATGTAACAATTAAACAATGATAATAACAAATGTCAAGGTTAGGGGTTCCACTAATGGTATATCAAACAAGTATAGTATAAACTCTTATTATTGAATTGGAAACCACACACAAAGGAGGTTCCAATCAGATTATATATTGTTAACATGATTACATTAGTCATCTTATTCAATTAATGCTAATACTTGTAAATCTCGTCAAGCATTCATGATTATAACTTATGTTAACAACAAATCAAGTTCTTTTCATAGCTCAGGTGTCGGTTATACCATACATTATGGGCTATGAAAGTGCCAAGCATTTGTTGTACCAAGTGTTAGACAACATAAATCAAGATTAGTCATTTAACAAGCAAAGTATTAAAGAGTGAACAAGGTAACAAATATAAAACATGTTAGTATCAAACATTAAAGTCCATATTAAGTTTACATTATACTTATTCTTACACCATTAGTGTAACCTTTTCACCTTGACATAACTAACTTAGCTAGACATAATGAAAGAAAGTAAAATAGATAAACAAAATAAGAACATAAAAGTTAACTAAGTAAAGGAAAGGAAATGAAAGGCATAAACTTGATATTAATGAAAGCAAAGCATAAACATTACAAAAAATACAAAGAGAGAAAGGAAGAGCATGATCTTGATCTGGAAACCAAGATGCCTAAATGCATGGCAAATGCCTCCTTTTATAGGCCAAAATTGGGAACTATTGATTTGATGACTAATTGATAAGTGGGTGGCCAACTCTTGACTTGGTGACAATCCTTATCTTCTCTTGTCTGCCCAAAACGTTATTGATAACGTCAAAATTGGAGCCATTTGAAAACATGAAAGTTGTAGGCAATTGTCTCAACTTTCTTGTGTAAAACATTCAGCTCATTTGGACTTCTAGAACTCCAAATATGGCCAAAATACTGAACAGTGCTTGGGCTAGAGGACAGCTTCGGGCTTCTTTGTTGTTGGAATAATTTGGACTTGAAAATAGCCTTCTATGTCTTACTTTTCCATCCATGTAAAGTAGACCTAAATCTGAGATCTATAGCTCCAGATATGACCCAATTACCGAATAGTGTTCCGGTTTGGATTGCACCGACATCTCTTTTCTAATTTTGGTCATCTCTTTGCCCTTGCAATTTCAGTTCTTAAAGTCACCAATCAATCCTTTCATTTATGTGATAGGCCTGCATTTAAAATGAACATTTACCATAAATTAAAGGTATCTTATATTATTAGATATATTATTATAAAACATGCTTTAGTTAAGGAGTTATTGATACTTCAAGTGCAAAATGATGATATAAAACCATGATAAAAATGCACTTTTAAGTACTAATCACCTCCCCCATACACTAAATGAATCTTTCTCTCACCTAGCACCTGACCAATATGATTTGCTAATTCTAAAAACTCCTTTTCTTTCCCAGGACTTGATCCACCAAAAACACAAATACTTTTTATTTGATGACTTGAGGAACTTGTCATTTCTACGCACTTCTATATTTGATGAATGTATGGGTTGAGTGGAAATGAAGGGAAGGAAGGGAGGATTTTATAGATGAGAAATTAAAAGGGCAATCATACCACCTATATGTAGGCTAGCTGGAGTCTCACACTCTCTCTCTCTCACTTTATTTATTTATTTATTTATTTTTAAAAGGCATGTGTATGTACAGGTAGTTGTGATTGTGGTCACATCTTTCCTTGGTTTTACATCCAAGAACGACTTAAACGCCCTCTATGGGTCGGGGATAGGCTTCCCATTCAGTTTTCTTAAAAACTAGCAAATAGGGTCTTTTTTAGTCAGATTCCCAAGACTAAGTCGAGCATGTTCTTTATGAAATAGAGGCCATAAATCATGAATTGCACGATGCACATCTCCACTAGGATTTGTCTCAAGAGTCAATAGAAGATTATCTAAAGACTCCTTACTCAAGCCATCCTTAATGAATTGTATTTTATCTTCACGGTTTATAGATACCATTCCTAAAGAATGACATTGTGCATTACAAGTCCATCTAGCACATCGATGACAGACTTTCAGTCATTTTGCACGATGTTTCTTTGTAAAAGTGCTTTTACTTGTTCCAGACATGTGTGAAATGAAGGAATTAGAGGACTCACCTGAAAATCGGACATTTGCTTCAATCAACCAACGAATATCTTCAGGAATTCCATGATTCATTAACAATCTCAATCTTGCACATCTAGCATGGTAAATTTTTGTAATTGCATTCTGAGACAGAGCGAGAAAATACTTTTTCAATTTTTCAAGATTAGTGTCCATTTTCAAATGAGAATTGGAAGAGTGATTCAAAGAATTGCACAAATATATACACAGATATCAGTTATTATGGGAAACTGAAAGAACTGACTTAAGTCACGGAGTATTGTTATCCGCCATTTGACCGGTGTGAGAGAAACTAGCAAAAAATCACTCAAAAAGAAACAAAAAAATAATATGAAAGAAAAAAAATCAATCTTTATATATAGGATCACCTAATTCAATAGAGTCATTTTCAACTGAAAAATTGTCAAACTAAACTTTCAAACGATGTCCATTTACCTTGAAAACATTGTCATTCTTTGAATTCTCGATATCACAGGCCTCATATAGGTACACATGTTTCATAATAAAAAGACCGCTCCATCTTGATCTTAGTTTTCCAGGAAATAAATGTAGTCGAGAATTATAAAGCAAGACTTTTTTTTACCAACATTGAATGTTTTTCTTAGAATATTCTTGTCATGAAACTCTTTGATTCTTGCTATATGAATTCTTGAATTTTCATATGCATCATTTCTTATTTCCTCAAGCTCATTTATTTATAATTTTTGCAGTTGACTAGCATCATCCAGATTTGAATTGAAAGCTTTAATAGCCCAATAAGCTTTATGTTCAAGTTTCACAGGCAAGTGACAAGGTTTTCCATAGACTAGTCTATAAGGTGACAACCTAATGATGTTTTATAAGTAGTTCGATAAGCCCAAAGTGCATCATTAAGTCTTAAAGACCAATCTTTCCTATTAGGGTTCACTGTTTTCTCCAAAATATGTTTGATCTCCCTATTAGTAAGCTCTACTTGTCCACTTGTTTAAGGGTGATAAGGGGTGACAACTTTGTGTGTGATTCCATATTTCTTCATTAAAGACTCAAATGGCTTGTTGCAGAAATGTGTTCCACCATCACTTATTATGGCTCGAGTGATTCCAAATCGACTCAAAATATTTTCTTTCAAAAACTTTATCACTGTTTTGTGATCATTGTTTCAACTTGGAATTGCCTCTATCCATTTTGAAACATAATCTACTGTCACTAATATGTACAAGAAACCAAATGATGGAGGAAATGGACCCATAAAATCTATACCCCAACAATCAAATATCTTAATGATAAGAATAGGATTTAAAGACATCATGTGACGTTTTGAAATAGATCCCAACTTTTGACAATTCTCATAAGTCTTGGAGAATCCATGTGAGTCCTTGAACATGGTAGGCCAATAAAATCCACTTTGTAAAATTTTTGCAGTTGTCTTTCTTGACGAGAAATGGCCCCACATGCCTTAGAATGACAAAATTTAATGAGACTACTTACCTCATTGTCAGGAATGCATCTTCGAAATATTTGATCAGGACAATATTTGAATAAATAAAGGTCATCCCAATAAAAGTTCTTCACTTTGTTCAAGAACTTTCTTTTATCTTGGGTACTCAAATGAGCTGACAATTGTCCTGAAACAAGAAAATTGACAATATTAGCAAACCAAGGCATTGTAGAGACAGAAAGTAAAGATTCATCAGGAAAATAGTCATCGATTAGTGTGATGTCTGTTTTTGAATCTATTGTCAATCTTGACAAGTGATCTGCGACAACATTTTCACTACCTTTCTTATCTTTGATAGTGATATCAAATTCTTGAAGTAACAAAATCCAACGCACCAATCTAGCCTTAGAATCTTTCTTAGAAAGAAGATATTTCAATACTGCATGATCACTAAAAACAACAACAGGTGAGGCAACAAGATAAGACCTGAATTTTTCACATGCAAATACTACTACAAGTAATTCTTTTTCAGTGGTGGTATAATTCGTTTGAGCACTATTTAAAGTTTTACTTGCATAGTAAATTACAAAAGGTTTCTTATCTTTTCTTTGTCCCAAAACAGCACCTATGGCATAATCACTAGCATCACACATTATTTCAAAAGGTAATGACCAATCGGGAGGTTGAATGATAGGAGCACAAGTAAGCAAGTTTATAAGCTTAACAAAGGCTTCTTCACAATGTTCAGTCCATTCAAAAATAGTATCCTTTGTTGGAAGGTTACTTAAGGGCTTAGATATTACCCTAAAATCTTTGATGAACCTTCTATAAAAACCAACATGTCCTAGGAATGATCTAACATCTTTAAGAGATTTTGGTGTTGGCAAGTTTGCAATTAACTCGATTTTAGATTTGTCAACCTCAATTCCTTTTGATGAAACAATGTGACCAAGTACAATGCCGTTTGTTACCATAAAATGACATTTTTCCCAATTCAGCACAAGATTCTTCTCTTCACACCTGGTCAAAACCTTTCCTAAGTTAGTCAAACAATCATCAAATGAATCGCCAAAAACAGAAAAAGCATCCATGAAAATCTCAAGAAAATGTTCAACCATATCACTAAATATACTAAGCATGCATCTTTTAAATGTGGCTGGTGCATTACATAATCCAAAAGGCATCCTTCAATATGCAAAAGTACCAAATGGACATGTGAAAGTAGTCTTTTCTTGATCTTCCAATGCAATTTCAATTTGGTTGTAACCCGAATAGCCATCTAGGAAACAATAAAATTCATGACCTACAACTCTTTCTAGGATTTGATCCATGAAAGGTAAAGGAAAATGATCTTTTCTAGTCATTGAATTAAGTTTCCTATAGTCAATGCACATGCCCCAACCAGTAACAGTTCTAGTGGGAATTAACTCATTGTTCTCATTTGTTATCACAGTGACTCTAGACTTCTTGGGTACAACTTGGGTAGGACTTACCCATTTGCTGTCAGAAATAGGATAAATGATTTCATTATCTAGGAGCTTAATGACTTCATTTTTCACTACTTCCTTCATATTAGGATTTAGCCTTCGTTGCATTTCTCTAGAGAGTTTAGCATTTTCCTCCAAATAAATTTTGTGTGTACATATCAAAGGACTAATTCCTTTTATGTCAGCTATGGTCCATCCTAATGCATTTTTGTGCATTTTCAGAGTTTGTAATAACTTACCTTCTTGATGTGCATTAAATTTGGAAGAGATTATTACCAGAAAAGTTTCATTTTCTCCCAAAAATAAGTATTTGAGATTGGATGGCAACGACTTCAAATCAGGTTTTGGTGGTTGAACACTTGAAGGTATGGACTTAATTGATTGTGGTGGCAATTCCTCAATTTGTGGCCTCCAATTACTTGTCTTTGATTCTTCCTGAAAATAAATCATTTCCAAATCATCAGATTCATCAATCTCGATTCCACTAGAAGTGGTTGGAAATTGATCATGAATTAATTTTTCAGTAAAGTCCACTTCTTGTAAATCATTATCATCTCTAGGTTGCTTGCAAATGTTGAAAATATTCATCTCCAATGTCATGTTTCCAAATGTTAGCTTCATCAGTCCATTCCTACAATTAATCAATGCATTAGAAGTTGCAAGAAATGGACATCCTAAAATAACAGGAAATGAATTACATACTTCAACAGGTTGTGTGTCCAAGACAATAAAATCCACAGGATAAATGAATTTATCGACTTGTACTAACACATCTTCAATTATTCCTCTAGGCACTTTTATAGATCTATCGGCAAGTAAAAGAGTTATAGAAGTTGGTTTTAACTCACCTAGATTGCGACTCTGAAAAACTGAATATGGAAGTAAATTCACACTAGCACCAAGATCAAGTAAGGCTCATTCAATTTTATGCTCTCCAATAAAACAGGAAATTGTAGGACAACCAGGGTCTTTATATTTCAAAGCATTATTGTTCTGAAGAATAGCACTTACTTGTTCAGCTAGAAAGGCTTTCTTTTTCACATTCAGTTTCCTCTTCACAATGCATAGATCTTTCAAAAATTTAGCATAGGAAGGAACCTGTTTAATAGCATCCAGCAAAGGTATATTGATTCTTACCTATTTGAAAATTTCAAATATTTCAGAGTTCTGATTGACTTTCCTTTGTTTGGTCATGGCATGAGGAAATGGAAGTGCTGGCGATGAATCAATCATTTCTTTGCAATTTTCAGATTCAACCCCTTCTTTACCCTCAGAGATTGACTCATCATCTTTCTCATAAGGTTCAAGAGAGGGTTTTTCAATAACCTTACCACTGTGTAGAGTAGTGACTGATTTGACTTGATCCATGTGTTGGCTTCCGGAACTACTTGCATTTGCATTGTATTGCCCCTTGGGATTTTGTTGTGGTTGAGATGGAAACTTACCTTTCTCTTGGAAACTGAGAGCAGATGTTAATTTTGCAAGAGTATCTTTAAAATCTGTCATGTTTTGAGCAAGTTGAGTATTGATTGTCTCTTGCTTTTCAATGAATGCATGCAATGTTTCCTCAAGATTTCTTCTAGAAGGTGGAGCATAAGGAGGTGCATATCGATGAGAATTTTGGAAATTATGGTGTGCTTGAAATGGTGGTTGTGAAGTTTGTGCATTGTTGTTCTCACTCCTCCAACTGAAATTTGGGTGATTTCTCCAACTAGGGTTGTATGTTTGGGAGTATGGGTTGTGGTTCGCCCTTTGGAAACTGTTTAAAGCATGGGCTTATTCATGAAGACATTCCTTAAAAGAAGGCAAGGTTGGACAGTTACTAGTTGAGTGTTCATTTGTTTCATAGATTTGACATTCCTTAAAAGAAGGCATGACCGCGGTCGAACCACAGGGAGGTTAATTGTACAAATTATAAATAATAATAATACAACAATAACAATAACAACAACAACAACAACAACAACAACAACAACAACAACAACAACAATAATACTAGTAGTAGTAGTAGTAGTAGTAGTAATATTAGTAGTAGTAGTAGTAGTAGTAGTAGTAGTAGTAATATTAGTAGTAGTAGTAGTAGTAGTAGTAGTAGTAGTAATAATAATAAAGAAAGAGAAGAAGAAGAAGATTATGAGAACTTGGAGATGGAAAATTAATGTAAGGATTAAACAATAATAATAACAGATGTCAAGGTCAGAGGTTCCACTAATGGTATATCAAACAAGTATAGTATAAACTCTTATTATTGAATTGGAAACCACACACAAAGGAGGTTCCAATCAGATTATATATTGTTAACATGATTACATTAGTCATCTTATTCAATTAATGCTAATACTTGTAAATCTCGTCAAGCATTCATGATTATAACTTATGTTAACAACAAATCAAGTTCCTTTCATAGCTCAGGTGTCGGTTATACCATACAGTATGAACTATGAAAGTGCCAAGCATTTGTTGTACCAAGTCTTATACAACATAAATCAAGATTAGTCATTTAACAAGCAAAGTATTAAAGAGTGAACAAGATAACAAATATAAAACATGTTAGTATCAAACATTAAAGTCCATATTGAGTTTACACTATACTTATTCTTACACCATTAGTGTAACCTTTTCACCTTGACATAATAAACTTAGTTAGACATAATGAAAGAAAGAAAAATAAATAAACAAAATAAGAACATGAATAAGATTAAAGTTAACTAAGTAAATGCAAGGAAATGAAAGGCATAAACTTGATATTAATGAAAGTAAAGCATAAACATTACAAAAAAAATACAAAGAGAGAAAGCAAGAGCATGATCTTGATCTGAACACCAAGATGCCTAAATGCATGGCAAATGCCTCCTTTTATAGGCCAAAATTGGAAAGTATTGATTTGATGACTAATTGATAAGTGGGTGGCCAACTTTTGACTTGGTGACAATCCTTATTGTGACGTTATCAATGATGTTTACAACTTTCATGTTTACAACTGGCTCCAATTGTGACGTTATCAATGATGTTTTGGGCAGACAAGAGAAGATAAGGATTGTCACCAAGTCAAAAGTTGGCCACCCACTTATCAATTAGTCATCAAATCAATAGTTCCCAATTTTGGCCTATAAAAGGAGGCATTTGCCATGCATTTAGGCATCTTGGTTTCCAGATCAAGATCATGCTCTTCCTTTCTCTCTTTGTATTTTTTATGCTTTGTTTTCATTAATATTAAGTTTATGCCTTTCATTTCCTTTCCTTTATTTAGTTAACTTTTATGTCCTTATTTTGTTTATCTATTTTTATTTCTTTCATTATGTCTAGCTAAGTTAATTATGTCAAGGTGAAAAGGTTACACTAATGGTGTAAGAATAAGTATAGTGTAAACTTAATATGGACTTTAATATTTGATACTAACATTTTTTATATTTGTTATCTTGTTCACTCTTTAATACTTTGCTTGTTAAATGACTAATCTTGATTTATGTTGTATAACACTTGGTACAACAAATGCTTGGCACTTTCATAGCCTATAATGTATGGTATAACCGACACCTGAGCTATGAAAGGAACTTGATTTGTTGTTAACATAAGTTATAATCATGAATGCTTGACGAGATTTACAAGTATTAGCATTAATTGAATAAGATGACTAATGTAATCATGTTAACAATATATAATCTGATTGGAACCTCCTTTGTGTGTGGTTTCCAATTCAATAATAAGAGTTTATACTATACTTGTTTGATATACCATTAGTGGAACCTCTAACCTTGACATTTGTTATTATTATTGTTTAATCCTTACATTAATATTTCATCTCTAAGTTCTCATCATCATCATCTTCTTCTTCTTCTCTTTCTTTATTATTATTACTACTACTACTACTACTACTACTACTACTACTACTATTAATAATATTATTATTACTATTACTATTGTTGTTATTGTTATTGTTATTGTTGTTGTATTATTGTTATTATAATTTGTACAATTAACCTCCCTGTGGTTCGACCCCGGTCTTGCCGGGTTATTTATTACTTCGACACTCCTGCACTTGGGAGAAGACATCAATCTTTTAGTCGTGTCAAGTTTTTGGCGCCGTTGCCGAGGAGGTAAGTTCTTGTATAAATTATAGTATTTATTTTATTTTCTCTTTTCACTTTTCTTGTATATAACTTTATTTCTTTTCTTTTGTTTCTTTTTATTTTGTTTTCTTCCTCCTTCTTTTGCTTTCTTCTTCTTCTTTTTTTTATTCCTACACGTGCATGAGAGTGTGGTCACGTACATCAAGTGGTAGACTTTGTAGGGTATCCTCATCATTTTCAGAAAATATGGCATGCAAACGCAATTAAGCAACAATTCATGCAAACGCAAGGAGGAATCAACAACCAAGTTTACAAATTCCAAGACCAGACCAATAGGACCTTAGATGACATTCGAAGTCAACTAACTAAGTTGACTCAATCATTAAGCATTCAAGAGAAGGGAAAAATCCCAGCTCAACCAATGCCCAATCCTAGAGGTCAGGTACACATGAGTGAATCCTCACCTAGTGAACCTTCAAACCATGAACAAGTCCAAGCCATCACTACCCTTAGAAGTGGAAAGATTGTTGACAAAGGTGTAGGTTTTAGGATTCCTAAAGGTATTGTGGAGGAGAAATCTAGGGAAAGTGAAGAGGGAATCAAAACACAAGTGACAAATGAGAGTTTGAGAGATAAAGAAGGTGAGCTAAATGAGAAAGAGATGAGTGAGAAAGGAGATGATTCAAGAAAAATTGAAGTCAAAGTGAGTGACTTAGAATTTGTTCCTAGAGCACCATTTCCACAAAGGTTAGGGAAACCTAAGCAAGATCTTATGAACTTAGAAATCTATGAGTTGTTCAAACAAGTGAAAGTCAATATTCCACTCCTTGATGCAATTAAACAAGTTCCATCTTATGCAAAGTTTCTTAAGGATTTATGCACAGTCAAAAGGAGATTGAATGTGAAAGAAAGAGCCTTTCTGACTGAACATGCTAGTGCCATCATCCAGTTTAAGACTCCTCCCAAATACAAAGATCCTGGTTGTCCTACCATTTCATGCATTATTGGAAGTCATAAGATAGATCAAGCTTTGTTGGATTTAGGAGCAAGTGTGAATTTAATACCCTACACTGTTTACGAACAATTAGGTTTAGGAGAAATTAAGCCTACTCGAATCACCCTTCAATTAGCTGATAGGTCAATCAAGATTCCCAGGGGTATCGTTGAGGATGTGTTGGTCCAAGTAGATAAATTCTACTTTCCTGTTGATTTTGTAGTATTAGACACCGCACCAATTCAAGGTTCTAATGCCCCCATCCCAGTCATCTTAGGGAGACCTTTCCTAGCTACATCCAATGCCTTAATTAACTGTAGGAATGGGGTGATGAAATTATCTTTTGGGAATATGACTGTGGAGATGAACATATTTAAAGTCTCCAAACAAATCGGGGAACATGAGGACATTAAAGAGGTAGATTTCATCCAAACAGTTTGTCAAGAACACTTTGAGAGAGTGTGGATCAAGGATCCATTGGAGAGAACTTTAATTCATGATGAAAGATTTTGTTCTTTGGAATGTGTTGATGAGGAAGTAAGAGAACTCGAGACTTATCTAGATCCAATGCCTGTTATGTCAATAGGTCAATGGACCCCATCATTTGAGCCTTTGATTTCACCCCAAGTGAAAGTTGAGGAATCTCTTGTCCAGCCTGATAAACTAGAAAGGAAGCCTTTACCGAGTGATCTTAAGTATGCATTTCTAGGGGAAGATGAATCATATCCTATTGTGATCTCATCAAAACTTAGCATAGAGCAAGAACACAAACTTTTGAGAGTGGTGAGAAAACACAAGAAAGCAATTGGGTGGAAAATTACTGACTTGAAAGGAATTAGCCCTCTTTTATGTACACATAGAATCTATCTTGAAGAAGAGGCTAAATCCGTGAGGCAAATGCAAAGACGATTGAACCCAAACATGAAGGAAGTAGTGAGAGGTGAAGTGCTTAAGCTACTTGATGCAGGTATCATTTACCCTATTGCAAACTCAAAATGGGTTAGTCCAACCCAAGTTGTCCCAAAAAAATCTGGAGTCACGGTAGTGAAGAATGAAAATAATGAGCTGGTACCAACTAGAATCCAAACTGGATGGCGTATGTGCATTGATTATCGTAAATTGAACATGGTGACTAGGAAGGACCATTTTCCGCTTCCATTTTTAGACCAAGTGCTTGAAAGAGTAGCTGGAAGAGCTTTCTATTGTTTTCTGGATGGATACTCAGGTTACAACCAAATTGAGATTTCTTTAGAAGACCAAGAAAAAACCACTTTCACTTGTCCTTTTGGTACTTATGCTTATAGAAGAATGCCATTTGGTTTGTGTAATGCACCAGCCACTTTTCAAAGGTGTATGATGAGTATCTTTAGTGACATGGTGGAAAATTTTTTGGAAGTTTTCATGGATGATTTTTCAGTTTATGGGGATTCTTATGAGTTGTGTCTAATGAATCTAGAAAAAGTTCTTGAAAGGTGTGAAGAGAGCAATCTTGTACTCAATTGGGAGAAGTGTCATTTTATGGTGACACATGGCATTGTTTTAGGTCACATTGTCTCTTCAAAAGGGATAGAGGTAGATAAGTCAAAAGTGGAAGTTATTCAAAAATTAACTACCCCTAAGACTGTGAAAGATGTGAGATCCTTTTTAGGACATGCTGGTTTTTATCGAAGATTCATTCATTCTTTTAGTACCATTGCCAAACCATTGTGTAACTTATTGTCACAAGATGTCCCATTTGATTGGACATCAAAATGTCAAGAAGCTTTTGAAAAGCTTAAAGGGTTGTTGACAA
Organism: Populus pruinosa; assembly: GCA_026413675.1. NCBI lineage: Eukaryota > Viridiplantae > Streptophyta > Magnoliopsida > Malpighiales > Salicaceae > Populus > Populus pruinosa. The sequence goes on along the minus strand of CM048610.1, from coordinate 6,020,123 downwards.
CTGCACCAATCATACAAGCTCCTGATTGGTCTTTACCATTTGAACTGATGTGTGATGCTAGTGATTTTGCGGTTGGGGCTGTTTTAGGGCAAAGAAAAGACAAGAAACCTCATGTCATATATTATGCTAGCAAGACTTTGAATGATGCTCAATTGAATTACACTACAACTGAAAAAGAACTCTTAGCTGTGGTCTTTGCATTAGACAAGTTTAGGTCTTATTTGGTTGGATCTCTTGTTATTGTTTTCACTGATCATGCAGCATTGAAATATTTGCTCACAAAACAAGATGCCAAACCACGTTTGATTCGATGGATCCTCCTACTCCAAGAGTTTAACATTGAAATTCGAGATAAAAAGGGAGTAGAGAATGTAGTAGCTGATCATTTGTCTCGTCTTTCAAGCTATAAGACCATAATTGATGAATCTCCAATAAATGAACTCTTTGCTGATGAAAATTTATTTTGTGCAGGTACTGTCTCTTACATTGGTTCTCCATGGTATGCTGACATAGCAAATTACCTAGCCACAAGTCAAATTCCTTCTCATTGGTCTAAACTTGACAAACAAAAATTCTTGCGCAATGTGCGCACCTTTTTTTGGGATGACCCCTACCTATTTAAATATTGTCCTGACCAAATTATTAGGCGGTGCATCCCTGATCATGAAATTCCAAGGGTCATTAATTTTTGTCATGCATTAGCCTGTGGTGGGCATTTCTCTTCCAAGAAAACCATTGCCAAAATCTTGCAGTGTGGTTTTTATTGGCCTACCATGTTTAAAGATGTTCATGCCTTCTGTGTTGCATGTGACCGATGCCAACAACTAGGTAGCCTCACTAGGCGTAACATGATGCCCCTTAACCCCATCCTTGTTTTGGAAATATTTGATTGTTGGGGGATTGATTTCATGGGACCTTTTCCAAGTTCATTTGGTTACCAATTCATCCTTGTTGCTGTTGATTATGTGTCTAAATGGGTGGAGGCCATTGCATCTCGAACCAATGACCATCGAGTTGTGGTCAAATTCTTGAAAGAAAATATTTTCTCTCGTTTTGGCATGCCCCGGGCTATGATTAGTGATGGGGGAAAACATTTTTGTAACAAGCCCGTTGGGATTTTAATGAGAAAATATGGTGTAATTCACAAGGTCAGTACCCCCTATCACCCACAGACTAGTGGCCAAGCTGAGTTGGCAAATAGGGAGATCAAGAACATTTTAGAGAAAACAGTCAATCCAAACCGTAAAGATTGGTCCCTACGACTAGTTGATGCTTTGTGGGCATATCGCACTGCTTATAAGACCTCTTTAGGAATGTCTCCTTATAGGCTAGTTTATGGAAAGCCTTGTCATCTCCCTGTTGAGATTGAGCACCGTGCATATTGGGCCATTCGGCAATTCAATGACAATGAAAACGAGGTTGGCAAAAATAGAAAGCTTCAATTGGATGAATTAGAGGAGTTGAGAAATGATGCATTTGAAAATGCAAAAATTTCAAAACATAAGATGAAAACTTTGCATGATAAACATATTCTTAGAAAATCCTTTCATGTTGGTCAAAAGGTTCTCTTATATAATTCACGATTACATCTCTTTCCTGGGAAGTTGAGGACAAAATGGACTGGTCCATTTGTGATTAAATCCATCTCTGAGCATGGTGCATTTGAGGTAGAAAATCCCAAGAATGGAAATATTTTCAAAGTAAATGGTCATCGATTGAAACCTTATCTTGAAAATGTTGTGGCTGAAGTTGAGACATTGGATCTTCAAGATCCAATACCATTGTAGTATTAGAAGTAATGAGTTTTTATTTTTATTTTATTTTTATTTTTATTTTTCATTTTTATTATTTTTTCTTCTTTCTTCCATCTCTTATATTTTCGTGTTCATGCATTCGGGACAATGCATTATTTTAAGTTGGGGGGTGTGAGGTTCTTTATTTTCAAAAAAAAAAAATCAATGTTTTCTTTTAGTTGTGATATGCAGGTTAAAAAAAAAATCAAGCAAGAAGTCAGCCCATGCCCAATTCAATCAGACATTCATCCTTGAAAACAGAAGGGGAGTAACAATTTTCTAATCTTTATACTTTTCTTCTCTTTCTCTTTTACATTGAGGATAATGTAAAACTTAATTTTAGATATTTCATTATGTTGAATGCTTGAGATAACCATGCTTGTTAAAAAAAAAAAAAACTTGCATTCGTATGTGAATGAGACTTGTTTAGGATCATCATTACATTTTTGGATTCATTATTATGTTGAATATTGCATACTTTAATTTGGGATAGATAATATCTTATAAAGCAAGATATAGCATACTTTTTTTTTAAGATTACTGAAATACATCTTTCCTTGTAAAAGTTGTGTGAGTTGTGTGATTATGCATGAAAGATGAGTATGATCTTTACTTGTGATTATCCCTTTTGATCCAGTCCTAAACAAGGTTTAAGTAAATAGAGTAATAATTATTACACGAATAAATAAATAAATGTGTACAAAGTTCTATCTACTCCAATGTTTTGAGTTGCTCAGTAACTAGGGGTATTCATCACAAATGTTTATCTTTACGTCAAACGGCAGCTTAAAATATGAGTATGCAAAGCACTTTAAGTTTGTGACTTTGTGAGTAACCGGGTGCATTCATCACAAATGTTTGTATTCGTGTCAAAAGGGAAGTGACTACTTAAAGACAAAAAATAAATCATATCTTCAAAAAAAAAAAAAGAAAGAAAATATATAGATATTTCTCTAGTTTGCTACCTTGTTTGTGTTGGTGAGAATGGAAGATTACAAGTTGAGTTTTCGTATGAATCAATTATGTTGGTTGCACGATAAATATGACTGAATTTGGAAATTTTGTATGGATGTTTGATTTAGAGAATGTGAGTATGCTTATTTTTCTTTATTTGCTATTGTGTACACTAAGTTAAAGATACCAATGTTTGCATGATAGGTCCTTCAAGTGTGATGAATCGAGCCTAATTATGGTTGTTATTATTATTATTTTTATTTTAAAGGTTTTATGTTTTGTTTTGCTTGAGGACTAGCAAAATCTAAGTTGGGGGGTGTGATTGTGCATCAAAAGTGTCATTAAGTCTCTTGTTTTACATATGTATTTATTGTTTTTATTTGGTTGTTTTTATAATAATTGATGTGTTTTTAGTAATGAAGTTTGTTTTAATGTTTCGATAGGTTTTTGGAGCTTAAATGAATTAATTCAGAAAATTCAACGTCGAAATTCAGAAGAAAGAATTGAAGAGACATTTAGTTGAAGATTGAAGCAAATCTTGGTTCAAATAAGTGCTCCAAATTTGTCCCAAAAATCAATTCTATTCCAATTCTAGAAAAGAATATCATATGATTTATTTCAAGCCCAAACTTGCCTTATGTTGTGTGCAAACTTCAACCATTAAACACTCAAGGTTTCAATGTCAATCTTAGCCCAAATAATAAGTACATTTGTATACTTATTTGATGCTCAAATTCAGCCCAAAAATCAGCCCCAAATCAGCCCTAAATCAACCCCAAATCAACCTTCAAATCAACCCAAACACAATCCATGATCTTACATGTCCACACAACAAATAACAATTGATTTATTTTGGGTAATCCATTGATCCAAGAAGGCAAGCACATGGATGGAAAGCTGGAGGGGATATTTTAACATTATTTTGGGTCAAAAAGAAGAAGGAGACACCTCATAAATGAGGAAGAAAAACGTGCACCAAAGTAGTTGTAAAGCTGTCTTGATTTGATTTTTCAGAACACCTTTCGGTGTTTTGCCCATAACTTTTGACTCAGGTGTCCAAATGAGCTGTTCTTTAATGATTTGGAAAGGTGACAGAATTGCCTATAAATATGTCGCTAATAGACTTCTCCAAAAAAAGCTTCTAAGAGGGTCGAATTGCTGTCCAAAGTTAGAGTCAGATTTGTGTCCGAATTTTTTCTGAAATTGTATTGTGTTCTTCTTTATAGATTTCGGTTCTTTAGTTTGTAAAACTTATTTTTTTAGTTGGATTCAAGTTCTTTCATGTTTATTGAAGTGTTCTTATATATAATCATGGTTGGCTAAACTCTTTCTTGGATCCAAATCAAGGATAATGGTGATTGAGGTGAGTTCTTTAGGATATGAATGAATCTTAATGTTTATCTTCTTATTTTCTTCATGAATGATTTATTATTGTAAAGAAATTTTAGAAATCATTTAGGTAATGTTATAATCTTGAATTTTTATGCACAAACTTTAGTTTTGGTATAGAGATTGCTTGATTCAATGTCTTACTTAATATGAAAGTACTTGTTCATTCTTAAGCAATAATAAATCTTCATCTTTCTAATCTTCATTGTAATATCTTCCGATCTAATATCACCATCGTTGAGATTAGGTTGAGTTATCTTATATATGTTGAAGAAATCACCAATACATCACCATTAAAATTGATTTGGACCAAGACTTACTTTTCTTGTCATTTAAAATCTATTTACATTTTTTTTATCTTTGAAAACAAATCCATCAATTATTTTCAACCAAGTTATTGTTAATTTAATTTCTCTTGAGTTTTTTTTTGTTACTTAGCTTAATTTCCAGATCTAGCTCTCTGTGGATATGACCTCGATCTTACCTAGTTAATTGCTACATCGCACACTCGTACACTTGCGAGTTAAAACAAGCCGATCATAAAAAGCGGTCAAGCACTGTGGAACAAGAATTTCTAACATCTTCTGCTCAACAAATAATAATCTTTGCTGCTACTGCTGAATAATTGATTGACCAACTATAATCTTTCATTCTTGTAATTGATCCCTTTATAAGTCGCATAAATTGGTCATCTAAGGAAAGTTGTAAAAAGTTTGATTAGATTTGAGTCTTCATTTGTAATTTTTTTGTCCTTTTGTTTTATTATTATGTTTTGTTATTTCTTATTTTTGTTTCAGTGTGTTTTAGGTTTGTTAGTGTTCGTTATTTCAGGTGATAGCTTCGATACTTTATCTTTCTACCTTAGAACATTGAGGACAATGTCTCGTTTTGGTTGGGGAGAGAGGGTAGTAGCTAAAAAAAAAATTAACTAACTATTTTTTCTATTTCATAAAGTATGTGCAAAATTGTTGTTACTATGATGACGGAGTAAAGAAGATCTTTTTTTGACTCTTGAGATACATCTTAGTAACCATTCTTAATAAGGTATACCATAAGACTTCTTGAAATATTCAAGTTTACAAACTCTCACATTGTTATCACTTAATTTTGCTCATATACTCATTTAACATGTATTCTTAAACCTTAATTTACACACACATACTTTAATATATGATTGTGGGTTGCATATTGGATTATTACATTATTTATATTCTGTTGTTAAAGGTAACAACTAAGGGAAAGGGATAGTATATAATTTTAAAAAAATAAAAAAAAAGAGAAAATAAATAAATAAAATGAAATGATGATAATAAAAATGTAGATAAGTTTGGTTTCGTAACCTCACAAACTTAGCAATTAAGCCTGAAGGGGTGTTTTAACACCTAATACCCTAAAGTCAATTGACTTGGGAGCTATTGGCCCAATGCTTGTTATATGGGTTGAGAAGAAAAACTTAAGGGAATGAAACATTGCACTATCTACATATCAGTATCTGCAACTCGAGTTACTAAGCTCGTTGGGGTGTCTCAACACCTAATGCCCTAAGACTAACTGGTCTGGGAGTCATTAGCCGAAAGCTCGTTACATAGGTTACATAGTTATATGTATATATATTTTTTTAAAAAAAGAAAAAAAATAATAATAATCCCAACCCAAGGAAGTTAACCTTAAACATTAGAACAACAATTTTGTTTTCTTCCAAGAAAAGCCCCACAATTATGTGTTGATATATTGAGCACAAAATAAAGGTTTATTAATATTTTGTTAAGAGGTATTGAGCAGATATATAAATTTAATGAGAATTTGTGTATCTGGATAGATTAATGGAAGTTGAATGATGAATTCCTTGCTTTGTGGAATTTGCAAATTGTTTTTCTATTTTAACACTTTGATTGCTAGAGACTAGTAATAAGCCGGTTGGGGGGTGTGATTAGTACTTAAAAGTGCATTTTTTATCAAGGTTTTATGTCATTATTATGCACTTGAAGTATCAATAACTCCTTAACTAAAGCATGTTTTATAATAATATATCTAATAATATAAGATACCTTTAATTTGTGGTAAATGTTCATTTTAAATGTAGGCCTATCACATAAATGAAAGGATTGATTGATGAATTTAAGAACTAAAATTGAAATGACAAAGAGATGACCAAACTTAGAAAAGAGATGTCGGTGCAATCCAAACCGGAACACTCTTTGGTAATTGGGTCATATCTGGAGTTGTAGATCTCAAATTTAGGTCTACTTTATATAAATGAAAAGGTAAGACATAAGCCTATAACTTTCATAGGAGCCCAAGACTTAAAAAGGCCATTTTCAAGTCTAAATTGTAGCAACAACAAAGATGTCCGAATCTATCTTCCAGCCCGAGCATTGTTCAATGTTTGGTCCATATCTGGAGTTCTAGAAGTCCAAATGACTGAATTTTTTATACAAGAAAGCTGAGACAATTTCCTACAACTTTCATGTTTTCAAGTGGCTCCAATTTTGACGTTATCAATGATGTTTTGGGCAGACAAGAAAAGATAAGGATTGTTACCAAATCCAGAGTTGGTCACTCACTCATCAATTAGTCATCAAATCAATAGTTCCCAATTTTGGCCTATAAAAGGAGGTATTTGCCATGTATTTAGGCATCTTGGTTTCCAGATCAAGATCATGCTCTTGCTTTCTCTCTTTGTATTTTTTGTAATGTTTATGCTCTTCCTTTACTTAGTTAACTCTTATCTTATTTATGTTCTTATTTTGTTTATTTATTTTCCTTTCTTTCATTATGTTTAGCTAAGTTTATTATGTCAAGGTGAAAAGGTTACACTAATGGTGTAAGAATAAGTATAGTGTAAACTTAATATGAACTTTAATGTTTGATACTAGCATGTTTTGTATTTGTTATCTTGTTCAGTCTTTAATACTTTGCTTGTTAAATGACTAATCTTGATTTATGTTGTATAACACTTGGTACAACAAATGCTTGGCATTTTCATAGTTTATGTTGTATGGTATAACCGACACCTGAGCTATGAAAGGAACTTGATTTGTTGTTAACATAAGTTATAATCATGAATGCTTTTGACGAGATTTACAAGTATTAGCATTAATCGAATAAGATGACTAATGTAATCATGTTAACAATCTATAATCTGATTGGAACCTCCTTTGTGTGTGGTTTCCAATTGACTAATAAGAGTTTATACTATACTTGGTTGACATACCATTAGTGTATCCTCTAACCTTGACATTTATTGTTATCGTTGTTAAATCTTTATGTTAATATTTCATCTCAAAGTTCTCACCTTCTTCTTCTTCTTCTTTATTATTATTATTATTATTATTATTATTATTATTATTATTATTATTGTTATTACTATTATTGTTGTTGTTGTTGTTGTTATTGTTATTGTTGTTGTATTATTGTTATTTATAATTTGTACAATTAACCTCTTTATGGTTCGACCCCGGTCTTGGCGGGTTATTTATTACTTCAACAGTCCTGCACTTGGGAGAAGACATCAATCTTTTAGTCGTGTCAGAAGGTCCCAAGTTATTAACATAGAAATTTGTTTACACTTCTAATAGCTTGCATCTCATAACTTAATTCCAAACCCAATCATCCTAGGTTTCAATTCCACACTTATACTCACACCTATCAACCATAATATTTATGACATACATTATATAACAAAATATCATTATGGATGGATAAAAATAAATACATAGACATGAAATATGGTTATATGAACTACAGGGTTAAACTCATTCCATCAATTTTAAACATTAATTATACAAATTAAGTTATACAAACATTTTCATATTTACCAAATACAAGGGTATACTTCCTAGAACAAAAGGGAACATAAGTTAGGATCTACTCCTGCCATGCATGCGATGATCCTGAAAACAAAATACACATTATTGAAAGGTGAATATTACAATAATTATAACAATATAAATATCTAACAATTTCAACATGGTAAAATGCATTCATAGTTTATTCACTTCTCCCTTCTAGTTTTTATTAGAATCTCTTCATTATTCAACTATTAATAATTGTTCCCTCTGCCACTTTCAACCTTCAATCCAGACTTTATAAGATCAACCATGATTATTCTTGCTTATCATATTACTAACACCAATTTCACTAGTATCATCATCATTACCCTATAGGAGTCGATGCTAGGTGATCCCCTTACCCGAGATCCTAACATACACTAAATGTATGCTAGTCCATACCTGGTCTCATTTAAGGATATGTTTTATTATAACAATATTAACAACTAATAAGTTTTTCTTTCAATCATTTCTTAATATTTTACTATTTTTCTCATTTCACCCATTAATATTGTCCTTCTTTGTCCAACCACAGTTATCATTCCTTTAGTCAATGTTTTCTGCAGAGCGTGAGCTCTAAAGGTTGAAATGAAGTGATTCTAGTGGAATTAAAAAGCTAACATACATACCTTTCTGGACATCTAAGGCAAGAAAATAAAATAAGAAAAAGCATGGAAATTGTAGCTTTCAAAGTCAAATCTCGCAATCTGCCAATGTTGATCTACGACCATTCCGACTTAAATATCTGGAGCTACAGAAGACCAATTGATTCAAACTAAATTTTTTTTGGATTGCTAACTCAAAGCTGTATAAATGCTCAAATTTTTAGCCAAAAATGATGTCATATGAGGAAGATATGATTTTTTAAAGATGACAATTAAATTCTATCAACAAACAGGTTTTGTGAAGAAATGAGTCTAAATTACATTTTAAAGCATCTAAACCGATATCCAAATTTTTATTTCAGCAAATTAGCTCCTCTAAGTCAAATCTTGAAGATTTCATGCAAGGCTATTTCTCTTTTTTTAGGAAAATAGTTATTGAAGTACTTAAATGTAAACTATCTACTTAAGAAATGACTATTTTGTAAAATAGAGACTAGGGTTTCCTAGGATATAAAAAGAATGAGAGAAAAGAAGGGGGTAGCCAGCCAAGAGGAGAAAAATGCCCCCTTATCTAAAAAACTCGAAATTATGCATTCTTTCTTCTTTTTTATTAGTTGTTCAACAAACATGCAAGGCTAAACACTTTTTCTTGGTTGCAAGGACACGAAAACCCTCGGATTTCAAGAACTGTGAGATTTATTTTACCTTTTATTTTTAGTTTATATGATAAATATGTTTGTTCTCCTACGCTTATTTTTTTTATGTTTGTTTATTTTAATTGTTAAAGCGAACTCTAAGTTATTATTATAGACAATCTATTGCTAAGTTTGATATCAAAACTGAAGTTATGGTATATGAATTTGTGAAGCAACTGAGTTTAATAATTATGGCAGATCTACGTTATTAATTTGAGAGAGAACATTTAATCAAATCAAACATAAACTGCGAGCAATTATATTTTCTTGATTGATCAACTTAGCTAGTTCTTAAAGCTGCCATTGAATTAAATTGCTAGTGCGGACACTGTGGTTGTTTGATGGTTAGGGTTAGTTATACGGTGAATCCGTTAACTAACCAATGTTAAGAAGAGATAACTATTCAAAATATAAATTGATGTTTCATTTTCATGATCAGTTTTGATTTCTATAGGTGGATGTGTGCTTGCGACCAAGGTCTGTTCTCTTGATAATTTTCTGATTTTATTTAATTTTGCTTGATAGTTTTCTAATTTATTTTGTTTTAGCTAAGATAACATCCAAAACCCCCTAAGTTGTATATCATCTAGCATAAAAATATGACTTGAACCTTCCTCATAGGATCAACCCCTTCCATTATATTATCTTGTGTGTTGTGTTTTGAGCTAGGATAATTAATTTGTGCGACCACGACATCACAATAGTTACTGTCTAGATAATGAACTGTTACTGTTTTATTTTTGAACTATTATTTTCCAACAGTTACTATCTAAATATTAAACTATTACTGTCTCATTTTTGAACTGTTATTGTCTAGACATTGAACTGTTACTATTTTATTTTTGAACTATTATTGTCTCATTTTTGAACTATTACTCTCCAACCTCTTCTCGGATTTTTAACTATATCTAGAGTTATAGAACTCCAATTCAAATGAGATTAGTCTTGTTGGAAAGCTAAGAAATGAGGCTACAAGTTCTTTGAAAGAAGGAAAACTCAGTTCTACCTCTGAGACAATCAAAATTTCTTATCAAAGAACCAGACCTACTACCCTATAGGGTTTATCATGATCCAGTCTTGGTTGGTGACCCATAGCTGGAGTTCTATAACTTTAAATTGAGCAAGACAAATTTCATTAGTTAGCCAACATCTAAACCTACAATTTCTATAGGGAACCTCATCCTAATTCCTTCATCCTCTTGCATGAAATCTCTTTAAAAGTCAAGACGAAACTATCCAGATTTGTCAATCTTTCCATTTACATACAACATATGCAGTTCTTTAATTTAGCAACTTATACTTTTTCCTCAATTCAAGTCTAAAAACTCAAATCTATAAATTAACATCCAGGCATCAATTAATAATCAACTTGAAATGACTCATAAGAGCAGGTGTAGAATACCTTACTCGATATGAATCAAGGTTTCAATCCCTCCTTTTCTTTCTAATAACAGTCAACCCTCCTCTCTTCTCTTTTTATTCAATTTTTCTTGTTAATCCCTTTCCCACCAGTGTTTATTCTACCTATAACCCTTAATCTTGAATGGGTTTTTGAAAGTTTAGTTTATTTCCTTTAATTTAATCCAGCCTTGATTTTTTTCCTTGGAATTTACATTCTCCTCTCCTAATAAAATTTTGCCCTCAAAATTCAAGTTACGTACCTATATCGGAGAATAAGTGTAGAAACTTCTCTTTCATCTTAGATTCTCTTTCCCATGTTTGTTCTTCTATTCAAAAACTTCTCCACAATACTTTTACTAAGGGAACTGTCTTATTTCTCAACAACTTCTCATCTCGATCTAAGATCTTGACGGGTTTAGTTTTCATGGTTAGATTCCCTTCAATCTTCATGGGAACTTGTGGCAATACCCTTAGGGGTCTATTTTGGCCTTTCACAGCAAAGACACATGGAATGCATTGTGAATCTTATCCAAATATACAGGCAATTATAATCGATATGCAACTGGCCTGATTCTTTCCTTAATCTCAAAACGGCTAATATATCTTGGGGCTAATTTCCCTTTCATTCCAAATCAAATGATGCCTTTCCAAGGAGCCACCTTTAGAAACACTTTATCCCCCACTTGGAATTCCAAAGGCCTTCTTTGGCTATTTGTGTAAAAGTTTGTCTATCCTGGGCTTCCTTCATCCTTATTTTGATCACTATGACCTTGTTAGTTAGGGTGTGATATTTCCTTCCATACAATGCTTCATAAGGAGTGATTATGCATCAAAAGTATAATTAAGTCTCTTATTTTACATATGTATTTATTGTTTTTATTTGAGTTTTTATAATAATTGATGTGTTTTTTAGTAATGAAGTTTCTTTTAATATTTTGTTATGTTTTTGGACTTTAAACGGATTATGTTAGAAAATTTAATGTCAGAATTCGAAACAAAGAATTGAAGAAAAAATTAATTAAAGTTTGAAGCAAATCTTGGTTCAAATAAGTGCTCCAAATTCTCCAAAAAAAATCAATTATATTCTAATCCTAGAAAAGATTATCATATAATCTATTTCAAGCCCAAACTTACCTTATATTGTGTGCAAACTTCAACCATCAAACACTCAAGGTTTCAATGTCAATCTTAGCCCAAATAATAGGTATTTGTATCCTTATATGATGCTTAAATTCATCCCCAAATCAGCCTTCAAATCAGCCTAAGCATAATCCATGATCTTACATATCCACACAACAAATAACAATTAATTTATTTTGGGTAATTCATTGATCTAAGAAGGCAAGCACATGGATGGAAAGCTCTAGGGGATATTGTTATATTATTTTGGGTTAAAAAGAAGAAAGAGACAGATCATAAAGGAGGAAGAAAAACGTGCACCAAAGTGGTTGCAAAGCTGGTCTCATTTGATTTTCAGAATAACTTTTGATGTTTTATCCATAACTTTTGACTCAAATATCCAAATGAGTAGTTATTTAATGATATGAAAAGGTGACAGAATTTTCTATAAATATGTCTCTAATAGACATCTCCAAAAAAGGCTTCTAAGAGGATCTAAATTGCTATCCAAAGTTAGCATCATATTTGTGTTCGAAATTTTACTAAAATTATGTTGTGTTCTTCTTTGCAGATTTCAGTTCTTAAGTTTGTAAAACTTATTATTTCAGTTTGATTCAAGTTATTTCATGTTTATTAAAGTGTTCTTATTAATCATGGTTGACTAATCTCTTTCTTAGATCCAAATCAAGGATGATAGTGGTTGAGGTGAGTTCTTTAAGATATGAATTAATCTTAATGTTTATCTTCTCATTTTCTTCATGAATGTTTTATTATTGCAAAGAAATTTTAGAAATCATTTAGGTAATGTTATAGTCTTGAATTTTTATGCGCCAATTTTAGTGTTAGTATAGAGATTACTTGATTCAATATCTTACTTAATATATTCTTAAGCAATAATTAATCTTTATTTTTTTTAAACTTCATTGTAATATCTTCCAATCTAATATCACCATCGTTGATATTAGATTGAGTTATCTTATATATCTTGAAAGAATCACCAATACATCACTATTAAAATTGATTTGGACCAAGGCTTATGTTTTCTTGTCATTTAAAATCTATTTACATGTTTGCATATTTGAAACAAATCCATCAATTATTTTCAACCAAGTTATTGTTAATTTAATTTCTTGAGTTTTTTTGTTACCTAGATTAATTTCCAGATCTAGCTCTTTGTGGATATGACCTCGATCTTATCGAGTTAATTGCTACATCGCACACTCGTGCACTTGTGAGTTAAAACAAGCCGATCATAAAAAGTGGTCAAGCAATTTTGACGCCATTGCTGGGGACTAGCAAGCAAAGGTAACAAATTTAGATTTGATTATTAGGAAACAAAAAAAAATCATATAAAAAAATCAATTGGTTGGTTTAACCGCCTAAAAAAATTTAAAAAAATCAGTTGGCTGGTTTTACCACCTAAAAAAATTGACCTCAACTTTTCAGATATTGGATTGTGGAATGGACAACTAATTGTTGGATTTTGGTTGGTTCGACCATTTTTCTTTTGATGTTTATTCTACTTAGTTTATAATATTTGTTATTTATATTATAAGGCTCGTTTTACCACCTCTTGTTTATTTTATTTTATCTTGTTATATTGTTGTGATTTTTTTTGAAGTACTTGGCTGGTATTACTGCCTCTTGTTTATTTTATTTTTTGTTGTAATTATTTTTCTTATATTTATTATTTGAAGTACTTGGCTGGTATTACCGCCTCTTTATTCATGCTTGTTATAATTATCTTTTAATGTTTATTATTGTTAATATTGCTTATTAGTTGGAGTGTGAATTTTTTAATTCGTTGTATTTTTATTTTTGAGCTATTACTTTATCTTTTACATTTCATTTACTTTTATTTGCAGTCTTTTTTTTCTTTTTCTTTTTCCTTTCTTTTCATATCCATATAATTGTTATATTATTTTTTTCAGCATGGCTAATGTTGAAGATGTAGAGGGTGAAGGGAGTGTTTAAGGTAATGGACCTCCACAATTTAATGATCAACCTAATTTTTGTACTTTTAGAAAGTATCTTCACCCAGCTAGACAAAGTACACTTTTGTGTATTATTTTGCCTCTTAACCAACAAGCTTTCAATTTGAAACCCAGTATGATCCAACTTTTTCCCACATATCATGCGATGGATTCTAAAATCCATATATACACATTAAGGACTTTGAAGAGGTATGTAATACTTTTATTGATAGAACATGCATCGAGGAAACTATTTGGCTTCAATTGTTCCCATTCTCTCTAAATGATAAAGCCAAGCTTTAGCTAAACTCCCTGCGTCCTAGGTCTATAGGTACATGGAGGGAAATGCAAGCTAAATTTTTGAAAAAAAATACTTTCCCACTTATAGAACGGCAGCCTTACAACATCAAATGATGAATTTTTCTTGTAGTCCAAATGAGTCATTTCATCAAGCTCGAGAAAGGTTTAAAGACTTGTTAAATGCATGCCCTCACCATGGTTTTGAGATATGGAGGTTAGTGAATTTCTTCCACAACTCTCTTACCGTAGATTTTAAAAAACTAGTGACAACCATGTATAATGGTGAGTTTTATGACAAAGAACCAAGTAAAGCCTTCAATTTTTTTGATTAATTAGCTGAAAACACAAAGCAATGGGAGACCTCTCTCCCACTTCATATTGAGTCTAAAAACACCATTTCTCATTCAAGTGGTAAGTTCCAATTGAAAGAGACTAATGACCTCAATGCTAGATTTGCCTCATTGACTAGGAAAGTAGAGTCTCTTGAGCTTAAAAAAGTGCATGTTATGAGTGAACAATAAGAGGAGAGTTGTATTATGTGTGAGAGCAAAGGGCATAGGATAACTAAGTGTCCTACCATTCCAGCCTTCAAAGAAGTGCTATATGGCCAAACTTCTGATTCAATAATGTTAGAAAACTTTTTTCAAACCAAGTAGGCAATCCCTCATCTGATACTTATAATCCTAGATGGAGGAACCCCCTAAATTTTGGATGGAGAAATGAGGGCACTTCAGTACCTCAAACATTTCAACCTTTATCCCTACCATTTCATGCTTCCACATATAACACGTACAAACCACCTCATAAGAGATCCCTAGAGATACTCTTCAACAATTCATGCAAACACAAGGAGGAATTAACAACCAGGTTATAAATTTTAAGACCAGACCAATAGGACCTTAGATGACATTCGAAGTCAACTAACCAAGTTGACTCAATCACTAAGCATTTAAGAGAAGGGAAAAATCACAGCTCAACCAATGCCAAATCCTAGAGGTCAGGTACACATGAGTGAATCCTCACCTGGCGAACCTTCAAACCATGAACAAGTCCAAGCCATTACCACTCTTAAAAATGGAAAGATTGTTGACAAAGGTATAGGTTTTGGGATTCCTAAAGGTATTGTGGAGGAGAAATTTAGGGAAAGTGAAGAGGGAATCAAAACACAAGTGACAAATGAGAGTTTGAGTGAAAAGGAAGGTGAGATAAATGAGAGAGAAATGAATGAGAAAGGCGATGATTCAAGAAAAATTGGAGTTAAAGTGAGTTATTTAGAATTTGTTCCTAGAGTAGCATTTCCACAAAGGTTAGGGAAAACTAAACATGATCTTATGAACTCGGAAATCTATGAATTGTTCAAACAAGTGAATGTCAATATTCCACTACTTGATGTAATTAAATAAGTCCCATCTTATGTAAAGTTTCTTAAGGATTTATGCATAATCAAAAAGAGATTGAATGTGAAAGAAAGAGCCTTTCTAACTAAACATGCTAGTGCCATCATCCAATTTAAGACCCCTCCCAAATACAAAGATCTTGGTTGTACTACCATTTCATGCATTATTGGAAGTTATAAGATCGATCAAACTTTGTTGGATTTAGAAGCAAGTGTAAATTTAATACCCTACACTATTTATGAACAATTAGGTTTAGGAGAAATCAAGCCTACTCGAATCACCCTTCAATTAGTTGATAGGTCAATAAAGATTCCCAAGGGTATTGTTGAGGATGTGTTGGTCCGAGTAGATAAATTATACATTCCTATTGATTTTATAGTGTTAGTGACACGATTAAAGAGTTGATGTCTTACCCCAAGTGCAGGAGTGTCACAGTAATAAATAACCCAGCAAGACCGGGGTCAAACCATAGGGAAGTTAACTATAATAATAATAATAATAATAATAATAATAATAAGAACAACAATAATAACAACAACAATGATGGTGGTGAAGATGAGTTAAAAAGGACTTTGAGATGTAAGATTAATGTGAAGATTATACAATGATAAAAACAAATGTTAAGGTTAGAGGATATACTAAAAGTATTAGAAATAAGTAAAGTATAAACTCTTTATAAATTATCAACATGATCATATTAATCATCTTATTTACATAACACCATACTTATAAATTTTATCAAGTATTCATGATGCTAACTTATGTTGACAACAAATCAAGTTCCTCTCATAATAACGATGTCAGTTGAAGACTATGAAGGATTAAGTATTTGATATATCAAGTGTTATACAATATAAATCTAGATTAATTATTTAACAAGCAAGGTATTAAGAATTAATAAGATAAAAATGATAAGACATGTTA
Organism: Populus pruinosa; assembly: GCA_026413675.1. Lineage (NCBI taxonomy): Eukaryota > Viridiplantae > Streptophyta > Magnoliopsida > Malpighiales > Salicaceae > Populus > Populus pruinosa. The sequence continues at coordinate 6,003,743 of CM048610.1, read as the reverse complement.
ATAGCAAGTTGTTTATGATATAAGCATTGAAGTCCATATTGAGTTTATATTACACTTATCTTAACACCAGTAGTGAAACCTTTTCACCTTGACATAATTAACTTAGCTAGACATTATGAAGAAGAAAAACTTAAATAAACAATATAAGAGCATAAACATGATATAAGTTAACTAAGTATAGTAAAGTAAATGAAAAGCATGAACAAGAGATTAATGAAAACAAAACTTAAGCATTACAAAAATATAAAAAGAAAGAGAGTAAGAACATGATCTTGATATGAAAAATAAGATGCCTAAATGAATGGCAAATGCCTCCTTTTATAGGCTAAAATTCCAAACTATTCATTTAGTAATTGATAATTAATGTAGTGGCCAACTATTGATTAGTGGACTTAGTAGATAGTAGTACTCAAGTACTTTGGCTGACTAAATTGACATTGATGCAATCAAAATATGGCAAAGTATTCTCATAGAATTGTTGGAAATTGTCTTTTCCTTTGACCCACCAAATTTCAAATCATTTGGTGCACTACAGCTCGAGATATGTCTAAAATACTAAGCAGTGTTGCTGGTGGACGTAGTGGACAGCCTTCATGCTCTTTTCTGGATGAAATGTCATTTCTACAATTGGAATTTGAGCTAGTCTTCTCATGAAAATTAATGGAAATTGTCTTTTCCTTCCACCCACCAAATTTTAGATAATTTGGACATCTAGAACTCTAGTTATAGGTAAAACTCTAAGTAGTGTTTGGGCTAAATTGCAGGATGGATTTGTACTTTTTTTATGGCCAAACTTTGAACTTGAAAATGGAAAATTTGGGTCTTTCCATCCCATGAAAGTTGTAGGCTTATTTCTTATCTTTCCAACCATATAAATTAATATGAAATCCAAGATATAAAGCTCAATATATGATCCAATGACTGAACAGTGTTCAAATTTGAAGTGAATCGGCATCTCCTTCGTAAGTAAGCTTAGCCTTTTATGTGTCCTTTCACTTCCATAAGTTAATTACAACAATCAATCCTTTGAATTGTGAGAATACCTACATTTAAAATGAGTATTTACCATAAATTAAAGGTATTTTATATTATCAGATTTGTTATTAGAAAACATGCTCAAGTTAAAGAGTTTTTTGATACTTCAAATGCAAAATAATGATATAAAATCATGATAAAAATACACTTTTAAGTACTAACACACCTCCCAACCAGCTTATTGCTAGTCCGTAGTAATTAAAATGTTAAAATAGATAAATAATTTGCAAGTTTCCTCAAAGCAAATACATTTATCATTTAACTTCCATTACTCTATCCAAGTAAACAAACTCTCATTAAATTTATATATATGCTTCATATTGTTGAAACAAGATATTAATAGACCTTCTTTTTTTTATATGCTCAATGTGTGAAAACATAGATGATAGGGCTTTTATTAGAAGAGAACAATATTATGTTCTAATGTTTAAGGTTAACTTCCTTGAGTTGGAATTATTATCTTTTTTTTTCTTTTTCTTCACAATATTCAATCCATTAAAAAATATTATCCTTTGTTAGAAGGTTACTTAAGGGTTTAGATATTACACTAAAATCTTTGATGAACTTTCTATAAAAACCAGCATGTCCTAAGAATGATCTAACATCTTTAATAGATTTTGGTGTTGGCAAGTTAACAATTAACTTGATTTTAGATTTGTCAACCTCAATTTCTTTTGATGAAGAATGTGACCAAGTATAATACTCTTTGTTACCATAAAATGACATTTTTTCCTAATTCAAAACAAGATTCTTCTCTTCACACCTACTCAAAGCCTTTTCTAAGTTGGTCAAACAATCATCAAATGAATCGCAAAAAACAAAAAAATCATCCATAAAAATCTCAAGAAAATATTCAACCATATCACTAAATATACTGAGTATGCATATTTGAAACATGGCTGTTGCATTGTATAATCCAAAAGGCATCCTTTGTTATGCAAAAAATACCACTAATAGTATAATAATAATAATAATAATAATAATAATAATAATAATAATAAAGAAGTTGATGAGAACTTTGAGATGGAAGATTAATGTAAGGATTAAACAATGATAACAACAAATGTCAAGGTTGGAAGATCTACTAATAGTATGTCAAACAAGTATAATATAAACTCTTATTATTCAATTGGAAACCACATATAAAGGAGATTCCAGTCATATTATAAATTGTTAACATGATTATATTAGTTATGTTATTCGATTAATACTAATATTTGTACATCTCGTACAACAAATCAAGTTCCTTTCATAACTCAAGTGTCGATTATACCATACAGTAGAGGTTATGAAAGTGTCAAGCATTTATTGTACCAAGTGTTATACAACATAAATCTAGATTAGTCATTTAACTAGCAAAGTATTAAAGAGTGAACAAGATAACAAATACAAAACATGTTAGTATCAAACATTAAGGTCCATGTTGAGTTTACACTATACTTATTCTTACACCATTAGTGTAACCTTTTCACCTTAACATAATAAACATAACTAAACATAATGAAAGAAAGAAAAACAAATAAACAAAATAAAAACATAGATAAGATACAAGTTAACTAAGTAAAGGAAATGAAATGAAAGGCATAAACAAGATAGGAATGAAAATAAAACTTAAGCATTACAGACATACAAAGAGAGAAAACAAAAGCATGATCTTGATCTAGAGACTAAGATGCCTAAATACATGGCAAATGCCTCCTTTTATAGGCTAAAATTAGGAACTATTTATTTGATGACTAATTAATGAGTGGGTGGCCAATTCTTGACTTAGTGACAATCGGTATCTTCTCTTATCTGCCTAAAACGTCATTGATAACGTTAGAATCGGAACCACTTAAAAACATGAAAGTTGTAGGAAATTGTCTCAAATTTATAAGAAAAAAAATAGAGGTCATTTGGACTTCTAGAACTCCAAATATGGGCCAAAAACTGAACAGTGCTTGGGTTGTAGGACAAATTCAAACTTCTTTGTTTTTGCTACAATTTGGACTTGAAAATGGCCTTTTTAAATCTTGTCTCTATATGAAAGTTGTAGGCCTATGTCTTACCTTTCCATCCATATAAATTAGACCTAAATCCGAGATCTACAGCTCTAGATATGACCCAATTACCAAACAGTGTTTCGGTTTGGATTACACCGGCATCTGTTTTCTAAGTTTGGCCATCTCTTTGTCCTTTAAATTTTAGTTCTTAAATTCATCAATCAATCCTTTTATTTATGTGATAGACCTATATTTAAAATGAACATTTATGACATGATCAAAAGATTGATGTCTTCTCCCAAGTGCAGGAATGTCAAAGTAATAAATAACTCAGCAAGATTAGAGTCGAACCAAGAGAGGTTAATTGTATAAATTACAGATAACAATAATACAAGAACAACAACAACAACAACAACAATAATAATAATAGTAATAATAATAATAATAATAAAGAAAAAGAAGGAGAAGAAGACGAAAAAGATGAGAACTTTGAGATGGAATATTAATGTAAGGATTAAACAATGATAATAACAAATGTTAAGGATAGAGGTTCCACTAATGATATGTCAAACACGTATAGTATAAACTCTTATTATTCAATAACATAATAATTATAATTTACTTAAGGAGTTAAGAGGGAGGGGTAAAACTGGTTTTAGATAGACCAAAACAAGGATAAAAACACATCTAAACCAACCCCCAAACACCCACCTCATTTAATGGGGAGTATAAATATAAAGAAGAGAGAGAAGGTAACCCTAGCTCTTCTCAAAGTTGTTTGCAGCTGTATGTCCAGCTACATGTTACTCTCCTTTTCTCCTCCCCAACAGAAACCTAAGCTTTGTGAATGTGTGAGGGAGAGAGAGGAGACCTTGGGAGAAGATTGGATAGCCACCTAGAAAGAAAGGAGAAAGGAACCAGCGTGAGAGGAAGAAGAAGGAAGAGAACCAGCAGGAGAGGAGGAAGAACACTGTCAAACCTTCCTCAAACCTATCTAGATTCGTAAGGTATGGGTCATGAAACTTCCTTCCTCTTCTCGTTAAGATCCAGAACCAGAAATGAAGAAGAAAAACCCTAAGAAAATTGACCTAGGAATTAAGCTAACTGTGAAGAAAATAGAAATTAACTAAGAGGACAAGGAAAACAAGAATGAAATGAGGCCAATTTCAGAACATCTAACAAAGAAAAATGAATAAAATAGAAATAACAAAACATAGTAGGGGGCCGGCTTTAACTATGGGGTTGGCCGGCATGCAATGTGTGTGTTTTGCTGGGATTGGTTGAAGGATTATGTGCTGGAATGGATAGTTTCAATGTGTGTATTCTACTGGAATGATTAAAAGATATATGTTGTAATTGATGGTTTTCAATGTGTGTGTTCTGCTGGGATTGGTCGAAGGATTATGTGCTGGAATGGATAGTTTCAATGTGTGTATTCTGTTGGAATGATTGAAAGATATATGCGGTAATGGATGGTTTTCAATGTGTGTGTTCTGCAGCGAAATTTCAATTTGCTGCTGAAACTGTATTAACTGCAACGAATTAGTATTCGCTGCCAAAATTGAGTCTTCTGCAGCGAATTAGAATTCGCTGCTGAATTGGATGTTCTGCAGCGAAATTTTGATTCGCTGCCAAAAATGTGTCGGCTGCAGCGAATCAGCATTTACTGCAGAATTGTGTGTTCTACAGCAAAATTTTGATTCGCTGTCGAAATTGAGACTTCTGCAACGAATTAGAATTCGCTGCCGAATTGGGTGTTCTGCAGCAAAATTTCGATTCGCTGCCAAAAATGTGTCGGCTGCAGCGAATTAGCATTCATTGCCGAAACCGAGTCTTCTGCAGCGAATCAGCATTCACTGTAAAATTGTGTGTTTTGCAGCAAAATTTTAATTCACTGTCAAAATTGTGTTGGCTGTAGTGAATAATTATTCGCTGCCAAAATTGAGTCTTTTGTAGCGAATTAGAATTCGCTGCTGAATTGTGTGTTCTGCAGCGAATTAGCATTCGCTACCAAAATTGTGTCGGCTGTAGCGAATTAGAATTCGCTGCCAAATCATGTGTTCTACAACGAAATTGTGATTGGCTGTCGAAACTGTGTCAGTTGCAGTGAATCACTGCTGAAGTTGTGTTGTCTGCAGCAAATTAACATTCGCTGCCGAGTTTCATGTTCTACAGTGATCTTGTGATTCGCCACCGAAGTTGAGTTGGTTACAGTGAAATTGTGATTCACTATCGAAATTGAGTTGTCCCCTACGAGTTAGCATCTGCTGCTAGAATAGTGGCACCAACAGTGAAAAAGTTTTTGCTGCTGAATTGGCACCCTGCAGCGAAACAGTTCTCGCTGCCAATTTCTACAATAAGCCTTTTAGGCATAAATGACCTAAATGCTAGTAACAATTTCATGTTATAATGGTGTAAAATGTAGAACACTTGAATGTGAATATATGAACTTTTGAAATAAGTGGTGACAAATGTGATTCAAAAATACAAATGTACTGATTTGTGACCATTGTTGTCTTAGGTGGTGTGGTCGGGATCGGACCATTGTCAAGACAAGAATAAACCACAGGTGGAGCAGGTAGGAGACTTCCACTTTCCTTTTTCACACGTTAAATAATGAGATACTTTAACATGAATGTTACCATATTAGGTTAGAATAGATAATAGATTATCAAACGTTAAATGTTATCAAATGGTTGATTAGCCTCAAATGTTATCTAATGGCATCCGAATGGATGACCGGGAGAAAGGAATGATTAGCCTCAGCTAATGGCATCCAAAGGGATGACCGAGACAAATGACTGATTAGCCTCGACTAATGGCATCCGAATGGATGATCGAGACAAAGGAATGATTAGCCTCGGCTAATGGCATCCGAAGGGATGATTAGGATGAACGACTAATTAGCCTTGGCTAATGGCATCTGAATGGATGATCGGGACAAAGGAATGATTAGCCTCGGCTAATGGCATCCGAAGGGATGACCGGGGTAAGTGAACGGTTAACCTCAATAAATAATGCCTTGAGAGGATAGCTGGGTGTAAGATTATGGTTGATTACAAGAAGTGGTGCATCTATATATACTATAAATTGTGTATACTATGTACATGAAGAAACTATAAATATCATGCATCAACCATGGAATAATGTTAATGTTTCATTTTTTCTGCCAGACCATTTAATTATCATTAATAAGCAGTTGCATTCTCTTAAATGTTTTGCATTGCAACAAGGACATCACACCAACGAGATGTCTAGGAAACCCAATACACATGAACCTACTTTTGCAAGGAATCATATAGTTGCATGCTAAATCACGATGTATTTTGTATGGATGTATATTATAATATGAACTTTTAAGCATGCAAACATAATATTATGCATTTATGTAAAATTTCCTTTTAAATGAAATGTTGAATGTTGTTGAAGTATGGATTGCATTTTGATGATGTGAGGAAAATAGGTTCGCAAATTACCAACACGATGTGTGTCAAGTAAAAACAAATTTCGTTGTTTTGGGCTTGAAAAGCCGAGTTGTTACACTAAAGGCTGGACGACCAACAATCATCATTAATGAGTAGCGATTCCATACCTTTCCCAAGGAAAACAACCTCTGAAAACCCCTGTAAAATTTGAGCACAATCAAGCGGTCAGATCAAAAGCTATGGCCTTTTGCAACTGATACTCAAGCTTGGATGACCAGTCGTCATCGTCAATGAGCAGCGATTCCATGACTTTCCCAAGGAAAATATCCTCTGGAAACCCCTGCAAAGTTTTAGCACAATCCAGCGGTTAGATCAAAGTTATGGCCCTTTGTAATTGATCCTCAAGGTTGTACGACCAGCCGTCATCGTCAATCAGGAGCAATTCCATGACTTTGACAAAGAAACCAATCTCTAGAAACACTTGAAAAATTTGAGCATGATTAGTACTTAAAAGTGCATTTTTATCATGGTTTTATATCATCATTTTGCACTTGAAGTATCAATAACTCCTTAACTAAAATATGTTTTATAATAATGTATCTAATAATATAAGATACCTATAATTTGTGGTAAATGTCTATTTTTAATGCAGGTCTATCACATAAATGAAAGGATTGATTGATGACTTGAAGAACTTAAATTGCATGGATAAAGAGATGGTCAAACTTAGAGAAGAGATGTCGGTGCAATCCAAACCGGAACACTGTTCGGTAATTGGGCCATATCTGGAGCTACAGATCTCAGATTTAGGTCCAATTTATATGGATGGAAAGGTAAGACATAGGCCTACAACTTTCATATGGAGCCCAAGATCTAAAAAGGCCATTATCAAGTCCAAATTGTAGCAACAACAAAGAAGCCCGAATCTGTCTTCCAGCTCGAGCACTGTTCGGTATTTTGGCCATATCTGGAGTTCTAGAAGTCCAAATGAGCTGAATTTTTTTACACAAGCAAGCTGAGACAATTGCCTACAACTTTCATGTTTGCACCTGGCTCCAGTTTTGACGTTATCAATGACGTTTTGGGTAGACAAGAGAAGATAAGGATTGTCACCAAGTCAAAAGTTGGCCACCCACTTATCAATTAGTCATCAAATCAATAGTTCCTAATTTTGGCCTATAAAAGGAGGCATTTGCCATGCATTTAGGCATCTTGGTTTCCAGATCAAGATCATGCTCTTCCTTTCTCTCTTTGTATTTTTTGTAATGTTTATGCTTTGCTTTCATTAATATTAAGTTTATGCCTTTCATTTCCTTTCCTTTACTTAGTTAGCTTTTATGTTCTTATTTTGTTTATCTATTTTGCTTTCTTTCATTATGTCTAGCTAAGTTAATTATGTCAAGGTGAAAAGGTTACACTAATGGTGTGAGAATAAGTATAATGTAAACTTAATATGGACTTTAATGTTTGATACTAACATGTTTTATATTTGTTATCTTGTTCACTCTTTAATACTTTGCTTGTTAAATGACTAATCTTGATTTATGTTCTATAACACTTGGTACAACAAATGCTTGACACTTTCATAGCCCATAATGTATGGTATAACCGACACCTGAGCTATGAAAGGAACTTGATTTGTTGTTAACATAAGTTATAAGTATGAATGCTTGACGAGATTTACAAGTATTAGCATTAATTGAATAAGATGACTAATGTAATCATGTTAACAATATATAATCTGATTGGAACCTCCTTTGTGTGTGGTTTCCAATTCAATAATAAGAGTTTATACTATACTTGTTTGATATACCATTAGTGGAACCTCTAACCTTGACATTTGTTATTATTATTGTTTAATCCTTACATTAATTCTCCTTCTCCAAGTTCTCATCATCTTCTTCTTCTTCTCTTTCTTTATTATTATTATTATTATTATTATTACTATTGTTGTTGTTGTTATTGTTGTTTTATAATTATTGTTTATAATATGTACAATTAACCTCCATGTGGTTCGACCCCGGTCTTGCCGGGTTATTTATTACTTCGACACTCCTGCACTTGGGAGAAGACATCAATCTTTTCGTCGTGTCAAGTTTTTGGCGCCGTTGCCGGGGAGGTAAGTTCTTGTATAAATTATAGTTTTTATTTTATTTTCTCTTTTCACTTTTCTTGTATATAACTTTGTCTCTTTTATTTTGTTTCTCCTTATTTTGTTTTCTTCCTTCTTCTTTTGTTTTCTTCTTCATTTTATTATATTCCTACACGTGCATGAGAGTGTGGTCACGCACATCAAGTGGTAGACTTTGTAGGGTGTCCTCATCATTTTCAGAAAATATGGCCGAAGAAGATAATCAATCACTTCATAATGAAAATAATGAGAATAACCGTGCTAGAACACTTAGAGACCACATGAATCCCACAAGAACAAGTGCACCATCATGTATAGTTTTTCCTCCTGATGCATCTCATTTTAATTTTAAACCAGGTATTATTCAACTTTTACCTTCTTTTCATGGTTTAGAATTGGAAAATCCATACTTGCATTTAAGGGAATTTGAGGAGGTGTGCAACACATATAATAACTTAAATTGTAGCATGAACACCATCAGATTAAAGCTTTTTCCTTTTTCATTAAAAGATAAAGCTAAAACATGGCTACAAAATTTGAGACCAGGATCCATTCATGCTTGGGATGAAATGCAACAACAGTTTTTAAAGAAGTTTTTCCCATCTCATAGAACAAACTCTTTCAAGAGACAAATCACCACTTTCACTCAAAAACCAGGAGAAACATTTTATAAATGTTGGGATAGGTATCGAGACTTGCTTAGTACTTGCCCTCATCATGGTTTTGAAACATGGAGAATGGTTTCACATTTCTATGAAGGGTTAACACCTAAAGATAGGCAAATGGTTGAATTGATGTGCAATGGAACTTTTGAAGATAAAGACCCTGATGAAGCAATGGAGTACTTAGACTTGTTAGCTGAAAATGCTCAAAATTGGGACACTGCGGGTACTTATGAGGCACCGAGTAAAACTCAACCTCATACATCTAGTGGAGGTATGTACAACCTTAGGGAAGATCATGACCTTCAAGCCAAATTTGCATCTTTAGCTAGAAAAGTTGAGGCACTAGAATTGAAAAAGAGTGGTCAATTAAAATCTGTTGAAAACATTGTGTGTCAAATCTGCGAAACAAATGAACACTCAACCAACGATTGTCCAACCTTGCCTTCTTTTAAGGAATGTCTCCATGAACAAGTCCATGCTTTAAACAGTTTCCAAAGGCCCAACCACAACCCATACTCCCAAACATACAACTCTGGTTTGAGAAATCACCTAAATTTCAGTTGGGAGAGTGACAATGCACAAACCTCACCACCACAGTTTCAAGCACACCATAATTTCCAAAATTCTTATGGATATGCATCTTCTTATGCTCCACCTCTTAGAAGTAATTTTGAGGAAACTTTGTATGCATTCATTGAAAAGCAAGAGACAATTAATACTCAACTTACTCAAAGCATAACAGATTTTAAAGAAACTCTTGCAAAATTCATATCTGCTCTCAGTTTTCAAGAGCAAGGTAAGTTTCCATCTCAACCACAGCAAAATCTGAAGGGGCAATATGATGCAAATGTAAGTAGTCCTGGAAGTCAACACATGGATCAAGTCAAATCAGTCATCACTCTTTGTAGTGGTAAGGTTATTCACAAACTAATTCTTGAACCTTATGAGAAAGATGATGAGTCAATCTCTAAGGGTAAGGAACGGGTTGAATCTGAAAATTGCAAAGAAACGACTGATTCTCCGCCAGCACTTTCATTTTCTCATGCCATGACCAATCAGGAAGAAATCGAGGATGAAAAAGGCACCGAAAAGGTTGATGCAGATCTTTTATCAAAAGTGACAACAGATTCAACACCCTACATCACACCAATCGATGATTACTTTCCTGATAAATCTCTACTTTCTCTTAGTTCAATGCCTTGGTTTGCTAAAAATATCAATTTTCTTACTTCAGGATTTTTGCCAGCTCATTGGAGTATTGAAGACAAAAGAAAATTTTTGTGCAACGAGCAAAATTTTTATTGGGATGACCCTTACTTATTCAATTATTGTCCTGATCAAATATTTCAAAAATGCATTCTCGACAATGAGGTAAGTAATTTCATTAAATTTTGTTACTCTAAGGCATGTGGGGATCATTTCTCATCAAAAAAGAGGATTGTAGAAATCTTACAAAGTGAATTTTACTGGCCTATCATATTCAAGGAGTCAGATGCATTCCGCAAAAACTGTGAAAATTGTCAGAAGGTGGGATTTATTTCAAAACACAAAGAGTCTTTAGATAATCTTCTATTGACTCTTAAGTCTCATCATAGTCGAGATAGGTATCGTGTAATTCATGACTTATGAACCCATTTTCATAAACAACATACTTGGCATAGTCTTAGGAATCTGACTAAAAAAAAATCATGTTTGCCAGTTTTTAAGAAAACTGGATGGGAAGCCTATCCCCGACCCATAGAGGGCGTTTAAGCCGTTCTTGGACGTAAAACCAAGGGAAGATGTGCGCCACAATCACAACTACCTGTACATACACATGTTTTCTTTCAAAAGTAAATAAATAAATAAATAAAGAGAGAGAGAGAGAGTGTGAGACTCTAGTTGGCCTACATATAGGTGTTATGATTGCCTTTCCAATTTCTCATCTATAAAACCCTCTTTTCCTTCCTTTCATTTCTACTCAACCCATACATTCAACAAATACAGAAGTGTGTAGAAATGGCAAGTTCCTCAAGTCATCAAATAAGAAATATTTGTGTTTTCGGTGGATCTAGTCCTGGGAAAGAAAAAGAGTTTTTAGAATCAGCAAATCATCTTGGTCAGGTGCTAGCTGAGAGAAAGATTCATTTAGTGTATGGGGGAGGCAGTCTTGGGTTAATGGGAGGTGTGTCAATAGCTGCATTTTTAGGAGGTAGTCAAGTTTTAGGAGTCGTCCCTGAAGCTTTGGCACAAGGGGACATCATTGGAAAAACAATTGGCGAGGAACTTCAGGTCTCCACAATGTCGGCTCGAATGAATGCAATGTTTAACCATGCTGATGCTTTCATTGCTTTACCAGGTGGTCTAGGCACATTGGAAGAGATCTTTCATATTTCCTCTTGGGCTCAATTGCACATTCACCATAAACCCATAGGTTTGTTAAATGTTAATGGTTATTATGATAAGTTGTTGTCTTTTCTTGATCATGCTGTGGAACAGGAATTTCTAACATCTTCTGCACGACAAATCATAATCTCTGCTTCTACTGCTGAACAATTGATTGACCAACTACAATCTTTCATTCCTGTGATTGATCCTTCCATGAGTCATATAAATTGGTCATCTAAGGAAAGCCGTAAAAAGCTTAGATTGGATTTGAGCCTTCATTTGTGAATTTTTGTGTCTTTTGGTTTTATTATGTTTTGTTATCTCTTATTTTTGTTTCAGTGTGTTTCAGGTTTTGTCAGTGTTCGTTATTTCAGGTGATATCTTTTATACTCTATCTTTCTACCTTAGAACATTGAGGACAATGTCTCGTTTTGGTTGGGGGGAGAGGGTAGTAGTTGATAAAAAAAAAAAAATTGTTTTTCATTTCATAAAGCATGTGCATAATTGTTGTTACTAGGATGACAGAGTAAAGGAGTTCTTTTGTTAAAGTGACTCTTGAGACGCATCTTAGTAACCATTCTTAACAAGGTCTATTATAATACTTCCTGAAATATTTAGGTTTACAAACTCTCGTACTGTTACCACTTAATTCTGTTCATATACTTATTTAACATGTATTTTTAAACCTTAATTTACACACACACACTTTAACATATGATTGTGGGTTGCATATTGGATTATTACATTATTTATGTTCTTTTGTTAAAGGTAACAACTAAGGGAAAGGGATTGTATATAATTAAAAAAAAAAGAAAAACATGAAAAAAAAAACAAAAAAAAAAAAAAACAAAATGATGATAATAAAAATGTAGATAAGTTTGGTTTCGTAGCCTCCCTAACCTAAGCAAGTAAGCCCGAAGGGGTGTTTTAACACCTAATACCCTAAAGTCAACTGACTTGGGAGCTATTGGCCCAACGCTTGTTACATGGGTTGAGGAGAAAAGCTTAAGGGAATCAAACATTGCACTATCTACATATCAGTATCTGCGACCCGAGTTACTAAGCTCGTAGGGGTGTCTTAACACCTAATGCCCTAAGACCAACTGGTCTGGGAGTCATTAGCTGAAAGCTCGTTACATGGGTTAAAGATGCATGATGTTTTTAAAGTATATGTATATAGAGTTAACAAAAAAAAAAGAGAGACAAAAATAGTAATCCCAACCCAAGGAAGTTAACCTTAAACATTAGAACAAAAATTTTGTTTTCTTCCAAGAAAAGCCCCATAATTATGTGTTGATACATTGAGCACAAAAGAAAGGTTTATTAATATCTTGTTAAGTGGTATTGAGCAGATATATAAATTTAATAAGAGTTTGTTTATCTGGATAGATTAATGGAAGTTAAATGATGAATACCTTGCTTTGTGAAATTTGCAAATTGTTTTAACGCTTTAATTACTAGGGACTAGTAATAAGCTGGTTGAGGGGTGTGATTAGTACTTAAAAGTGCATTTTTATCATGGTTTTATATCATCATTTTGCACTTGAAGTATCAATAACTCCTTAACTAAAATATGTTTTATAATAATGTATCTAATAATATAAGATACCTATAATTTGTGGTAAATGTCTATTTTTAATGCAGGTCTATCACATAAATGAAAGGATTGATTGATGACTTGAAGAACTTAAATTGCATGGATAAAGAGATGGTCAAACTTAGAGAAGAGATGTCGGTGCAATCCAAACCGGAACACTGTTCGGTAATTGGGCCATATCTGGAGCTACAGATCTCAGATTTAGGTCCAATTTATATGGATGGAAAGGTAAGACATAGGCCTACAACTTTCATATGGAGCCCAAGATCTAAAAAGGCCATTATCAAGTCCAAATTGTAGCAACAACAAAGAAGCCCGAATCTGTCTTCCAGCCCGAGCACTGTTCGGTATTTTGGCCATATCTGGAGTTCTAGAAGTCCAAATGAGCTGAATTTTTTTACACAAGCAAGCTGAGACAATTGCCTACAACTTTCATGTTTGCACCTGGCTCCAGTTTTGACGTTATCAATGACGTTTTGGGCAGACAAGAGAAGATAAGGATTGTCACCAAGTCAAAAGTTGGCCACCCACTTATCAATTAGTCATCAAATCAATAGTTCCTAATTTTGGCCTATAAAAGGAGGCATTTGCCATGCATTTAGGCATCTTGGTTTCCAGATCAAGATCATGCTCTTCCTTTCTCTCTTTGTATTTTTTGTAATGTTTATGCTTTGCTTTCATTAATATTAAGTTTATGCCTTTCATTTCCTTTCCTTTACTTAGTTAGCTTTTATGTTCTTATTTTGTTTATCTATTTTGCTTTCTTTCATTATGTCTAGCTAAGTTAATTATGTCAAGGTGAAAAGGTTACACTAATGGTGTGAGAATAAGTATAATGTAAACTTAATATGGACTTTAATGTTTGATACTAACATGTTTTATATTTGTTATCTTGTTCACTCTTTAATACTTTGCTTGTTAAATGACTAATCTTGATTTATGTTGTATAACACTTGGTACAACAAATGCTTGGCACTTTCATAGCGCATAATGTATGGTATAACCGACACCTGAGCTATGAAAGGAACTTGATTTGTTGTTAACATAAGTTATAAGTATGAATGCTTGACGAGATTTACAAGTATTAGCATTAATTGAATAAGATGACTAATGTAATCATGTTAACAATATATAATCTGATTGGAACCTCCTTTGTGTGTGGTTTCCAATTCAATAATAAGAGTTTATACTATACTTGTTTGATATACCATTAGTGGAACCTCTAACCTTGACATTTGTTATTATTATTGTTTAATCCTTACATTAATTCTCCTTCTCCAAGTTCTCATCATCTTCTTCTTCTTCTCTTTCTTTATTATTATTATTATTATTATTACTATTGTTGTTGTTGTTATTGTTGTTTTATAATTATTGTTTATAATATGTACAATTAACCTCCATGTGGTTCGACCCCGGTCTTGCCGGGTTATTTATTACTTCGACACTCCTGCACTTGGGAGAAGACATCAATCTTTTCGTCGTGTCAGAGCACGATCGAACGGTCGGATCAAACGTTATGGCCCTTTGTGACCAATATGCAAGGCTGGATGACGAGACGTCATCGTTCACGAGTAGTGATTCCATAGTTTTTTCAAGGAAAACAACCTTTAGAAACCCCTATAAAATTTGAATGCGCTCCAATGGTCGGATCAAAAGTTATGGCCCTTTGCAATTGATACCCAAGGCTCGAAAACCAGCCGTCATCGTCAATGAGTAGCGATTCCATAGCTTTCCTAAGGAAAACTACCTCTGGAAACCCCTGTAAAATTTATACACAATCCAATCGTCAGATTAAAAGTTATGGCCCTTTACAGCCTATACTAAAGGCTGGACAACTAAACATCATCGTCAATGGGTATCGATTATATAGTTATACCAAAGAAAAACAACCTCTAGAAACCCTTATAAAATTTGAGCACAATCCAGTGGTCGGATCAAAAGTTATGGCCCTTTGCAACTCATACTCAAGGTTGGACGACCAGCCATTATCGTTAATGAGTAGCCATTCCTTGACTTTCCCAAGGAAAACAATGTCTCGAAACCCTTGTAACATTTGACGGTGATCGAACGGTCGGATCAAAAGTTATGGCCTTTTACAACTGATACTCAAGCTTGGACAAGCTTGGATGACCAACTGTCATCGTCAATGAGCAGCGATTCCATGACTTTCCCAAGGAAAACAATCTTTAGAAACCCCTGTAAAATTTGAGCGTGATCGAATGGTCGGATCAAAAGTTATAGCCCTTTGCAACCAATACTCAAGGTTGGACGACGAGACGTCATCGTCCACGAGTAGTGATTCCATAGCTTTTTTTAGGAAAACAACCTATGGAAGCACCTGTTAAATTTGAGCGCGATCTAACGACTAGATCAAAAGTTATGGCCCTTTGCGACCGATACTCAAGGCTAGACGACCAGCCGTCATCGTTAATGAGTAGCGATTCCATAGCTTTCCCAAGGAAAACAACCTCTCGAAACCCTTGTAAATTTTGAGCATGATCGAATTGTCAGATCAAAAGTTATAGCCCTTTGCATTTGATACTCAAGGTTGGACGACAAGCCATCATCGTCAATGAGGAGCGATTCCATAGCTTTTCTGAGGAAAACAACCTCGGTAACCCCTATAAAATTTATGCATGATCCAACGGTCACATCAAATGTTATAGCCTTTTGCGGCCCATACTAAAGGCTGGACAACCGGACATCATCGTCAATGAATAGGTATTATATAGATTTTTCAAGGAAAACAACTTGTGGAAGCCCCTATAAATTTTGAGTGCGATCCAAAGATCGGATCAAAATTTGTGGCCTTTGGCAACCAATACTAAAGGCAGGACAACTACCTGTCATCGTTAATAAGTAGCAATTCCATAGCTTTCCCAAGGAAAACAACCTCTGGAAACCCTTGTAAAATTTAAGCGCAATCCAACAGTCAGATCAAAAGTGATGGTCGTTTGCAGGTGATTAGTACTTAAAAGTGCATTTTTATCAAGGTTTTATATCATCATTTTGCACTTGAAGTATCAATAACTCCTTAACTAAAACATGTTTTATAATAATATATCTAATAATATAAGATACCTTTAATTTATGGTAAATATTTATTTTAAATACAGGCCTATCACATAAATGAAAGGATTGATTGATGAATTTAAGAACTGAAATTGAAAGGATAAAGAGATGGCCAAACTTAGAAAAGAGATGTCGTTGCAATCCAAACCGGAACACTGTTCGGTAATTGGGTCATATCTGGAGCTATAGATCTCAGATTTAGGTCTATTTTATATGGATGGAAAGGTAAGACATAGGCCTCCAACTTTGATATGGAGCCTAAGATCTAAAAAGGCTATTTTCAAGTCCAAATTATAGCAACAACACAAAAGCCTGAATATGTCTTCCAGCCCGAGCACTGTTCAGTATTTGGCCTATATCTGGAGTTCTAGAAGTCTAAATGAGCTGAATGTTTTACACAAGAAAGTTGAGACAATGTCCTACAACTTTCATGTTTTCGAGTGGCTCCAATTTTGACGTTAGCAATGACGTTTTGGGCAGACAAGAGAAGATAAGGATTGTCACCAAGTCAAGAGTTGGCCACCCACTTATCAATTAGTCATCAAATCAATAGTTCCCAATTTTGGCCTATAAAAGGAGGCATTTGCCATGCATTTAGGCATCTTGGTCTCTAGATCAAGATCATGTTCTTGCTTTCTCTCTTTGTATTTTTTGTAATGTTTATGCTTTGCTTTCATTAATATCAAGTTTATGCCTTTCATTTCCTTTCATTTACTTAGTTAACTTTTATCTTATTTATGTTCTTATTTTGTTTATTTATTTTTCTTTGTTTCATTATGTCTAGCTAAGTTTATTATGTCAAGGTGAAAAGGTTACACTAATGGTGTAAGAATAAGTATAGTGTAAACTTAATATGGACTTTAATGTTTGATACTAACATGTTTTGTATCTGTTATCTTGTTCACTCTTTAATACTTTGCTGGTTAAATGATTAATCTTGATTTATGTTGTATAACACTTGGTACAACAAATGCTTGGCACTTTCATAGTTCATACTGTATGGTATAACCGACACCTAAGCTATGAAAGGAACTTGACTTGTTGTTAACATAAGTTATAATCATGAATGCTTAACGAGATTTACAAGTACTAGCATTAATCGAATAAGATGACTAATGTAATCATGTTAACAATCTATAATCTAATTGGAACCTCCTTTATGTGTGGTTTCCGATTGAAAAATAAGAGTTTATACTATACTTGTTTGACATACCGTTAGTGGAACCTCTAACCTTGACATTTGTTATTATCATTGTTTAATCATTATATTAATATTCCATCTCAAAGTTCTCATCTTCTTCTCCTTCTTTTTCTTTATTATTGTTATTATTATTATTATTACTATTATTAGTATTACTACTATTATTATTATTGCTATTGTTATTATTGTTATTATTATTATTGTTGTTGTTGTTGTTGTTATTGTTGTTGTTGTTGTTGTTGTTGTATTATTATTATTTATAATTTGTACAATTAACCTCCCTGTGGTTCGACCCCGGTCTTACCGGGTTATTTGTTAGTTCGACACTCTTACAGTTGGGAGAAGACATCAATCTTTTCGTCGTGTCAGCAGGCCATACTAAAGGCTGGATGACCAAACATCATTGTCAAGGCGTAGGATTATATACCTTTTCCAAGGAAAACAACCTGTGTAAACCCTTGTAAAATTTCAGCACCATCCAACAATTGAATCAAAAGTTATGGCCCTTGGCAACCGATACTCAAGGCTAGACGCCCATCAGTCATTGTTAATGAGAAGCGAATTGATAGCTTTTCTGAGGAAAACAACCTGTGGAAGTCCCTGTAAAATTTGAGGGCGATGCAATTATCGAATCAAAAGTTATGGCCCTTCACACTCGATACTCAAGGCTGGACAACCTGTAGTCATCATTAATGAGTAGCAATTCCATAACTTTCCCAAGGAATGCAACCTCTGGAAACCCCTAAAACTTTTAAGTGTGATCTAACGATCGGACCAAAAGTTATGGCACGTATCACTCGATACTAAAGGCTGGACGACTAGCTGTCATCATTAATGATTAGCTATTCCATAGTTTTTCTAAGGAAAACAACCTCTGGAAACCCCTATAAAATTTGAGCACAATCCAACGATCTGATAAAAAATTATAGCCCTTTGCAATCGATACTAAAGGCTGGACGACTAGCATCCATCGTTAATAAGTAGCGATTCCATACCTTTCCCAAGGAAAACAACCTCTGGAATCCCCAGTAAAATTTTAGCACAATCCAGCGGTTAGATCAAAGTTATGGCCCTTTGCAACTAATCCTCAAGGTTGGACGGCCAGCCATCATCATCAATCAGGAGCGATTCCATGACTTTCACAGGGAAACCAATCTTTAGAAACACTTGTAAAATTTGAGTGTGATCGAACGGTCGGATCAAATGTTATGGCCCTTTGCGACCAATATGCAAGGCTGGACGACGAGACATCATCATTCACGAGTAGTGATTCCATAGCTTTTTTGAAGAAAACAACCTTTAGAAACCCCTATAAATTTGAGTGCGCTCCAATGGTCAGATCAAAAGTTATGGCCCTTTGCAACCGATACCCAAGGCTCGAAAACCAGCCATCATCGTCAATGAGTAGCGATTCCATAGCTTTCCTAAGGAAAACTACCTCTGGAAACCCCTGTAAAATTTATACACAATCCAACCGTCAGATTAAAAGTTATGGCCCTTTACATCCTATACTAAAGGATAGAAAACTAGACATCATCGTCAATGGGTATCGATTATATAGTTATACCAAAGAAAAACAACCTCTAGAAACCCTTATAAAATTTGAGCACAATCCAGTGGTCGGATCAAAAGTTATGGCCCTTTACAACTCATACTCAAGGTTGGAGGACCAGCCATCATTGTTAATGAGTAGCCATTCCTTGACTTTTGATTAGTACTTAAAAGTGTATTTTTATCATGGTTTTATATCATCATTTTGCACTTGAAGTATTAATAACTCCTTAACTAAAACATGTTTATAATAATATATCTAATAATATAAGATACCTTTAACTTATGATAAATGTTCATTTTAAATGCAGGCCTATCACATAAATGAAAGGATTGATTGATGAATTTAAGAACTTAAATTGAAAGGACAAAGAGATGGCTAAACTTTGAAAAGAGATGTCGGTGCAATCCAAATCGGAACACTGTTCGGTAATTGGGTCATATCTGGAGCTATAGATCTCAGATTTAGGTCTACTTTATATGGATGGAAAGGTAAGACATAGGCCTACAACTTTTATATGGAGCCAAAAATCTAAAAAGGCTATTTTCAAGTCCAAATTATTGCAACAACAAAGAAGCCCGAAGCTGTCCTCCAGCCCGAGCACTGTTCAGTATTTTGGCCATTTTCAATGAGCTGAATTTTTTACACAAGAAAGATGAGACAATTGTCTACAACTTTCATGTTTTCAACTAGCTCCAGTTTTGACGTTATCAATGACGTTTTGGGCAGACAAGAGAAGATAAGGATTGTCACCAAGTCAAGAGTTGGCCACCCACTCATCAATTAGTCATCAAATCAATAGTTTCCAATTTTGGCCTATAAAAGGAGGCATTTGCCATGCATTTAGGCATCTTGGTGTCCAGATCAAGATCATGCTCTTCCTTTCTCTCTTTGTATTTTTTGTAATGTTTATGCTTTGCTTTCATGAATATCAAGTTTATGCCTTTCATTTCCTTTCATTTACTTAGCTAACTTTTATCTTATTTATGTTCTTATTTTGTTTATTTATTTTTCTTTCTTTCATTATATCTAGCTAAGTTTATTATGTTAAGGTGAAAAGGTTACACTAATGGTGTAAGAATAAGTATAGTGTAAACTTAATATGGACTTTAATGTTTAATACTAACATATTTTGTGTTTGTTATCTTGTTCACTCTTTAATACTTTGCTTGTTAAATGACTAATCTTGATTTATGTTGTATAACACTTGGTACAACAAATGCTTGGCACTTTCATAGTTCATACTGTATGGTATAACCGACACTTCAGCTATGAAAGGAACTTGATTTGTTATTAACATAAGTTATAATCATGAATGCTTGACGAGATTTACAAGTATTAGCATTAATCGAATAAAATGACTAATGTAATCATGTTAACAATATATAATCTGATTGGAACCTTCTTTGTGTGTTGTTTCCAATTGAATAATAAGAGTTTATACTATACTTGTTTGACATACCATTAGTGGATCCTCTAACCTTGACATTTGTTATTATGATCGTTTAATCCTTACATTAATATTTCATCTTCAAGTTCTAATCTTCTTCTTCTTCTTCTTTTTTCTTTATTATTATTATTATTATTATTATTATTATTATTATTATTATTATTATTATTATTATTATTATTATTATTAGTATTAGTATTACTACTACTACTATTATTAGTACTATTATTATTATTAGTACTATTAGTATTATTATTATTATTATTATTGTTGTTGTTGTTGTTATTACTATTATTATTGTTCTTGTTGTTATTGTTATTGTTGTTGTATTATTGTTATTTATAATTTGTACAATTAACCTCCCTGTGGTTCAACCCCGGTCTTGCCGAGTTATTTATTACTTCGACACTCCTGCACTTGGGAGAAGACATCAATCTTTTAGTCGTGTCAACTTTCATAGGGAAAACAATCTCTCGAAACCCTTGTAAAATTTGAGCGCGATCGAACGATCGAATCAAAAGTTATGGCCTTTTTCAACCGATACTCAAGGCTAGACAAGCAACCATCATCGTTAATGAGTAGCGATTCCAAAGCTTTCCCACAGAAAACAACCTATGGAAGCCCCTGTTAAATTTAAGCGCGATCCAACGACCAAATCAAAAGTTATAGCCCTTTACAACCGATACTCAAGTCTGGACATCCAACCGTCATCATTAATGAGTAGCGATTCCATTGCTTTCCCAAGGAAAACTACCTCTGTAAACCCCTGTAAAATATGAGCATGATCCAACAGCCATATCAAAAGTTGGGGCCCTTTGCAACCCATACCAAAGGATGGATGCCCAGACATCATCGTCAATGAGTAGCAATTATATAGTTTTTCTGAGGAAAACAAGCTTTGGAAACCCTTCTAAATTTTAAGCACGGTCTAACTATTGGATCAAAAGTCATGGCCCTTTGCAACCGATACTCAAGGCTGGACAAGTAGCCATCATCATTAATGAGTAGCGATTCCATACCTTTCCTAAGGAAAACAACCTCTAGAAACCCCTATAAAATTTAAGCACGATCCAACGGTAAAATAAAAAGTTATGGTCCTGTAAAATTATATACCTTACCTAAAGGCTGGACGAGTAGACATCATCATCAAGGCGTAGGGATTATATAGCTTTTCTGAGGAAAACAACTTGTGTAAAACCCTGTAAAATTAGAGTGCCATCTAATAGTCGGATCAAAAGTTCCTTTGGCAATCGATACTTAAGGCTGGATGACCAATATCATTATCAATAAGAAGCGAATTAATAGCTTTTCCGAGGAAAACAACTTGTGGAAGTCCCTATAAAATTAGAGCTCGATCTAGTGATCAAATCAAAAGTTAAGGCCCTTTACACCTGATACTCAAGGCTGGACGACCTGCCATCATCGTTCATGAGTAGCAATTCCATAACTTTCCCAAGGAAAACAACCTCTGGAAACCCCTGAAAATTTTAAGCGCGATCTAACGGTCGGATCAAAAGTTATGGCCCTTTGCAGCTGATACTAAAGGCTGTATGACTAGCTATCATTGTTAATGAGTAGTGATTCCATAGCTTTCTAAAAGAAAACAACCTCTAGAAACCCCTATAAAATCTAAGCGCAATCCAACGATCTAATAAAACATTGTGGCCCATTGCAACTGATAATCAAGGCTAGACTGCTAGCAGTCATTGTTAATGAGTAGCGATTCCATACCTTTCCTAAGGAAAACATCCTTTGGAAACCCCTGTAAAATTTGAGCGTGATCCAACGGTCGGTTCAAAAGTTATGGCCCTTTACAACTGATACTCAAAGCTAGACGACCAGCTATCATCGTTAATGAGTAGCGATTCCATAACTTTCCCAAGGAGAACAACCTTTGGAAATCCCTGTACAATTTAAGCGCGATTGAATGGTTGGATCAAAAGTTATGGCCCTTTGCAACCAATACTCAAGGCTGGACGACGAGACATCATCGTTCACGAGCATCGTTTCCATAGCTTTTTTGAGGAAAACTATAAATGCCCAAAAGAAAAAATATATAGAGAGAGAGAGAAAGAGAGAATTGATGACTCCACCATCGCTGCTGATTTATGAAATGGCAGTGATGTAATTTTCGCTACTGATTTCCTAAATCAGTAGTGATGTCGTTTCACTACCTATTTCTAAATCGGCAGCGATATAGTTTTTGCTATCGATTTCCTGAATCGGCAGCGACATAGTTATTTTTAAGTAATCTTAAAGAGTTGGAGGGAGGGGTAAAACCGGTTTTAGATAGACCAAAAGAAGAATAAGAACACATCTAAACCAACCCCCAAATAACCCACTTCATTTAATGGGGAGTATAATAAATACAAGGAGGAGAGAGAGGAAGATCCATCCTCTTTCCAAAGTTGTCTCCAGCAGCTGTATGTCGATCTTCCCTTCCTTTTCCCCAACAAAAACCTAAACCAAACCAGTAAAGAGTGCTTTGTGAATGTGTGAGGGAAAGATGAGACCTTGAGAGAAGATTGGACAACTACCTAGAGGAAAGGAAATGAGGGCTGGAAACGTGAGAGGAAGAAGAAGAAGGAGAACCAACAGGAGAAGAGAAAGAATAGTGTCAAACCTTCCTCAAATTAGTTAGATTCGAAAGGTATGGGTCATGAAACTTCCTTCCTCTTCTCCTAAAGACTAAAAACGAAAATGAAGAAGAAAACCTTAAGAAAATTGACCTAAGACCAAGCTAGCTATGAAGGAACTAAAATTAACTGGGAGGACAAGGAAACAGTAATGAAATGAGGCCAATTTTAGAATATCTAACAAAGAAAAATGAATAAAATGGAAATAACAAATCATGGTAAAGGGCTAGCTTTAACTATGGGGTTGGCCAGCAAGCATGTCTATGCTCTGCTGGGATTTGTTAAAGGATTATATGCTGAAATTGATAGTTTCAATGTGTGTGTTCTGTTGGAACTTAGTGACAGTGCATGTGCTAGGGTTGTTACAGCATGTGTGGTGTGTGTTCATGCTAAAATATGTGTTGTGCAGCGAAACTATGATTTGCTGCCGAAACTGTGTCAGCTACAGCGAATTAGCATTCGCTACCGAAATTGAGATGTCTGCAGCTAATTTGTGTTTCACTACCAAAACTGAGTCTTCTGCAGCGAATTAGCATTTGCTGCCCAAATTATGTATTGTGCGGCGAAATTGTGATTCGCTGCCGAAACCGTGTCGGTTGTGTGTTGTGCAGCGAAACTGTGATTCATTGTCAAAACTGAGTCTTCTGCAGCGAATTAGCATTTGCTGCCGAATTGTGTATTGTGCAGCGAAAACTATGATTCGCTGCGAAAACTGTGTTGACTGCAGCGAATTAGCACTTACTGCCAAAATTGAGTTGTTTGTAGCGGATTTATGATTTGCTACTGATTGTGCATCAAAAGTGTCATTAAGTCTCTTATTTTACATATGTATTTATTGTTTTTATTTGGTTGTTTTTATAATAATTGATGTGTTTTTTAGTAATGAAGTTTGTTTTAATGTTTCGATAGGTTTTTGGAGCTTAAATGAATTAATTCAGAAAATTCAACGTCGGAATTCAGAACAAAGAATTGAAGAGACATTTAGTTGAAGATTGAAGCAAATCTTGGTTCAAATAAGTGCTCTAAATTTGTCCCAAAAATCAATTGTATTCCAATTCTAGAAAAGAATATCATATGATTTATTTCAAGCCCAAACTTGCCTTATGTTGTGTGCAAACTTCAACCATTAAACACTCAAGGTTTCAATGTCAATCTTAGCCCAAATAATAAGTACATTTGTATACTTATTTGATGCTCAAATTCAGCCCAAAATCAGCCCCAAATCAGCCCTAAATCAACCCCAAATCAACCTTCAAATCAACCCAAACACAATCCATGATCTTACATGTCCACACAACAAATAACAATTGATTTATTTTGGGTAATCCATTGATCCAAAAAGGCAAGCAGATGGATGGAAAGCTGGAGGGGATATTTTAACATTATTTTGGGTAAAAAAGAAGAAGGAGACACCTCATAAATGAGGAAGAAAAACGTGCACCAAAAGTAGTTATAAAGCTGTCTTGATTTGATTTTTCAGAACACCTTTCGGTGTTTTGCCCATAACTTTTGACTCAGGTGTCCAAATGAGCTTTTCTTTAATGATCTGGAAAGGTGACAGAATTGCCTATAAATATGTCTCTAATAGACTTCTCCAAAAAAACGATTCTAAGAGGGTCGAATTGCTGTCCAAAGTTAGAGTCAGATTTGTGTCCGAATTTTTTCTGAAATTGTAGTGTTCTTCTTTATAGATTTCGATTCTTTAGTTTGTAAAACTTATTATTTCTGTTTTATTCAAGTTATTTCATGTTTATTGAAGTGTTCTTATATATAATCATGGTTGGCTAAAATCTTTCTTGGATCCAAATCATGGATAATGGTAATTGAGGTGAGTTCTTTAGGATATGAATGAATCTTAATGTTTATCTTCTCATTTTCTTCATGAATGATTTATTATTGCAAAGAAATTTTAGAAACCATTTAAGTAATGTTATAATCTTGAATTTTTATGCACAAACTTTAGTTTTGGTATAGAGATTGCTTGATTCAATGTCTTACTTAATATGAAAGTACTTGTTCATTCTTAAGCAATAATCAATCTTCATCTTTCTAAACTTTATTGTAATATCTTCCGATCTAATATCACCATCGTTGATATTAGGTTGAGTTATCTTATATATGTTGAAGAAATCACCAATACATCACCATTAAAATTGATTTGGACCAAGACTTACTTTTTCTTGTCATTTAAAATCTATTTACATTTTTTTTTATCTTTAAAAACAAATCCATCAATTATTTTCAACCAAGTTATTGTTAATTTAATTTCTCTTGAGTTTTTTTTTTGTTACTTAGCTTAATTTCCAGATCTAGCCCTCTGTGGATATGACCTCGATCTTACCGAGTTAATTGTTACATCGCACACTCGTGCACTTGCGAGTTAAAACAAGCCGATCATAAAAAGCGGTCAAGCAGCTACCGAAACTCAGTCTTCTGCAGCGAATTAACATTCATCACCGAGTTGTGTATTGTGCAGCGAAATTGTGATTCACTACCGAAACTGAGTCTTCTGTAGCGAATTAGCATTCGTTACCAAATTGTGTGTTGTGTAGCGGAATTGTGATTCGCTGCTGAAATTGTGTCGGCTACAATGAATTAGCATTTGCTGCCAAAAATGAGTTGTCTGCAGTGAATTTGTGATTCGCTGTCGAAATTGAGTCTTCTAGAGCTCATTAGCATTCCCTGCCAAATCGTGTGTTCTGCAACGAATTTGTGATTCGCTATCGAAACTATGTCATCTACAACAAATTAACAATTCACTGTTGAGTGACGTGTTCTGCAGCAAATTTGCGATTTGCTACCATGGTGGAGTTGTTTGCAGCAAATCACTGTCGAAGTTGAGTTGGTTGCAGCGAAATTGTGATCCGCTGCTGAAATTGAGTTGTTTGGAACGAAACAGTTCTCATTGCTGAATTGGGCAGCCTGCAGAGAACCAGTTCTCGCTGTTTTGTGACCATTGATGTCTTAGGTGGTGCGGTCGGAATTAAACCATCGTCAAGACAAGAACAACCCACAAGTGGAGCAAGTAGGTGGCTTGTACCTCTCTTTTTCATATGTTAAATAATGAGATATTTTAACATGAATGTTACCCTAATGGGTTAGAATAGATATCAAATTGTCAAACGTTTAAATGTTGTCAAATGGTTGATTAGCTTCAACTAATAGCATTGAAAGGTATGACTGGGACAAGGGAATGATTAGCCTCGGCTAATGGTATCCGAAGGGATGACTAGGACAAATGATTGAGTAGCTTCAGCTAAAGGCATCCGAAGTGGATGATCAGGGTGAGTGAATGGTTAACCCTAGAAAATAATGCCTCAAGAGGACAATTGGGTTTAAGATTATGGTTGATTGCAAGAATTGGTGCATTTATATACACTACAAGTTGTGTATACTAAGTATATGAAGAAACTATAAACATCATGCATCAAACATGGAAAAATGTTAATGTATCATTAATCTGTCGGATCATTTAATTATCATTATTATTAATAAGTAATTGCATTCTCTTAAATGTTTTGTACTACAACAGGGTCATCACATCAACAAGATGCCCAGGAAACCCAATACACGGGAACCTACTTTTGCAAGGAGTCATGTAGTTGCATCCTAAATCATGATGTATTTTGTATAAATCAATGTATTAAACGTATAACTTTTATTGGATCCTTTTGTTAAATTCATAATGACTATTATTAGGATAGGAATACAAACTCATGTCTTTGTATGTATATTATAATGTGAACTTCTAATCATTCAAACATAATATTATGTGTTTATGTAAGATTCACTTTTAAATGCAATGTTGAATGTCTTTGATATATGGATTGCATCTTGATGATGTGAGGAAACAGGTTCACCAATTACCGACACGATGTGTGTTAAGTAAAAAAAAATTTAAGGTTATTTGGGGCTTGAAAAGCCGGGTTGTTACAAAAACAACCTCTAGAAATCCCTATAAAATTTAAGCATGATGATGCAATGGTCGGATCAAACGTTATGGCCCTTTGCAACCAATGCTCAAGGCTAGACAACCAGCTGTCACCATCAATGAGTAGCGATTCCATAGCTTTCCCAAGGAAGACAACCTCTCAAAATGCCTATGAAATTGGAGCATGATCGAATGGTAGAATCAAAAGTTATAGCCCTTTCCAACCGATACTCAAGGCTTGACGATGAGACATCATTGTTAATGAGTAGCGATTCCATAGCTTTTTTAGGCAAAATAACCTCAAGAAACCCCTGTAAAATTTAAGCACGATCTAATGATCTGATCAAATATTCTGGCCATTTGCAACTGATACTCAAGGTTGGACGACCAACCGTCATAGTTAATAAGTAGCAATTCCTTTATTTTCCCAAGGAAAACAACCTTTGGAAACCCCTGTAAATTTGAGCACGATTAAGTAGTTAAATAAAACGTTATGGCCCTTTATAGCCCATATTAATGAGGAGCGATTCCATAGCTATACCAAAGGAGAACAACCTGTGGAAGCCCCTGTAAAATTTGAGTGCAATCCAACGGTCAGATCAAAAGTTGTAGCCCTTTGTAACCCATACCAAAGGTTGGATGACTAGATATCATCGTCAATGAGTAGCGATTACATAGCTTTTCTAAGGAAAACAAGCTGTGGAAACCCTTGTAAATTTTAAGCGTGATCTAACCCGGATAAAAACTTATGGCCCAACCATCATTATTAATGAGTAGTGATTCCATAGCTTTTTCGAGGAAAACAACTTCTAGAAACCTAGTAAAATTTGAGCTCTATCCAATGATCATATCAAAAGTCATGGCCCTTTGCAACCGATACTCAAGGCTGGACGACCAGCCATCATTGTCAGTGGGTAATGATTCCATAACTTTCTTAAGGAAAATAACCTTTGGAAACCCCTATGAAATTTGAGCGTAATCCAACTATCGAATCAAAAGTTATAGCTCTTTGCAACCGATACTCAAGGTTGGATGCCCACCCATCATCGTTAATGAGTAACGATTTCATAGCTTTCCCAAGGAAAATAACTCTAGAAACTCCTATCAAATTTGAGAGAGATCTAATGGTTGGATCAAAAGTTATAGCCCTTTGTAACCAATACTTAAGATTGGACGACCACCTGTCATCGTTAATGAGTAGTGATTCCATAACTTTCCCAAGGAAAACAAACTCTTGAAGCCCAATTTTGAAAGCGATCTAACTATCGGATCAAAAGTTATGGCCCTCTGCAACCGATATCATGGTTGGACGACCAGCCATCATCATTAATGAGTTGCGATTCCATAGCTTTCCCAAGGAAAACAACCTGTGGAAGCCCCTATAAAATTTGAGCGCGATCCAATGGTTTGATAAAAAAATTATGGCCCTTTGCATCCAATACTCTAGGTTGGATGACTACCCATCATTATTAATAAGTGGCAATTCCATAGCTTTCCCAAGGAAAACAACCTTTGGACACCCTTGTCAAATTTCAGCTCGATCTAAAGGTCAAATGAAAAGATATGGCCCTTTGCAGCCCATACTAAAGGCTAGACGACTAGACATCATTGTCAATAAGTAGCGATTATATAGCTTTTCCAAGGAAAACAACCTCTTGAAACCCCTTAGAAAATTGAGCACGATCTAACGGTCAGATCAAAAGTTGTGTGATTAGTACTTAAAAGTGCATTTTTATCAAGGTTTTGTATCATCATTTTGCACTCGAAGTATCAATAACTCCTTAACTAAAGCATATTTTATAATAACGTATCTAATAATATAAAATACCTTTAATTTATGGTAAATGTTCATTTTAAATGTAGGCCTATCACATAAATGAAAGGATTGATTGACGAATTTAAGAACTGAAATTAAAAGGACAAAGAGATGGCCAAACTTAGAAAAGAGATGTCGGTGCAATGTAAACCGGAACACTATTCGGTAATTGGGTCATATGTGGAGCTATAGATCTTAGATTTAGGTCTACTTTATATGGATGGAAAGGTAAGAGATAGGCCTACAACTTTTATATGGAGCCCAAAATCTAAAAAGGTCATTTTCAAGTCCAAATTGTAGCAACAACAAAGAAGCCTGAATCTGTCTTCCAGCCCGAGCACTGTCATCAAGTCAAGAGTTGGCCACCTACTCATCAAATCAATAGTTCCCAATTTTGGCCTACAAAAGGAGGCATTTGTCATACATTTAGGCATCTTGGTTTCCAAATCAAGATCATGTTCTTGCTTTCTCTCTTTGTATTTTTTGTAATGTTTATGCTTTGCTTTCATTAATATCAAGTTTATGCCTTTCATTTCCTTAGTTAACTTTTATCTTATTTATATTCTTCTTTTGTTTATTTATTTTTATTTCTTTCATTATGTCTAGCTAAGTTTATTATGTCTAGGTGAAAAGGTTACACTAATGGTGTAAGAATAAGTATAGTGTAAACTTAATATGGACTTTAATGTTTGATACTAACATGTTTTGTATTTGTTATCTTGTTCATTATTTAATACCTTGCTTGTTAAATGACTAATCTTGATTTATGTTGTATAACACTTGGTACAACAAATCCTTGGCACTTTTATAGTTCATACTATATGGTATAACCAACACCTGAGCTATGAAAGGAACTTGATTTGTTGTTAACATAAGTTATAATCATAATGCTTGGCAAGATTTACAAGTATTAACATTAATCGAATAAGATGACTAATGTAATCATGTTAACAATATATAATCTAATTGGAACCTCCTTTATGTGTGGTTTCCAATTGAATAATAAGAGTTTATACTATACTTGTTTGACATACTATTAGAGGAACCTCTAACCTTGACATTTGTTATTATCATTGTTTAATCCTTACATTAATATTCCATCTCAAAGTTCTCATCATCTTCTTCTCCTCCTCCTCCTTTTTCTTTATTATTATTATTATTATTATTATTATTATTGTTACTACTACTACTACTACTACTACTACTATTATTATTGTTATTACTGTTATTATTATTGTTGTTGTTATTGTTATTGTTATTGTTGTTGTATTATTGTTATTTATAATTTATACAATTAACCTCCCTATGGTTCGACCTCGGTCTTGCCAGGTTGTTTATTACTTTGACAGTCCTACACTTGGGAGAAGACATCAATCTTTTAGTCCTGTCAAGTTTTTGGTGTCGTTGCCGGGGAGGTAAGTTTTGTATAAATTATAATATTTATTTTATTTTCTCTTTTCACTTTTCTTGTATATAACTTTGTTTCTTGTTTCTTCTTCTTTTGTTTTCTTCTTCCTTTTATTCTATTCCTACAAGTGCATGGGAGTATAGTCACGTACATCAAGTGGTAGACTTTGTAGGGTATCCTCATCATTTTCAGAAAATATGGCCAAAGAAGATAATCAATCACTTCATAATGAGAATAATAAGAATAACCGTGCTAGAACACTTAGAGACCACATGAATCCCACAAGAACAAGTGCACCATCATGCATAGTTTTTCCTCCCGATGCATCTCATTTTAATTTTAAGCCACGCATTATTCAACTTTTACCTTCTTTTCATGGCTTAGAATTGGAAAATCCATACTTGCATTTAAGGGAATTTGAGGAGGTCTGCAACACATATAATAATTCAAATTGTAGCATGAACACCATTATATTAAAGCTTTTTCCTTTTTCATTAAAAGATAAAGCTAAAATATGGCTATAAAATTTGAGATCAAGATCCATTCGTGCTTGGGATGAAATGCAACAACAGTTTTTAAAGAAGCTTTTCCCATCTCACAGAACAAACTCTTTCAAAAGACAAATCACCACTTTCACTCAAAAACCAGGAGAAACATTTTACCAATGTTGGGATAGGTATAGAGACTTGCTTAATACTTGCCCTCATCATGGTTTTGAAACATGGAGATTGGTTTCATATTTTTATGAAGGGTTAACACCTAGAGATAGACAAATGGTTGAATTGATGTGTAATGGAACTTTTGAAGATAAAGAACCTAATGAAGCAATGGAGTACTTAGACTTGTTAGCTGAAAATGCTCAAAATTAAGACACCACGGGTACTTATGAGGCACCGAGTAAAACTCAACCTCATATATCTAGTGGAGGTATGTACAACCTTAGAGAAGATCATGACCTCCAAGCCAAGTTTGCATCTTTAGCTAGAAAAGTCGAGGCACTAAAATTGAAAAGGAGTGGTCAATTAAAATCTTTTGAAAACATTGTGTGTCAAATATGTGAAACAAATGAACACTCAACCAATAACTATCTAACCTATTGAGGTAGCTTTACTATTCAAAATAAAATTGTTTGTGGAATTAGGTTACTACTAGCCCTACCCTATTAAGGCCAATTTCCACTATTTTCTAGGGTTTTTAGGCAATTTTAGTTTTCTAAGGTAGGATTTTCGTATAATTTGCATTGTTTTCGATCTCTTGCGTGGTTGGTTTCTTTTGAGTTTTCTTGATGATTTATGCCAATAACCCGTTCTACTAATCAAATTCAACTACAGTTGGATCTCGAAATAGAAAAAACTTTACTCAGGTTACGCAAGGAAGCTCACCTCAACACCATGGCTATTGTACAACAATAGACACTCAAGGAGCTTGCTACTCCTAACATGGAAAATCAGCCACTATGCATAAACATCGACAATAATGTAAACTTTGAGCTCAAATCTAGTTTTATACACTTGCTATCAATATTCAATGGTCTTGCAGACGAAGTGACACAACTAAAAGATTGATGTCTTTTCCCAAGTGCAGGAGTGTCGAAGTAATAAATAATTCGGCAAGACCGGGGTCGAATCACAGGGAGGTTAATTGTACAAATTATAAATAATAATAATACAACAACAATAATAGTAACAACAACAACAACAAGAATAATAATAATAATAATAATAATAATAATAATAATAATAATAATAATAATAATAATAATAATAATAATAGTAATAATAATAATAATAATAATAATAATAATAATAATAATAATAATAATAAAGAAAAAGAGGAAGAAGAAGATGAGAATTTTGAGATGGAATATTAACGTAAAGATTTAACAACGATAACAATAAATGTCAAGGTTAGAGGATCTACTAATGGTATGTCAAACAAGTATAGTATAAACTCTTATTAGTCAATTGGAAACCACACACAAAGGAGGTTCCAATCAAATTATAGATTGTTAACATCATTACATTAGTCATCTTATTCAATTAATGCTAGTACTTGTAAATCTCGTCAAGCATTCATGATTATAACTTATATTAACAACAAATCAAGTTCCTTTCATAGCTCAGGTGTTGGTTATACCATACAGTATGATACGATCCAAGCAAGGTCAAATTTGAATTTTGATGTAAAATGTGCAACTACCCAATTTTACGGCAATAGTCATAATTCTCAATCCGACCGTTGGATCGAGCTGAAGGTTTACGTGGAGTCTCCTAACATGTTGTATTACCTTGGGTTAAAATTTCAGGTCAATCAGAGTTCGGGAAGGTATCTCAATACGGGTCACCAGAGGCTGTACGGATTTTGTTATTTACTTCCTTTTGACTTGTGGACTTCCTATTTGGCTAGGATTCTTTTCCTAAAGGGATACGGCAGCTTATTTTGGAAATATACTAATTCTACAAGGATGTTTGATGGGCTGCAACATAGTTTTCAAGTGGCAAGGATTCATAATTATTTCAGAATCCTTTTCTTACAAGGATTCCTTATTCATCCGAGCTACAAAAGGAAAGAAGACTATTCAGATAAATAAAACTTCTTGTTTGCCGCACTTTGTGTGTATATGTGTTGGTGAGATAATCTCCCTTCCATGGTTCTCTAAATGAACTAAAAAATGACTTATCGAAGAACAACTGTCTTCGTGGCGTCATCCTTATACTTCTCGTTCGCGAATCAATATTCGTTGGGTGGGGGTTTCCGTTTCCAATAGTGCTGGTGCCTAGGTACAAGTTATCTTTGTGTCACACTCCTATCAAACCTGATTTTACTTGGCTTTCCGGGAATTGGCATCTTTGCGTGTGGGTTGCGTGACCATGTGATCACGAGGTTCGCATCACAGTATGGGCTATGAAAGTGCCAAGCATTTGTTGTACCAAGTGTTATACAACATAAATCAAGATTAGTCATTTAACAAGTAAAGTATTAAAGAGTGAACAAGATAACAAATACAAAACATGTTAGTATCAAACATTAAAGTCCATATTGAGTTTATACTAGACTTATTCTTACACCATTAGTGTAACCTTTTCACCTTGACATAATAAACTTAGCTAGACATAATAAAAGAAAGAAAAATAAATAAACAAAATAAGAACATAAATAAGATAAGAGTTAACTAAGTAAAGGAAAGGAAATGAAAGGCATAAACTTGATATTAATGAAAGCAAAGCATAAACATTACAAAAAATACAAAGAAAGAAAGCAAGAGCATGATCTTGATCTAGAGACCAAGATGCCTAAATGCATGGTAAATGCCTCCTTTTATAAGCCAAAATTGGAAACTATTGATTTGATGACTAATTGATGAGTCGGTGACCAACTCTTGACTTAGTGACAATCTTTATCTTCTCTTGTCTGCCCAAAACGTCATTGATAATGTCAAAATTGGAGCCACTTGAAACATGAAAGTTGTAGGAAATTGTCTCAGCATTCTTGTGTAAACAATTCAGCTCATTTGCACTTCTAGAACTCCAAATATGGGCCAAATACTGAACAGTGCTCGGGCTGAAAGACAGATTTGGGCTTCTTTGTTGTTGCTACAATTTGGACTTGAAAATGGCATTTTTAGATCTTGGGATCCATATGAAAGTTGTAGGCCTATCTCTTACCTTTCCATCCATATAAGGTGGACTAAATCTGAGATCTACAGCTCTAGATATAATCCAATTACCGAACAGTGTTCCGGTATGGACTGCACCGGCATCTCTTTTCTAAGTTTGGCCATCTCTTTAACCTTTCAATTTCAGTTCTTAAATTCATCAATCAATCCTTTCATTTATGTGATAGGCCTGTATTTAAAATAAACATTTACCACAAATTAAAGGTATCTTATATTATTAGATATATTATTATAAAACATGTTTTAGTTAAGGAGTTATTCATACTTCAAGTGCAAAATGATGATATAAAACCTTGATAAAAATGCACTTTTAAGTACCAATTATAAAGATCCTCATACTCATCTCAAGGAGTTCCATATGGTTTGCGTTGGCATGAAACTGAATGGAGTTGACAAACAATAGGTTGAGTTGAAAGCTTTCCCTTTTCTTTTTAAAAGGGGCTGCAAAGACATGGTTTTTCTCTATTCTCCCAGGTTATATTGGAACTTGGAATGCCATGAAAAAGATTTTTCTTGAAATGTATTTTCCAGCATCTTAAATTGCCAACATAAAAAAAGAAATATGTGGGATTCGGCAATCTCATAGAGAGACACTCTCTAAATATTAGGAAAGATTTGAGCAACTCTGCATTTAATGTCCTTATCATCAAATACCCGATCAGCTACTCATTCAATATTTCTATGAAGGATTGATGCCTACTGCCTGTAGTGACACGACTAAAAAATTGTTGTCTTCTCCCAAATGCAGGAGTGTCGAAGTAATAAATAACTCGGCAAGACCAGGGTCGAACCACAGGGAGGTTAATTGTACAAATTATAAACAACAATTATAAACAACAATAATAGTAACAATAACAACAATAATAACAGTAGCAATAATAATACTAATAATACTAGTAGTAGTAGTAGTAGTAATAGTAATAATAATAATAATAACAATAATAATAACAATAATAAAGAAAAAGAAGAAGAAGAAAAAGAAGAAAAGTTGATGAGAACTTTGAGCTGGAAAATTAACGTAAGGATTAAACAATGATAACAAACAATGTCAAGGTTAGAGGATCCATTAATGGTATGTCAAACAAGTATAGTATAAACTCTTATTATTCAATTGGAAACCACACACAAAGGAGGTTCCAATCTGATTATAGATTGTTAACATGATTACATTAGTCATCTTATTCAATTAATGCTAATACTTGTAAATCTCGTCAAGCATTCATGATTATAACTTATGTTAACAACAAATCAAGTTCCTTTCATAGCTCAGGTGTTGGTTATACCATACAGTATGGCTATGAAAGTGCCAAGCATTTGTTATACCAATTTTTATACAACATAAATCAAGATTAGTCATTTAACATGCAATGTATTAAAGAGTGAACAAGATAACAAATACAAAACATGTTAGTATCAAACATTAAAGTCCATATTGAGTTTACACTATACTTATTCTTACACCGTTAGTGTAACCTTTTCACCTTGACATAATAAACTTAGCTAGACATAATGAAAGAAAGAAAAATAGATAAACAAAATAAGAACATAAATAAGATAAAAATTAACTAAGTAAAGGAAAGGAAATGAAAGGCATAAACTTGATATTAATGAAAGCAAAGCCTAAACATTACAAAAAATACAAAGAGAGAAATGACACGACTAAAAGGTTGATGTCTTCTCCCAAGTGCAGGAGTGTCGAAGTAATAAATAACCCGGCAAGACCGGGGTCGAACCACAGGGAGGTTAATTGTACAAATTATAAATAAAAATAATACAACAACAATAATAATAATAACAACAACAATAACAATAACAATAACAATAACAATAATAATAATAATAATACTAGTAATAGTAGTAGTAGTAGTAGTAGTAGTAGTAATAATAATAATAATAAAGAAAGAGAAGAAGAAGATGATGATGAGAACTTGGAGATGGAAAATTAATGTAAGGTTTAAACAATAATAATAACAAATGTCAAGGTTAGAGGTTCCACTAATGGTATATCAAACAAGTATAATATAAACTCTTATTATTGAATTGGAAACCACACACAAAGGAGGTTCCAATCAGATTATATATTGTTAACATGATTACATTAGTCATCTTATTCAATTAATGCTAATACTTGTAAATCTCGTCAAGCATTCATGATTATAACTTATGTTAA
This sequence comes from Populus pruinosa, assembly GCA_026413675.1. NCBI lineage: Eukaryota > Viridiplantae > Streptophyta > Magnoliopsida > Malpighiales > Salicaceae > Populus > Populus pruinosa. Next base: position 5,967,629 of record CM048610.1, on the reverse strand, counting down.
CAACAAATCAAGTTCTTTTCATAGCTCAGGTGTCGGTTATACCATACATTATGGGCTATGAAAGTGCCAAGCATTTGTTGTACCAAGTGTTATACAACATAAATCAAGATTAGTCATTTAACAAGCAAAGTATTAAAGAGTGAACAAGATAACAAATATAAAACATGTTAGTATCAAACATTAAAGTCCATATTAAGTTTACATTATACTTATTCTCACACCATTAGTGTAACCTTTTCACCTTGACATAATTAATTTAGCTAGACATAATGAAAGAAAGCAAAATAGATAAACAAAATAAGAACATAAAAGCTAACTAAGTAAAGGAAAGGAAATGAAAGGCATAAACTTGATATTAATGAAAGCAAAGCATAAACATTACAAAAAATACAAAGAGAGAAAGGAAGAGCATGATCTTGATCTGAACACCAAGATGCCTAAATTCGTGGCAAATGCCTCCTTTTATAGGCCAAAATTAGGAACTATTGATTTGATGACTAATTGATAACTGGGTGGCCAACTTTTGACTTGGTGACAATCCTTATCTTCTCTTGTCTGCCCAAAACGTCATTGATAACGTCAAAATTGGAGCCAGTTGCAAACATAAAAGTTGTAGGCAATTGTCTCAGCTTTCTTGTGTAAAACATTCAGCTCATTTGGACTTCTAGAACTCTAGATATGGCCAAAATACCGAACAGTGCTCGGGCTGGAAGACAGATTCGGGCTTCTTTGTTGTTGCTACAATTTGGACTTGATAATGGCCTTTTTAGATCTTGGGCTTCATATGAAAGTTGTAGGCCTATGTCTTACTTTTCCATCCATATAAATTGGACCTAAATCTGAGATATATAACTCCAGATATGACCCAATTACCAAACAGTGTTCCGGTTTGGATTGCACCGACATCTCTTTTCTAAGTTTGACCATCTCTTTATCCTTGCAATTTAAGTTCTTAAAGTCATCAATCAATCTTTTCATTTATGTGATAGGCCTGCATTAAAAATAGACATTTACCACAAATTATAGGTATCTTATATTATTAGATACATTATTATAAAACATATTTTAGTTAAGGAGTTATTGATACTTCAAGTGCAAAATGATGATATAAAACCATGATAAAAATGCACTTTTAAATACTAATCACACCCCTCAACCAGCTTATTACTAGTCCCTAGTAATCAAAGCGTTACAACAATTTGCAAATTTCACAAAGCAAGGTATTCATCATTTAACTTCCATTAATCTATCCAGATAAACAAACTCTCATTAAATTTATATATCTGCTCAATACCTCTTAACAAGATATTAATAAACCTTTCTTTTGTGCTCAATGTATCAACACATAATTATGGGGCTTTTCTTGGAAGAAAACAAAATTTTTGTTCTAATGTTTAAGGTTAACTTCCTTGGGTTGGGATTACTATTTTTGTTTTTTTTTCATTTTTTTTATCTATATACATATAATTTAAAAACATCATGCATCTTTAACCCATGTAACGAGCTTTCAGCTAATGACTCCCAGACCAGTTGGTCTTAGGGCATTAGGTGTTAAGACACCCCTACGAGCTTAGTAACTCGGGTCGCAGATACTGATATGTAGATAGTGCAATGTTTGATTCCATTAAGCTTTTCTCCTCAACCCATGTAACAAGCGTTGGGCCAATAGCTCTCAAGTCAGTTGACTTTAGGGTATTAGGTGTTAAAACACCCCTTCGGGCTTAATTGCTTAGGTTAGGGAGGCTACGAAACCAAACTTATCTACATTTTTATTATCATCATTTTTTTTTCTTTTTTTCTTTTTTTTTTAATTATATACAATCCCTTTCCCTTAGTTGTTACCTTTAACAAAAGAACATAAATAATGTAACAATCCAATATGCAACCCACAATCATATGTTAAAGTGTGTGTGTGTAAATTAAGGTTCAAGAATACATGTTAAATAAGTATATGAGCAGAATTAAGCGGTAACAATACGAGAGTTTGTAAACCTCAATATTTCAGGAAGTATTATAATAAACCTTGTTAAGAATGGTTACTAAGATGCGTCTCAAGAGTCACTTTAACAAAAGAACTCCTTTACTCTGCCATCCTAGTAACAACAATTATGCACATGCTTTACGAAATGAAAAACAATTTTTTTTTTTATCAACTACTACCCTCTCCCCCCAACCAAAACGAGACATTGTCCTCAATGTTCTAAGGTAGAAAGATAGAGTATAGAAGATATCACCTGAAATAACGAACACTGACAAAACCTGAAACACACTGAAACAAAAATAAGAAATAACAAAACACAATAATAAAACCAAAATACACAAAAATTCACAAATGAAGGCTCAAATCCAATCTAAGCTTTTTACGGCTTCCCGTAGATGACCAATTTATGCGACTCATGGAAGGATCAATCACAGGAATGAAAGATTGTAGTTGGTCAATCAATTGTTCAGCAGCAGTAGCAGAGATTATGATTTGTCGTGCAGAAGATGTTAGAAATTCCTGTTCCACAGCATGATCAAGAAAAGACAACAACTTATCATAATAACCATTAACATTTAACAAGCCAATGGGTTTATGGTGAATGTGCAATTGAGCCCAAGAGGAAATATGAAAGATCTCTTCCAATGTGCCTAGACCACCTGGTAAAGCAATGAAAGCATCAGCATGGTTAAACATTGCATTCATTCGAGCCGACATTGTGGAGACCTGAAGTTCCTCTCCAATTGTTTTTCCAATGATGTCCCCTTGTGCCAAAGCTTCAGGGACGACCCCCAAAACTTGACTACCTCCTAAAAATGCAGCTATTGACACACCTCCCATTAACCCAAGACTGCCTCCCCCATACACTAAATAAATCTTTCTCTCAGGCCATCCTTAATGAATTGTATTTTATCTTCACGGTTTATAGATACCATTCCTAAAGAACGACATTGTGTATTACAAGTCCATCTAGCACATCGATGACAGACATCCAGTCGTTTTGCACGACGCTTCTTTGCAAAAGTGCTTTTACCTGTTCCAAGCATGTGTGAAATGAAGTTAGAGGACTCACCTGATAATCGGACCTTTGCTTCAATCAACCAGCGAATATCTTCAGGAATTCCATGATTCATTAACAAGCTCAATCTTGCATATCTAGCATGGTAAATTTTTGTAATCGCATTCTGAGGCAGAGCGGGAAAATACTTTTTCAATTTTTCAAGATTAGTGTCCATTTTCAAATGAGAATTGGAAGAGAGATTCAAAGAATTGCACACATATATACACAGATATCAGTAATTGTGGGAAACTGAAAGAACCGACTTAAGTCACGGAGTACCGTTATCCGCCATTTGACCGGGGTGAAAGAAACTAGCAAAAATCACTAAAAAAGAAACACAAAAACAATGTGAGAAAAAAAAATAATAATCAACCTTTATCTACAAAATCATTCAAACCAGTTGATTCATTTTCATTAAAAAAAATTATCAAAGTGAGCTTTCAAACGATGTCCATTTTCCTTAAAATCATTGTCATTCATTGAATTCTCAATATCACAGGCCCCATAAAGATTGCTCCATCTTGGTCTTAGCTCTCTAGGGACTGCATAGATTTGAGAATCATAAAACAAAACGTTTTGACCAGTATCAATCTTTTGACAATTTTCACAAGTTTTGCAGAATGCATGCGTGTCCTTGAACATGGTGGGCCAATAAAATCCATTTTGCAAGATTTTTGCAATTGTCTTTTTTGACGAGAAATAACTTCCACATGCTTCAGAATGACAAAGTTTAATGACACTACTTACCTCATTGTCGGGAATGAATCTTTGAAATATTTGATCAGGACAATATTTGAATAAGGTAGGGTCATCACAATAAAAATTCTTCACTTCGTTCAAAAACTTTTCTTTGTCTTAGGTACTCCAATCAGCTGGCAAATCTCCTAAAGGAAGAAAATTGATATTTTTATCATACCAAGGCATTGGACTAAGAGAAAGTAAGGATTCGTTAGGAAAGTAATCATTGATTGGTGTGATGTTAGATGTCGAATCTATTATCAATGTTGACAAAAGTTTGCATCAACATTTTCGGTGCTTGTTTCATCCGTGATTTCTTCCTCAGAATAAATCATTTGCAAATCTTCAGTTTCATCCAATTCATTTTTACTTAAAGTAGATTCAAGTTGATCATAAACTAATTCATCAATATGATCTACTTCTTGTAAATCATTATCATCTCCAGGTTGCTTGCAAATGTTGAAAATATTCATCTCCAATGTCATGTTTCCAAATGATAGCTTCTTCAATCCATTCCTACAATTAATCAATGCGTTAGAGGTTGCAAGAAACGGACGTCCTAAAATAACAGGAAATGAATTACATGCTTCAACAGGTTCTGTGTCCAAGACAATAAAATCCACAGGATAAATGAATTTATCGACTTGTACTAACACATCTTCAATTATTCCTCTAGGCACTTTTACAGATCTATCGGCAAGTAAAAGAGATATAGAAGTTGGTTTTAACTCACCTAGATTGAGACTCTGATAAACTGAATATGGAAGTAAATTCACACTAGCACCAAGATCAAGTAAGGCTTTTTCAATTTTATGTTCTCCAATAAAGCAAGAAATTGTAGGACAACCAGGGTCTTTATATTTCAAAGCATTATTGTTTTGAAGAATAGCACTTACTTGTTCGGCTAGAAAGGCTTTCTTTTCCACATTCAGTTTCCTCTTCACAGTGCAGAGATCTTTCAAAAATTTAGCATAGGAAGGAACCTGTTTAATTGCATCCAGCAAAGGTATATTGATCCTTACCTGTTTGAAAATTTCATAAATTTCATAATTGTGATTGACTTTCCTTTGTTTGGTCATAGCTTGAGGAAATGGAAGTGCTGGCGGTGAATCAGTCGTTTCTTTGCAATTTTCAGATTCATCCCCTTCCTTACCCTCAGAGATTGACTCATCATCTTTCTCATAAGGTTCAAGAGAGGGTTTTTCAATAACCTTACCACTACGCAGAGTAGTGACTGATTTGACTTGATCCATGTGTTGGCTTCCAGAACTACTTGCATTTGAATTGTATTGCCCTTTGGGATTTTGTTGTGTTTGAGATGAAAACTTACCTTTCTCTTGGAAACTAAGAGCAGATGTTAATTTAGCAAGAGTATCTTTAAAATCTGTCATGTTTTGAGCAAGTTGAGTATTGATTGTCTCTTGCTTTTCAATGAATGCATGCAATGTTTCCTCAAGATTTCTTCTAGAAGGTCATAAGGAGGTGCATATCCATGAGAATTTTAGAAATTGTGGTGTGCTTGAAACGGTGATTGTGAAGTTTGTGCATTGTTGTTCTCACTCTTCCAATTGACATTTGGGTGATTCCTCCAACCAGGGTTGTATGTTTGGGAGTATGGGTTGTGGTTGGGCCTTTGAAAACTGTTTAAAGCATGAGCTTGTTCATGGAGACATTCTTTAAAAGAAGGCAAGGTTGGACAGTTACTGGTTGAGTGTTCATTTGTTTCACAGATTTGACACACAATGTTTTCAACAGATTTTAATTGACCACTCTTTTTTAATTCTAGTGCCTCGACTTTTCTAGCTAAAGATGCAAACTTGGCTTGAAGGTCATGATCTTCCCTAAGGTTGTACATACCTCCACTAGATGTATGAGGTTGAGTTTTACTCGGTGCCTCATAAGTACCCGTGGTGTCCCAATTTTGAACATTTTCAGCTAACAAGTCTAAGTACTCCATTGCTTCATCAGGGTCTTTATCTTCAAAAGTTCCATTGCACATCAATTCAACCATTTGTCTATCTTTAGGTGATAACCCTTCATAGAAATGTGAAACCAATCTCCATGTTTCAAAACCATAATGAGGGCAAGTACTAAGCAAGTCTCGATACCTATCCCAACATTTGTAAAATGTTTCTCCTGGTTTTTGAGTGAAAGTGGTGATTTGTCTCTTGAAAGAGTTTGTTCTATGAGATGGGAAAAACTTCTTTAAAAATTGTTGTTGCATTTCATCCCAACCACGAATGGATCCTGGTCTCAAATTTTGTAGCCATGTTTTAGCTTTATCTTTTAATGAAAAAGGAAAAAGCTTTAATCTAATGGTGTTCATGCTACAATTTAAATTATTATATGTGTTGCACACCTCCTCAAATTCCCTTAAATGCAAGTATGGATTTTCCAATTCTAAACCATGAAAAAAAGGTAAAAGTTGAATAATGCCTGGTTTAAAATTAAAATGAGATGCATTAGGAGGAAAAACTATGCATGATGGTGCACTTGTTCTTGTGGGATTCATGTGGTCTCTAAGTGTTCTAGCACGGTTATTCTCATTATTCTCATTTTGAAGTGATTGATTATCTTCTTCGGCCATATTTTCTGAAAATGATGAGGATATCCTACAAAGTCTACCACTTGATGTACGTGACCACACTCTCATGCACGTGTAGGAATAAAATAAAAAAGAAGAAGAAAGCAAAAGAAGGAGGAAGAAAACAAAATAAAAAGAAACAAAAGAAAAGAAACAAAGTTATATACAAGAAAGGTGAAAAGAGAAAAAAATAACTACTATAATTTATACAAGAACTTACCTCCCCGGCAACGGCGCCAAAAACTTGACACGACTAAAAGGTTGATGTCTTCTCCCAAGTGCAGGAGTGTCGAAGTAATAAATAACCTGGCAAGACCGTGGTCGAACCACAGGGAGGTTAATTGTACAAATTATAAATAAAAATAATACAACAACAATAATAATAATAATAACAACAACAACAACAACAATAACAATAACAATAATAATAATAATAATAATAATAATACTAGTAATAGTAGTAGTAGTAGTAGTAATAATAATAATAAAGAAAGAGAAGAAGAAGATGATGATGAGAACTTGGAGATGGAAAATTAATGCAAGGTTTAAACAATAATAATAACAAATGTCAAGGTTAGAGGTTCCACTAATGGTATATCAAACAAGTATAGTATAAACTCTTATTATTGAATTGGAAACCACACACAAAGGAGGTTCCAATCAGATTATATATTGTTAACATGATTACATTAGTCATCTTATTCAATTAATGCTAATACTTGTAAATCTCGTCAAGCATTCATGATTATAACTTATGTTAACAACAAATCAAGTTCTTTTCATAGCTCAGGTGTCGGTTATACCATACATTATGGGCTATGAAAGTGCCAAGCATTTGTTGTACCAAGTGTTATACAACATAAATCAAGATTAGTCATTTAACAAGCAAAGTATTAAAGAGTGAACAAGATAACAAATATAAAACATGTTAGTATCAAACATTAAAGTCCATATTAAGTTTACATTATACTTATTCTCACACCATTAGTGTAACCTTTTCACCTTGACATAATTAATTTAGCTAGACATAATGAAAGAAAGCAAAATAGATAAACAAAATAAGAACATAAAAGCTAACTAAGTAAAGGAAAGGAAATGAAAGGCATAAAATTGATATTAATGAAAGCAAAGCATAAATATTAAAAAAAATACAAAGAGAGAAAGGAAGAGCATGATCTTGATCTGAACACCAAGATGCCTAAATGCATGGCAAATGCCTCCTTTTATAGGCCAAAATTAGGAACTATTGATTTGATGACTAATTGATAAGTGGGTGGCCAACTTTTGACTTGGTGACAATCCTTATCTTCTCTTGTCTGCCCAAAACGTCATTGATAACGTCAAAATTGGAGCCATTTGCAACATAAAAGTTGTAGGCAATTGTCTCAGCTTTCTTGTGTAAAACATTCAGCTCATTTGGACTTCTAGAGCTCCAGATATGGCCAAAATACCGAACAGTGCTCGGGCTGGAAGACAGATTCGGGCTTCTTTGTTGTTGCTACAATTTGGACTTGATAATGGCCTTTTTAGATATTGGGCTTCATATGAAAGTTGTAGGCCTATGTCTTACTTTTCCATCCATATAAATTGGACCTAAATCTGAGATATATAACTCCAGATATGACCCAATTACCAAACAGTGTTCCGGTTTGGATTGCACCGACATCTCTTTTCTAAGTTTGACTATCTCTTTATCCTTGCAATTTAAGTTCTTAAAGTCATCAATCAATCTTTTCATTTATGTGATAGGCTTGCATTAAAAATAGACATTTACCACAAATTATAGGTATTTTATATTATTAGATACATTATTATAAAACATATTTTAGTTAAGGAGTTATTGATACTTCAAGTGCAAAATGATGATATAAAACCATGATAAAAATGCACTTTTAAATACTAATCAAGAAAGCAAGAGCATGATCTTGATCTAGACACCAAGATGCCTAAATGCATGGCAAATGCCTCCTTTTATAAGCCAAAATTAGGAACTATTGATTTGATGACTAATTGATGAGTGGGTAGCCAACTCTTGACTTGGTGACAATCCTTATCTTCTCTTGTCTGCCTAAAACATCATTGATAACGTCAAAATTGGAGCCACTTGAAAACATGAAAGTTCTAGGAAATTGTCTCAGCTTTCTTGTTTAAAAAATGCAGCTCATTTTGACTTCTAGAACTCTAGATATGGCCAAAATACTGAACAGTACTCGGGCTGGAGGACAGATTCGGGCTTCTTTGTTGTTGCTACAATTTGGACTTAAAAATGGCCTTTTTAGATCTTTGGCTCCATATAAAAGTTGTAGACATACCTTTTCATCCATATACATTAGACATAAATCTGAGATCTATAGCTCTAGATATGACCCAATTACCGAATAGTGTTCCAGTTTGGATTGTACCGACATCTCTTTTCTAAGTTTGGCCATCTCTTTATCCTTTCAATTTCAGTTCTTAAATTCATCAATCAATCCTTTCATTTATGTGATAGGCCTACATTTAAAATGAACATTTATCACAAATTAAAGGTATCTTATATTATTAGATATATTATTATAAAACATGCTTTAGTTAAGGAGTTATTGATACTTCAAGTGCAAAATGATGATATAAAACCTTGATAAAAATGCTCTTTTAAGTGCTAATCACATAGTATCATTGATGCTACAAGTGGAGGGGCATTGGTAGATAAGACACTTGAGACTGCACGGCAATTGATCTCAAACATGGCAGCTAACCCAAAACAGTTTGGCACTCGTGGAGACTTCTCCAACAAACGAGTAAATAAGGTAAGTATTTCTAACCTTGAAAATAAAGTTAATGATCTTACTTCTTTTGTGCATTCTTTGGCTTGTGGAAATTTGCAGCAGGTGAAAGTTTGTAGCATATGCTCCTTACAAGGACATGCTTTGGATATGTGCCCAACAATGCAAGAAGATTACATTGAACAAGCTCATGCAATTGATGGAGCATTCAACGGACAACCCCATAGTAAATATGATCATTTTTCCAACATGTACAATCCTGGATAGAGAGATCATCCCAACTTACGCTATGGCAACCCATCCCAACAAGGCAATCAGGGCTGACAGTTCCATCCCCAATAGAATTATCAAGCAAGACAACCCCCTCTATTCACAAACTCCAATGTTATGGGGTCGTCATCCAATGATGATCTTTGTGAGATGCTGAAAACTTTGGCTTCTAATATTGTTACCTTGCAAGAAAATATCATGTCTTTTCAATAGGAAATAAGGTCAAGTATTCACAACTTGGAAAAGCAAATAGGGCAAGTAGCTTCAAGTGTGGGGAATTGGAAGCACAAATGAATGGAAAATTGCCCTCTCAAGCATTGAATCCAATAGAGAATGTTAGTGTGATCATGCTGCGAAGTGGGAAAGAACTTGAAGAGAAAAGGTTGAAACAAATTGAGATGGAGGAAGAAGAAGAGATAGAAACCGAATTGAGTATAAAGAAGGAACATCCTTCTCCTCCACAAACTAAAACATCGACTAACACTCTAAAGGTAACTCCTCACTTAATGAATTCTAGTTTTAAAATAATTCCACCCTTTCCTATGAGTTCTTCTAGGTCAAAGAAAGACAATAAAGAAAAAGAGATTTTAGAGGTTTTCAAGAAAGTAGAACTCAACATTCCTTTGCTTGATGTTATCAAGCAAATTCCCAAGTAGGGGTCATCCCAATAGAAAGTTTGCACATTACTCAAAAATTTTCTTTTGTCTTCGGTACTCTAGTGAGTTGGCAAAAATCCTGAAGCAAGAATATTGATATTTTTAGTAAACAAGGCATTGAACTAAGAGAAAGTAGAGATTCATCAGGAAAAGAATAATTGATTGGTGTAATGTTGGGTGTCGAATCTGTTGTCACTTTTGATAAAAGATCTGCATCAACATTTTCGGTGTTTTTTTCATCATCGATGTCTTCCTGATTAGTCATGGCATGAGAAAATGGAAGTGCTGGCAGGGAATCAGTCTTTTCCTTGCAATATTCAGATTCAACCCCTTCCTTACCCTTAGAGATTGAATCATCATCTTTCTCACAAGGTTCAAGAGTGGGTTTTTTAATAACCTTACCACTGCGAAGAGTGATGACTGATTTGACTTGATCCATGTGTTGACTTCCAGAACTACTTGCATTTGCATTGTATTTTCCCTTGGGATTTTGCTGTGGTTGAGATGGAAACTTACCTGTCTCTTGAAAATTGAGAGCAGATGTGAATTTTGTAAGAGTATCTTTAAAATCTGTTATGCTTTGAGCAAGTTCAGTGTTGATTGTCTCTTACTTTTCAATGAATGCATACAAAGTTTCCTCAAAATTTCTTGTAGGAGGTGGAGCATGAGGAGGTACATATCCATGATAATTTTGGAAATTATGGTGTACTTGAAACTGTGATTGTAAAGTTTTTGCATTGTCACTCTTCCAACTGAAATTTTGGTGATTTCTCCAACCAGGGTTGTATGTTTGCAAATATGGGTTATGATTGGGCCTTTCAAAACTATTTAAAGCATGGGCTTGTTCATGGAGGCATTCCTTAAAAGAAGGCAAGGTTAGACAATTATTGGTTGAGTGTTCATTTATTTCACACATTTGACACACAATTGTGAAGTTTGTGCATTGTTGTTCTCACTCTTCCAACTGACATTTGGGTGATTCCTCCAACCAGGGTTGTATGTTTGGGAGTATGGGTTGTGGTTGGGCCTTTGAAAACTGTTTAAAGCATGGGCTTGTTCATGGAGACATTCTTTAAAAGAAGGCAACGTTGGACAGTTACTGGTTGAGTGTTCATTTGTTTCACAGATTTGACACACAATGTTTTCAACAGATTTTAATTGACCACTCTTTTTTAATTCTAGTGCCTCGACTTTTCTAGCTAAAGATGCAAACTTGGCTTGAAGGTCATGATCTTCCCTAAGGTTGTACATACCTCCACTAGATGTATGAGGTTGAGTTTTACTCGGTGCCTCATAAGTACCCGTGGTGTCCCAATTTTGAGCATTTTCAGCTAACAAGTCTAAGTACTCCATTGCTTCATCAGGGTCTTTATCTTCAAAAGTTCCATTGCACATCAATTCAACCATTTACCTATCTGTAGGTGTTAACCCTTCATATAAATGTGAAACCAATCTCCATGTTTCAAAACCATAATAAGGGCAAGTACTAAGCAAGTCTCGATACCTATCCCAACATTTGTAAAATGTTTCTCCTGGTTTTTGAGTGAAAGTGGTGATTTGTCTTTTGAAAGAATTTATTTTATGTGATGGGAAAAACTTCTTTAAAAATTGTTATTGCATTTCATCCCAAGCATGAATGGATCCTGGTCTCAAATTTTATAGCCATGTTTTAGCTTTATCTTTTAATGAAAAAGAAAAAAGCTTTAATCTGATGGTGTTCATGCTACAATTTAAATTATTATATGTGTTACAGACCTCCTCAAATTCCCTTAAATGCAAGTATGGATTTTCCAATTCTAAGCCATGAAAAGAAGGTAAAAGTTGAATAATGCTTGGCTTAAAATTAAAATGAGATGCATCGGGAGGAAAAACTATGCATGATGGTGCACTTGTTCTTGTGGGATTCATGTGGTCTCTAAGTGTTCTAGCACGGTTATTCTTATTATTCTCATTATGAAGTGATTGATTATCTTCTTCGGCCATATTTTCTGAAAATGATGACGATACCCTACAAAGTCTACCACTTGATGTACATGATCACACTCTCATGCACGTGTAGGAATAAAATAAAAGGAAGAAGAAAACAAAAGAAGAAGAAACAAGAGAAAAGAAACAAAGTTATATACAAGAAAAGTGAAAAAAGAAAATAAAATAACTACTATAATTTATACAAGACTTACCTCCCCGGCAATGACGCCAAAAACTTGACACGATGAAAAGATTGATGTCTTCTCCCAAGTGCAGGAGTGTCAAAGTAATAAATAACCCGGCAAGACCGGGGTCGAACCACAGGGAGGTTAACTGTACAAATTATAAACGACAATAGTACAACAACAACAACAATAATAACAATAACAATAATAATAGTAATAACAATAATAACAACAATGACAATAACAATAATAATAATAATAATAATAATAATAATAATAATAATACTAGTAGTAGTAATAATAATAATAATAATAATAATAATAATAATAATAACAACAACAACAACAATAAAGAAGAAGAAGAAGAAAAGTTAATTAGAACTTTGAGATGGAAAATTAACGTAAGGATTAAATAATGATAACAAACAATGACAAGGTTAGAGGATCCATTAATGGTATGTCAAACAAGTATAGTATAAACTCTTATTATTCAATTGGAAACCACACGCAAAAGAGGTTCCAATCTGATTATAGATTATTAACATGATTACATTAGTCATCTTATTCGATTAATGCTAGTACTTGTAAATCTCGTCAAGCATTATGATTATAACTTATGTTAACAACAAATCAAGTTCTTTTCATAGCTCAGGTGTCGGTTATACCATACACAATGAGCTATGAAAGTGCCAAGCATTTGTTGTACCAAGTGTTATACAACATAAATCAAGATTAGTCATTTAACAAGCAAAGTATTAAAGAGTGAACAAGATAACAAATACAATACATGTTAGTATCAAACATTAAAGTCCATATTAAGTTTACACTATACTTATTCTTACACCATTAGTGTAACCTTTTCACCTTGACATAATAAACTTAGTTAGACATAATGAAAGAAAGAAAAATAAATAAACAAAATAAGAACATAAATAAGATAAAAGTTAACTATATAAATAAAAGGAAATGAAAGGCATAAACTTGATATTAATGAAAGCAAAGCATAAACATTACAAAAAATACAAAGAAAGAAAGCAAGAGCATGATCTTGATCTGGAGACCAAGATGCCTAAATGCATGGCAAATGCCTCCTTTTATAGGCCAAAATTGGGAACTATTGATTTGATGACTAATTGATGAGTGGGTAGTCAACTCTTGACTTGGTGACAATCCTTATCTTCTCTTGTCTGCCCAAAACGTTATTGATAACGTCAAAATTGGAGCCATTTGAAAACATGAAAGTTGTAGGCAATTGTCTCAACTTTCTTGTGTAAAACATTCAGCTCATTTGGACTTCTAGAACTCCAAATATGGCCAAAATACTGAACAGTGCTTGGGCTGGAGGACAGCTTCGGGCTTCTTTGTTGTTGGAATAATTTGGACTTGAAAATAGCCTTCTATGTCTTACCTTTCCATCCATATAAAGTAGACCTAAATCTGAGATCTATAGCTCCAGATATGACCCAATTACCGAATAGTGTTCCGGTTTGGATTGCACCGACATCTCTTTTCTAATTTTGGTCATCTCTTTGCCCTTGCAATTTCAGTTCTTAAAGTCACCAATCAATCCTTTCATTTATGTGATAGGCCTGCATTTAAAATGAACATTTACCATAAATTAAAGGTATCTTATATTATTAGATATATTATTATAAAACATGCTTTAGTTAAGGAGTTATTGATACTTCAAGTGCAAAATGATGATATAAAACCATGATAAAAATGCACTTTAAAGTACTAATCATTTTTAAGGTAAATGGACATCGTCTGAAAGTTTACTTTGATAATTTTCCAGTTAAACATGACTTTATTGAATTAGGTGATCCTGTATATAAAGATTGATTTTTTTTATGTTTCTTTTTGAGTGATTTTTGCTAGTTACTCTCACCCTAGTCAAATGGCGGATAACGGTACTCCGTGACTTAAGTCGGTTCTTTCAATTTCCCACAATAACTGATATCTGTGTATATATTTGTGAAATTCTTTGAATCTCTCTTCCAATTCTCATTTGAAAATGGACATTAATCTTAAAAAATTGAAAAAGTATTTTCCCGCTCTACCTTAGAATGCAATTACAAAAATTTACCATGCTAGATGTGCAAGATTGAGATTGTTAATGAATCATGGAATTCCTGAAGATATTCGCTGGTTGATTGAAGCAACGGTCCGATTATCAAGTGAGTCCTCTAACTCCTTCATTTCACACATGCGTGGAATAGGTAAAAGCACTTTTGCAAAGAAACGTCGTGCAAAATGACTAAAAGTTTGTCATCGATGTGCTATATGGACTTGTAATACACAATGTTGTTTTTTAGGAATGGCATCCATAAACCGTGAAGATAAAATACAATTCATTAAGGATGGCCTGAGTAAGAAGTCTTTAGATAATCTTCTATTAACTCTTGAGATGCATCCTAGTGGAGATGTGCATCGTGTAATTCATTATTTTTTGGCCACTATTTCATAAAGAACATGATCGACTTAGTCTTGGGAATTTGACTAAAAAAGACCCTGTTTGCTAGTTTTTAAGAAAACTGGATAGGAAGCCTATCCCCAAACCATAGAGGGCGTTTAAGCCGTTCTTGGACGTAAAACCAAGGGAAGATGTGAGCCACAATCACAACTACCTGTACATAGACATGCTTTTTCAAAAATAAATAAATAAATAAAGAGAGAGAGAGTGTGAGACTCTAGCTGGCCTACACATAGGTGGTATGATTACCCTTTTAATTTCTCATCTATAAAATCCTCTCTTCCTTCCTTTCATTTATACTCAACCCATACATTCAACAAATATAGAAGTTTGTAGAAATGGCAAGTTCCTCAAGTCATCAAATAAAAAGTATATGTGTTTTCGGTGGATCTAGTCCTGGGAAAGAAAAGGAGTTTTTAGAATCAGCAAATCATCTTGGTCAGGTGCTTGCTGAGAGAAAGATTCATTTAATGTATGAGGGAGGTAGTTTGGGGTTAATGGGAGGTGTGTCAATAGCTACATTTTTAGAAGGTAGTCAAGTTTTGCGGGTCGTCCCCGAAGCTTTAGCACAAGGAGACATCATTGGAAAAACAATTGGAGAGGAACTTCAGGTCTCCATAATGTCCGCTCGAATGAATGCAATGTTTAATCATGCCGATGCCTTCATTGCTTTACCAGGTGGTCTAGGCACATTGGAAGAGATCTTTCATATTTTCTCTTGGGCCCAACTACACATTCACCATAAACCAATAGGTTTGTTAAATGTTAATGGTTATTATGATAAGTTGTTGTCTTTTCTTGATCATGCTGTGAAACAGGAATTTATAACATCTTCTGCACGACAAATCATAATCTCTGCTGCTACTGCTGAACAATTGATTGACCAACTACAATCTTTCATTCTTGTAATTGATCCTTCCATGAGTCGCATAAATTGGTCAACTACGGAAAGCCGTAAAAAGCTTAGATTAGATTTGAGCCTTCATTTGTGAATCTTTGTGTCTTTTGGTTTTATTATTGTGTTTTGTTGTTTCTTATATTTGTTTCAGTGTGTTTCAAGTTTGTCAGTGTTCATTATTTCAGGTGATATCTTTTATACTCTATCTTTCTACCTTTAAACATTGAGGACAATGTCTCATTTTGGTTGGGGGGGGAGGGTAGTAGCTAAAAAAAAATAACTGTGTTTTCTATTTCATAAAGCATGTGCAGAATTGTTGTTACTATGATGGCAGAGTAAGGAGAACTCTTTATGACTCTTGAGACACATCTTAGTAATCATTCGTAACAAAGTCTATCATAATACTTCTTGAAATATTCAGATTTACAAACTCTTGCATTGTTATCACTTAATTCTGCTCATTTACTTATTTAACATGTATTCTTAAACCTTAATTTACACACACACACTTTAAACATATGATTGTAGGTTGCATATTGGATTATTACATTATTTATATTCTTTTGTTAAAGGTAACAACTAAGGAAAAGGGATAGTATATAATTAAAAAAAAAAGAGAAAGAAAAAAAGAAAGAAAAAAAAAGAAAAAATAAAAAATGATAATAATAAAAATATAGATAAGTTTGGTTTCGTAGCCTCCCTAACCTAAGCAATTAAGCCCGAAGGGGTGTTTTAACACCTAATACCCTAAAGTCAACTGACTTGGGAGCTATTGGCCCAACGCTTGTTACATGGGTTGAGGAGAAAAGTTTAAGGGAATCAAACATTGCACTATCTACATATCAGTATCTGCGACCCGAGTTATTAAGCTCGTAGGGGTGTCTTAACACCTAATGCCCTAAGACAAACTAGTCTAGGAGTCATTAGCTGAAAGCTCGTTACATGGGTTAAAGATGCATGGTATTTTAAATTACATGTATATATATTTAAAAAAAAAACAAAAAAGAAGAAGACAAAAATAATAATCCCAACCCAAGGAAGTTAACCTTAAACATTAGAACAAAAATTTTGTTTTCTTCCAAGAAAAGCCCCATAATTATGTGTTGATACATTGAGCACAAAAGAAAGGTTTATGAATATCTTGCTAAGAAGTATTGAGCAGGTATATAAATTTAATGAGAGTTTGTTTATCTGGATAGATTAATGGAAGTTAAATGATGACTACATTGCTTTGTGGAATTTGCAAAGTATTTTTCTATTTTAACGCTTTGACTACTAGGGACTAGTAATAAGCTAGTTGGGGGGTGTGATTGATACTTAAAAGTCTATTTTTATTAAGGTTTTATATCATCATTTTGCACTTGAAGTATCAATAACTCCTTAACTAAAGCATGTTTTATAATAATATATCCAATAAGATAAGATACCTTTAATTTGTGGTAAATGTTAATTTTAAATGCAGGTCTATCACATAAATGAAAGGATTGATTGATGAATTTAAGAACTGAAATTGAAAGGATAAAGAGATGACGAGATCTACAAGTATTAGCATTAATCGAATAAGATGACTAATGTAATCATGTTAACAATCTATAATCTGATTGGAACCTCCTTTGTGTGTGGTTTCCAATTCAATAATAAGAGTTTATACTATACTTATTTGACATACCTTTAGCCGAGGCTAATCATTCCTTTGACAACATTTAAACGTTTGACAATCTAATATCTATTCTAACCCAAATTGGAAGTCACCTACCTGCTCCACCTGTGGTTTGTTCTTGTCTTGATGATGGTCTGATCCCGACTACATCACTTAAGACATCAATTGTCACAAATCAATACATTTATATTTTTGAATCACATTTATCACTACACTTATTCTAATGCACTGTAGAAGACTCAATTTCAGCAGCAAATACTAATTCGCTGCAGCTGACATGGTTTTGGCAGTGAATCGAAATTTGACTGCAGAACACACAATTTTGCAGTGAATGTTGTTTTGCTGCAGAAGACTCAATTTCAACAGCGAATGCTAAGTCGTTACAGTCAACACATTTTCGGAAGCGAATCAAAATTTTGCTGCAGAACACACAATTCGGCAACGAATTCTAATTCGCTGTAGAAAACTCAATTTCAGCAGTGAATGCTAATTCGCTGCAGTCAACACAGTTTCGGCAGCGAATCGCAATTTTGCTGCAGAACACACACATTGAAAACCATCAATTACAGCATATATCTTTCAATCATTCTAGCAGAATACACACATTAAAACTATCCATTCGAGAATATAATTCTTCAACCAATCCCAACAGAACACACACATTGCATGCCGGCTAACCCCATAGTTAAAGCCAACCCTCTACTATGATTTGTTGTTTCTATTTTATTCATTTTTCTTTGTTAGATGTTCTGAAATTGGCCTCATTTTGTTTATGTTTTCCTTGTCCTCTTAGTTAATTTTTGTTTTCTTCACAACTAGCTTAGGTCCTAGGTCAATTTTCTTAAGTTTTTTCTTCTTCATTTCCGATTCTGGATCTTAAGGAGAAGAGGAAGGGAGTTTTATGACCCATACCTTTTGAATCTAGCTAGGTTTGATAGTGTTCTTCCTCCTCTCCCGCTGGTTCTCTTCCTTTTTCTTCCTCTCACACTGGTTCCTTTTTCCTTTCTCTCTAGACAGCTGTCCGATCTTCTCTCAAGGTCTTCTCTCTCTCCCTCACACGTTCACAAGGCTTAGGTTTCTGTTGGGAAGGAGAAAGGGAAGAGTGACATGCAGTTGGACATACAGCTGCATACAACTTTGAGAAGAGCTAGGGTTACCTTCTCTCTCCTCCTTATATTTATACTCCCCATTAAATGAGGTGGGTGTTTGGGGGTTGGTTTAGATGTGTTCTTATCCTTGTTTTGGTCTATTTAAAACTAGTTTTATCCCTTCCTCTTAGTTCCTTAAGTTAATTATTATTTATTTATTTTTGAAAACGCATGTGTTTGTACAGGTAATTGTGATTGTGGCTCACATCTTCCCTTGGTTTTACTTCCAAGAACATCTTAAACGCCCTTTATGGGTCGGAGATAGGCTTCCCATCCAATTTTCTTAAAAATTGGCAAACAGGGTCCTTTTCAGTCACATTCTCAAGACTATATCAAGCATCTTCTTTATGAAAATAGGGTTATAAGTCATGAAATGCACGATGCACATCTCTACTATGATGAGACTTAAGAGTTAATAGAAGATTATCTAAAGACTCACTGTGTTTTGAAAAAAATCCCACCTTTTAACAATTTTCACAGGTTTTGCAGAATGCATATGAATCCTTAAACATGGTGGGCCAATAAAATCCATTTTGTAAGATTTTTGCAATTGTTTTCTTTGATGAAAAATGACTCCCATATGCCTTAGAGTGATAACATTTAATGACACTACTTACCTCATTGTCAGGAATGCAACTTTAAAATATTTGATCAGGATAATATTTGAATAAGTAAGGGTCATCCTTATAAAAGTTTTGCACATCGCTCAAAAACTTTGTTTTGTCTTGGTTATCCGAATGAGCTAACAAAAATCCTAAAGCAAGAAAATTAATATTTTTAGCAAACCGAGGAATTGAACTAAAAGAAATTAAAGCTTCGATAAAAAAGTAATCATCGATTGGTGTGATGTCAGATGTTGATTCTATTGCTAGTTTTGACAAATGATCCACGATAACATTTCTAGTGTCTTTTTCATCCTTGATTTCTTCCTGTTTGAAAGTCTTAAAGATTTCACAATCATGATTAACTTCTCTTTGTTTGGTCATGGCATGAGAAAATGGAAGTGCTGGTAGGAAATCATTATTGTCCTTGCAATATTGAGATTCAACCCTTTCCTTACCCTTAGAGATTGACTCGTCATCTTTCTTACAACGATCAAGAGTAGGTTTTTGAATAACCTTACCACTGCGAAGAGTGATGACTGATGGTTCCATTGCATATTATTTCAACCATTTGTCTATCTTTAGGTGTTAAGCCTTCATAAAAATATGAAACCAATCTCCATATCTCAAAACCATGATGAGGGTAAGTATTAACCAAGTCTCGATACCTATCCCAATATTGGTAAAATGTTTCTCCTAGTTTTTTAGTGAAAGTGGTGATTTGTCTTTTGAAAGAGTTTTTTATGTGAGATGGGAAAAACTTCTTTAAAAATTATTATTGCATTTCATCCAAGCACGAATGGATCCAGGTCTCAAATTTTATAGCCATGTTTTAGCTTTATCTTTTAATGAAAAAGAAAAAAAGCTTTAATCTGACGGTGTTCATGCTATAATTTGAGTTATTATAGGTGCTACAAATCTCCTCAAATTCCCTTAAATGCAAGTATGGATTTTCTAAATCTAAGCCATGAAAAGAAGGTAAAAGTTGAATAATGCCTAGCTTAAAATTAAAATGAGATGCATCAAGAGGGAAAACTATGCATGATGGTACACTTGTTGTTGTGGGATTCATGTAGTCTTTAAGTGTTCTAGCACGCTTATTCTCATTACTCTCATTATAAAGTGATTGATTATCTTCTTCGGCCATATTTTCTAAAAATAATGAGGATACCCTACAAAGTCTACCACTTAATGTATCTGACCACACTCTCATGCATGTGTAGGAATAGAATAAAAGGAAGAAGAAAACAAAAAAAAAAAAGAAACAAAAGTAAAGAAACAAAGTTATATACAAGAAAAGTGAAAAGAGAAAATAAAATAAATATTATAATTTATACAATAACTTACCTCCCCGACAACGGCGCCAAAAACTTGACACGACCAAAAGATTGATGTCTTCTCCCAAGTGTAGGAGTGTCGAAGTAATAAATAACCCAGCACGACCGGGGTCAAACCATAGGGAGGTTAATTGTACAAATTATAAACAACAACAACAACAATAATAATAATGACAACAACAATAGTAGTAGTAATAATATTAATATTAATATTAATAGTGGTGGTGGTGGTGGTGGTAGAAGAAGAATAAGAAAAAGAAGCAGAAGAAGAAGTTGATGATAACTTTGAGATGAAAGATTAACGCAAGGATTAAACAATGATAATCACAAATATCAAGGTTAGAAGATCCACTAATGGTATGCCAAACAAGAATAGTATAAACTCTTATTATTCAATTGGAAACTGACGAGACTAAAAGATTGTTGTCTTCTCCCAAGTGCAGGAGTGTCAAAGTAATAAATAACCCGGCAAGACCGGGGTTGAACCATAGAGAGGTTAATTGTACAAATTATAAACAACAATTATAAATAACAACAATGGTAACAATAACAACAATAATAACAGTAGCAATAATAATACTAATAATACTATTACTACTACTACTAGTAGCAGCAGCAGTAGTAGTAGTAGTAGTAGTAGTAATAACAACAACAATAATAAAGAAAAAGAAGAAAAGTTGATGAGAACTTTGAGATGAAAAATTAACGTAAGGATTAAACAATGATAACAAACAATGTCAAGGTTAGAGGATCCACTAATGGTATGTCAAACAAGTATAGTATAAACTCTTATTATTCAATTGGAAACCACACACAAAGGAGGTTCCAATCAGATTATAGATTGTTAACATGATTACATTAGTCATCTTATTCAATTAATGCTAATACTTGCAAATTTGATGGTGTTCATGCTACAATTTAAATTATTATATGTGTTGCAGACCTCCTCAAATTCCCTTAAATGCAAGTATGGATTTTCCAATTCTAAACCATGAAAAGAAGGTAAAAGTTGAATAATACCTGGTTTAAAATTAAAATGAGATGCATCAGGAGCAAAAACTATGCATGATGGTGCACTTGTTCTTATGGGATTCATGTGGTCTCTAAGTGTTCTAGCACGGTTATTCTCATTATTTTCATTATGAAGTGATTGATTATCTTCTTCGGCCATATTTTCTGAAAATGATGAGGATACCCTACAAAGTCTACCACTTGATGTACGTGACCACACTCTCATGCACGTGTTGGAATAAAATAAAAAAGAAGAAGAAGAAAGCAAAAGAAGGAGGAAGAAAACAAAATAATAATAACAACAACAACAACAATAATAACAATAATAACAACAATAACAATAATAATAGTAATAACAATAATAATAATAGTAGTAGTAATACTAATAATAATAATAATAATAATAAAGAAAAAGAAGGAGAAGAAGAAGAAGATGATGATGAGAAGTTTGAGATGGAATATTAATGTAACGACTAAACAATGATAATAACAAATGTCAAGGTTAGAGGTTCCACTAATGGTATGTCAAACAAGTATAGTATAAACTCTTATTATTCCATTGGAAACCACACATAAAGGAGGTTCCAATCAGATTATAGATTGTTAACATGATTACATTAGTCATCTTATTCGATTAATGCTAATACTTGTAAATCTCGTCAAGCATTCATGATTATAACTTATGTTAACAACAAATCAAGTTCCTTTCATAGCTCAGGTGTCGGTTATACCATACATTATGGGCTATGAAAGTGTCAAGCATTTGTTGTACCAAGTGTTATACAACATAAATCAAGATTAGTCATTTAACAAGCAAAGTATTAAAGAGTGAACAAGATAACAAATATAAAACATGTTAGTATCAAACATTAAAGTCCATATTAAGTTTATATTATACTTATTCTTACACCATTAGTGTAACCTTTTCACCTTGACATAATAAACATAGCTAAACATAATAAAAGAAAGAAAAATAGATAAACAAACTAAGAACATAAATAAGATAAAAGTTAACTAAGTAAAGGAAAGGAAATGAAATGCATAAACTTGATATTAATGAAAGCAATGCATAAACATTACAAAAAATACAAAGAGAGAAAGCAAGAGGATGATCTTGATCTAGACACCAAGATGCCTAAATGCATGGAAAATGCCTCCTTTTATAGGCCAAAATTGGAAACTATTGATTTGATGAGTAATTGATGAGTGGGTGACCAACTCTTGACTTGGTGACAATCCTTATCTTCTGTTGTCTGCCCAAAACGTCATTGATAATGTCAAAATTGGAGCCACTTAAAAACATGAAAGTTGTAGGAAATTGTCTCAGCTTTCGTGTGTAAAACATTCAGCTCATTTCGACTTCTAGAACTCCAGATATGGCCAAAATGCTGAACAGTGCTCGGGCTGGAGGACAGATTCAGGCTTCTTTGTTGTTGCAACAATTTGGACTTGAAAATGGCCTTTTTAGATCTTGGGCTCCATATGAAAGTTATAGGTCTATGTCTTACCTTTCCATCCATATAAAGTAGACCAAAATCTGAAATCTATAGCTCCAGATATGACCCAATTACTGAACAGTATTCCGGTTTGGATTGCACTAACATCTCTTTTCTAAGTTTGGCCATCTCTTTATCCTTTCAATTTCAGTTCTTAAATTCATCAATCAATCCTTTCATTTATGTGATAGGCCTGCATTTAAAATGAACATTTACCATAAATTAATGGTATCTTATATTATTAGATATATTATTATAAAACATGTTTTAGTTAAGGAGTTATTGATACTTCAAGTGCAAAATGATGATATAAACCCTTGATAAAAATGCACTTTTAAGTACTAATCACACCTTCCAACCAGCTTATTACTAGTCCCTAGTAATCAAAGCGTTAAAATAGAAAAATGATTTGTAAATTCCACAAAGCAAGGTATTCATCATTCCACTTCCATTAATCTATCCAGATAAACAAACTCTCATTAAATTTATATATCTGCTCAATACCTCTTAATAAGATATTCATAAACCTTTCTTTTGTGCTCAATGTATCAACACATAATTATAGGGCTTTTCTTGGAAGAAAACAAAATTTTTGTTCTAATGTTTAATGTTAACTTTCTTGGGTTGGGATTATTATTTTTGTCTTTTTTTTCTTTTTTCTTTTTTTTATATATATACATATAACTTAAAACACGATGCATCTTTAACCCATGTAACGAGCTTTCGGCTAATGACTCCTAGACCAGTTGATCTGAGGGCATTAGGTGTTGAGACACCCCTACGAGTTTAGTAACTCGGGTCGCAGATACTGATATATAGATAGTGCAATGTTTGATTCCCTTAAACTTTTCTCCTCAATCCATGTAACAAGCGTTTGGTCAATAGCTCCCAAGTCAGTTGACTTAAGGGTATTAGGTGTTAAAACACCCCTTCGGGCTTAATTGCTTAGGTTAGAGGCTACGAAACCAAACTTATCTACATTTTTATTATCATCATTTTTATTTTTATTATTTTTTTGCACTTTTTTTTAAATAAGATACTATCCCTTTCCCTTAGTTGTTACCCTTAACAAAAGAACATAAATAATGTAATAATCCAATGTGCAACCCACCATCATATGTTAAAAGTGTGTGTGTGAAAATTAAGGTTTAAGAATATATGTTAAATGAGTATATGAGAAGAATTAAGTGATAATAATGCAAGATTTTGTAAATCTGAATATTTCAAGAAGTATTATAATAGACCTTATTAAGAATGGTTACTAAGATGCATCTTAAGAGTCACTTTAACAAAAGAGCTCCTTTACTCTGTCATCCTAGCAACAACAATTATGCACATGCTTTATGAAATGAAAAACAATTTTTTTGAATCAACTACTATCCTCTCCCCCCAATCAAAACGAGACATTGTCCTCAATGTTCTAAGGTAGAAAGATAAAGTATAGAAGATATCACCTGAAATAATAAACACTAACAAACCTGAAACACACTTAAACAAATATAAGAAACAACAAAACACAAATATTATGCTATTAATAAAACCAAAAGACACAAGTTTTTACAAACAAAAATTCAAATCACAGTTGTGATTGTGGCTCACATCTTCCCTTGGTTTTACGTCCAAGAATGGCTTAAACACCTTCTATGGGTCGGGGATAGGCTTCCCATCCAGTTTTCTTAAAAACCGGTAAACAGGGTCTTTTTTAGTCAGATTCACAAGACTATATCGAGCATGTTCCTTATGGAATATTGGCCATAAATCATGAATTGCACAATGCTTATCTCAACTATGATAAGACTTAAGAGTAAATAGAAGATTATCTAAAGACTCTCTGTGTTTTGAAATAAATCCCACTTTTTGACAATTTTCACAGGTTTTGCGGCATGCATGTGATTCCTTGAATATGATGGGCCAGTAAAATCCACTTTATAAGATTTCTACAATCCTTTTTTTCGATGAGAAATGATCCCCACGTGCCTAAGAGTGATAAAATTTAATAACATCACTTACCTCATTGTCGAGAATGCATCTTTGAAATATTTGATCAGGATAATAATTGAATAAGGGTCATCCCAATAAAATTTTTGCACGTCGCTAAAAAATTTTCTTTTGTCTTCGATACTCCAATGAGCTGGCAAAAATTCTAAAGCAAGAAAATTGATATTTTTAGCAAACCAAGGCATTGAACTAAGAGAAAGTAGAGATTCATCAGGAAAGTAATCACCGATTGGTGTGATGTCGGGTGTGGAATCTGTTGTTACTTTTGATAAAAGATCCGCATCAACATTTTTTGTGCCTTTTTCATCCTCGATTTCTTCCTGATTCGTCATGGCATGAGGAAATGGAAGTGCTGGCAGGGAGTCAGTCTTTTCCTTGCAATATTCAGATTCAACCCCTTCCTTACCCTTAGAGATTGAATCATCATCTTTCTCACAAGGTTTAAGAGTGGGTTTTTTAATAACCTTACCACTACAAAGAGTGATGACTGATTTGACTTGATCCATATGTTGACTTCTAAAACTACTTGCATTTGCATTGTATTGCTCCTTGGGATTTTGCTGTGGTTGAGATGGAAACATACCTTTCTCTTGAAAACTGAGAGCAGATGTGAATTTTGCAAGAGTATCTTTAAAATCTGTTATGCTTTGAGCAAGTTGAGTGTTGATTGTCTCTTGCTTTTCAATAAATGCATACAAAGTTTCCTCAAAATTTCTTGTAGGAGGTGGAGCATAAGGAGGTGCATATCCATGGGAATTTTAGAAATTATGGTGTGCTTGAAACTGTGGTGATGAAGTTTGTGCATTGTCACTCTTCCAACTGAAATTTGGGTGATTTCTCCAACCAGGATTGTATGTTTTCAAATATAGGTTATGATTGGGCCTTTCGAAATAGTTTAAAGCATAGGCTTGTTCATGGAGACATTCCTTAAAAGAAGGCAAGGTTGGACAATTATTGGTTGAGTGTTCATTTGTTTCACATATTTGACACACAATGTTTTCAACAGATTTTAATTGACCACTCTTTTTCAATTCTAGTGCCTCGACTTTTCTAGCTAAAGATGCAAACTTGGCTTGAAGGTCATGATCTTCCTTAAGGTTGTACATATCTCCACTAGATATATAAGGTTGAGTTTTACTCGGTGCCTCATAAGTACCCGCAGTGTCCCTATTTTGAGCATTCTCAGCTAACAAGTCTAAGTACTCCATTGCTTCATCAAGGTTTTTATCTTCAAAAGTTCCATTGCACATCAATTCAACCATTTGCCTATCTTTAGGTGTTAACCCTTCATAGAAATGTGAAACCAATCTCCATGTTTCAAACCATGATGAGGGCAAGTATTAAGCAAGTCTCGATACCTATCCCAACATTGGTAAAATGTTTCTCCTGGTTTTTGAGTGAAAGTGGTGATTTGTCTTTTGAAAGCGTTTGTTCTATGAGATGGGAAAGACTTCTTTAAAAACTATTGTTGCATTTCATCCCAAACACGAATGGATCTTGATCTTAAATTTTGTAGTCATGTTTTAGCTTTATCTTTTAATGAAAAAGGAAAAAGCTTTAATCTGATGGTGTTCATGCTACAATTTGAATAATTATATGTGTTACAAACCTCCTCAAATTCTCTTAAATGCAAGTATGGATTTTTCAATTCTAAGCCATGAAAAGAAGGTAAAAGTTGAATAATATCTGGTTTAAAATTAAAATGAGATGCAATAGGAGGAAAAACTATGCATGATGGTGCACTTGTTCTTGTGGGATTCATATGGTCTCTAAGTGTTCTAGCATGGTTATTCTCATTATTCTCATTATGAAGTGATTGATTATCTTTTCGACCATATTTTCTAAAAATGATGAGGTCACCCACACTCTCATGCACGTGTAGGAATAGAATAAAAGGAAGAAGAAAACAAAAAAAGAAGAAAGAAGAGACAAGAAACAAAGTTATATACAAGAAAAGTGAAAAGAGAAAATAAAATAAATGCTTAAGTTGTACAAGAACTTAACTCCCTGGTAACGGCGCCAAAAACTTGACACGACTAAAAGATTGTTGTCTTCTCCCAAGTGCAGGAGTGTCGAAGTAATAAATAACCCGACAAGACCGGGGTCCAACCACAAGGAGGTTAATTGTACAAATTATAAACAACAATTATAAACAACAACAATAGTAACAATAACAACAATAATAACAGTAGCAATAATAATACTAATAATACTACTACTACTACTACTAGTAGTAGTAGTAGTAGTAGTAGTAGTAATAGTAGTAGTAATAATAATAATAATAATAATAATAACAATAATAAAGAAAAAGAAGAAGAAGACAAAGAAGAAAAGTTGATGAGAACTTTGAGATGAAAAATCAATGTAAGGATTAAACAATGATAACAAACAATGTAAAGGTTAGAGGATCCACTAATGGTATGTCAAACAAGTATAGTATAAACTCTTATTATTCAGTTGGAAACCACACACAAAGGAGGTTCCAATCAGATTATAGATTGTTAACATGATTACATTAGTCATCTTATTCAATTAATGTCAATACTTGCAAATTTCGTCAAACATTCATGATTACAACTTATGTTAACAACAAATCAAGTTCCTTTCATAGCTTAGGTGTCGGTTATACCATACAGTATGGGCTATGACAATGCCAAGCATTTGTTGTACCAAGTGTTATACAACATAAATCAAGATTAGTCATTTAACAAGCAAAGTATTAAAGAGTGAACAAGATAACAAATATAAAACATGTTAGTATCAAACATTAAAGTCCATATTAAGTTTATACTATACTTATTCTTACACCATTAGTGTAACCTTTTCACCTTGAAATAATAAACTTAGCTAGACATAATGAAACAAATAAAAATAGATAAACAAAATAAGAACATAAATAAGATAAAAGTTAACTAAGTAAAGGAAAGGAAATGAAAGGCATAAACTTGATATTAATGAAAGCAAAGCATAGACATTACAAAAAATACAAAAAGAGAAAGCAAGAGCATTATCTTGATCTGGACACCAAGATGCCTAAATGCATGGCAAATGTCTCCTTTTATAGGTCAAAATTGGAAACTATTGATTTGATGACTAATTGATGAGTAGGTGACCAACTCTTGACTTGGTGACAATCCTTATCTTCTTATGTCTGCCCAAAACGTCATTGATAATGTCAAAATTGGAGCCACTTACATGAAAGTTGTAGGAAATTGTCTTAGCTTTCGTGTGTAAAACATTCAGCTCATTTCGACTTCTAGAACTCCAGATATGGCCAAAATACTAAACAGTGCTCGGGCTAGAGGACAGATTCAAGCTTCTTTGTTGTTGCAACAATTTGGACTTGAAAATGGCCTTTTTAGATCTTGGACTCTATATGGAAGTTGTAGGCCTATCTCTTACCTTTCCATCCATATAAAGTAGACCTATATCTAAGATCTATAGCTCCAAATATGACCCAATTACCGAACAGTGTTCCGATTTGGATTGCACTGACATCTCTTTTCTAAGTTTGGCCATCTCTTTATCCTTTCAATTTCATTTCTTAAATTCATCAATCAATCCTTTCATTTATGTGATAGGCCTGCATTTAAAATGAACATTTACCATAAATTAAAGGTATCTTATATTATTAGATATATTATTATAAAACATACTTTAGTTAAGGAGTTATTGATACTTCAAGTGCAAAATGATGATATAAAACCTTGATAAAAATGCACTTTTAAGTACTAATCAGAAACCACACACAAAGGAGGTTCTAATCGGATTATAAATTGTTAACATGATTACATTAGTAATCTTATTCGATTAAAGCTAATATTTGTAAATCTGATCAGGCATTTATGATTATAACTTATATTAAGAACAAATCAAGTTCTTTTCATAGCTCAAGTGTCGGTTATACCATACAATATGGGCTATGAGAGTTCTAAGTATTTGTTGTACTAAGTGTTATACAACATAAATCTAGATTAACTACATAACAAGTAAAGTATTAAAAGTAAACAAGATAATAAATACAAAACATGTTAGTATCAAACATTAAGGTCCATGTTGAGTTTACACTATAATTATTCTTACATCATTACTGTAACCTTTTCACCTTGACATAATAAACTTAGCTAAACATAATGAAAGAAAGGAAAATAAATAAACAAAATAAGAACATAAATAAGATAAGAGTTAACTAAGTAAAGGAAAGGAAATGAAAGGCATAAATTTGATATTAATGACAGCAAAACATAAACATTACAAAAAAAATACAAAGAGAGAAAGCAAGAGCATGATCTTGATCTGGAAACCAAGATGACTAAATGCATGGCAAATGCCTCCTTTTATAGGCCAAAATTAGGAACTATAGATTTGATGACTAATTGATGATTAGGTGACCGACTCTTGACTTGGTGACAATCCTTATCTTCTCTTGTCTGCTGAAAACATCATTGATAATGTCAGAACTGGAACTACTTGAAACATGAAAGTTATAGGAAATTGTCTTAGCTTTCTACATAAAAAAATAGAGGTCATTTAAACTTCTAAAACTCCAGATATGGGTAAGACACTAAACAGTATTTGGGTTGCAGGACAAATTCAAACTTTTTTGTTGTTACTATAATTTGGACTTGAAAATAGCCTTTTTAAATTTAGGATCCATATGAAAGTTATAGGCCTATGTCTTACCTTTCCATCCATATAAAGTAAACCTAAATCTAAGATCTACAGCTCTAGATATGACCCAATTACCAAATAGTGTTCCGGTTTGGACTGTACCAGCATTTCTTTTCTAAGTTTGGTCATTTCTTTTTCCTTTCAATTTTAGTTCTTAAACTCATCAATCAATCCTTTCATTTATGGGATAGGTCTATATTTAAAATAAACATTTACCACAAATTAAAGGTATCTTATGTTGTTATAAAACATGCTTTAGTTAAGGAGTTATTGATACTTCAAGTGCAAAATGATGATATAAAACATTAATAAAAATACACTTTTAAGTACTAATCAGTGGAGTTATAACTATCGAAATTTTCACCATCAATATGTCTTCTCTCCAACCTCTCTCTAAACTCTCTCTTGCTCTTGCAAGTCCCTCCAAAAAAGAAGATAGAATGATATTTATAAAGCTATCATCTTGTTAATTGTACATTTATCCCCATCCTTTTTTTTTATCATTTATACATAAACTCCCAACCTTATGTTATTTGAATATTGACTTGTCTTGGTCTTATGTGTTCATTTTATCCCCACATATGTTTTTTGTTTTCAATAATTCAGTACTATGTTCACTTTTCATTTTATTAAATTCATTACTTTTATCTTGATTTAGGTTTCTTTAATTTAATTTAACCCATTTTACTATTGGTTAAATTTCTCATATTTTAATAACCTCGAAAAATTATAACCAGGGGTTTCCAAAGGTTGTTTTCATCGAGATAGTTATGGACTCGCTACTCAGTGACGAGGAGGTATGATTACCCATCTTTGAGTATCTACTGAAAAGGGCCATAGCTTTTAATCTGACCGTTAGATCGCGCTTAAATTTTTACAGGGGTTTCTAGAGCCTATTTTCCTTGGGCAACCTATGGAATTGCTATTCAGGGATGAGGACGTCTGGTTGGCTAGCCTTAGTATCGGCTCACAAGGGCCATAACTTTTGGTCTAATCATTGGATCGCGCTTAAATTTTAACTCGAGATTCTATAGGTTGTTTTCATCATGGAAGCTATAGAATTGCTATTGGGTGACGAGGAGGTCTGGTCAGTTATACTTGAGTATTAGCTCAAAAGGGGCATAACTTTTGATTCGATCATTGGATCACACTTAAATTTTTACAGGGGTTTTCAAAGAATGTTTTCCTTAAGTAAGCTATGGAATCGATATTCAACGACGAGATGTCTGGTCAACAACCTTGAGTATCGGCTCAAAAGGGCCATAACTTTTGATCCAACTATTGGATCACACTCAAATTTTTACAAGGGTTTCTAGAAGCTGTTTTCCTTAGGTAAGCTACAAAATTGCTACTCAGTGATGAAGACGTATGGTCGACTAGCCTTGCCTATTGGCTCACAAGGACCATAACTTTTGATCCGCTCGTTAGATCGAGCACAAATTTTTACATGAGTTTCCAGATGCTATTTTCCTCGGAGTTGCTTTAGAATCGCTATTTTATGACGAGGAGGCCTGGTTAGCCATACTTAAGTACCTTCTCAAAAGGGCCATAACTTTTGATCTAACTGTTGGATTGCGCTTAAATTTTTACTAGGGTTTATATAGGCTATTTTCTTAAGGAAAGGTATGGAATCGCTACTTAGTGATGAGGACATATGGTTAGCCAACTTTGAGTATTCACTTATAAGGGCCATAACTTTTGATCCGACCATTGGATTTAGTGCAAATTTTTATACGAGTCTTCAAAGGCTGTTTTCCTCGTGGTAGCTATGGAATCACTACTTGGTGACGAGGAGGTCTAGTTGGGAATTCTTGACTATTGGCTCAAATAGGGCATAACTTTTGATCCAACCATTGGATCGCGCTCAAATATTTATAGGTATTTCCAGAGGCTGTTTTTATCAGGTTGGGTATGGAATCACTACTTGGTGACGTGGAGGTCTGCTCAGCCAGCCTTGAGTATCCTCTCAAAAAGGCTATAACTTTTGATCCGACCGTTAGATTGTGCTAAAAAAATTACAGGGGTTTCCGGAGGCTTTTTTCCTTAGGTAAGCTATGGAATCACTATTCAGTAACGAGGACGTTTAGTCAATAACCTTGAGTGTTGTCTTAAAAGGGCCATAACTTCTTATCTGAATGTTGGATTGTGCTCAAATTTTTACAGGGATTTCCAGAGGCTATTTTCCTTAGGGTAGCTATGGTATGGCTACTTAGTGACAAGGATATCTAGTCAGCCAAACTTGAGTATCGACTTAAAAGGGCCATAACTTTTGATCCGACCATTGGATCGTGCTTAAATTTTTATAAGGGCTTTTAGA
Organism: Populus pruinosa; assembly: GCA_026413675.1. Taxonomy (NCBI): domain Eukaryota; kingdom Viridiplantae; phylum Streptophyta; class Magnoliopsida; order Malpighiales; family Salicaceae; genus Populus; species Populus pruinosa. The sequence continues at coordinate 5,935,811 of CM048610.1, read as the reverse complement.
GGTTGTTTTTCTTAGGGTAGCTATGGTATGGCTACTCAGTGACGAGGACATCTAGTCGGCCGAACTTGAGTATTGGCTTAAAAGGGCCATAACTTTTTATCTGATCGTTGGATCAAGCTCAAAATTTTATAGTGGTTTCTAAAGGCTATTTTCTTTGGGGTAGCTATGGAATTTTTATTTAATGATGAGAATATCTGGTTGGCCATACTTGAGTATTGGCTCAAAACCGCTATAACTTTTGATCCAACAGTTAGATCACGCTCAAAATTTTACAGGGGTTTCTAGAGGTTGTTTTTCTTGGGTCAACTATGGAATCATGTTGCGATATCGTGGTCGCACAAATTAATTACCCTAGCTTAAAACACAACACACAAGATAGTATAGAGCAAGCAAGGGGTCGATCCCACAAGGAAGATTTAGTTCAGATTTTTATGCTATACGTTATGCAATTGGGGGGTTTTGATTTGTGATGATCTAAACTATGGAAGAAATTAAACTAGCAAACAAAATCAATTGAAATCGAAATTTATCAAGAAAACAAACCTTGGTTGCAAGCACACATCCACCAATGGAAATTAGAACCGATCCTTGAAACAAAACTACAATTTATATTCTGAATTTTTATCTTTTCTTAATGTTGGTTAATTAACGGATCCGCTGTATAATTAACCCTAACCAACAAATAATCACAATGTCCGCATTAATGATTTAGTTCAATGGCAGCCCTAAGAACTAGATATTTGAGTGTTTTCCCTAAGTTTAATAATGTAGTTCCGCCACAATTATCAAGCTTAGTTGCTTCACAAGTTCATACATCACAACTCCGGTTTTGATATCAAACTTAGCAATAAATTGTTCACAATAATAACTTAGAGTTCCGCTCTAGCAATTATCAACAACAATCATAGAAAATATGCATAGGAAAACAACCATACTTATTCATAATATAAACTGAAAATAAAAGGAAGAATAAATCTCACGGTTCTTGAAATCCGAAGGTTTGTTGTGTCCTTGCAACCAAGAAAAGAGCTTAGCCTTGCATAACCATTGAACAACTACTCTTAAAGAATGAAGAGAGCATGATTTTTTGGGTTTGTAGAGGAGAGAATTTGTGTTTCTTCACTTCTGGCTGCTGCCCCCTTTCTCTCCTCTCTCTCTTTCTTTTTATATGCTAAGAAACCCTAGTTCCTAATTTACAAAGTAGTCCTCCCTTAAGTTGACAATTGACATTTAAGTACTTCTATAACTATTTTCCCTAAAAAAAAGAAATAGCCTTGCATGAAATCTTCAAACTCTGACTTAGAGGAGCTAAATTGCTGATATAAAAACTTGGATGACGGTTTAGAAGCTTCGAAACGTAATTTGGACTCATTTCTTCACGAAACCTGATTGCTGGCAGAATTCATTTGTCATCTTTGAAAAATCATATCTCCCTCATATGACATCGTTTTTGGATGAAAGTTTGAGAGTTTATAGTCCTTTGAGTCAGGAATCCAACAAATTGAGTTTGCATAAATTGGACTTCTATAGCTCCCGATATTAAATTTTGAATAGACAAAGGTCAACAGTGGCAGAATGCGAGATTTGACTTTGAAGGATGTGATTTCCATGATCTTCCTCTTTTTATTTTTCTTGCATTACATTTCCAAAAAGGTATGGATGTTAGCTTTTTATTGCCACTAGAATCACTTCATTTCGATCTCTAGAACTCACGCTCTGCACAAAACATTGACTGAACGTCAAATCTGCCAATTATCTCCAATTTACTCCTTTTTGCATTTTTCATCCAAAAGTGCCTTCAAAACATAAAACAAAGAATATCAAGGCATTTTACATATAAAACATGGACAAAACATTAGGTAAATATGGGTGAAACTATCGAATAATATGGTTACATCAAATCACTACTCTATGATAGGGGTGTCTAGTCGGCCATTAATGAGTATCGGCTCAAAATGGCAATAACTTTTGATCCAATTGTTTGATCTAGCACAAATTTTGACTCGCATTTTTAGAGGATGTTTTCCTTATGGTAGCTATGGAATGGCTAGAAAGTTACTGAGGAAGGGTTGTTCTACATGGTTAGCCTATGTAAGACAGTTGGAAAAGGGTAGCATAGATTTGGCTAGTGATTAGTACTTAAAAGTGCATTTTATCAAGGTTTTATATCATCATTATATACTTAAAGTATTAATAATTCCTTAACTAAAGCATGTTTTATAATAACAAGTTTGATATCATAAGGTAACTATAATTTATGGTAAATGTTCATCCTAAATACAGACCTATCAAATCAATAAAAGGATTGATTGATGAGTTGAAGTATTGAAATTGAAAGGACAAAGAGATTGCCAAAGTTAGAAAAGAGATGCTAGTACAGTCCAAACTAGAACACTGTTCGGTAATTGGGTCATATCTAGAGCTATAGATCTCGAATTTAGGTCTACTCTATATGGATAGAAAGGTAAGACATATATGCCTACAACTTTCATGTAGTCTAAGATTTAAAAAGGTTGTTTTCAAGTCCAAATTATAGCAACAACAAAGAAGTTTGAATCTGTCTTGTAGCCTAGACACTGTTCAGTGTTCAGCCCATATCTTGAGTTTTAGGACTTCAATGACCTCAATGTTTTTTTCTGGAAAGCTAAGACAATTTCCTAGAACTTTCATGTAGAGGTTTGGTTCAAATACTGATGTTATTAATGACATTTTATTCAGACAAAGCTAAAACATGGCTATAAAATTGAGACTTCGATCCATTCGTGCTTAGGATGAAATGCAGCAATAGTTTTTAAAAAAGTTTTTCCCATCTTATATAAACTCTTTCAAAAGACAAATCTTCACTTTCACTCAAAAACTAGGAGAAATATTTTACCAATATTGGGGTAGGTATCGAGACATGCGTAATACTTGCCCTCATTATGGTTTTGAATCATGGAGATTGGTTTCATATTTTTATGTAGGGTTAATACCTAGAGATAGGCAAATGGTTGAATTAATGTGCAATGGAACCTTTGAAGATAAAGACCCTAATGAAGCAATGGAGTACCTAGACTTGCTAACTGAAAATGCTCAAAATTAGGACACTACAGACATGTATGAGACTCGAAGTAAAATTTAACCTCATACATCTAGTGGAGGTATGTACAACCTTAGGGAAGATCACGACCTCTAAGCCAAGTTTGCATCTTTAGCTAAAAAAGTTGAGGCATTAGAATTGAAAAAGAGTGGTCAATTAAAATCTGTTCAAAACATTGTGTGTCAAATCTGTGAAACCAATGAACACTCAATCAATGATTGTCCAACCCTGTTTTCTTTTAAGGAATGTCTCCATGAACAAGCTCATGCTTTAAATAGTTTCCAAAGGCCCAACCACAACCCATACTCGCAAACATACAACCTTGGTTGAAGAAATCACCCAAATTTCAGTTGAAAGAGTGATAATAACAATGTACAAACTTCACAACCACTGTTTCAAGCACACCATAATTTTTAAAATTCTCATGGATATCTCCTTCTACTTTACCTCCTAGAAGAAATCTTGAGGAAACATTGCATGCATTCATTGAAAAGAACAAGGCAATCAATACTCAACTTGCTCAAAGTATGATAGATTTTAAGATGAACATTTACCATAAATTAAAGGTATATTATATTATTAGATATGTTATTATAAAACATGCTTTAGTTAAAGAGTTATTAATACTTCAAGTGCAAAATGATGATATAAAACCTTGATAAAAATACAGTTTTAGTTACTAATCACTAAACATATAAAAAGAGGTCGAACAGTAACAGTTCGATGTCAAGACATTAATAGTTGGACAGTAACAATCCATTATTCATTGATGAGCAATTTTGACTGTCTTAAGAGCAGAATTGGTTTTTCCTTCCTTTAGAAAACTTGTAGCTTAGTGTCATAGTTTTCCAATGAGATCAATCTTGCTTGAAACAGGGTTTTATAACTCCAATGTTCATTTATGAGCAATTTTAACTGTCTTGGGAGCAGAACTAGGTTCTTTTTCCTAGAACTTATATCCTTGTGTATTGGCTTTCCAACGAGACTAATCTTACTTGAAACGAAGTTCTACAACTCTAGATATAGTAAAAATCTAAATAGAAGTCAAACAATAATAATCCAATGTTTAGACAGTAATAGTCCAATATGTAAACAGTAACGGTTAGATAGTAACAATTTGATGTTTAAACAGTAACAGTTCAAATATATATAAAAAAAAGAATGATAACTATGGTTGGATAAAGAATGATATTATTAATGGGTGTAATGAGAAATACATAAAATATAAAAAAATGACGAAAAGAAAAACATATTGGTTTTTAATGTGGTTATTATAAAACATATCCTTGAGTAAAGAAAATTAATAAGATAAACCTATGATTTGCAGGAGGGACCACATGCATAGTGCAACAGCAATAGTAGGAGAGCACGAGTAGAGCTTATATTGCAGGTATGTGAATCACACTTATACTTTCTAGCAAACTTTCATGATTTAATATGTTACCGATATGAAATATGAATTATCGAATGTTGAATATTAGTTGAAAGGTTGTTATGTGAATTGTCAAATGATGAAATTATTGCTAACAAAGGAAATATGAGAAGTGTGATTTGGGGCGTGAACTAGCATACAATTAGTGTATATTAGGATCCCAGGTAAAAGGATCACCTATGTATTGCTATCATACATTTAGTGTATGTTAGAATCTCAGATAAGGGGATGACTGACACGACTAAAAGATTGATGTCTTCTTCCAAGTGCAGGAGTGTCGAAGTAATAAATAACCCGGCAAGACCGGGGTCGAACCACAAGGAGGTTAATTATACAAATTATAAACAACAACAATAGTAACAATACCAATAATAATAATAATAATAACAATAATAGTAATAATAATAACAATAATAGTAGTAGTAATACTAATAGTAGTAGTAGTAGTAATAATAATAATAATAATAAAGAAAAAGAAGGAGAAGAAGAAGAAGAAGATGAGAACTTTGAGATGAAATATTAATGTAACGATTAAACAATGATAATAACAAATGTCAAGGTTAGAGGATCCACTAATGGTATGTCAAACAAGTATAGTATAAACTCTTATTATTCAATTGAAAACCACACACAAAGGAGGTTCCAATCAGATTATAGATTATTAACATGATTACATTAGTCATCTTATTCGATTAATGCTAACACTTGTAAATCTCGTCAAGCATTCATGATTATAACTTAAGTTAACAACAAATCAAGTTCCTTTCATAGCTCAGGTGTCGGTTATACCATACAGTATGGGCTATGAAAGTACCAAGCATTTGTTGTACCAAGTGTTATACAACATAAATCAAGATTAGTTATTTAACAAGCAAAGTATTAAAGAGTGAACAAGATAACAAATTGATTAGTACTTAAAAGTGTATTTTTATCATGGTTTTATATTATCATTTTGCACTTGAAGTATCAATAACTTCTTAACTAAAATATGTTTTATAATAATGTATCTAATAATATAAGATACCTATAATTTGTGTTAAATGTCTATTTTTAATGCATGCCTATCACATAAATGAAAGGATTGATTGATGACTTGAAGAACTTGAATTGCAAGGATAAAGAGATGGTCAAACTTAGAAAAGAGATGTCGGTGCAATCCAAACCGGAACACTGTTCGGTAATTGGGTTATATCTAGAGCTACAGATCTCAGATTTAGGTCCAATTTATATGGATGGAAAGGTAATACATAGGCCTACAACTTTCATATGGAGCCCAAGATCTAAAAAGGCCATTATCAAGTCCAAATTGTAGCAACAACAAAGAAGCCCGAATCTGTCTTCCAGCCCGAGCACTGTTTGGTATTTTGGCCATATCTGGAGTTCTAGAAGTCCAAATGAGCTGAAGTTTTTACACAAGAAAGCTGAGACAATTTCCTACAACTTTCATGTTTTCACCTGGCTCCAATTTTGACGTTATCAATGACGTTTTGGGCAGACAAGAGAAGATAAGGATTGTCACCAAGTCAAAAGTTGGCTACCCACTCATCAATTAGTCATCAAATCAATAGTTTCCAATTTTGGCCTATAAAAGGAGGCATTTGCCATGCATTTAGGCATCTTGGTTTCCAGATCAAGATCATTCTCTTCCTTTCTCTCTTTGTATTCTTTGTAATATTTATGCTTTGCTTTCATTAATATCAAGTTTATGCCTTTCATTTCCTTTCCTTTACTTAGTTAGCTTTTATGTTCTTATTTTGTTTATCTATTTTGCTTTCTTTCATTATGTCTAGCTAAGTTAATTATGTCAAGGTGAAAAGGTTACACTAATGGTGTAAGAATAAGTATAATGTAAACTTAATATGGACTTTAATGTTTGTTACTAAAATGTTTTATATTTGTTATCTTCTCCACTATTTAATACTTTGCTTGTTAAATGACTAATCTTGATTTATGTTGTATAACACTTGGTACAACAAATGCTTGGCACTTTCATAGCGCATAATGTATGGTATAACCGACACCTGAGCTATGAAAGGAACTTGATTTGTTGTTAACATAAGTTATAATCATGAATGCTTGACGAGATTTACAAGTATTAGCATTAATTGAATAAGATGACTAATGTAATCATGTTAACAATATATAATCTCATTGGAACCTCCTTTGTGTGTGGTTTCCAATTCAATAATAAGAGTTTATACTATACTTGTTTGATATACCATTAGTGGAACCTCTAACCTTGACATTTGTTATTATTATTGTTTAATCCTTACATTAATTTTTCATCTCTAAGTTTTCATCATCATCATCTTCTTCTTCTTCTCTTTCTTTATTATTATTATTATTATTATTATTATTATTATTATTATTATTATTATTATTATTATTATTATTAGTACTACTACTATTATTATTATTATTATTATTATTATTATTATTATTATTATTATTATTATTATTATTACTACTACTATTATTGTTGTTGTTATTGTTGTTTATAATTTGTACAATTAACCTCCCTGTGGTTCGACCCCGGTCTTGCCGGGTTATTTATTACTTCGACACTCCTGCACTTGGGAGAAGACATCAATCTTTTCGTCGTGTCACAAATACAAAACATATTAGTATCAAACATTAAAGTTCATATTGAGTTTATGCTATACTTATTCTTACACCATTAGTGTAACCTTTTCACCTTGACATAATAAACTTAGCTAGACATAATGAAAGAAAGAAAAAAAATAAATAAAAAAAGAACATCAATAAGATAAAAGTTATCTAAGTAAATAAAAGGAAATGAAAGACATAAACTTGATATTAATGAAAGCAAAGCATAAACATTACAAAAAATACAAAGAAAGAAAGCAAGAGTATGATCTTGATCTGGACACCAAAATGTCTAAATGCATGGCAAATGCCTCCTTTTATAGGCCAAAATTGGGAAATATTGATTTGATGACTATTTGATGAGTGGGTGGCCAACTCTTGACTTGGTAACAATCCTTATCTTCTCTTGTCTACCCAAAACGTCATTGCTAACGTCAAAATTGGAGCCACTTGAAAACATGAAAGTTGTAGGAAATTGTCTCACCTTTCTTGTGTCAAACATTCAGCTCATTTGGACTTTTAGAACTCCAGATATGGGCCAAATACTGAATAGTGCTCGGGCTGGAAGATAGATTCAGGCTTCTTTGTTGTTGCTATAATTTAGAGTTGAAAATGGCCTTTTTAGATCTTAGGCTCCATATGAAAGTTGTAGGCCTATGTCTCACCTTTCCATCCATATAAAGTGGACCTAAATCTAAGATCTATAGTGTTCCGGTTTGGATTGCACCGACATCTCTTTTCTAAGTTTGGCCATCTCTTTATCCTTTCAATTTCAGTTCTTAAATTCATCAATCAATTCTTTCATTTATGTGATGGACCTGCATTTAAAATGAACATTTACCACAAATTAAAGGTATCTTATATTATTAGATATATTATTATAAAACATGCTTTAGTTAAGGAGTTATTGATACTTCAAGTGCAAAATGATGACATAAAACCTTGATAAAAAATACACTTTTAAGTACTAATCACACCCCCCAACCAACTTATTACTAGTCTCTAGTAATCAAAGTATTAAAATAGAAAAACAATTTGCAAATTCCACAAAGCAAGGTATTCATCATTCAACTTCCATTAATCTATCCAAATAAACAAACTCTCATTAAATTTATATATCTACTCAATTCCTCTTAACAAGATATTAATAAACCTTTCTTTTGTGCTCAATATATCAACACATAATTATGGGGCTTTTCTTGGAAGAAAACACAATGTTTGTTCTAATGTTTAAGGTTAACTTCCTTGGGTTGAAATTATTATTTTTTTTCTTTTTTTATTATATATACATTAACTTAAAACGTCATACATCTTTAACCCATGTAACAAGCTTTCGGCTAATGACTCCCATTCCAATTGGTCTTAGGGCATTAGGTGTTGAGACACCCCTACGAGCTTAGTAACTCGGGTTGCAGATACTGATACATAGATAGTACAATGTTTGATTCCCTTAAGTTTTTCTCCTCAACCCATATAACAAATGTTGGGCCAATAGCTCCCAAGTTAGTTGACTTTAGGGTATTAAGTGTCAAAACACCCCTTCGGACTTAGTTACTTAGGTTAGGGGGGCTACGAAACCAAACTTATCTACATTTTTATTATCGTCATTTCAAGGCTTATATTTATTTTGCTCTTTTTTTTTTGTTTTTTTAAATTGTATATTATCACTTTCTCTTAGTTGTTACCTTTAACAAAAGAACATAAATATTATAATAATCCAATGTGTAACCCATAATCATATGTTAAAGTGTGTGTGTGTGTGTGTATAAATTAAGATTTAAGAATACATATTAAATGAGTATATGAGCATAATTAAGTGATAGTAATGCGAGAGTTTGTAAACCTGAATATTTCAAGAAGTATTATGATAGACCTTATTAAGAATGGTTACTAAGATGCGTCTCAAGAGTCATAAAAAGATCTCCTTTACTCTGTCATCATAGTAACAACAATTTTGCACATTCTTTATGAAATAGAAAACACAGTTAGTTAATTTTATTTTATTTTGCTACCATCCTCTCCCCCCAACTAAAACGAGACATTGTCCTCAATATTCTAAGGTAGAAAGATAAAGTATAGAAGATATCACTTGAAATAATGAACACTGACAAACCTGAAACACACTAAAACAAAAATAAAAAATAAAAAAAACACAATAATAAAACAAAAGGATAAAAAATTTACAAATGAAGACTCAAATCTAATTGATTAGTACTTAAAAGTGTATTTTTATCATGGTTTTATATTATCATTTTGCACTTAAAGTATCAATAACTCCTTAACTAAAATATGTTTTATAATAATGTATCTAATAATATAAGATACCTATAATTTGTGTTAAATGTCTATTTTTAATGCAGGCCTATCACATAAATGAAAGGATTGATTGATGACTTGAAGAACTTGAATTGCAAGGATAAAGAGATGGTCAAACTTAGAGAAGAGATGTCGGTGCAATCCAAACCGGAACACTGTTCGGTAATTGGGTCATATCTGGAGCTACAGATCTCAGATTTAGCTTCAATTTATATGGATGGAAAGGTAAGACATAGGCCTACAACTTTCATATGGAGCCCAAGATCTAAAAAGGCCATTATCAAGTCCAAATTGTAGCAACAACAAAGAAGCCCGAATCTGTCTTCCAGCCCAAGCACTGTTCGGTATTTTGGCCATATCTGGAGTTGTAGAAGTCCAAATGAGCTGAATGTTTTACACAAGAAAGATGAGACACTTGCCTACAACTTTCATGTTTACAACTGGCTCCAATTTTGACGTTATCAATGACGTTTTGGGCAGATAAGAGAAGATAAGGATTGTCACCAAGTCAAAAGTTGGCCACCCACTTATCAATTAGTCATCAAATCAATAGTTCTCAATTTTGGCCTATAAAAGGAGGCATTTGCCATGCATTTAGGCATCTTGGTGTTCAGATCAAGATCATGCTCTTCCTTTCTCTCTTTGTATTTTTTGTAATGTTTATGCTTTACTTTCATTAATATCAAGTTTATGCCTTTCATTTCCTTTCCTTTACTTAGTTAACTTTTATGTTCTTATTTTGTTTATTTATTTTTCTTTCATTCATTATGTCTAGCTAAGTTAATTATGCATTTAGGCATCTTGTTTGTTTTCTTTTGTTTCTTTTTATTTTGTTTTCTTCCTCCTTCTTTTGCTTTCTTCTTTTTCTTTTTTTTTTTTATTTTATTCCTACACGTGCATGAGAGTGTGGTCACGTACATCAAGTGGTAGACTTTGTAGGGTATCCTCATCATTTTCAGAAAATATGGCTGAAGAAGAAAATCAATCACTTCATAATGAAAATAATGAGAATAACCGTGCTAGAACACTTAGAGACCACATGAATCCCACAAGAACAAGTGCACCATCATGTATAGTTTTTCCTCCTGATGCATCTCATTTTAATTTTAAACCAGGTATTATTCAACTTTTACCTTCTTTTCATGGTTTAGAATTGGAAAATCCATACTTGCATTTAAGGGAATTTGAAGAGGTGTGCAACACATATAATAATTTAAATTATAGCATGAACACCATCAGATTAAAGCTTTTTCCTTTTTCATTAAAAGATAAAGCTAAAACATGGCTACAAAATTTGAGACCAGGATCCATTCGTGCTTGGGATGAAATGCAACAACAGTTTTTAAAGAAGTTTTTCCCATCTCATAAAACAAACTCTTTCAAAAGACAAATCACCACTTTCACTCAAAAACCAGGAGAAACATTTTACAAATGTTGGGATAGGTATCGAGATTTACTTAGTACTTGCCCCCATCATGGTTTTGAAACATGGAGATTGGTTTCACATATCTATGAAGGGTTAACACCTAAAGATAGGCAAATGGTTGAATTGATGTGCAATGGAACTTTTGAAGATAAAGACCCTGATGAAGCAATGGAGTACTTAGACTTGTTAGCTGAAAATACTCAAAATTGGGACACTGCGGGTACATATGAGGCACCGAGTAAAACTCATACATCTAGTGGAGGTATGTACAACCTTAGGGAAGATCATGACCTTCAAGCCAAATTTGCATCTTTAGCTAGAAAAGTCGAGGCACTAGAATTGAAAAAGAGTGGTCAATTAAAATCTGTTGAAAACATTGTGTGTCAAATCTGTGAAACAAATGAACACTCAACCAACGATTGTCCAACCTTGCCTTCTTTTAAAGAATGTCTCCATGAACAAGCTCATGCTTTAAACAGTTTTCAAAGGGTCAACCACAACCCATACTCCCAAACATACAACCCTGGTTGGAGAAATCACCCAAATTTCAGTTGGAAGAGTGAGAACAATAATGCACAAACTTCACAATCACCGTTTCAAGCACACCATAATTTCCAAAATTCTTATGGATATGCACCTCCTTATGCTCCACCTCCTACAAGAAATTTTGAGGAAACTTTGTATGCATTCATTGAAAAGCAAGAGACAATCAACACTCAACTTGCTCAAAGCATAACAGATTTTAAAGATACTCTTGCAAAATTCACATCTGCTCTCAGTTTCCAAGAGAAAGGTAAGTTTCCATCTCAACCACAACAAAATCCTAAGGGGCAATACAATGCAAATGCAAGTAGTTCCAGAAGCCAACACATGGATCAAGTCAAATCAGTCACTACTCTACGCAGTGGTAAGGTTATTGAAAAACCCTCTCTTGAACCTTATAAGAAAGATGATGAGTCAATTTCTAAGGGAAAGGAAAGGGTTGAATCTGAAAATTGCAAAGAAACGACTGATTCTCCGCCAGCACTTCCATTTTCTCATACCATGACCAATCAGGAAGAAATCGAGGATGAAAAAGGCATCGAAAAGGTTGATGCGAATCTTTTATCAAAAGTGACAACAGATTCGACACCCGACATCACACCAATCAATGATTACTTTCCTGATGAATCTCTACTTTCTCTTAATTCAATGCCTTGGTTTGCTAAAAATATCAATTTTCTTGCTTCAGGATTTTTGCCAACTCATTGGAGTATTGAAGACAAAAGAAAATTTTTGAGCAACGAGCAAAATTTTTATTGGGATGACCCTTACTTATTCAATTATTGTCGTGATCAAATATTTCAAAAATGCATTCTCGACAATGAGGTAAGTAATTTCATTAAATTTTGTTACTCTAAAGCATGTGGGGATCATTCCTCATCAAAAAAGAGGATTGTAGAAATCTTACAAAGTGAATTTTACTGGCCCATCATATTCAAGGAGTCCGATGCATTCCGCAAAAACTGTGAAAATTGTCAGAAGGTGGGATTTATTTCAAAACACAGAGAGTCTTTAGATAATCTTCTATTGACTCTTGAGACGGATCCTAGTGGAGATGTGCATCGTGCAATTCATGATTTATGGCCACTATTTCATAAAGAACATGATCGACTTAGTCTTGGGAATCTAACTAAAAAAGACCCTGTTTGCTAGTTTTTAAGAAAACTGGATGGGAAGCCTATCCCCGACCCATAGAGGGCGTTTAAGCCGTTCTTGGACGTAAAACCAACGGAAGATGTGCGCCACAATCACAACTACCTGTACATACACATGTTTTTTTCAAAAGTAAATAAATAAATAAATAAAAAGAGAGAGAGAGTGTGTGAGACTCCAGCTGGCCTACATATAGATGTTATGATTGCCTTTCTAATTTCTCATCTATAAAACCCTCTTTTCCTTCCTTTCATTTCTACTCAACCCATACATTCAACAAATACAGAAGTGTGTAGAAATGTCAAGTTCCTCAAGTAATCAAATAAGAAATATTTGTGTTTTCGGTGGATCTTGTCCTGGGAAAGAAAAGGAGTTTTTAGAATCAGCAAATCATCTTGGTTAGGTGCTAGCTGAGAGAAAGATTCATTTAGTATATAGGGGAGGCAGTCTTGGGTTAATGGGAGGTGTGTTAATAGCTGCATTTTTAGGAGGTAGTCAAGTTTTGGGGGTCGTCCCTGAAGCTTTGGTACAAGGGGACATCATTGGAAAAACAATTGGAGAGGAACTTCAGGTCTCCACAATGTCAGCTCGAATGAATGCAATGTTTAACCATACTGATGCTTTCATTGCTTTACCAGGTGGTCTAGGCACATTGGAAGAGATCTTTCATATTTTCTCTTGGGCTCAATTGCACATTCACCATAAACCCATTGGCTTGTTAAATGTTAATGGTTATTATGATAAGTTGTTGTCTTTTCTTGATCATGCTGTGGAACAGGAATTTCTAACATCTTCTGCACGACAAATCATAATCTCTACTACTACTGCTGAACAATTGATTGACCAACTACAATCTTTCATTCCTGTGATTGATCCTTCCATGAGTCGCATAAATTGGTCATCTACGGGAAGCCGTAAAAAGCTTAGATTGGATTTGAGCCTTCATTTGTGAATTTTTGGGTCTTTTGGTTTTATTATTGTGTTTTGTTATTTCTTATTTTTATTTCAGTGTGTTTCAGGTTTTATCAGTGTTCGTTATTTCAGGTGATATCTTCTATACTCTATCTTTCTACCTTAGAACATTGAGGACAATGTCTCGTTTTGGTTGGGGGGAGAGGGTAGTAGTTGATAAAAAAAAATTGTTTTTCATTTCATAAAGCATGTGCATAATTGTTGTTACTAGGATGGCAGAGTAAAGGAGTTCTTTTGTTAAAGTGACTCTTGAGACGCATCTTAGTAATCATTCTTAACAAGGTCTATTATAATACTTCCTGAAATATTCAGGTTTACAAACTCTCGTATTGTTACCGCTTAATTCTGCTCATATACTTATTTAACATGTATTCTTAAACCTTAATTTACACACACACACTTTAACATATGATTGTGGGTTGCATATTGGATTATTACATTATTTATGTTCTTTTGTTAAAGGTAACAACTAAGGGAAAGGGATTGTATATAATTAAAAAAAAACATGAAAAAAAAAGAAAAAAAAAAGAAAAAAAATGATGATAATAAAAATGTAGATAAGTTTGGTTTCGTAGCCTCCCTAACCTAAGCAATTAAGCCTGAAGGGGTGTTTTAACACCTAATACCCTAAAAAGTCAACTGACTTGGGAGCTATTGGCCCAACGCTTGTTACATGGGTTGAGGAGAAAAGCTTAAGGGAATCAAACATTGCACTATCTACATATCAGTATCGGCGACCCGAGTTACTAAGCTCGTAGGGGTGTCTTAACACCTAATGCCCTAAGACCAACTAGTCTGGGAGTCATTAGCTGAAAGCTCGTTACATGGGTTAAAGATGCATGATGTTTTTAAATTATATGTATATACATTTAAAAAAAAAAGAAAAAAAAAGACAAAAATAATAATCCTAACCCAAGGAAGTTAACCTTAAACATTAGAATAAAAAAATTTGTTTTCTTCCAAGAAAAGCCCCATAATTATGTGTTGATATATTGAGCACAAAAGAAAGGTTTATTAATATCTTGTTAAGAGGTATTGAGCAGATATATAAATTTAATGAGAGTTTGTTTATCTGGATAGATTAATGGAAGTTAAATGATGAATACCTTGCTTTGTGAAATTTGTAAATTGTTTTAATGCTTTGATTACTAGGGACTAGTAATAAGCTGGTTGGGGGGTGTGATTAGTACTTAAAAGTGTATTTTTATCATGGTTTTATATTATCATTTTGCACTTGAAGTATCAATAACTCCTTAACTAAAATATGTTTTATAATAATGTATCTAATAATATAAGATACCTATAATTTGTGTTAAATGTCTATTTTTAATGCAGGCCTATCACATAAATGAAAGGATTGATTGATGACTTGAAGAACTTGAATTGCAAGGATAAAGAGATGGTCAAACTTAGAGAAGAGATGTCGGTGCAATCCAAACCGGAACACTGTTCGGTAATTGGGTCATATCTGGAGCTACAGATCTCAGATTTAGGTCCAATTTATATGGATGGAAAGGTAAGACATAGGCCTACAACTTTCATATGGAGCCCAAGATCTAAAAAGGCCATTATCAAGTCCAAATTGTAGCAACAACAAAGAAGCCCAAATCTGTCTTCCAGCCCGAGCACTGTTTGGTATTTTGGCCATATCTGGAGTTGTAGAAGTCCAAATGAGCTGAATGTTTTACACAAGAAAGCTAAGACAATTGCCTACAACTTTCATGTTTTCAGCTGGCTGTAATTTTGACGTTATCAATGACGTTTTGGGCAGACAAGAGAAGATAAGGATTGCCACCAAGTCAAAAGTTGGCCACCCACTTATCAATTAGTCATCAAATCAATAGTTCCCAATTTTGGCCTATAAAAGGAGGCATTTGCCATGCATTTAGGCATCTTGGTTTCCAGATCAAGATCATGCTCTTCCTTTCTCGCTTTGTATTTTTTGTAGTGTTTATGCTTTGCTTTCATTAATATCAAGTTTATGCCTTTCATTTCCTTTCCTTTACTTAGTTAACTTTTATGTTCTTATTTTGTTTATTTATTTTTCTTTCATTCATTATGTCTAGCTAAGTTAATTATGTCAAGGTGAAAAGGTTACACTAATGGTGTGAGAATAAGTATAATGTAAACTTAATATGGACTTTAATGTTTGATACTAACATGTTTTATATTTGTTATCTTGTTCACTCTTTAATACTTTGCTTGTTAAATGACTAATCTTGATTTATGTTGTATAACACTTGGTACAACAAATGCTTGGCACTTTCATAGCCCATAATGTATGGTATAACCGACACCTGAGCTATGAAAGGAACTTGATTTGTTGTTAACATAAGTTATAATCATGAATGCTTGATGAGATTTACAAGTATTAGCATTAATTGAATAAGATGACTAATGTAATCATGTTAACAATATATAATCTGATTGGAACCTCCTTTGTGTGTGGTTTCCAATTCAATAATAAGAGTTTATACTATACTTGTTTGATATACCATTAGTGGAACCTCTAACCTTGACATTTGTTATTATTATTGTTTAATCCTTACATTAATTTTCCATCTCCAAGTTCTCATCATCTTCTTCTTCGTCTTTTTCTTTATTATTATTATTATTACTACTACTACTACTACTACTACTACTAGTATTATTATTATTATTATTATTATTATTATTATTATTATTATTATTATTATTATTGTTGTTGTTATTGTTATTGTTGTTGTTATTGTTATTATTGTTGTTGTATTATTGTTATTTATAATTTGTACAATTAACCTCCTTGTGGTTCGACAACGGTCTTGCCGAGTTATTTATTACTTCGACACTCCTACACTTGGGAGAAGACATCAACCTTTTTGTCGTGTCACTAATCTAAGCTTTTTACGGCTTTCCTTAGATGACCAATTTATGCGAC
This sequence comes from Populus pruinosa, assembly GCA_026413675.1. NCBI lineage: Eukaryota > Viridiplantae > Streptophyta > Magnoliopsida > Malpighiales > Salicaceae > Populus > Populus pruinosa. The sequence goes on along the minus strand of CM048610.1, from coordinate 5,919,367 downwards.
TCATAGAGGGATCAATTACAGGAATGAAATATTGTAGTTGGTCAATCAATTGTTCAGCAATAGCAGCAGAGATTATGATTTCTTGTGCAGAAGATCTTAGAAGTTCTTGTTCCACAGCATGATCAATAAAAGACAATAACTTATCATAATAATCATTAATATTTAACAAACCTATGGGTTTATGGTGAATGTGTAGTTGGACCCAAGAAGAAAGATCTCTTCCAATGTGCCTAGACCATCTGGTAAGGCAATGAAGACATCAGCATGGTTAAACATTGTATTCATTCGAGCAAACATTGTGGAGACCTGTAGTTCCTCTATAATTGTTTTTCCAATGATGTCCCCTTGTGCTAAAGCTTTAGGGACGACCCCCAAAACTTGACTACCTCCTAAAAATGTAGCTATTGACACACCTCCCATTAACCCAAGACTGCCTCCTCCATACACTAAATGAATCTTTCTCTCAGCTGGCACTTGACCAAGATAACTTGTTGATTCTAAAAACTCATTTTCTTTCTCAGGACTAGATCTACCAAAAATACAAACATTTCTTATGTGAGGACTTGAGGAACTTGCCATTGCTACACACGTTGCTTAAAAACTTTCTTTTATCTTGGTTATCCGAATGAGTTGGCAAAAATCCTAAAGGAAGAAAATTGATATTTTTAGCAAACCAAGGTATTGAACAAAGAGAAAGTAAAGATTCAACAAGAAAGCAATCATCGATTGGTGTGATGTCAGATGTTGAATCTATTGCTAATTTTGACAAATGATCTGTGATAATATTTTCAGTGCCTTTTTTATCCTTGATTTCTTCTTGTTTGAAAGTCTCAAATATTTCACAATCATGATTAACTTTCTTTTGTTTGGTCATGGCATAAGGAAATGGAAGTACTGTTAGGGAATCAATCTTTTCCTTGTAATATTCAGATTCAATCCCTTCCTAACCCTTAAAGATTGACTCATCATCTTTCTCACAAGGTTCAAGAGTGGATTTTTCAATAACTTTACCACTACGAAGAGTGATGACTGATTTGACTTGATCAATGTGTTGACTTCCTGAACTACTTGCATTTGCATTGTATTGCCCCTTCAGATTTTGCTATGGTTGAGATGGAAACTTACTTTTCTCTTGAAAACTAAGAACAGATATGAATTTTGCAAGAGTATCTTTCAAATCTATTATGCTTTAAGCAAGTTAAGTGTTGATTGTCTCTTGCTTTTCAATAAATGCATACAAAGTTTCCTCAAAATTTCTTGTAGGAGGTGGAGCATCAGGAGGTGCATATTTATGAGAATTTTGGAAATTATGGTGTGCTTAAAACTGTGGTTGTGAAGTTTGTGCCTTGTTACTCTTCCAATTAAAATTTGAGTGATTTCTCCAACCAAGGTTGTATATTTATGAGTATGGGTTATGATTGGGCCTTTGAAAATTGTTTAAAGCATAAGTTTGTTCATGGAGATATTCCCTAAAAGAAGACAAGGTTGGACAATCATTGGTTGAGTGTTCATTTGTTTACAAATTTGACACGCAATGTCTTAAATAGATTTTAATTTACCACTCTTTTTTTAATTTTAGTGCCTCAACTTTTCTAGCTAAAGATGCAAACTTGGCTTGGAGGTGATGATCTTCCCTAAGGTTGTACATACCTCCACTAGATGTATGAGATTAAGTTTTACTCGATGCCTCATACATGCCTGTAGTGTCCAAATTTTGAGCATTTTCAGCTAGCAAGTCTAAATGCTCCAATACCTCATTAGGGTCTTTATTTTCAAAAGTTCCATTGTATATTAATTCAACTATTTATCTATCTTTAAAACTAATCTCCATATCTCAAAACCATGATGGCAACAAGTATTAAGCAAGTCTCGATACCTATCCTAACATTCATAAAATATTTCTCCTGGTTTTTGAGTGAAAGTGGTGATTTGTTTTTTGAAAGAGTTTGTTATATGAGATGATAAAAACTTCTTTAATGAAAATAAAACTTAAACATTACAAAAATACAAAGAGAGAAAGCAAAAATATGATCTTGATCTGGAGACCAAGATGCCTAAATGCATGGCAAATGTGACACGACTAAAAGATTGATGTCTTCTCCCAAGTGCAGGAGTGTCGAAGTAATAAATAACCCGGCAAGACCGGGGTCGAACCACAGGGAGGTTAATTGTACAAATTATAAACAACAATTACAAACAACAATAATAGTAATAACGATAACAATAATAATAATAATAATAATAATAATAATAATACTAGTAGTAGTAGTAGTAATAATAATAATAATAGTAATAAAGAAAGAGAAGAAGAAGAAGATGATGATGATGAGAACTTAGAGATGAAATATTAATGTAAGGATTAAACAATAATAATAACAAATGCCAAGGTTAGAGGTTCCACTAATGGTATATCAAACAAGTATAGTATAAACTCTTATTATTGAATTGGAAACCACACACAAAGGAGGTTCCAATGAGATTATATATTGTTAACATGATTACATTAGTCATCTTATTCAATTAATGCTAATACTTGTAAATCTCGTCAAGCATTCATGATTATAACTTATGTTAACAACAAATCAAGTTCCTTTCATAGCTCAGGTGTCGGTTATACCATATATTATGGGCTATGAAAGTGCCAAGCATTTGTTGTACCAAGTGTTATACAACATAAATCAAGATTAGTCATTTAACAAGCAAAGTATTAAAGAGTGAACAAGATAACAAATATAAAACATGTTAGTATCAAACATTAAAGTTCATATTAAGTTTACATTATACTTATTCTCACACCATTAGTGTAACCTTTTCACCTTGACATAATTAACTTAGCTAGACATAATGAATGAAAGAAAAATAAATAAACAAAATAAGAACATAAAAGTTAACTAAGTAAAGGAAAGGAAATGAAAGGCATAAACTTGATATTAATGAAAGCAAAGCATAAACACTACAAAAAATACAAAGAGAGAAAGGAAGAGCATGATCTTGATCTGGAAACCAAGATGCCTAAATGCATGGCAAATGCCTCCTTTTATAGGCCAAAATTAGGAACTATTGATTTGATGACTAATTGATAAGTGGGTGGCCAACTTTTGACTTGGTGGCAATCCTTATCTTCTCTTGTCTGCCCAAAACATCATTGATAACGTCAAAATTGCAGCCAGCTGAAAACATGAAAGTTGTAGGCAATTGTCTCAGCTTTCTTGTGTAAAACATTCAGGTCATTTGGACTTCTACAACTCCAGATATGGCCAAAATACCAAATAGTGCTCGGGCTGGAAGACAGATTCGGGCTTCTTTGTTGTTGTTACAATTTGGACTTGATAATGGCCTTTTTAGATCTTGGGCTCCATATAAAAGTTGTAGGCCTATATCTTACCTTTCCACCCATATAAATTGGACCTAAATCTGAGATATATAGCTCCAGATATGACCCAATTACCGAACAGTGTTCCGGTTTGGATCGCACCGACATCTCTTTTCTAAGTTTGGCCATCTCTTTGCCTTTGCAATTTAAGTTCTTAAAGTCATCAATCAATATTTTCATTTATGTGATAGGCCTGCATTTAAAATGAACATTTACCATAAATTAAAGGTATCTTATATTATTAGATATATTATTATAAAAATGCTTTAGTTAAGGAGTTATTGATACTTCAAGTGCAAAATGATGATATAAAACCATGATAAAAATGCATTTTTAAGTACTAATCAAAATGCATCCTTTTACAGGCCAAAATTAAAAACTATTAATTTGATGACTAATTGATGAGTGAGTGGTTAACTCTTGACTTGATGACAATCTTTATCTTCTCTTATCTACCCAAAACGTCATTGATAACGTCAAAATTGGAACCACTTGAACATGAAAGTTGTAGGAAAAACAATGGAGATTATTTGGACTTTTAAAACTCTAGATATGGGTCAAACATTGAATAGTGTTCGGGCTGCATGACAGATTCAAACTTCTTTATTGTTGCTATAATTTGGACTTGAAAATGGCCTTATTAAATCTTGGGTTCTATATGAAAGTTGTAGGCCTATGTCTTACCTTTCCATTCATATAAAGTAAACTTAAATCCGAGATCTACAACTCCAGATATAACCCAATTACCGAACAATATTCTAGTTTGGACTGCACCAACATCTCTTTTTTATGTTTGGCCATCTCTTTGTCCTTTCAATTTCAGTTCTTAAACTCATCAATCAATTCTTTTATTTATGTGATAGGCTTATATTTAAAATAAATATTTACCATAAATTAAAGGTATCTTATATTATTAGATATGTTAGTATAAAACATGTTTTAGTTAAGCAGTTATTGATATTTCAAGTGCAAAATCATGATATAAAACCTTGATAAAAATGCATTTTTAAGTACTAATCAATAGACAATGACTATTTCCATTAAGTCATAACAAAAATAACCACCCAAGCTAAAAGGATGAATTGATAAAGAAAAAAATATAAAAAGTAACATTTGATCAACCCCTACTAAGGCTAAAATTGGTCATATATGCTAGAACTAGAAAGAGATTCATCAATAACCACCCAAGCTAAAAGGATGAATTGATAAAGAAAAAATATAAAAAGTAACATTTGACCAACCCCTATAAGGGCTAAAATTGGTCATGTAGAGATTCATCAATAATGACAAAGATAAAGAAGTGATAAAAAAAATATCAAAAGATGCCTTCAGTATACATGTACCTTATATGTTATACCATCCTTTTTAAAAGAGAAAACATGGGAGGAATAGCTGAGTGAGTTATGAATCAAAATTGAACTAAGATATTTAAGCTTTTTTCATTATTTCTTAAATTAATTTTCAACTTTATTATTGTAATGTTGAAATGTTCCACAATTTTTATATTTGCTTATAAGCAAATAGGTATAACAATGTTTTATGCAATTATTTATAGAAGTAATGTAATACTTTTTTTCATTTCCTAGTTTATATAATTTTTAAATCACTAATATCCAAGAGAATTAAATTTAGAGGTTCACTAATTTTTTGAATTGCTTGAAAAAACATTTTGTGAGCTTTAATTCTACACAAATCTCATACTTATGATTTTTCTTAAAAAAACATGTTTAGTAATACAAGATTAATTAACCTTTGTATAGAATTAGAATTCATATGTCGTAATCTCCATGCCACATATCATAAGACATCATAAAACTAAAGTAAGAAGAACACAAATTATTTTTATTTATCTTATCTTTGTTATAATGGCATTATATTCATTTTGAAGAGGCTATCATAAAGATATTAATTTCCTACATACATCCAACTTTTAGTGAGTATAAAATTTTCATTGTCAAAAACTATCTTAAAACTATTTTTAATCAATAATAAGTCAAACACTACGTTCTCTCTAATATCAACAACATAAAAAACATAATTGTTGAGGAGAAGTTTTTTGAAAGTCACATTTACTATGACTTTTTCAATGCCAAGTACTTTAGGGATTGATGAATTTTTCATGTATAAGTATTCACCATCTATTTCTTTATAAATAAAAAAACATTATCTTATTGACATATACATGCCTTGTCATATCAACCTATCACTATTTAGGATTGATCAAGTTGACTTTAAAAATAATAATAGACAAGTTTATTTCCAAAACTAGGTGATTGATCTTGGTGATTTTGATTTCAGCAATCCTTTTTATTTTAGAATTTCTTTGTTGAGCTCTATTTCTATAATTCCTAGCTTGGTGTCTAGTTTCATTGCATATGAAGCATTTTTTCATTAAACTTCTTATAAATTTCCTTTTTTTTCATAATAAACCTTTTTTTTTAGTTTTTATTATAGATCTTCATCATTTACTCAATAATGTTTGCTTTGAGGGATATATTGAATGAGTTTGCTCTTCTTTTAGACAATTTATTTCCCATTTCTTTTTCTCCATCTCAAAATATAAGGTTTTCAACTCTCATTTATAAATGAAATACATTGATACATCTTGTTTGTATTATCATTTGTTGAGTGCATCTCTTCTCTCCATACCTAAAAAATGATAATACAAAATAAAAAAAAAAGGAAGAAAAACATATATAGATGTAATAGATTTCTATTTATACATAAGAATGAATAACTATATAATAAAAAATAATTATTTAATCATTATCGATATAAATTAATAATTATTACATAACCCCCCCGTACTTCGACAACACGGTTCGTTCACAAAAGACGCCCAATCCGCACTTCACACTTCACACTTCACAGGACTCCACCAACTTTACGCTTCCTCCTCAGACAAAGGGACACAGGCACCTTTATCTTTATTTTGTGGTTCTTTAGGAGGGGGGAGAAAGAGAGAGGGGGAGAGAGAGATGGAAAGAAAGGCCCTGGTGTTATGCAGTGTTGTGGGTCTGTTGGGGCTATTATCAGTTGCTACAGGTTTTGGTGCAGAAGCAACAAGGATTAAGGTAATTTTTTTTTTTTTTCATTTCAAATGTCCATCTTGCTCGTTGCAGGTTTACTTCCTAATATTATGACTCCTGCTGGGATAGTGTTGTTCAAGTCTATTTATACATACAATTGACAGTGTTTATATTGATTTTCAATCACCGTGATTGGTTTTTGTGTCTATTCGCTTGGTTTTATAGAATCACGGCTTGTTTTGTATTGACCACTTGTGTGTCAATCCTGAAGTTGCTAGCTAGTCAAGTCCTTTTGGAGCATTCAACCTTATTTTTTCTCCCTTTTCTTTTCTCAAAACCGAAACCATGTTTGTGAACAAAAGACAAAGGCTCACAACATTTTCTTCTGAAAATCTTGTCTTGAGAACAAGATCGATTTTTGAGATTATGGTAACAATCTTTGTCTGTTCTCATAAGTATAGGGTGCTCTTTAATACAGTTTTGAGTCAAAATCAGCTACGAGAAGGGCACAATGTTTTTGTTTATTAACAGAAAACAACTGTCACCCTAATACATTGCCTCGTTGGTTTTTTCCTCTAGGTGCGTCATCCTCGGGGGTAAGGGTTTATGTAAAAGACAAGGAAACGTGCTTACTGCCTAGGGTCTATGTTTTACACTATCAATTCACATATTTGACTAACTCATTAGCTGATGAATAATCTCTTCCGACCACCAAATGTTTTCTTCTTCATACAATGTCTCTGCTACTAACACATCAGAGAGAAACAGCCCTGTTTATCAGAGGACAAGCCAGTTCTTAATTATCAAACTATTTAGTTTCTATTCAGAACTCAAGATGATTTGTTGTGTTAGTTTCATTACCTTTTCTTTAATGTTCTAGAATTTTTTTTTTTTTCAACTAATCTCAGAACTTAAGCCTTTGAAGCTGTGCCCTCTTCCTTTTGAGTTTTGTTAGAGCGGTGTGATATATTAAATAATTCAGGGGTCTCAACAACTTCATTACAAGTCAGAATCTGTTTCATCTTTTGCATGTTCCAGCGGCAATGGCATTGCTCATCTCCAGCTCAATCAGCTGAATGATTAGCTATTATGAAAGAAGGAAAAGTGAACTGTTTGATTTTGTATACTTTCTGTATTGACTGTGAATACTGGACGTACTTCCACTTTGACTGATGTAATTTTTTTCTTAACTTATGTGGTGGCTTGTGGTTGGTTTTTTTTTTTAGATATCACATTCTGTAGTTGTAGATTATACATTAAGTATGATAACATGACAACCGTGATTTGAGGAGGAAGAGGAACTTTTTGCTGATAACAATAAACACTGGCATCGTGAAGGGAAGACCCCCCCTACCCTGATTATCGATCTGTATCTGTCGGATATAAACAAGGATGGACCTACCTGATTCCTTTTGTATCCCAGTCTTGTGGGGTTTCATTGTGGTGAATTCCTTCATCTCCAATGTCATGTTTATATACAACATCTCTTTTATTATTATGTGGAGCTTATGCTAATTTTGGTTGGTAATGTTGAATTGTGAATTTGTGACAAAAAAAATTAGATTTTTCAGTTTATTCTGCCATCTCAACATAACCAGAAACAACGATACCTATGTCTGTCATTCAGTTTTGCAGAAATTACTGCTCTAGAGTGCCAATTTTATTATCTTTTGCTATAGATTTTTTTTTTATTTTCTTTTGTGGATTTTCCTGTTGCTCTTCAGGACCTTTATGTTTGCCGCAACATGAATCCTTACTTCTGTACTCGAGGAATTGTTGGAATTATACAACATCAATTGTAAAATGGTTTCTAATGTAATCATTTTCTATTCCTGCAGGGTTCTGAGGTTCAGTTCACATCTGCAACGCAATGTACCTATCCTCAGAGTCCAGCACTAGGTCTTGGTTTGACTGCAGCTGTGGCTCTTACTATTGCTCAAGTAATTATTAATGTTGCAACTGGGTGTGTTTGTTGCAAAAGAAGCCAACACAGTTCAAACTCAAATTGGACAACAGCTTTTGTCTGCTTTGTTATTTCATGGTAATTCTCAATGGCCATTTGTGCTTAAAACTCTAATTCAGCTTTACTTATTCCATTATTGAGGTTAACAGTTGATTGTTCCTTCCTTTGTCAACATCTTTAGCTTGTCAACATCTTTAGCTCTTCACCAACGTGTTTAGCCCCCCTCTAGCAGCTTATCCTATTTTGATGCTTTAGATGTAATACCAATGAGCTAGAATGTGTCATCTAAATGTTAGGTCATTATCAGCACCTGAGTTCCTGTGAATGCATCAACAAAAATGTACTTTTGACTTAATGCTTAGTGGCATTGGCCACTTCTAATAATCATATTTTTTTGACATCCTTTTTTTTTTTAACATACTTCAGTATCTTTGTAGAGCATGTTTACTTGAAATTTCTAAGACCTAAATGCACTGTCATATCTTCTTGAATTGATAAACAACATGACTTGAAGACTATTCATAATGATTGGAAAAAACCTTGTTTTATATACCCTTACACAGGATCATAACTTTTGCTATAATTTAATTTGTTTCTTATTTTTAATCTATCTGTGTTAATATTGTATTGATGTAGATCATGTCATGGAATACATATTGAGACCAAATTGACCTGGTCTTTGATTGTCATGGTACACTAGGATTTTATACTCAAAGGATGATTTAGTAATAGTAACACTGTACTAAATGTCAGAGAGATGTGGTTTCGCTATAATTTAATTTTTTTTAACCCTTCTGTGCTTTTATATTTTATTGATGTAGATTGTGGTTGAAATGCTTAATTAAGGTCTAATTGAACTGGAATTTGATGTGTGCTTTTATATTTTATTGATGTAGATTATGGTTGAAATGCTTAATTAAGGTCTAATTGAATTGGAATTTGATGTTTGTGATACATTAAGATATTAAATTCAAAGGATGATTTAGTAATCATTAGCAATACACTAATAGTTAGATACAAAATACTTGTGTTAGCGGATCCTTTTCTGTATAATGAAATTATCAACACAAAATGATATATGATATTTTATTGAATTTCAAACTTCTTTCATGAAAATTTACTGCTAATATACCTCAAATCATGTAAAGCATGTAATTATCCTATTGTTTTATGTTACAATGCTGCAATATGTTTTGAATTGAAAATTTTCTATGCTACCAATCTTGATGACTTCTTTGAATGGCCTAAAATGATCCTGATAGAGGACCGCTTGAACTGAAGACCTTCAAATTCTCATTTTCTTAAAGTCCTCATGCTTGAATCTAGGAAACCAAACCAATTACTATAACACCTGTTAATCAACTTATAGTTTGTATGGAAAGCTAAGAATTGTGTAGTATTCTATTAAATTCATCACTATTGATATTTCTCATGTCTGGAAGGTGATTTTTCTTGTTGAAATGAATTGAATATGCTTAGATGTAGAGTTTTCTATTAGGTCAATTTTTATAAATTAGCTGTGGGAGTGGTGAGACCGACCTCTACATTTGACTGTGTACCTATAAATTTACCTTTTAGTCCCTTGTAAAATCGAATGCAATGATAAAAAAGACAAGTATATTTAGGATATTTATCTCAATTAAATTAATTCAATTTTACTAAGAGCAGCTTGGAATTGTTGTGTTGTGCTTTGGCTATTTTTCTCTGTACTGTGTTGTGTTGCAAGTTGAAATTATAATAATACCAGTAGGGTTCCCATTTGCTGCAGAGCTCTTGACGAATTATATTTTTTTCTTAAGAACATAATGGTACCCTATTTGATTAAAGAATAAAGCAGTTTCCTTTTAAAATATCACATGCTTTGATTTCAAAACTAAAATGGCCTAAATCAAACACTGATTTTAGATGAAAAGTAGGTAAAAACAGTTGTGCTTTAAAGACAGAACAATGCCAAACAAGCACCAATTGTAAATTATAACTAACATGTATATGCAATATATAATTCCCTTCAACCAAATTCAATCCAGTTCTCTGTGAATAAAAAGTTAACACCACAATTAAATCCATGATCTTATCTTTTAACCCATGCAATGCATTAGGCATCAAGGGGACTCGCAAGCATTGGCAAAAGCATTCCTTACTTGAACGCTTGAGATCCTCCAAACATGCAGATGATTGGGCATGCTCATACATAAACACACCCGCAGAGCATATGTAACTTTGATCTGAATAAAAAAAAAGTGTCGGGCTAGATGAAAAAGGAGAAGCATGAGAATTAAGCTCTCAGCAAAAGGGAACACTTGAAAATGGAAATCTTTTGTTTAATTGGGAAATGACCATGGGCCAACATGCATATCCATGCATGCATGTGCAAACACAAACTTACATAAACCTACTGAATGTTATATTTATACATCAGCTTCAGTTGAAACTATGTTCCGTTCATAATGATCGATTTGACAATACATGCAGGTTCACATTTGTAATAGCATTTCTTCTTTTGTTGACTGGTGCTGCCCTCAACAATCAGCATGGTGAAGAGACAATGTACTTTGGCAATTACTATTGCTATGTTGTAAAACCTGGGGTCTTTGCAGGTGGTGCTGTCTTGGCCTTTGCAAGCGTGGCCCTTGGGATTCTTTGTTATCTCACCTTAAATTCTGCTAAGGACAGTAACGATCCATGGCCAAATCCTCCTCTTTCTAATCAAAGTGGCATAGCCATGGGGCAGCCCCAGTTTGCACCCCACACTCAAGACCCTGTTTTTGTACACGAAGATACATATATAAGACGACAGTTCACTTAATTGGTAATTTCGCGGCCCACCCTTTGTATTGTACTGCAAATGTCTTAGAAAATATCCTGGTATTGGGCTTCAAAGTTTATCCTGAGTGCAGCGCGCATTGTTGAGAAGGGTGGGTTTTTATTGGGTCGCGTCCAATTTCCTGTGCTTGTAGTGGTGTTATATTGACCTTTATATCTTGTATTTTCATGGGTCGACTGTTACAAATTGTTCGTATGTATATTTACCTTATGGAAAGTGGGCCTCTATGATTTTGGTTCTCTATACTAGATAAAGTTTTAGGATATAACTAATTATTTGACCCACCTACGCCATGCTTAATATTGTTTTTTCAACAAAAAAAATAATTTAAACATGGAGGTTTTTTTAACATTTTTTTACATAAAAAATATTAAGTGTAAATCAAAAAATTTGTGCATCTAATTAAATAAATCATCTATCAATAAATAAATATAAAAGTTATTAATAATAACTAAATATATATTTGGAAAAGTTAAGATGTAGATTAATATATTTAATTTTTTGATATTATCAAAGCAAGGTTACATTTAGATTATGGTGTAAAATCTTGTATTGTTAAATTTTTTTTTATTGAGTATAATTTTCAAGTTAATTGTTAGACTGAACTGAAATTTTTATAGGAGTTTTTAGATATGATGTTGTATATTGGCTTAAAATTTTAAGTAAATCGGAGTAGTAAAAGATCATTTTATAAGGTCAAAGTTATTGAATGAATCATGTTAAATTTGTCTATTTGGACCTTCATCTACTGTTCAGACTATATCTAGAGCTACATAAATAATTTAGCTAAGATTTCAATTGGGTTGAAAATTATACATTTATATCTTCTCGACAATATATGGTAGGCCAACCAATTCATCCAGACAAAAAAAAAAGGATATTTTTGAAGTTAAAACTAAAATTTATCAAGAATATGTGAAAATTAAAGAAATATTGTTTTCTTGTGTATTATGGATTTTAGTCAATATGAGGATTTTTTAATGTTTTTGGAAGTATATGTGGCGGTTATTAGCTAATCTATTCTATAAGGATTCCAAGTCAAATGATAAGATATTTTTGGCGGCACTTAATATTTATAGTTTGCAAGGATTCCATATTCATTATAGAATATATGTAGTGGCAAGGAGGCATAAGATTTTTTTTTGTTTTTTTTGTTTTTTCTTATTTCAAAGGGTTTTTTTATTCAAAAGGAAGATTATGAGAGGCTATTTAAAGAAGATATTTTTACCACTTTTCTTCCTATTTTTAAGAGCATATTTTCAACTAAACAATGGAAGAAACTTTAGCACTTAAGATAATATCTTCTAAGCAAGGAAAGATAATTAATGGACGACTAATTAATACTTCAAAGTGTATTTTTATCAAGGTTTTATATTATCATTTTACACTCAAAGTATTAATAACTCCTTAACAAAAGCATGTTTTATAATAACGTATCTAATAATATAAGATACCTTTAATTTATGGTAAATGTTTATTTTAAATGCAGGCCTATCACATAAATGAAAGGATTGATTGATGAATTTAAGAACTGAAATTGAAAGGACAAAGAGATGACCAAACATAGAAAAGAGATGCCGGTGCAATCCAAACCAGAACACTGTTCGGTAATTGAGTCATATCTGGAGCTGTAAATCTCATATTTAGGTCTACTTTATATAGATGGAAAGGTAAGACATAGGCCTACAACTTTCATATGGAACCCAAGATCTAAAAAGGCCATTTTCAAGTCCAAATTATAACAACAATAAAGAAATCTGAATCTGTCCTTCAGCCCGAGCACTGTTCAGTATTTTGGCCATATCTGGCGTTCTAGAAGTCCAAATGAGATGAATTTTTTACACAAAAAAGATGAGACAATTGCCTACAACTTTCATGTTTTTGCGTGGCTCCAAGTTTGACGTTATCAATGACATTTTGGGCAGACAAAAGAAGATAAGGATTGTCACCAAGTCAAGAATTGGCCACCCACTCATCAATTAGTCATCAAATCAATAGTTCCCAAATTTGGCCTATAAAAGGAGACATTTGCCATTCATTTAGGTATCTTGGTTTCTAGATCAAGATCATGTTCTTGTTTTCTCTCTTTGTAATTTTTGTAATGTTTATGCTTTGCTTTCATTAATATCAAGTTTATGCCTTTCATTTACTTAGTTAACTTTTATCTTATTGATGTTCTTACTTTGTTTATTTATTTTTCTTTCTTTTATTATGTCTAGCTAAGTTTATTATGTCAAGGTGAAAAGGTTACACTAATGGTGTAAGAATAAGTATAGTGTAAACTTAATATGGACTTTACTGTTTGATACTAACATGTTTTGTATTTGTTATCTTGTTCACTCTTTAATACTTTGCTTGTTAAATAACTAATCTTGATTTATGTTGTATAACACTTGGTACAACAAATGCTTGGCACTTTCATAACCCACACTGCATGGTATAACCGACACCTGAGCTATGAAAGAAACTTGATTTGTTGTTAACATAAGTTATAATCATGAATGCTTGACGAGATTTACAAGTAGTAGCATTAATCGAATAAGATGACTAATGTAATCATATTAACAATATATAATCTGATTGGAACCTCTTTTATGTGTGATTTCCAAATGAATAATAAGAGTTTATACTATACTTGTTTGACATACCATTAGTGAAACCTCTAACCTTGACATTTGTTATTATCATTGTTTAATCCTTACATTAATATTCCATCTCAAAGTTCTCATCTTCTTCTTCTTCTTCTCCGTCTTTTTCTTTATTATTATTATTATTATTATTATTATTATTATTATTATTATTATTATTATTATTATTATTATTATTATTATTACTACTACTATTATTATTATTGTTGTTGTTATTATTATTGTTGTATTATTGTTATTTATAATTTGTACAATTAACCTCCCTATGGTTCGACCCCGGTCTTGCCGGGTTATTTATTACTTCGACACTCCTATACTTGGGATAAGACATCAATCTTTTAGTCGTGTCAACGACACAAAGAGACACTCTTTCATCAACAAGTTTCAAATTTGGCTATTAGGGATCCAATGAAAAGAGATGATTGCCTTTCTAATTTCTCATCTATAAAATCCTCTCTTCCTTCCTTTTATTTCTACTCAACCCATACATTCAACAAATACAAAAGTGTATAAAAATAGAAAGTTCCTCAGGACATCATATAAGAAATATTTGTGTTTTCGGTGGATTTAGTCCTGGGAAAAAAATGGAGTTTTTAGAATCAGCAAATCATCTTGGTCAAGTGCTAGCTGAGAGAAAGATCCATTTAGTGTATGGGGGAGACAGTCTTGAGTTAATGGAAGGTGTGTCAATAGCTGTATTTTTAGGAGGTAGTCAAGTTTTGGGGGTCGTCCCCGAAGCTTTAGCACAAGGGGATATCATTGAAAAAACAATTGGAGAGGAACTTCAGGTCTCCACAATGTTGGCTCGAATGAATGCAATGTTTAACCATGCTGATGCCTTCATTGCTTTACCAGGTGGTCTAGGCACATTGGAAGAGATCTTTCATATTTCCTTTTGGGCCCAACTGCACATTCACCATAAACCCATAGGTTTGTTAAATGTTAATGGTTATTATGATAAGTTATTGTCTTTTCTTGATCATTCTGTGGAACAGGAATTTCTAACATCTTCTACACGACAAATCATAATCTCTGCTGCTACTGCTAAACAATTGATTGACCAACTACAATCTTTCATTCCTGTGATTGATCCCTCCATGAGTCGCATAAATTGATCATCTAAGGAAAGCCGTAAAAAGCTTAGATTAGATTTGAGTCTTTATTTGTGAATCTGTGTCTTTTGGTTTTATTATTGTGTTTTGTTGTTTTTATATTTGTTTCAGTGTATTTTAGGTTTGTTAGTGTTCGTTATTTCAGGTGACATCTTCTATACTCTATCTTTCTATCTTAGAACATTGAGGACAATGTCTTATTTTGGTTGGGAGGAGAGGGTAGTAGCTAAAAAAAAAAAAAACTAAATGTGTTTTCTATTTCATAAAGCATGTGCAAAATTGTTGTTACTATGATGGCAGAGTAAAGGAGATCTTTTTATGACTCTTGAGACGCATCTTAGTAACCATTCTTAATAAGGTCTATCATAATACTTCTTGAAATATTCAGGTTTACAAACTCTTGCATTATTATCACTTAATTCTGCTCATATACTCATTTAACATGTATTCTTAAACCTTAATTTACACACACACACTTTAACATATGATTGTGGGTTGCATATTAAATTATTACATTATTTATGTTCTTTTGTTAAAGTTAACAACTAAGGGAAAAGGGATAGTATATATATAAAAAAACAAAAAAATAAATAAAAAGCAAAAAAAAATGATGATAATAAAAATATAGATAAGTTTGGTTTCGTAGCCTCCCTAACCTAAGAAACTAAGTCTGAAGGGGTGTTTTAACACCTAATACCCTAAAGTCGACTGACTTGGGAGCTATTGACCCAACACTTGCTACTTGGGTTGAGGAGAAAAGCTTAAAGGAATCAAACATTGCACTATCTTCATATCAGTATCTGCGACCCGAGTTACTAAGCTCGTAGGGGTGTCTCAACACCTAATGCCCTAAGACCAACTGGTCTAGAAGTCATTAGCCGAAAGCTCGTTACATGGGTTAAAGATGCATGGTGCTTTAAGTTATATGTATATATATTGAAAAAGAAACTAAAAAAAAGAAGAAAAAAATAATAATAATCCCAACCCAAGGAAGTTAATCTTAAACATTAGAACAAAAATTTTATTTTCTTCCAAGAAAAGCCCCATAATTATATGTTGATAGATTGAGCACAAAAGAAAGGTTTATTAATATCTTGTTAAGAGGTATTGAGCTGATATCTAAATTTAAGGAGAGTTTATTTATCTGGATAGATTAATGGAAGTTAAATGATCAATACCTTGCTTTATGGAATTTGAAAATTATTTTTCTATTTTAACACTTTGATTGCTAGGGACTAGTAATAAGCTGGTTGGGGGGTGTAATTAGTACTTAAAAGTGTATTTTTATCAAGGTTTTATATCATCATTTTGCACTCGAAGTATCAATAACTCCTTAACTAAAACATGTTTTATAATAACGTATCTAATAATATAAGATACCTTTAATTTATTGTAAATGTTTATTTTAAATACGGGCCTATCACATAAATGAAAGGATTGATTGATGAATATAAGAACTGAAATTGAAAGGACAAAGAGATGACCAAACTTAGAAAAAAGATGCCGGTGGAATCCAAATCGGAATATTGTTTGGTAATTGAGTCATATCTGGAGCTGTAAATCTCAGATTTAGGTCTAATTTATATGGATGGAAAGGTAAGACATAAGCCTACAACTTTTATATGGAGACCAAGATCTAAAAAGGCCATTTTCAAGTCCAAATTACAGCAACAACAAAGAAGTCCGAATCTGTCTTCTAGCCTGAACACTGTTCAGTATTTGCCCATATCTGGAGTTCTAGAATTCCAAATGACCTGAATGTTTTACACAAGAAAGCTAAAATAATTTTATACAACTTTCATGTTTTCAAGTGGCTTCAATTTTGACATTATCAATGATGTTTTGGGCAGACAAAAGAAGATAAGGATTCTTACCAAGTCAAGAGTTGGTCATCCACTCATCAATTAGTCATCAAATCAATTATACCTAATTTTGGCCTATAAAAGGAGGCATTTGCCATTCACTTAAGCATCTTGGTTTCCAGATCAAGATCTAATACTACCTAATCAATAGTACTCTTGCTTTCTCTCTTTGTATTTTTTTGTAATGTTTATGCTTTGCTTTCATTAATATCAACTTTATGTCTTTCATTTCCTTTCATTTACTTAGTTAACTGTTTTCTTATTTTGTTTATTTATTTTTCTTTCTTTTGTTATGTTTAGCTAAGTTTATTATATCAAGGTGAAAAGGTTACACTAATGGTGTAAGAATAAGTATAGTGTAAACTTAATATGGACTTTACTGTTTGATACTAACATGTTTTGTATTTGTTATCTTGTTCACTCTTTAATACTTTGCTTGTTAAATAACTAATCTTGATTTATGTTGTATAACACTTGGTACAACAAATGCTTGGCACTTTCATAACCCACACTGCATGGTATAACCGACACCTGAGCTATGAAAGAAACTTGATTTGTTGTTAACATAAGTTATAATCATGAATGCTTGACGAGATTTACAAGTAGTAGCATTAATAGAATAAGATGACTAATGTAATCATATTAATAATATATAATCTGATTGGAACCTCTTTTGTGTGTGGTTTCCAAATGAATAATAAGAGTTTATACTATACTTGTTTGACATACCATTAGTGAAACCTCTAACCTTGACATTTGTTATTATCATTGTTTAATCCTTACATTAATATTCCATCTCAAAGTTCTCATCTTCTTCTTCTTCTTCTCCTTCTTTTTCTTTATTATTATTATTATTATTATTATTACTACTACTACTACTACTACTACTACTACTACTACTATTATTGTTGTTGTTATTATTATTATTGTTGTATTATTGTTATTTATAATTTGTACAATTAACCTCCCTATGGTTCGACCCCGGTCTTGCCGGGTTATTTATTACTTCGACACTCCTGCACTTGGGAGAAGACATGAATCTTTTAGTCGTGTCAACGACACAAAGAGACACTCTTTCATCTACAAGTTTCAAATTTGGCTATTAGGGATCCAATGAAGAGAGATGATTTTAGAGTTGTCTTGATAACTTGAATTGATCTTGATATTTTTATTCATTGAATTATATTTTAGTTTTTGGCCTTTTATTTCTATTGAGTTGTTTTGGTCAAAAATCAATGTTTAGGCTTGTACTTGGCTTAATTTTAGTTAAGGCTCATTGGTTTGCACTTCAATACGAGACTGTTAGGGTTATTATTTTAGGACTATATTATGTTTTGTTTTGTTGCAAAATTAGGGTTAGCATTTAGACATTACTGAAATTCATTTTTGAAGTGCAAACCAAATCAAGACCTCTTATTTTTAGTTACCGGTTAACTCTGGGTCAAGATTCAATCAAACTTGATTATTCAACTTTCTTGGGGAAGTTATCATCTTTGTTGTAGATTGTGTGACCATATGTGATCACGAGATTTGCATCATATCGTAACAAGATCCATTTATCCAATTGTGTTCAATGATTATATGTAAGAAGGAAATTAAATGCTTATTAAAAAAAAAGCAATGAAGGAAAATAAATAAATTGCAATATAGTTTAAATTGCATAAAGAAATTGTATATATAAAGCTAACCATCATTTATAGTAAAGGAATGACTTTTTATGTTGTTACAAAAATGAAATCCTACATGACCTCTAATTCTCAATCCTATATAAACTATTCATAGTAGATTAGAACCTCATAACATGAATCATAATATAATTTATATTCCTATAAACACATCTCCTACATGGTAATCATATATTTCCTAAATATTTTGTAATTATGCTAGTGTAATGTACTACATTTTATTAAAAGGAGCACTTGATATTCTGGTCCATTAACATGACCAGAAGATTGATGTCTTTTCCCAAGTGTAGTAGTGTCGAAGTAATAAATAACCCTACAAGACCAGATTCGAACCACAAGGAAGTTAATTGTATAAATTATAAATAACAATAATACACTAACAACAATAACAACAACAATAGTAACAACAACAACAACAACAACAACAATAATAATAAAGAAGTTGATGAGAACTTTGAGATGGAAGATTAACGTAAGGATTAAACAATGATAACAACTAGTGTCAAGGTTAGATGTTCCACTAATAGTATGTCAAACAAGTATAGTATAAACTCTGATTATTCAATTGGAAACCACACACAAATGAGGTTCCAATCAGATTATAAATTGTTAACATGATTACATTAGTTATCTTATTCGATTAATGCTAATACTTGTAAATCTTATCAAGCATGCATTATTATAACTTATATTAATAACAAATCAAGTTCCTTTCATAGCTTAATGATTAGTACTTAAAAGTGCACTTTTTTATCAAGGTTTTATGTCATCATTTTGCACTTGAAGTATCAATAACTCCTTAACTAAAGCATGTTTTATAATAATATATCTAATAATATAAGATACCTTTAATTTGTGGTAAATATTCATTTTAAATGCAGGCCTATCACACAAATGAAAGGATTGATTGATGAATTTAAGAACTGAAATTGAAAGGACAAAGAGATGACCAAACTTAGAAAAGAGATGCCCTTGCAATCCAAACCAGAATACTGTTTAGTAATTGGGTCATATTTGGAGCTGTAGATCTCAGATTTAGGTCTACTTTATATGGATGGAAAGGTAAGACATAGTTTTACAACTTTCATAAGAGCCCAAGATCTAAAAAAGTCATTTTCAAGTCCAAATTGTAGCAACAACAAAGAAGTTCGAATCTGTCTTCCAACTCGAGCACTGTTTAGTGTTTGGCTCATATCTAAAGTTGTAGAAGTCCAAATGACCTGACTTTTTTACACAAGAAAGCTGAGACAATTGCCTACAACTTTCATGTTTTGAGTGGCTCCAATTTTGACGTTATCAATGATATTTTGGGCAGACAAAAGAAGATAAGGATTCTTACCAAGTCAAGAGTTGGTCATCCACTCATCAATTAGTCATCAAATCAATTATACCTAATTTTGGCCTATAAAAGGAGGCATTTGCCATTCACTTAAGCATCTTGGTTTCCAGATCAAGATCTAATACTACCTAATCAATAGTACTCTTGCTTTCTCTCTTTGTATTTTTTTGTAATGTTTATGCTTTGCTTTCATTAATATCAACTTTATGTCTTTCATTTCCTTTCATTTACTTAGTTAACTGTTTTCTTATTTTGTTTATTTATTTTTCTTTCTTTTGTTATGTTTAGCTAAGTTTATTATATCAAGGTGAAAAGGTTACACTAATGGTGTAAGAATAAGTATAGTGTAAACTTAATATGGACTTTACTGTTTGATACTAACATGTTTTGTATTTGTTATCTTGTTCACTCTTTAATACTTTGCTTGTTAAATAACTAATCTTGATTTATGTTGTATAACACTTGGTACAACAAATGCTTGGCACTTTCATAACCCACACTGCATGGTATAACCGACACCTGAGCTATGAAAGAAACTTGATTTGTTGTTAACATAAGTTATAATCATGAATGCTTGACGAGATTTACAAGTAGTAGCATTAATAGAATAAGATGACTAATGTAATCATATTAATAATATATAATCTGATTGGAACCTCTTTTGTGTGTGGTTTCCAAATGAATAATAAGAGTTTATACTATACTTGTTTGACATACCATTAGTGAAACCTCTAACCTTGACATTTGTTATTATCATTGTTTAATCCTTACATTAATATTCCATCTCAAAGTTCTCATCTTCTTCTTCTTCTTCTCCTTCTTTTTCTTTATTATTATTATTATTATTACTACTACTACTACTACTACTACTACTACTACTACTATTATTGTTGTTGTTATTATTATTATTGTTGTATTATTGTTATTTATAATTTGTACAATTAACCTCCCTATGGTTCGACCCCGGTCTTGCCGGGTTATTTATTACTTCGACACTCCTGCACTTGGGAGAAGACATGAATCTTTTAGTCGTGTCAACGACACAAAGAGACACTCTTTCATCTACAAGTTTCAAATTTGGCTATTAGGGATCCAATGAAGAGAGATGATTTTAGAGTTGTCTTGATAACTTGAATTGATCTTGATATTTTTATTCATTGAATTATATTTTAGTTTTTGGCCTTTTATTTCTATTGAGTTGTTTTGGTCAAAAATCAATGTTTAGGCTTGTACTTGGCTTAATTTTAGTTAAGGCTCATTGGTTTGCACTTCAATACGAGACTGTTAGGGTTATTATTTTAGGACTATATTATGTTTTGTTTTGTTGCAAAATTAGGGTTAGCATTTAGACATTACTGAAATTCATTTTTGAAGTGCAAACCAAATCAAGACCTCTTATTTTTAGTTACCGGTTAACTCTGGGTCAAGATTCAATCAAACTTGATTATTCAACTTTCTTGGGGAAGTTATCATCTTTGTTGTAGATTGTGTGACCATATGTGATCACGAGATTTGCATCATATCGTAACAAGATCCATTTATCCAATTGTGTTCAATGATTATATGTAAGAAGGAAATTAAATGCTTATTAAAAAAAAGCAATGAAGGAAAATAAATAAATTGCAATATAGTTTAAATTGCATAAAGAAATTGTATATATAAAGCTAACCATCATTTATAGTAAAGGAATGACTTTTTATGTTGTTACAAAAATGAAATCCTACATGACCTCTAATTCTCAATCCTATATAAACTATTCATAGTAGATTAGAACCTCATAACATGAATCATAATATAATTTATATTCCTATAAACACATCTCCTACATGGTAATCATATATTTCCTAAATATTTTGTAATTATGCTAGTGTAATGTACTACATTTTATTAAAAGGAGCACTTGATATTCTGGTCCATTAACATGACCAGAAGATTGATGTCTTTTCCCAAGTGTAGTAGTGTCGAAGTAATAAATAACCCTACAAGACCAGATTCGAACCACAAGGAAGTTAATTGTATAAATTATAAATAACAATAATACACTAACAACAATAACAACAACAATAGTAACAACAACAACAACAACAACAACAATAATAATAAAGAAGTTGATGAGAACTTTGAGATGGAAGATTAACGTAAGGATTAAACAATGATAACAACTAGTGTCAAGGTTAGATGTTCCACTAATAGTATGTCAAACAAGTATAGTATAAACTCTGATTATTCAATTGGAAACCACACACAAATGAGGTTCCAATCAGATTATAAATTGTTAACATGATTACATTAGTTATCTTATTCGATTAATGCTAATACTTGTAAATCTTATCAAGCATGCATTATTATAACTTATATTAATAACAAATCAAGTTCCTTTCATAGCTTAATGATTAGTACTTAAAAGTGCACTTTTTTATCAAGGTTTTATGTCATCATTTTGCACTTGAAGTATCAATAACTCCTTAACTAAAGCATGTTTTATAATAATATATCTAATAATATAAGATACCTTTAATTTGTGGTAAATATTCATTTTAAATGCAGGCCTATCACACAAATGAAAGGATTGATTGATGAATTTAAGAACTGAAATTGAAAGGACAAAGAGATGACCAAACTTAGAAAAGAGATGCCCTTGCAATCCAAACCAGAATACTGTTTAGTAATTGGGTCATATTTGGAGCTGTAGATCTCAGATTTAGGTCTACTTTATATGGATGGAAAGGTAAGACATAGTTTTACAACTTTCATAAGAGCCCAAGATCTAAAAAAGTCATTTTCAAGTCCAAATTGTAGCAACAACAAAGAAGTTCGAATCTGTCTTCCAACTCGAGCACTGTTTAGTGTTTGGCTCATATCTAAAGTTGTAGAAGTCCAAATGACCTGACTTTTTTACACAAGAAAGCTGAGACAATTGCCTACAACTTTCATGTTTTGAGTGGCTCCAATTTTGACGTTATCAATGATATTTTGGGCAGACAAAAGAAGATAAGGATTCTTACCAAGTCAAGAGTTGGTCATCCACTCATCAATTAGTCATCAAATCAATTATACCTAATTTTGGCCTATAAAAGGAGGCATTTGCCATTCACTTAAGCATCTTGGTTTCCAGATCAAGATCTAATACTACCTAATCAATAGTACTCTTGCTTTCTCTCTTTGTATTTTTTTGTAATGTTTATGCTTTGCTTTCATTAATATCAACTTTATGTCTTTCATTTCCTTTCATTTACTTAGTTAACTGTTTTCTTATTTTGTTTATTTATTTTTCTTTCTTTTGTTATGTTTAGCTAAGTTTATTATATCAAGGTGAAAAGGTTACACTAATGGTGTAAGAATAAGTATAGTGTAAACTTAATATGGACTTTACTGTTTGATACTAACATGTTTTGTATTTGTTATCTTGTTCACTCTTTAATACTTTGCTTGTTAAATAACTAATCTTGATTTATGTTGTATAACACTTGGTACAACAAATGCTTGGCACTTTCATAACCCACACTGCATGGTATAACCGACACCTGAGCTATGAAAGAAACTTGATTTGTTGTTAACATAAGTTATAATCATGAATGCTTGACGAGATTTACAAGTAGTAGCATTAATAGAATAAGATGACTAATGTAATCATATTAATAATATATAATCTGATTGGAACCTCTTTTGTGTGTGGTTTCCAAATGAATAATAAGAGTTTATACTATACTTGTTTGACATACCATTAGTGAAACCTCTAACCTTGACATTTGTTATTATCATTGTTTAATCCTTACATTAATATTCCATCTCAAAGTTCTCATCTTCTTCTTCTTCTTCTCCTTCTTTTTCTTTATTATTATTATTATTATTATTATTATTACTACTACTACTACTACTACTACTACTATTATTGTTGTTGTTATTATTATTATTGTTGTATTATTGTTATTTATAATTTGTACAATTAACCTCCCTATGGTTCGACCCCGGTCTTGCCGGGTTATTTATTACTTCGACACTCCTGCACTTGGGAGAAGACATGAATCTTTTAGTCGTGTCAACGACACAAAGAGACACTCTTTCATCTACAAGTTTCAAATTTGGCTATTAGGGATCCAATGAAGAGAGATGATTTTAGAGTTGTCTTGATAACTTGAATTGATCTTGATATTTTTATTCATTGAATTATATTTTAGTTTTTGGCCTTTTATTTCTATTGAGTTGTTTTGGTCAAAAATCAATGTTTAGGCTTGTACTTGGCTTAATTTTAGTTAAGGCTCATTGGTTTGCACTTCAATACGAGACTGTTAGGGTTATTATTTTAGGACTATATTATGTTTTGTTTTGTTGCAAAATTAGGGTTAGCATTTAGACATTACTGAAATTCATTTTTGAAGTGCAAACCAAATCAAGACCTCTTATTTTTAGTTACCGGTTAACTCTGGGTCAAGATTCAATCAAACTTGATTATTCAACTTTCTTGGGGAAGTTATCATCTTTGTTGTAGATTGTGTGACCATATGTGATCACGAGATTTGCATCATATCGTAACAAGATCCATTTATCCAATTGTGTTCAATGATTATATGTAAGAAGGAAATTAAATGCTTATTAAAAAAAAGCAATGAAGGAAAATAAATAAATTGCAATATAGTTTAAATTGCATAAAGAAATTGTATATATAAAGCTAACCATCATTTATAGTAAAGGAATGACTTTTTATGTTGTTACAAAAATGAAATCCTACATGACCTCTAATTCTCAATCCTATATAAACTATTCATAGTAGATTAGAACCTCATAACATGAATCATAATATAATTTATATTCCTATAAACACATCTCCTACATGGTAATCATATATTTCCTAAATATTTTGTAATTATGCTAGTGTAATGTACTACATTTTATTAAAAAGAGCACTTGATATTCTGGTCCATTAACATG
This sequence comes from Populus pruinosa, assembly GCA_026413675.1. Taxonomy (NCBI): domain Eukaryota; kingdom Viridiplantae; phylum Streptophyta; class Magnoliopsida; order Malpighiales; family Salicaceae; genus Populus; species Populus pruinosa. Next base: position 5,894,603 of record CM048610.1, on the reverse strand, counting down.
ACCAGAAGATTGATGTCTTTTCCCAAGTGTAGTAGTGTCGAAGTAATAAATAACCCTACAAGACCAGATTCGAACCACAAGGAAGTTAATTGTATAAATTATAAATAACAATAATACACTAACAACAATAACAACAACAATAGTAACAACAACAACAACAACAACAACAATAATAATAAAGAAGTTGATGAGAACTTTGAGATGGAAGATTAACGTAAGGATTAAACAATGATAACAACTAGTGTCAAGGTTAGATGTTCCACTAATAGTATGTCAAACAAGTATAGTATAAACTCTGATTATTCAATTGGAAACCACACACAAATGAGGTTCCAATCAGATTATAAATTGTTAACATGATTACATTAGTTATCTTATTCGATTAATGCTAATACTTGTAAATCTTATCAAGCATGCATTATTATAACTTATATTAATAACAAATCAAGTTCCTTTCATAGCTTAATGATTAGTACTTAAAAGTGCACTTTTTTATCAAGGTTTTATGTCATCATTTTGCACTTGAAGTATCAATAACTCCTTAACTAAAGCATGTTTTATAATAATATATCTAATAATATAAGATACCTTTAATTTGTGGTAAATATTCATTTTAAATGCAGGCCTATCACACAAATGAAAGGATTGATTGATGAATTTAAGAACTGAAATTGAAAGGACAAAGAGATGACCAAACTTAGAAAAGAGATGCCCTTGCAATCCAAACCAGAATACTGTTTAGTAATTGGGTCATATTTGGAGCTGTAGATCTCAGATTTAGGTCTACTTTATATGGATGGAAAGGTAAGACATAGTTTTACAACTTTCATAAGAGCCCAAGATCTAAAAAAGTCATTTTCAAGTCCAAATTGTAGCAACAACAAAGAAGTTCGAATCTGTCTTCCAACTCGAGCACTGTTTAGTGTTTGGCTCATATCTAAAGTTGTAGAAGTCCAAATGACCTGACTTTTTTACACAAGAAAGCTGAGACAATTGCCTACAACTTTCATGTTTTGAGTGGCTCCAATTTTGACGTTATCAATGATATTTTGGGCAGACAAAAGAAGATAAGGATTCTTACCAAGTCAAGAGTTGGTCATCCACTCATCAATTAGTCATCAAATCAATTATACCTAATTTTGGCCTATAAAAGGAGGCATTTGCCATTCACTTAAGCATCTTGGTTTCCAGATCAAGATCTAATACTACCTAATCAATAGTACTCTTGCTTTCTCTCTTTGTATTTTTTTGTAATGTTTATGCTTTGCTTTCATTAATATCAACTTTATGTCTTTCATTTCCTTTCATTTACTTAGTTAACTGTTTTCTTATTTTGTTTATTTATTTTTCTTTCTTTTGTTATGTTTAGCTAAGTTTATTATATCAAGGTGAAAAGGTTACACTAATGGTGTAAGAATAAGTATAGTGTAAACTTAATATGGACTTTACTGTTTGATACTAACATGTTTTGTATTTGTTATCTTGTTCACTCTTTAATACTTTGCTTGTTAAATAACTAATCTTGATTTATGTTGTATAACACTTGGTACAACAAATGCTTGGCACTTTCATAACCCACACTGCATGGTATAACCGACACCTGAGCTATGAAAGAAACTTGATTTGTTGTTAACATAAGTTATAATCATGAATGCTTGACGAGATTTACAAGTAGTAGCATTAATAGAATAAGATGACTAATGTAATCATATTAATAATATATAATCTGATTGGAACCTCTTTTGTGTGTGGTTTCCAAATGAATAATAAGAGTTTATACTATACTTGTTTGACATACCATTAGTGAAACCTCTAACCTTGACATTTGTTATTATCATTGTTTAATCCTTACATTAATATTCCATCTCAAAGTTCTCATCTTCTTCTTCTTCTTCTCCTTCTTTTTCTTTATTATTATTATTATTATTATTATTACTACTACTACTACTACTACTACTACTACTACTACTATTATTGTTGTTGTTATTATTATTATTGTTGTATTATTGTTATTTATAATTTGTACAATTAACCTCCCTATGGTTCGACCCCGGTCTTGCCGGGTTATTTATTACTTCGACACTCCTGCACTTGGGAGAAGACATGAATCTTTTAGTCGTGTCAACGACACAAAGAGACACTCTTTCATCTACAAGTTTCAAATTTGGCTATTAGGGATCCAATGAAGAGAGATGATTTTAGAGTTGTCTTGATAACTTGAATTGATCTTGATATTTTTATTCATTGAATTATATTTTAGTTTTTGGCCTTTTATTTCTATTGAGTTGTTTTGGTCAAAAATCAATGTTTAGGCTTGTACTTGGCTTAATTTTAGTTAAGGCTCATTGGTTTGCACTTCAATACGAGACTGTTAGGGTTATTATTTTAGGACTATATTATGTTTTGTTTTGTTGCAAAATTAGGGTTAGCATTTAGACATTACTGAAATTCATTTTTGAAGTGCAAACCAAATCAAGACCTCTTATTTTTAGTTACCGGTTAACTCTGGGTCAAGATTCAATCAAACTTGATTATTCAACTTTCTTGGGGAAGTTATCATCTTTGTTGTAGATTGTGTGACCATATGTGATCACGAGATTTGCATCATATCGTAACAAGATCCATTTATCCAATTGTGTTCAATGATTATATGTAAGAAGGAAATTAAATGCTTATTAAAAAAAAGCAATGAAGGAAAATAAATAAATTGCAATATAGTTTAAATTGCATAAAGAAATTGTATATATAAAGCTAACCATCATTTATAGTAAAGGAATGACTTTTTATGTTGTTACAAAAATGAAATCCTACATGACCTCTAATTCTCAATCCTATATAAACTATTCATAGTAGATTAGAACCTCATAACATGAATCATAATATAATTTATATTCCTATAAACACATCTCCTACATGGTAATCATATATTTCCTAAATATTTTGTAATTATGCTAGTGTAATGTACTACATTTTATTAAAAGGAGCACTTGATATTCTGGTCCATTAACATGACCAGAAGATTGATGTCTTTTCCCAAGTGTAGTAGTGTCGAAGTAATAAATAACCCTACAAGACCAGATTCGAACCACAAGGAAGTTAATTGTATAAATTATAAATAACAATAATACACTAACAACAATAACAACAACAATAGTAACAACAACAACAACAACAACAACAATAATAATAAAGAAGTTGATGAGAACTTTGAGATGGAAGATTAACGTAAGGATTAAACAATGATAACAACTAGTGTCAAGGTTAGATGTTCCACTAATAGTATGTCAAACAAGTATAGTATAAACTCTGATTATTCAATTGGAAACCACACACAAATGAGGTTCCAATCAGATTATAAATTGTTAACATGATTACATTAGTTATCTTATTCGATTAATGCTAATACTTGTAAATCTTATCAAGCATGCATTATTATAACTTATATTAATAACAAATCAAGTTCCTTTCATAGCTTAATGATTAGTACTTAAAAGTGCACTTTTTTATCAAGGTTTTATGTCATCATTTTGCACTTGAAGTATCAATAACTCCTTAACTAAAGCATGTTTTATAATAATATATCTAATAATATAAGATACCTTTAATTTGTGGTAAATATTCATTTTAAATGCAGGCCTATCACACAAATGAAAGGATTGATTGATGAATTTAAGAACTGAAATTGAAAGGACAAAGAGATGACCAAACTTAGAAAAGAGATGCCCTTGCAATCCAAACCAGAATACTGTTTAGTAATTGGGTCATATTTGGAGCTGTAGATCTCAGATTTAGGTCTACTTTATATGGATGGAAAGGTAAGACATAGTTTTACAACTTTCATAAGAGCCCAAGATCTAAAAAAGTCATTTTCAAGTCCAAATTGTAGCAACAACAAAGAAGTTCGAATCTGTCTTCCAACTCGAGCACTGTTTAGTGTTTGGCTCATATCTAAAGTTGTAGAAGTCCAAATGACCTGACTTTTTTACACAAGAAAGCTGAGACAATTGCCTACAACTTTCATGTTTTGAGTGGCTCCAATTTTGACGTTATCAATGATATTTTGGGCAGACAAAAGAAGATAAGGATTCTTACCAAGTCAAGAGTTGGTCATCCACTCATCAATTAGTCATCAAATCAATTATACCTAATTTTGGCCTATAAAAGGAGGCATTTGCCATTCACTTAAGCATCTTGGTTTCCAGATCAAGATCTAATACTACCTAATCAATAGTACTCTTGCTTTCTCTCTTTGTATTTTTTTGTAATGTTTATGCTTTGCTTTCATTAATATCAACTTTATGTCTTTCATTTCCTTTCATTTACTTAGTTAACTGTTTTCTTATTTTGTTTATTTATTTTTCTTTCTTTTGTTATGTTTAGCTAAGTTTATTATATCAAGGTGAAAAGGTTACACTAATGGTGTAAGAATAAGTATAGTGTAAACTTAATATGGACTTTACTGTTTGATACTAACATGTTTTGTATTTGTTATCTTGTTCACTCTTTAATACTTTGCTTGTTAAATAACTAATCTTGATTTATGTTGTATAACACTTGGTACAACAAATGCTTGGCACTTTCATAACCCACACTGCATGGTATAACCGACACCTGAGCTATGAAAGAAACTTGATTTGTTGTTAACATAAGTTATAATCATGAATGCTTGACGAGATTTACAAGTAGTAGCATTAATAGAATAAGATGACTAATGTAATCATATTAATAATATATAATCTGATTGGAACCTCTTTTGTGTGTGGTTTCCAAATGAATAATAAGAGTTTATACTATACTTGTTTGACATACCATTAGTGAAACCTCTAACCTTGACATTTGTTATTATCATTGTTTAATCCTTACATTAATATTCCATCTCAAAGTTCTCATCTTCTTCTTCTTCTTCTCCTTCTTTTTCTTTATTATTATTATTATTATTATTATTATTACTACTACTACTACTACTACTACTACTACTACTACTATTATTATTGTTGTTGTTATTATTATTATTGTTGTATTATTGTTATTTATAATTTGTACAATTAACCTCCCTATGGTTCGACCCCGGTCTTGCCGGGTTATTTATTACTTCGACACTCCTGCACTTGGGAGAAGACATGAATCTTTTAGTCGTGTCAACGACACAAAGAGACACTCTTTCATCTACAAGTTTCAAATTTGGCTATTAGGGATCCAATGAAGAGAGATGATTTTAGAGTTGTCTTGATAACTTGAATTGATCTTGATATTTTTATTCATTGAATTATATTTTAGTTTTTGGCCTTTTATTTCTATTGAGTTGTTTTGGTCAAAAATCAATGTTTAGGCTTGTACTTGGCTTAATTTTAGTTAAGGCTCATTGGTTTGCACTTCAATACGAGACTGTTAGGGTTATTATTTTAGGACTATATTATGTTTTGTTTTGTTGCAAAATTAGGGTTAGCATTTAGACATTACTGAAATTCATTTTTGAAGTGCAAACCAAATCAAGACCTCTTATTTTTAGTTACCGGTTAACTCTGGGTCAAGATTCAATCAAACTTGATTATTCAACTTTCTTGGGGAAGTTATCATCTTTGTTGTAGATTGTGTGACCATATGTGATCACGAGATTTGCATCATATCGTAACAAGATCCATTTATCCAATTGTGTTCAATGATTATATGTAAGAAGGAAATTAAATGCTTATTAAAAAAAAAGCAATGAAGGAAAATAAATAAATTGCAATATAGTTTAAATTGCATAAAGAAATTGTATATATAAAGCTAACCATCATTTATAGTAAAGGAATGACTTTTTATGTTGTTACAAAAATGAAATCCTACATGACCTCTAATTCTCAATCCTATATAAACTATTCATAGTAGATTAGAACCTCATAACATGAATCATAATATAATTTATATTCCTATAAACACATCTCCTACATGGTAATCATATATTTCCTAAATATTTTGTAATTATGCTAGTGTAATGTACTACATTTTATTAAAAGGAGCACTTGATATTCTGGTCCATTAACATGACCAGAAGATTGATGTCTTTTCCCAAGTGTAGTAGTGTCGAAGTAATAAATAACCCTACAAGACCAGATTCGAACCACAAGGAAGTTAATTGTATAAATTATAAATAACAATAATACACTAACAACAATAACAACAACAATAGTAACAACAACAACAACAATAATAATAAAGAAGTTGATGAGAACTTTGAGATGGAAGATTAACGTAAGGATTAAACAATGATAACAACTAGTGTCAAGGTTAGATGTTCCACTAATAGTATGTCAAACAAGTATAGTATAAACTCTGATTATTCAATTGGAAACCACACACAAATGAGGTTCCAATCAGATTATAAATTGTTAACATGATTACATTAGTTATCTTATTCGATTAATGCTAATACTTGTAAATCTTATCAAGCATGCATTATTATAACTTATATTAATAACAAATCAAGTTCCTTTCATAGCTTAATGATTAGTACTTAAAAGTGCACTTTTTTATCAAGGTTTTATGTCATCATTTTGCACTTGAAGTATCAATAACTCCTTAACTAAAGCATGTTTTATAATAATATATCTAATAATATAAGATACCTTTAATTTGTGGTAAATATTCATTTTAAATGCAGGCCTATCACACAAATGAAAGGATTGATTGATGAATTTAAGAACTGAAATTGAAAGGACAAAGAGATGACCAAACTTAGAAAAGAGATGCCCTTGCAATCCAAACCAGAATACTGTTTAGTAATTGGGTCATATTTGGAGCTGTAGATCTCAGATTTAGGTCTACTTTATATGGATGGAAAGGTAAGACATAGTTTTACAACTTTCATAAGAGCCCAAGATCTAAAAAAGTCATTTTCAAGTCCAAATTGTAGCAACAACAAAGAAGTTCGAATCTGTCTTCCAACTCGAGCACTGTTTAGTGTTTGGCTCATATCTAAAGTTGTAGAAGTCCAAATGACCTGACTTTTTTACACAAGAAAGCTGAGACAATTGCCTACAACTTTCATGTTTTGAGTGGCTCCAATTTTGACGTTATCAATGATATTTTGGGCAGACAAAAGAAGATAAGGATTCTTACCAAGTCAAGAGTTGGTCATCCACTCATCAATTAGTCATCAAATCAATTATACCTAATTTTGGCCTATAAAAGGAGGCATTTGCCATTCACTTAAGCATCTTGGTTTCCAGATCAAGATCTAATACTACCTAATCAATAGTACTCTTGCTTTCTCTCTTTGTATTTTTTTGTAATGTTTATGCTTTGCTTTCATTAATATCAACTTTATGTCTTTCATTTCCTTTCATTTACTTAGTTAACTGTTTTCTTATTTTGTTTATTTATTTTTCTTTCTTTTGTTATGTTTAGCTAAGTTTATTATATCAAGGTGAAAAGGTTACACTAATGGTGTAAGAATAAGTATAGTGTAAACTTAATATGGACTTTACTGTTTGATACTAACATGTTTTGTATTTGTTATCTTGTTCACTCTTTAATACTTTGCTTGTTAAATAACTAATCTTGATTTATGTTGTATAACACTTGGTACAACAAATGCTTGGCACTTTCATAACCCACACTGCATGGTATAACCGACACCTGAGCTATGAAAGAAACTTGATTTGTTGTTAACATAAGTTATAATCATGAATGCTTGACGAGATTTACAAGTAGTAGCATTAATAGAATAAGATGACTAATGTAATCATATTAATAATATATAATCTGATTGGAACCTCTTTTGTGTGTGGTTTCCAAATGAATAATAAGAGTTTATACTATACTTGTTTGACATACCATTAGTGAAACCTCTAACCTTGACATTTGTTATTATCATTGTTTAATCCTTACATTAATATTCCATCTCAAAGTTCTCATCTTCTTCTTCTTCTTCTCCTTCTTTTTCTTTATTATTATTATTATTATTATTATTATTACTACTACTACTACTACTACTACTACTACTACTACTACTACTATTATTATTGTTGTTGTTATTATTATTATTGTTGTATTATTGTTATTTATAATTTGTACAATTAACCTCCCTATGGTTCGACCCCGGTCTTGCCGGGTTATTTATTACTTCGACACTCCTGCACTTGGGAGAAGACATGAATCTTTTAGTCGTGTCAACGACACAAAGAGACACTCTTTCATCTACAAGTTTCAAATTTGGCTATTAGGGATCCAATGAAGAGAGATGATTTTAGAGTTGTCTTGATAACTTGAATTGATCTTGATATTTTTATTCATTGAATTATATTTTAGTTTTTGGCCTTTTATTTCTATTGAGTTGTTTTGGTCAAAAATCAATGTTTAGGCTTGTACTTGGCTTAATTTTAGTTAAGGCTCATTGGTTTGCACTTCAATACGAGACTGTTAGGGTTATTATTTTAGGACTATATTATGTTTTGTTTTGTTGCAAAATTAGGGTTAGCATTTAGACATTACTGAAATTCATTTTTGAAGTGCAAACCAAATCAAGACCTCTTATTTTTAGTTACCGGTTAACTCTGGGTCAAGATTCAATCAAACTTGATTATTCAACTTTCTTGGGGAAGTTATCATCTTTGTTGTAGATTGTGTGACCATATGTGATCACGAGATTTGCATCATATCGTAACAAGATCCATTTATCCAATTGTGTTCAATGATTATATGTAAGAAGGAAATTAAATGCTTATTAAAAAAAAAGCAATGAAGGAAAATAAATAAATTGCAATATAGTTTAAATTGCATAAAGAAATTGTATATATAAAGCTAACCATCATTTATAGTAAAGGAATGACTTTTTATGTTGTTACAAAAATGAAATCCTACATGACCTCTAATTCTCAATCCTATATAAACTATTCATAGTAGATTAGAACCTCATAACATGAATCATAATATAATTTATATTCCTATAAACACATCTCCTACATGGTAATCATATATTTCCTAAATATTTTGTAATTATGCTAGTGTAATGTACTACATTTTATTAAAAGGAGCACTTGATATTCTGGTCCATTAACATGACCAGAAGATTGATGTCTTTTCCCAAGTGTAGTAGTGTCGAAGTAATAAATAACCCTACAAGACCAGATTCGAACCACAAGGAAGTTAATTGTATAAATTATAAATAACAATAATACACTAACAACAATAACAACAACAATAGTAACAACAACAACAACAATAATAATAAAGAAGTTGATGAGAACTTTGAGATGGAAGATTAACGTAAGGATTAAACAATGATAACAACTAGTGTCAAGGTTAGATGTTCCACTAATAGTATGTCAAACAAGTATAGTATAAACTCTGATTATTCAATTGGAAACCACACACAAATGAGGTTCCAATCAGATTATAAATTGTTAACATGATTACATTAGTTATCTTATTCGATTAATGCTAATACTTGTAAATCTTATCAAGCATGCATTATTATAACTTATATTAATAACAAATCAAGTTCCTTTCATAGCTTAATGATTAGTACTTAAAAGTGCACTTTTTTATCAAGGTTTTATGTCATCATTTTGCACTTGAAGTATCAATAACTCCTTAACTAAAGCATGTTTTATAATAATATATCTAATAATATAAGATACCTTTAATTTGTGGTAAATATTCATTTTAAATGCAGGCCTATCACACAAATGAAAGGATTGATTGATGAATTTAAGAACTGAAATTGAAAGGACAAAGAGATGACCAAACTTAGAAAAGAGATGCCCTTGCAATCCAAACCAGAATACTGTTTAGTAATTGGGTCATATTTGGAGCTGTAGATCTCAGATTTAGGTCTACTTTATATGGATGGAAAGGTAAGACATAGTTTTACAACTTTCATAAGAGCCCAAGATCTAAAAAAGTCATTTTCAAGTCCAAATTGTAGCAACAACAAAGAAGTTCGAATCTGTCTTCCAACTCGAGCACTGTTTAGTGTTTGGCTCATATCTAAAGTTGTAGAAGTCCAAATGACCTGACTTTTTTACACAAGAAAGCTGAGACAATTGCCTACAACTTTCATGTTTTGAGTGGCTCCAATTTTGACGTTATCAATGATATTTTGGGCAGACAAAAGAAGATAAGGATTCTTACCAAGTCAAGAGTTGGTCATCCACTCATCAATTAGTCATCAAATCAATTATACCTAATTTTGGCCTATAAAAGGAGGCATTTGCCATTCACTTAAGCATCTTGGTTTCCAGATCAAGATCTAATACTACCTAATCAATAGTACTCTTGCTTTCTCTCTTTGTATTTTTTTGTAATGTTTATGCTTTGCTTTCATTAATATCAACTTTATGTCTTTCATTTCCTTTCATTTACTTAGTTAACTGTTTTCTTATTTTGTTTATTTATTTTTCTTTCTTTTGTTATGTTTAGCTAAGTTTATTATATCAAGGTGAAAAGGTTACACTAATGGTGTAAGAATAAGTATAGTGTAAACTTAATATGGACTTTACTGTTTGATACTAACATGTTTTGTATTTGTTATCTTGTTCACTCTTTAATACTTTGCTTGTTAAATAACTAATCTTGATTTATGTTGTATAACACTTGGTACAACAAATGCTTGGCACTTTCATAACCCACACTGCATGGTATAACCGACACCTGAGCTATGAAAGAAACTTGATTTGTTGTTAACATAAGTTATAATCATGAATGCTTGACGAGATTTACAAGTAGTAGCATTAATAGAATAAGATGACTAATGTAATCATATTAATAATATATAATCTGATTGGAACCTCTTTTGTGTGTGGTTTCCAAATGAATAATAAGAGTTTATACTATACTTGTTTGACATACCATTAGTGAAACCTCTAACCTTGACATTTGTTATTATCATTGTTTAATCCTTACATTAATATTCCATCTCAAAGTTCTCATCTTCTTCTTCTTCTTCTCCTTCTTTTTCTTTATTATTATTATTATTATTATTATTATTATTACTACTACTACTACTACTACTACTACTACTACTACTACTATTATTATTGTTGTTGTTATTATTATTATTGTTGTATTATTGTTATTTATAATTTGTACAATTAACCTCCCTATGGTTCGACCCCGGTCTTGCCGGGTTATTTATTACTTCGACACTCCTGCACTTGGGAGAAGACATGAATCTTTTAGTCGTGTCAACGACACAAAGAGACACTCTTTCATCTACAAGTTTCAAATTTGGCTATTAGGGATCCAATGAAGAGAGATGATTTTAGAGTTGTCTTGATAACTTGAATTGATCTTGATATTTTTATTCATTGAATTATATTTTAGTTTTTGGCCTTTTATTTCTATTGAGTTGTTTTGGTCAAAAATCAATGTTTAGGCTTGTACTTGGCTTAATTTTAGTTAAGGCTCATTGGTTTGCACTTCAATACGAGACTGTTAGGGTTATTATTTTAGGACTATATTATGTTTTGTTTTGTTGCAAAATTAGGGTTAGCATTTAGACATTACTGAAATTCATTTTTGAAGTGCAAACCAAATCAAGACCTCTTATTTTTAGTTACCGGTTAACTCTGGGTCAAGATTCAATCAAACTTGATTATTCAACTTTCTTGGGGAAGTTATCATCTTTGTTGTAGATTGTGTGACCATATGTGATCACGAGATTTGCATCATATCGTAACAAGATCCATTTATCCAATTGTGTTCAATGATTATATGTAAGAAGGAAATTAAATGCTTATTAAAAAAAAAGCAATGAAGGAAAATAAATAAATTGCAATATAGTTTAAATTGCATAAAGAAATTGTATATATAAAGCTAACCATCATTTATAGTAAAGGAATGACTTTTTATGTTGTTACAAAAATGAAATCCTACATGACCTCTAATTCTCAATCCTATATAAACTATTCATAGTAGATTAGAACCTCATAACATGAATCATAATATAATTTATATTCCTATAAACACATCTCCTACATGGTAATCATATATTTCCTAAATATTTTGTAATTATGCTAGTGTAATGTACTACATTTTATTAAAAGGAGCACTTGATATTCTGGTCCATTAACATGACCAGAAGATTGATGTCTTTTCCCAAGTGTAGTAGTGTCGAAGTAATAAATAACCCTACAAGACCAGATTCGAACCACAAGGAAGTTAATTGTATAAATTATAAATAACAATAATACACTAACAACAATAACAACAACAATAGTAACAACAACAACAACAACAACAACAATAATAATAAAGAAGTTGATGAGAACTTTGAGATGGAAGATTAACGTAAGGATTAAACAATGATAACAACTAGTGTCAAGGTTAGATGTTCCACTAATAGTATGTCAAACAAGTATAGTATAAACTCTGATTATTCAATTGGAAACCACACACAAATGAGGTTCCAATCAGATTATAAATTGTTAACATGATTACATTAGTTATCTTATTCGATTAATGCTAATACTTGTAAATCTTATCAAGCATGCATTATTATAACTTATATTAATAACAAATCAAGTTCCTTTCATAGCTTAATGATTAGTACTTAAAAGTGCACTTTTTTATCAAGGTTTTATGTCATCATTTTGCACTTGAAGTATCAATAACTCCTTAACTAAAGCATGTTTTATAATAATATATCTAATAATATAAGATACCTTTAATTTGTGGTAAATATTCATTTTAAATGCAGGCCTATCACACAAATGAAAGGATTGATTGATGAATTTAAGAACTGAAATTGAAAGGACAAAGAGATGACCAAACTTAGAAAAGAGATGCCCTTGCAATCCAAACCAGAATACTGTTTAGTAATTGGGTCATATTTGGAGCTGTAGATCTCAGATTTAGGTCTACTTTATATGGATGGAAAGGTAAGACATAGTTTTACAACTTTCATAAGAGCCCAAGATCTAAAAAAGTCATTTTCAAGTCCAAATTGTAGCAACAACAAAGAAGTTCGAATCTGTCTTCCAACTCGAGCACTGTTTAGTGTTTGGCTCATATCTAAAGTTGTAGAAGTCCAAATGACCTGACTTTTTTACACAAGAAAGCTGAGACAATTGCCTACAACTTTCATGTTTTGAGTGGCTCCAATTTTGACGTTATCAATGATATTTTGGGCAGACAAAAGAAGATAAGGATTCTTACCAAGTCAAGAGTTGGTCATCCACTCATCAATTAGTCATCAAATCAATTATACCTAATTTTGGCCTATAAAAGGAGGCATTTGCCATTCACTTAAGCATCTTGGTTTCCAGATCAAGATCTAATACTACCTAATCAATAGTACTCTTGCTTTCTCTCTTTGTATTTTTTTGTAATGTTTATGCTTTGCTTTCATTAATATCAACTTTATGTCTTTCATTTCCTTTCATTTACTTAGTTAACTGTTTTCTTATTTTGTTTATTTATTTTTCTTTCTTTTGTTATGTTTAGCTAAGTTTATTATATCAAGGTGAAAAGGTTACACTAATGGTGTAAGAATAAGTATAGTGTAAACTTAATATGGACTTTACTGTTTGATACTAACATGTTTTGTATTTGTTATCTTGTTCACTCTTTAATACTTTGCTTGTTAAATAACTAATCTTGATTTATGTTGTATAACACTTGGTACAACAAATGCTTGGCACTTTCATAACCCACACTGCATGGTATAACCGACACCTGAGCTATGAAAGAAACTTGATTTGTTGTTAACATAAGTTATAATCATGAATGCTTGACGAGATTTACAAGTAGTAGCATTAATAGAATAAGATGACTAATGTAATCATATTAATAATATATAATCTGATTGGAACCTCTTTTGTGTGTGGTTTCCAAATGAATAATAAGAGTTTATACTATACTTGTTTGACATACCATTAGTGAAACCTCTAACCTTGACATTTGTTATTATCATTGTTTAATCCTTACATTAATATTCCATCTCAAAGTTCTCATCTTCTTCTTCTTCTTCTCCTTCTTTTTCTTTATTATTATTATTATTATTATTATTATTATTACTACTACTACTACTACTACTACTACTACTACTACTATTATTATTGTTGTTGTTATTATTATTATTGTTGTATTATTGTTATTTATAATTTGTACAATTAACCTCCCTATGGTTCGACCCCGGTCTTGCCGGGTTATTTATTACTTCGACACTCCTGCACTTGGGAGAAGACATGAATCTTTTAGTCGTGTCAACGACACAAAGAGACACTCTTTCATCTACAAGTTTCAAATTTGGCTATTAGGGATCCAATGAAGAGAGATGATTTTAGAGTTGTCTTGATAACTTGAATTGATCTTGATATTTTTATTCATTGAATTATATTTTAGTTTTTGGCCTTTTATTTCTATTGAGTTGTTTTGGTCAAAAATCAATGTTTAGGCTTGTACTTGGCTTAATTTTAGTTAAGGCTCATTGGTTTGCACTTCAATACGAGACTGTTAGGGTTATTATTTTAGGACTATATTATGTTTTGTTTTGTTGCAAAATTAGGGTTAGCATTTAGACATTACTGAAATTCATTTTTGAAGTGCAAACCAAATCAAGACCTCTTATTTTTAGTTACCGGTTAACTCTGGGTCAAGATTCAATCAAACTTGATTATTCAACTTTCTTGGGGAAGTTATCATCTTTGTTGTAGATTGTGTGACCATATGTGATCACGAGATTTGCATCATATCGTAACAAGATCCATTTATCCAATTGTGTTCAATGATTATATGTAAGAAGGAAATTAAATGCTTATTAAAAAAAAAGCAATGAAGGAAAATAAATAAATTGCAATATAGTTTAAATTGCATAAAGAAATTGTATATATAAAGCTAACCATCATTTATAGTAAAGGAATGACTTTTTATGTTGTTACAAAAATGAAATCCTACATGACCTCTAATTCTCAATCCTATATAAACTATTCATAGTAGATTAGAACCTCATAACATGAATCATAATATAATTTATATTCCTATAAACACATCTCCTACATGGTAATCATATATTTCCTAAATATTTTGTAATTATGCTAGTGTAATGTACTACATTTTATTAAAAGGAGCACTTGATATTCTGGTCCATTAACATGACCAGAAGATTGATGTCTTTTCCCAAGTGTAGTAGTGTCGAAGTAATAAATAACCCTACAAGACCAGATTCGAACCACAAGGAAGTTAATTGTATAAATTATAAATAACAATAATACACTAACAACAATAACAACAACAATAGTAACAACAACAACAACAACAACAACAATAATAATAAAGAAGTTGATGAGAACTTTGAGATGGAAGATTAACGTAAGGATTAAACAATGATAACAACTAGTGTCAAGGTTAGATGTTCCACTAATAGTATGTCAAACAAGTATAGTATAAACTCTGATTATTCAATTGGAAACCACACACAAATGAGGTTCCAATCAGATTATAAATTGTTAACATGATTACATTAGTTATCTTATTCGATTAATGCTAATACTTGTAAATCTTATCAAGCATGCATTATTATAACTTATATTAATAACAAATCAAGTTCCTTTCATAGCTTAATGATTAGTACTTAAAAGTGCACTTTTTTATCAAGGTTTTATGTCATCATTTTGCACTTGAAGTATCAATAACTCCTTAACTAAAGCATGTTTTATAATAATATATCTAATAATATAAGATACCTTTAATTTGTGGTAAATATTCATTTTAAATGCAGGCCTATCACACAAATGAAAGGATTGATTGATGAATTTAAGAACTGAAATTGAAAGGACAAAGAGATGACCAAACTTAGAAAAGAGATGCCCTTGCAATCCAAACCAGAATACTGTTTAGTAATTGGGTCATATTTGGAGCTGTAGATCTCAGATTTAGGTCTACTTTATATGGATGGAAAGGTAAGACATAGTTTTACAACTTTCATAAGAGCCCAAGATCTAAAAAAGTCATTTTCAAGTCCAAATTGTAGCAACAACAAAGAAGTTCGAATCTGTCTTCCAACTCGAGCACTGTTTAGTGTTTGGCTCATATCTAAAGTTGTAGAAGTCCAAATGACCTGACTTTTTTACACAAGAAAGCTGAGACAATTGCCTACAACTTTCATGTTTTGAGTGGCTCCAATTTTGACGTTATCAATGATATTTTGGGCAGACAAAAGAAGATAAGGATTCTTACCAAGTCAAGAGTTGGTCATCCACTCATCAATTAGTCATCAAATCAATTATACCTAATTTTGGCCTATAAAAGGAGGCATTTGCCATTCACTTAAGCATCTTGGTTTCCAGATCAAGATCTAATACTACCTAATCAATAGTACTCTTGCTTTCTCTCTTTGTATTTTTTTGTAATGTTTATGCTTTGCTTTCATTAATATCAACTTTATGTCTTTCATTTCCTTTCATTTACTTAGTTAACTGTTTTCTTATTTTGTTTATTTATTTTTCTTTCTTTTGTTATGTTTAGCTAAGTTTATTATATCAAGGTGAAAAGGTTACACTAATGGTGTAAGAATAAGTATAGTGTAAACTTAATATGGACTTTACTGTTTGATACTAACATGTTTTGTATTTGTTATCTTGTTCACTCTTTAATACTTTGCTTGTTAAATAACTAATCTTGATTTATGTTGTATAACACTTGGTACAACAAATGCTTGGCACTTTCATAACCCACACTGCATGGTATAACCGACACCTGAGCTATGAAAGAAACTTGATTTGTTGTTAACATAAGTTATAATCATGAATGCTTGACGAGATTTACAAGTAGTAGCATTAATAGAATAAGATGACTAATGTAATCATATTAATAATATATAATCTGATTGGAACCTCTTTTGTGTGTGGTTTCCAAATGAATAATAAGAGTTTATACTATACTTGTTTGACATACCATTAGTGAAACCTCTAACCTTGACATTTGTTATTATCATTGTTTAATCCTTACATTAATATTCCATCTCAAAGTTCTCATCTTCTTCTTCTTCTTCTCCTTCTTTTTCTTTATTATTATTATTATTATTATTATTATTACTACTACTACTACTACTACTACTACTACTACTATTATTATTGTTGTTGTTATTATTATTATTGTTGTATTATTGTTATTTATAATTTGTACAATTAACCTCCCTATGGTTCGACCCCGGTCTTGCCGGGTTATTTATTACTTCGACACTCCTGCACTTGGGAGAAGACATGAATCTTTTAGTCGTGTCAACGACACAAAGAGACACTCTTTCATCTACAAGTTTCAAATTTGGCTATTAGGGATCCAATGAAGAGAGATGATTTTAGAGTTGTCTTGATAACTTGAATTGATCTTGATATTTTTATTCATTGAATTATATTTTAGTTTTTGGCCTTTTATTTCTATTGAGTTGTTTTGGTCAAAAATCAATGTTTAGGCTTGTACTTGGCTTAATTTTAGTTAAGGCTCATTGGTTTGCACTTCAATACGAGACTGTTAGGGTTATTATTTTAGGACTATATTATGTTTTGTTTTGTTGCAAAATTAGGGTTAGCATTTAGACATTACTGAAATTCATTTTTGAAGTGCAAACCAAATCAAGACCTCTTATTTTTAGTTACCGGTTAACTCTGGGTCAAGATTCAATCAAACTTGATTATTCAACTTTCTTGGGGAAGTTATCATCTTTGTTGTAGATTGTGTGACCATATGTGATCACGAGATTTGCATCATATCGTAACAAGATCCATTTATCCAATTGTGTTCAATGATTATATGTAAGAAGGAAATTAAATGCTTATTAAAAAAAAAGCAATGAAGGAAAATAAATAAATTGCAATATAGTTTAAATTGCATAAAGAAATTGTATATATAAAGCTAACCATCATTTATAGTAAAGGAATGACTTTTTATGTTGTTACAAAAATGAAATCCTACATGACCTCTAATTCTCAATCCTATATAAACTATTCATAGTAGATTAGAACCTCATAACATGAATCATAATATAATTTATATTCCTATAAACACATCTCCTACATGGTAATCATATATTTCCTAAATATTTTGTAATTATGCTAGTGTAATGTACTACATTTTATTAAAAGGAGCACTTGATATTCTGGTCCATTAACATGACCAGAAGATTGATGTCTTTTCCCAAGTGTAGTAGTGTCGAAGTAATAAATAACCCTACAAGACCAGATTCGAACCACAAGGAAGTTAATTGTATAAATTATAAATAACAATAATACACTAACAACAATAACAACAACAATAGTAACAACAACAACAACAATAATAATAAAGAAGTTGATGAGAACTTTGAGATGGAAGATTAACGTAAGGATTAAACAATGATAACAACTAGTGTCAAGGTTAGATGTTCCACTAATAGTATGTCAAACAAGTATAGTATAAACTCTGATTATTCAATTGGAAACCACACACAAATGAGGTTCCAATCAGATTATAAATTGTTAACATGATTACATTAGTTATCTTATTCGATTAATGCTAATACTTGTAAATCTTATCAAGCATGCATTATTATAACTTATATTAATAACAAATCAAGTTCCTTTCATAGCTTAATGATTAGTACTTAAAAGTGCACTTTTTTATCAAGGTTTTATGTCATCATTTTGCACTTGAAGTATCAATAACTCCTTAACTAAAGCATGTTTTATAATAATATATCTAATAATATAAGATACCTTTAATTTGTGGTAAATATTCATTTTAAATGCAGGCCTATCACACAAATGAAAGGATTGATTGATGAATTTAAGAACTGAAATTGAAAGGACAAAGAGATGACCAAACTTAGAAAAGAGATGCCCTTGCAATCCAAACCAGAATACTGTTTAGTAATTGGGTCATATTTGGAGCTGTAGATCTCAGATTTAGGTCTACTTTATATGGATGGAAAGGTAAGACATAGTTTTACAACTTTCATAAGAGCCCAAGATCTAAAAAAGTCATTTTCAAGTCCAAATTGTAGCAACAACAAAGAAGTTCGAATCTGTCTTCCAACTCGAGCACTGTTTAGTGTTTGGCTCATATCTAAAGTTGTAGAAGTCCAAATGACCTGACTTTTTTACACAAGAAAGCTGAGACAATTGCCTACAACTTTCATGTTTTGAGTGGCTCCAATTTTGACGTTATCAATGATATTTTGGGCAGACAAAAGAAGATAAGGATTCTTACCAAGTCAAGAGTTGGTCATCCACTCATCAATTAGTCATCAAATCAATTATACCTAATTTTGGCCTATAAAAGGAGGCATTTGCCATTCACTTAAGCATCTTGGTTTCCAGATCAAGATCTAATACTACCTAATCAATAGTACTCTTGCTTTCTCTCTTTGTATTTTTTTGTAATGTTTATGCTTTGCTTTCATTAATATCAACTTTATGTCTTTCATTTCCTTTCATTTACTTAGTTAACTGTTTTCTTATTTTGTTTATTTATTTTTCTTTCTTTTGTTATGTTTAGCTAAGTTTATTATATCAAGGTGAAAAGGTTACACTAATGGTGTAAGAATAAGTATAGTGTAAACTTAATATGGACTTTACTGTTTGATACTAACATGTTTTGTATTTGTTATCTTGTTCACTCTTTAATACTTTGCTTGTTAAATAACTAATCTTGATTTATGTTGTATAACACTTGGTACAACAAATGCTTGGCACTTTCATAACCCACACTGCATGGTATAACCGACACCTGAGCTATGAAAGAAACTTGATTTGTTGTTAACATAAGTTATAATCATGAATGCTTGACGAGATTTACAAGTAGTAGCATTAATAGAATAAGATGACTAATGTAATCATATTAATAATATATAATCTGATTGGAACCTCTTTTGTGTGTGGTTTCCAAATGAATAATAAGAGTTTATACTATACTTGTTTGACATACCATTAGTGAAACCTCTAACCTTGACATTTGTTATTATCATTGTTTAATCCTTACATTAATATTCCATCTCAAAGTTCTCATCTTCTTCTTCTTCTTCTCCTTCTTTTTCTTTATTATTATTATTATTATTATTATTATTATTACTACTACTACTACTACTACTACTACTACTACTATTATTATTGTTGTTGTTATTATTATTATTGTTGTATTATTGTTATTTATAATTTGTACAATTAACCTCCCTATGGTTCGACCCCGGTCTTGCCGGGTTATTTATTACTTCGACACTCCTGCACTTGGGAGAAGACATGAATCTTTTAGTCGTGTCAACGACACAAAGAGACACTCTTTCATCTACAAGTTTCAAATTTGGCTATTAGGGATCCAATGAAGAGAGATGATTTTAGAGTTGTCTTGATAACTTGAATTGATCTTGATATTTTTATTCATTGAATTATATTTTAGTTTTTGGCCTTTTATTTCTATTGAGTTGTTTTGGTCAAAAATCAATGTTTAGGCTTGTACTTGGCTTAATTTTAGTTAAGGCTCATTGGTTTGCACTTCAATACGAGACTGTTAGGGTTATTATTTTAGGACTATATTATGTTTTGTTTTGTTGCAAAATTAGGGTTAGCATTTAGACATTACTGAAATTCATTTTTGAAGTGCAAACCAAATCAAGACCTCTTATTTTTAGTTACCGGTTAACTCTGGGTCAAGATTCAATCAAACTTGATTATTCAACTTTCTTGGGGAAGTTATCATCTTTGTTGTAGATTGTGTGACCATATGTGATCACGAGATTTGCATCATATCGTAACAAGATCCATTTATCCAATTGTGTTCAATGATTATATGTAAGAAGGAAATTAAATGCTTATTAAAAAAAAAGCAATGAAGGAAAATAAATAAATTGCAATATAGTTTAAATTGCATAAAGAAATTGTATATATAAAGCTAACCATCATTTATAGTAAAGGAATGACTTTTTATGTTGTTACAAAAATGAAATCCTACATGACCTCTAATTCTCAATCCTATATAAACTATTCATAGTAGATTAGAACCTCATAACATGAATCATAATATAATTTATATTCCTATAAACACATCTCCTACATGGTAATCATATATTTCCTAAATATTTTGTAATTATGCTAGTGTAATGTACTACATTTTATTAAAAGGAGCACTTGATATTCTGGTCCATTAACATGACCAGAAGATTGATGTCTTTTCCCAAGTGTAGTAGTGTCGAAGTAATAAATAACCCTACAAGACCAGATTCGAACCACAAGGAAGTTAATTGTATAAATTATAAATAACAATAATACACTAACAACAATAACAACAACAATAGTAACAACAACAACAACAATAATAATAAAGAAGTTGATGAGAACTTTGAGATGGAAGATTAACGTAAGGATTAAACAATGATAACAACTAGTGTCAAGGTTAGATGTTCCACTAATAGTATGTCAAACAAGTATAGTATAAACTCTGATTATTCAATTGGAAACCACACACAAATGAGGTTCCAATCAGATTATAAATTGTTAACATGATTACATTAGTTATCTTATTCGATTAATGCTAATACTTGTAAATCTTATCAAGCATGCATTATTATAACTTATATTAATAACAAATCAAGTTCCTTTCATAGCTTAATGATTAGTACTTAAAAGTGCACTTTTTTATCAAGGTTTTATGTCATCATTTTGCACTTGAAGTATCAATAACTCCTTAACTAAAGCATGTTTTATAATAATATATCTAATAATATAAGATACCTTTAATTTGTGGTAAATATTCATTTTAAATGCAGGCCTATCACACAAATGAAAGGATTGATTGATGAATTTAAGAACTGAAATTGAAAGGACAAAGAGATGACCAAACTTAGAAAAGAGATGCCCTTGCAATCCAAACCAGAATACTGTTTAGTAATTGGGTCATATTTGGAGCTGTAGATCTCAGATTTAGGTCTACTTTATATGGATGGAAAGGTAAGACATAGTTTTACAACTTTCATAAGAGCCCAAGATCTAAAAAAGTCATTTTCAAGTCCAAATTGTAGCAACAACAAAGAAGTTCGAATCTGTCTTCCAACTCGAGCACTGTTTAGTGTTTGGCTCATATCTAAAGTTGTAGAAGTCCAAATGACCTGACTTTTTTACACAAGAAAGCTGAGACAATTGCCTACAACTTTCATGTTTTGAGTGGCTCCAATTTTGACGTTATCAATGATATTTTGGGCAGACAAAAGAAGATAAGGATTGTCACCAAGTCAAGAGTTGGCCACCCACTCATCAATTAGTCATCAAATCAATAGTTCCCAAATTTGGCCTATAAAAGGAGACATTTGCCATTCATTTAGGCATCTTGGTTTCCAGATCAAGATCAAGCTCTTGCTTTCTCTCTTTGTATTTTTGTAATGTTTATACTCTGCTTTCATTAATATCAACTTTATGCCTTTCATTTACTTTCCTTTACATAATTAACTTTTATCTTATTTTGTTTATTTATTTTTCTTTCTTTCATTATGTTTAGATAAGTTTATTATGTCAAGGTGAAAAGGTTACACTAATGGTGTAAGAATAAGTATAATGTAAACTCAATATGGACTTTAATGTTTGATACTAACATGTTCTGTATTTGTTATCTTGTTCACTCTTTAATACTTTACTTTTTAAATAACTAATCTAGATTTATGTTGTATAACACTTGGTACAACAAATGCTTGACACTTTCATAGCCCATATTGTATGGTATAATCAACACCTGAGCTATGAAAGGAACTTGATTTGTTGTTAACATAAGTTATAATCATGAATGTCTAACGAGATTTACAAGTATTAACATTAATCCAATAAGATGACTAATATAATTATGTTAACAATCTATAATCTGATTGGAAACTCCTTTGTGCGTGATTTCCAATTGAATAATAGAGTTTATACTATACTTGTTTGGCATACCATTAGTGGATTCTCTAACCTTGACATTTGTTATTATCATTGTTTAATCCTTACATTAATATTCCATCTCAAAGTTCTTATCTTCATCTTCTTCTTCTTCTTCTCCATCTCTTTCTTTACTACAACTACTACTACTATTGTTATTATTATTGTTGCTGTTACTGTTGTTGTTACTGTTGTTGTTATTATTGTTATTATTGTTGTATTATTGTCAAGTTTTTGGCGCCGTTGTTAGGGAGGTAAGTTCTTGTACAAATTATAGTATTTATTTTATTTTTTATTTTCACTTTTCTTGTATATAACCTCGTTTCTTGTCTCTTATTTCTTCTTCTTTTATTTTCTTGTTTCTTTTATTCTATTCCTACATGTGCATGAGAGTGTAGTCACGTACATTAAGTGGTAGACTTTGTAGGGTATCCTTATTATTTTCAGAAAATATGGCCGAAGAAGATAATCAATCATCCTTATCATTTTCAGAAAATATAGCCGAAGAAGATAATCAATCACTTCATAATGAGAATAACCATGTTAGAACACTTAGAGACCACATGAATCCCACAAGAACAAGTGCACCATCATGCATAATTTTTCCTCCTGATACATCTCATTTTAATTTTAAGCCAGACATTATTCAACTTTTACCTTTTTTTCATGGCTTAGATTTAGAAAATCCATACTTGCATTTAAGGGAATTTGAGGAGGTCTGCAACACATATAATGATTCAAATTGTAGCATGAACGCCATCAAATTATTTTTTTTTTCCTTTTTCATTAAAAGATAAAGCTAGAACATAGCTATAAAATTTAAGACGAGGATCCATTCGTGCTTGGGATGAAATGCAACAGCAGTTTTTAAAGAAGTTTTTCCCATCTCACAGAACAAACTCTTTCAAAAGACAAATCACCACTTTCACTTAAAAACCAGGAGAAACATTTTACCAATATTGGGATAGGTATCGAGACTTGCTTAATACTTGCCCTCATCATGGTTTTGAAACATGGAGATTGGTTTCATATTTTTATGAAGGGTTAACACCTATAGATAGGCAAATGGTTGAATTGATGTGCAATGGAACTTTTGAAGATAAAGAGCCTAATGAAGCAATGGAGTACTTAGACTTGTTAGCTGAGAATGCTCAAAATTGGGACACTGCGGGTACTTATGAGATACCGAGTAAAACTCAACCTCATACATCTAACAGAGGTATGTACAACCTTAAGGAAGATCATGACCTTCAAGCCAAGTTTGCATCTTTAGCTAGAAAAGTCGAGGCACTAGAATTGAAAAAGAGTGGTCAATTAAATCTGTTGAAAACATTGTGTGTCAAATATATGAAACAAATGAACACTCAACCAATAATTATGCAACCTTGCTTTCTTTTAAAGAATGTCTCAATGAACAAGCCTATACTTTAAACAGTTTCCAAAGGGCCAACCATAACCTATACTCGCAAATATACAACCCTGGCTGGAGAAATCACCCAAATTTCAGTTGGAAAGTGATAATAATAATGTACAAACTTTACAACCACCGTTTCAAACACACTATTATTTCTAAAATTCTCATGCATATGCACCTCCTTATGCTCCACCTCCTAGAAGAAATCTTGAGGAAACATTGTATGCATTCATCGAAAAGCAAGAGACAATCAATACTCAACTTACTCAAAATATGATAGATTTTAAAGATTCTTGTAAAATTGACATATGCTCTTAGTTTCTAAGAGAAAGGTAAGTTTCCATCTCAATCACAACAAAATCCCAAGGGGCAATGCAATGCAAATGCAAGTAGTTCCTGAAGCCAACACATGGATCAAGTCAAATCAGTCACTACTCTTCGCAGTGGTAAGGTTATTGAAAAACCCACTCTTGAACCTTGTGTGAAAGATGATGAGTCAATCTCTGAGGGTAAGGAAGGGGTTGAATCTTAAAATTACAAAGAAATAATTGATTCCCTGCCAGTATTTCCATTTCCTCAAGCCATGACTAAACCAAAGAAAGTCAATCACAACTTTGAAATTTTTGAAACTTTCAAACAGGTAAGAATCAATATACCCTTTGCTGGATGCTATTAAACAAGTTCCTTCCTATGCTAAATTTTTGAAAGATCTATGCACGGTGAAGAGAAAACTGAATGTGAAAAAGAAAGCCTTTTTAGCAGAACAAGTAAGTGCCATTCTTCAGAACAATAATGCTTTGAAATATAAAGACCCTAGTTGTCCTACAATTTCTTGCTTTGTTGAAAAACATAAAATTGAAAGAACCTTGATCTTGGAGCCAGTGTGAATTTACTTCCATATTCAGTTTTTCAAACTCTCAATCTAAGTGAGTTAAAACCAACTTTTATATCTCTTTTACTTGCCGATAGATCTGTAAAAGTGCCTAGAGGAATGGTCAAAGATGTGTTAGTACAAGTCGATAAATTCATTTATCTTGTGGATTTTGTTATCTTGGACACACAACCTATTAAAGCATGTAATTCATTTCCTGTTATTTTAGGATGTCCGTTTCTTGCAACTTCTAACGCATTAATTAATTATAGGAATGGACTGATAAAGCTATCATTTGGAAACATGACATTGGACATGAATATTTTCAATATTTGCAAGCAACCTGGAGATGATAATGATTTACAAGAAGTAGATCATATTGACGAATTAGTTTATAATCAACTTGAATCTACTTTAAATAAAAATGTGTTGGATGAATCTGAAGATCTAGCAATGATTTATTTTGAGAAAGAAATCACGGATGAAAAATACACCGAAAATGTTGATGCAGATGTTTTGTCAAAAGTGACAACAAATTTGACATCTAACATCACACCAATCGATGATTACTTTCCTGACGAATCATTACTTTCTCTTAGTCCAATGCCTTGGTATGATAAAAATATCAGTTTTCTTACTTTAGAAGATTTGCCAGCTGATTGGAGTACCCAAGATAAAAAAAACAAAATTTTTTAGAAGTGAAGAACTTTTATTGTGATGACCCTAACTTACTCAAATATTGTCCTGATCAAATATTTCAAAGATTCATTCCCGACAATGAGGTAAGTAGTGTCATTAAACTTTGTCATTTTGATGCATGTGGGAGTTATTTCTCGTCAAAAAAGACAGCTGCAAAAATCTTTCAAAATGGATTTTATTGGTGCACCATGTTCAAGGACACACATGCATTCTGCAAAACTTCTGAAAATTATCAAAAAGTTGATATTGGTCAAAAAGTTTTGTTTTATAATTCTCGACTCCATTTATTCCCTAGAGAGCTAAGATCAAGATTGAGCAATCCTTATGGGGCCTTTGATATTGAGAATTCAGTGAATAACAATGTTTTAAAGGAAAACAGACATCGTTTAAAAGCTTACTTTGATAATTTTCCTAGTGAAAATAAATCAATTGGTTTGAATGATCTTGTAGATGAAGGTTGATTATTTTGTTTTTCTCACATTGTTTTTGTGTTTCTTTTTTAGTGATTTTTGCTAGTTTCTCTCACCCTGGTCAAATGCCGGACAACGGTACTCCGTGACTTAAGTCGGTTCTTTCAGTTTCCCATAATAACTGATATATGTATATATATTTATGCAATTCTTTGAATCTCTCTTCCAATTCTCATTTGAAAATGGACACTAATCTTGAGAAATTAAAGAAGTATTTTCCCGCTCTGCCTTAGAATGCGATTACAAAAATTTACCGTGCTAGACGTGCAGGATTGAGGTTGTTAATGAATCATGGAATTCCTGAAGATATTCGCTGGTTGATTTAAGAAAAGGTCCAATTATCAGGTGAGTTATCGAATTCCTTAATTTCACACATGCCTGGAACAGGTAGAAGCACTTTTTCAAAGAAACATCATGCAAAATGACTGAAAGTCTGTCATCGATGTGCCAGATGGACTTGTAATGCACAATGTCGTTCTTTAGGAATGGTATCTATAAACCGTGAAGATAAAATACAATTCATTAAGGATGGCCTGAGTAAGGAGTCTTTAGATAATCTTCTATTAACTCTTAAGATGCATCCTAGTGGAGATATGCATCGTGTAATTCATGATTTATGGCTCCATTTTCATAAAGAATTTGATCGATTTAGTCTTGGGAATTTGACTAAAAAAGACCTTGTTTGCCAGTTTTTAAGAAAACTGTATGGGAACCCTATCCCCGACCCATAAAGGACGTTTAAGCCGTTCTTGGATGTAAAACCAAGGGAAGATATGAGCCTCAATCACAACTACTTGTACATACACATGCTTTTTCAAAAGTAAATAGATAAATAAAGAGAGTGTGTGTGTGAGACTCCAGCTAGCCTACATATAGGTGGTATGATTGCCTTTCTAATTTCTCATCTATAAAATCCTCTATTCCTTCCTTTCATTTCAACTCAACCCATACATTCAACAAATATAGAAGTGTGTAGAAATGGCAAGTTCCTCAAGTCATCATACAAGAAATATTTGTGTTTTCGGTGGATCTAGTCCCGGGAAAGAAAAAGAGTTTTTAGAATCAGCAAATCATCTTGATCAAGTGCTAGGTAAGAGAAAGATTCATTAGTGTATGGGGGAGGCAGTCTTGGGTTAATGGGAGGTGTGTCAATAGCTGCATTTTTAGGAGGTAGTCAAGTTTTGGGGATCGTCCCCGAAGCTTTACCACAAAGGGATATCATTGGAAAAATAATTAGAGAGGAACTTCAGGTCTCCACAATGTCAGCTCGAATGAATGCAATGTTTAACCATTCTGATGCCTTCATTACCTTACCAGGTGGTCTAGGCACATTGGAAGAGATCTTTCATATTTCCTCTTGGGCCTAACTGCATATTCACCATAAACCCATAGGTTTGTTAAATGTTAATGGTTATTATGATAAGTTGTTGTCTTTTCTTGATCATGTTGTGGAACAAGAATTTCTAACATCTTCTGCATGACAAATCATAATCTCTGCTGCTAATGCTGAACAATTGATTGACCAACTACAATATTTCATTCCTATAATTGATCCCTCCATGAGTCGGATAAATTGGTCAACTATGGAAAGGCGTAAAAAGCTTAGATTGGATTTGAGCCTTCATTTGTGAATTTTTATGTCTTTTGGTTTTATTATTGTGTTTTGTTATTTCTTATATTTGTTTCAATGTGTTTCAGGTTTATTAGTGTTCGTTATTTCAAGTGATATCTTCTATACTCTATCTTTCTACCTTAGAACATTGAGGACAATGTCTCTTTTTGGTTCGAGGGAGAGGGTAGTAGCTAAAAAAAAAACTAACTATGTTTTCGATTTCATAAAGCATGTACAAAATTGTTGTTACTATGATGACAGAGTAAAGGAGAACTGTTTATGACTCTTGAGACGTATCTTAGTAACCATTCGTAACAAGATCTATCATAATACTTATCTAGGTTCACAAACTCTCGCATTGTTATCACTTAATTCTACTCATATACTCATTTAACATGTATTCTTAAATCTTAACTTACACACATACACTTTAACATATGATTGTGGGTTGCATATTGGATTATTACATTATTTATATTTTTTTGTTAAAGGTAACAACTAAGGGAAAGGGATAATATATAATTTGAAAAAACAAAAACAAAAAAAAAAGAAAAAAGAGAAGAAAAAAAAGGAAAAAAATGATGATAATAAAAATATAGATAAGTTTGGTTTTGTAGCCTCCTTAACTTAAGCAATTAAGTCTGAAGGGGTGTTTTAACACCTAATACCCTAAAGTCGACTAATTTGGGAGCTATTGGCCCAACACTTGTTACATGGGTTGAGGAGAAAAGCTTAATGGAATCAAACATTGCATTATCTACATATCAGTATCTGCAACTCGAGTTACTAAGCTCGTAGGGATGTCTCAACACCTAATGCCCTAAGACCAACTGGTTTGGGAGTCATTAGCCGAAAGCTCGTTACATGGGTTAAAGATGTATGGTGTTTTATGTTATATGCATATTGACACGACGAAAACATTGATGTCTTCTCCCAAGTGCAGGAGTGTTGAAGTAATAAATAACCCGGCAAGACCGGGGTCGAACCACAGGGAGGTTAATTGTACAAATTATAAACAACAATTATAAACAACAATAATAGTAATAACGATAATAATAATAATAATAATAATAATAATAATAATAATAATAGTACTAATAATAATAATAATAATAACAATAATAATAATAATAATAATAATAATAATAATAATAAAGAAAGAGAAGAAGAAGATGATGATGATGAGAACTTAGAGATGAAATATTAATGTAAGGATTAAACAATAATAATAACAAATGTCAAGGTTAGAGGTTCCACTAATGGTATATCAAACAAGTATAGTATAAACTCTTATTATTGAATTGCAAACCACACACAAAGGAGGTTCCAATCAGATTATATATTGTTAACATGATTACATTAGTCATCTTATTCAATTAATGCTAATACTTGTAAATCTCGTCAAGCATTCATGATTATAACTTATGTTAACAACAAATCAAGTTCCTTTCATAGCTCAGGTGTCGGTTATACCATACATTATGGGCTATGAAAGTGCCAAGCATTTGTTGTACCAAGTGTTATACAACATAAATCAAGATTAATCATTTAACAAGCAAAGTATTAAAGAGTGAACAAGATAACAAATATAAAACATGTTAGTATCAAACATTAAAGTCCATATTAAGTTTACACTATACTTATTCTTCCACCATTAGTGTAACCTTTTCACCTTGACATAATTAACTTAGCTAGTCATAATGAAAGAAAGAAAAATAGATAAACAAAATAAGAACATAAAAGTTAACTAAGTAAAGGAAAGGAAATGAAAGGCATAAACTTGATATTAATGAAAGTAAAGCATAAACATTACAAAAAATACAAAGAGAGAAAGGAAGAGCATGATCTTGATCTGAACACCAAGATGCCTAAATGCATGGCAAATGCCTCCTTTTATAGGCCAAAATTGAGAACTATTGATTTGATGACTAATTGATAAGTGGGTGGCCAACTTTTGACTTGGTGACAATCCTTATCTTCTCTTGTCTGCCCAAAACGTCATTGATAATGTCAGAACTGGAGCCAGTTGTAACATGAAAGTTGTAGGCAATTGTCTCAGCTTTCTTGTGTAAAAAATTCAGCTCATTTGGACTTCTAGAACTCCAGATATGGCCAAAATACTGAACAGTGCTCGGGCTGGAAGACAGATTCGGGCTTCTTTGTTGTTGCTACAATTTGGACTTGATAATGACCTTTTTAGATCTTGGGCTCCATATGAAAGTTGTATGCCTATGTCTTACCTTTCCATCCATATAAATTAGACCTAAATATGAGATCTGTAGCTCCAGATATGACCCAATTACCGAACAGTGTTCCGCTTTGGATTGCACCGACATCTCTTCTCTAAGTTTGACCATCTCTTTATCCTTGCAATTTAAGTTCTTCAAGTCATCAATCAATCCTTTTATTTATGTGATAGGCCTGTATTAAAAATAGACATTTACCACAAATTATAGGTATCTTATATTATTAGATACATTATTATAAAACATATTTTAGTTAAGGAGTTATTGATACTTCAAGTGCAAAATGATGATATAAAACCATGATAAAAATGCACCTTTAAGTACTAATCACATATATATTAAAAAATAAAAAAAAAAGAAAAAAAAGAAGACAAAAATAATAATCCTAACCCAAGTAAGTTAACCTTAAACATTAGAACAAAAATTTTGTTTTATTTCAAGAAAAGCCCTATAATTATGTATTGATATATTAAGCAGAAAAGAAAGGTTTATTAATATCTTGTTAAGAGGTATTGAGCAAATATATAAATTTAATGAGAGTTTGTTTATCTAAATAGATTAATAGAAGTTGAATGATGACTACCTTGCTTTGTGGAAATTGCAAAGTATATTTCTATTTTAACGCTTTGATTACTAGGACTAGTAATAAACCGGTTGGGGGGTGTGATTAATACTTAAAAGTGCATTTTTATCAAGGTTTTATATCATCATTCTGCACTTGAAGTATCAATGACTCCTTAACTAAAACATGTTTTATAATAATATATCTAATAATATAAGATACATTTAATTTATGGTAAATATTCTTTTTAAATGTAGGCCTATCACATAAATGAAGGGATTGATTGATGAATTTAAGAACTGAAATTGACAAGACCTTATAGCCAAACTTAGAAAAGAGATGTCGGTGTAGTCCAAACCAGAACACTGTTCGATAATTGGGTCATATCTGGAGTTGTAGATCTCTGATTTAGCTCTACTTTATATGAATGGAAAGGTAAGACATAGGCCTACAACTTTCATATGGAACCCAAGATCCAAAAAGACCATTTTCAAGTCCAAATTGGAGCAACAATAAAAAAGTCTAGCTAAAGGTAAGACATATGCTTTGCTTTCATTAATATTAAGTCTTTCATTTCCTTTCATTTACTTAGCTAACTTTTATCTTATTTATGTTCTTATTTTATTTATTTATTTTTCTTTCTTTCATTATGTCTAGCTAAATTTATTATGTCAAGGTGAAAAAGTTACACTAATATACCTTAAGCTCATGTTTGAGTGTAAGGTATTAGGAGAGAGATATTTGGAGAGAGAGAGATATCTGGAGAGAGAGAGAGATATTTGGAGAGAGAGAGAGATATCTGGAGAGAGAGAGAGAGATTAGAGATCAAACTGCCGGAGCTAGATCTACTCCGTCCACCGTTGGATCGTCCTCATTTCTTACTATGTTGTTCATTCCAACCTTCTCGAAATATTGACCGAATGGATCTTCATTCCAATCAACGAGGTGGGAGATATTGATCTCCTAATATTTCTACTATTCTGCATTTTTAGTTGCAGCAGAGTGAATTGGGTTTTTGTTTAAGCTTGATCTTCTTCATTCGCCGTTGGATCATCACCATTTTCTAGTATGTTGTTCGTCAAAACATACTCTACAGCTTGACCGCACGGATCATCATTCCAAGCTCTAATCTCGAAGATACTGGCCTCGTAATTCTGTAATTCTCTTCTTCCTTTATGAACAAATCTGAATCTTGTTATTTCTGAAATCACGTTGTGGTTGTTTCTGAGCTTAGGTTACTTCTTAGACTCAGTTTCTCTTCTTAGAATTTGGTATCTCTAGTATTTGTATGCTGCCGTAATGTCCTTATGTTCTGCTGTGGATTCTGTTCCAATGGTTACCTCTAACAATGAACAACACAATGAAGTCAAGTCTGGACATATATTAAGATTAGAGCTACAAGATATGTTGAATAGCCATGGGATGAGGATTTCTCAGTTTACTAGTGTTAATCAAGCTGATTCTGAAGCTAGCATAGAGAAGCAACACTCTAATTCCCAAGCTTTTAATGTTGTTTCAGAAATGAATCATGTGTTGGGTTCTAAAGTTGATGAGTTGAAGGTAGGGTCTCAGCAACAAGACCAGCTAAACCTTAGCCCTAAATTGAATTTTTTAAATGCTTTGAAGGGTTCTGATGTTGATAACAATGAGGGTAGCAAGAACCTTGGTATTTCTCTAGTTCGTAATCTGCATTTTGCTCCCCCTACTATGACTGATGGTCGTGTGACAGTAGCTCCTCCACTTGATGTGTTTGAGGATGGCTGCGAACTTTGGAAATCCACCCTAGTTGGTCATTTTGTGGGTCAGAAATTACCATATCCTGTTGTTAATTCTATTGCCAAAAGAATCTGGGGCTCCTACGGTCTATCAGAATTTTTATCTTCGGATAATGGTTTCTTCCTATTCACTTTTGATTCTGTTGATCATGCACTAATGTGCTGGAAAGAGCCCCATGGCACATGGCAAGCAGACCTACGGTGCTTAAACGTTGGCAACCGAACATGCAATTTTTAAAAGGTGATTTGGTCAAAGTTCCGGTATGGGTTAGGCTGTATAATGTTCCTGTTCATGCTTAAACGTTTGCTTAAACGTTGGACTATTAAGGGGTTAAGTTGTGTAGCGAGTGCTATTGGGGTTCCTGTTCATGCTGATCAGACTACATTTTTGCATCAAAGGCGTAGCTACGCAAGAGTTTGTGTTGAGATTGATGCTACGAAGATGCTGGTTAAGGAATACGACCTTCGCTGTCCAAATGGGTTATTCATAACAATTTCAGCTGATTACGAATGGATACCATCAAAGTGCAATAATTGTAATGTCTTTAGACACACGATAGCGATATGTGCTACTAATAACAGTGATAATCTTACAATGGAGGCAGAGGGTAAGAGGAAAGTAGCAGCTGCAAACTCTAAATCTGCGGATAAACAGCAGAATCAGTTTCAATGGCAGGTAGTTGCTAAACGAAATAAGGGTTCTGTGAGTTATGAGAATGGTCCTTTGGCATCTAAAGTGCGTAACTGTAATGAGAATGGTTGTTTGACATCTGGTACAAATATTTCTGATTGTAATATGAATGAGAAGGCTGCATCAGATGTGAGCAATGCTGATTGTTATGAAGATGAAAATCCTACCTCTCCTCTTGTTTTGAAGAGTTCACAAGGAGACATGAAGCAGGATCAGGGGGGTACAAGTACTACTTCAGATCAAAGTTTAGCCATCTCCAATACATCTGATTGTGCGACCGTGAACCAGGTTCTTTTCGTTAATAGTCATAAGCTGAATGTAGATATTGACGCAATGGGAGGTGATACAGATGGGGAACGAACTGATAAGGAGTTGACGTCACCAATCCTGACAAGCCCACAAACGCTGAATTCCACCGAAAGGGAAACTGGTAATCAGTTAGCTATTAAGGCTAGAGACTCTCTAGAGAAAAAGAAAAAGGGTTCGAAAAACTCTTCAAAGAAGAATAAGAAATCTGTCTCCTTGCCTGGGGGAGCGTCGAGGTAATCTTTGTGTTGCTGTTTGTACTCCTCTATTTTCTTATGATTATTGGATGTTGGAATGTAAGAGGTTTGAATGATCCCATAAAGCATTCAGCATTGCGTCAACTCATCCATCAAGAGAGGATGACTCTTTTCGGTTTGGTTGAAACTCGGGTTAGAGACGAGAATAAAGATAATGTTTCTCAACTTCTTCTGCGTAATTGGTCCTTCTTGTATAATTATGATTTCTCTTATCGTGGTCGTATTTGGGTTTGTTGGAATGCTGATATGGTGAAGGTTGATATCCTCGGAATGTCAGACCAGGCTATTCATGTTTCTGTCACTATATTAGCTACCAATATCTGTTTTAATGCTTCAATTATATACGGAGACAATAACGCTTCCTTACGTGAGGCATTATGGTCTGATATAGTGAGTCGTAGTGATGGATGGGAGTCCAGCCCATGGATTCTTATGGGCGACTTTAATGCTATCCTTTACCAATCAGACAGGTTAGGAGGGTCTACTTCGTGGGCTGGTCATATGGACAGATTGGAAACATGTATTCAAGAAGCGAAAGTGGATGATCTTCGATATTCAGGCCTGCATTATACTTGGTCGAATCAATGTCCTGAGAATCTGATTATGCGGAAACTAGATAGAGTGCTTGTCAATGAGAAATGGAATCTGAACTTCCCCTTTTCAGAAATGAGATTTTTGCCATCGGGTATGTCAGACCATTCTCCTATGGTGGTAAAGGTAGGTGATTATCAGAATATAAAGAAACCATTCAGATTCTTTGATATGTGGATGGACCATGATGAGTTCATGCCCTTGGTGAGGAAAGTATGGGAACACAATTCGGGGGGTTGTCCAATGTATCAGCTGTGTTGCAAGCTAAGAAAACTAAAACGGGAATTGAAACTTTTCAATATGACTCACTTCTCTAACATTTCAGATAGAGTCAAAGATGCGAAAGATGAAATGGATAAGGCTCAACAGGCTCTACATACAGCACATGGGAATCCAACTTTGTGCAAGCGAGAAAGGGATGCGGTACATAACTATGCTTCTATCGTCAAGGCTGAAGAGAGTTTTTTCAAACAAAAATCAAGGATACAGTGGCTTAGCTTGGGGGATCAGAATACTGGCTACTTTCACAAATCAGTAAATGGAAGACAACATAGAAATAAACTTCTTTCACTTACAAAGGAGGATGGAGAGGTTATCGAAGGACATGAGGCAGTTAAATCAGAAGTAGTTGCGTAGTTCCAGCATGTGTTAAGAGTGGAACAGATGCCTAGGGTTCTGAATGAGGAAGAGATGAAATCGGCAATTAACTTGAAACTGTCTTCGACGCAACAACATGTATTAGCACAAGATGTAACAAGGGAGGAGATTAAGCATGCTATGTTTAGTTTGAAGAACAATAAAGCCCCTGGTCCGGATGGATTTAACGCAGGTTTTTTCAAAAGAATGTGGCACATAGTTGGGGAGGATGTAATCAATGCTGTTAGCTCCTTCTTTCAGACTCGGAGAATGCTTAAAGAAATGAATGCTACATCTATTTCCCTTATTCCTAAAGTTGTCAATCCTACGAGGTTGACAGATTTTTGTCCTATATCTTGCTGCAATACCGTGTACAAATGTATCGCTAAGATTCTAGCTAGGAGAATCACAACTGTTTTGCCATCCTTAGTAGGTCCGTATCAGACTGCTTTTATCTCTGGACAAAGAATCAGCGACAACATTCTTTTGTCTCAGGAACTAATGAAAGGCTATCATAAATCTACAGGACCTACCCATTGTGCTATGAAAGTAGATCTGATGAAGGCTTATGACTCGGTTTGGTGGGATTTCATTGACGCTACATTAAGAAAAATGGGATTCCCTAGAACAGTCATTGATTGGATTATGGTTTGTGTTACATCATGTCAATTCTCTATCAACGTCAGTGGTGAGCTTACAGGTTATTTTCAAGGGGGGAGAGGGCTGCGACAAGGGGATCCACTTTCTCCATATTTGTTTGTCCTATGTATGGAAGTCCTTTCGGGGCTATTCTACAAGATGAGTGCCAACCAAAACTTCAAGTTCCATTGGAGATGCAAGAAGGACAACATTTCTCATCTTTGTTTTGCTGACGACTTGATGATTTTTAGCAAAGGAGATGTAAACTCAATTCGTATGATCAAAACTGTGCTCACAAAGTTTCAAGATCTATCAGGTCTGTATCCAAATCCAAATAAAAGTGACATTCTTAAGCGGTGTGTTAAATGCTGAGAGGGAAGAGATTATTCATGTTCTTGGGTTTGTAGAGGGGCAGCTCCCTATGAAATATTTAGGAGTGCCTCTTATCTCGTCCAGACTAAAGGGTGTTTATTGTAAGGGTCTCGTGGATCGAATCACCTCTAAAGTTCGACATTGGACTTGTAGAACACTATCGTATGCAGGACGAGTACAACTGATTAATTCAGTTTTATTTTCCATCTAGGTCTATTGGACATCTCTCTTCATCTTACCCAGCAAGTCATAAAAAGTGTGGAGCAGATTATGAGATCCTTTCTTTGGTCAGGTTCAGATATGAGAATTACTGGGGCTAAAGTGGCTTGGGATCAGGTATGTCTTCCAAAAAAGGAGGGGGGGCTAGGAATAAAAAGGATAACAGAATGGAACAAGATTGCTTTGTTGAAACACATTTGGAACCTATGCAATGACTCAGATGGCTTAATCTGGTCTACTTGGATCAGATGTAATCTGTTGTGAGGTAGGAATTTCTGGACAATCAAGACGCCACAGAATTGCTCTTGGGCATGGAGAAAGATTCTAAAGCTCAGATCCTTAGCATGGCCGAAGATGAAGTACATCATAGGGGATGGCAGGACAACTTCTCTATGGTTTGACAATTGGCATCCTCACAGCCCGCTCGCAGATTCTTACGGCAATAGATTCATCTATGATTCAGGTATGGAAAAGAACGCGAAGGTGAATATGCTGATTCATAACTCAGAATGGAAAATTCCTACCACTCATGCTATTGGCTGGCACCCCATTATAAAAGCTATTCCTTCCAATTCTAATCCTATGATAGGGTAAAATGATGAGATTGTTTGGCTGGATTCACCAAATCATAGATTCTCGATCAAAATAGCTTGGGAACAACTAAGATTTCATCATACGATGGTCGAATGGCATGACATTGTGTGGTTCAAGAATGCTGTTCCAAGACATTCGTTTCTTCTATGGGTGGCTGTCTAACAGAAACTCACAACTCAAGATAGACTTCATCGATTTGGTATACATGGTCCCAATAGATGCTCACTCTGTCTCCGCAACAACGAAGATCACAACCACTTGTTCTTTGAATGCTCCTATACTAAAGTGATCTGGTGGGATGTTTGTGACAGATGCAACATTCCAAGAATGACAAAAGGATGGGATGAATGGATTCGATGGGCCACTATCACTTGGCATGGCAAAAGTTTCGTCAATTTTTCTCGTAAACTCAGTTTTGCAGCTATAGTGTATCATATCTGGCAAGAAAGGAATGCAAGGACCTTTGCTGGAATATCTAGAACTCAGAATTTGGTCTTTCATCAAATCGAACGTATCATCCGTGATAAGCTTGATTTGATGAGGAACGTTCTACCAACGGATGAAAATAAAAGGATCCAACGAGCTTGGAGGGTCACTAACATAGATTCTTCATTTGATATTTAGCTGGTTGTATTGGTTTCCCTAACGAATCAAGTTAGGTCTTGAGTTTTCAGTTCGGTGGCTAGCATGTAGCCATCTGTTGTTTTACGTTTCTACTCTCATTGTAAATCTAGGGTATGCCCCTTATAATCTTTGTATCGTTTTCCTTTAATATATACGTCAACTTACAAAAAAAAAAAGAAAAAGTTACACTAATGGTGTAAGAATAAGTATAGTGTAAACTCAATATGGACTTTAATGTTTGATAGTAACATGTTTTGTATTTGTTATCTTGTTCACTCTTTAATACATTGCTTGTTAAATGACTAATTTTAATTTATGTTGTATAACACTTGGTACAATAAATGCTTGGCACTTTCATAGTTCATATTGTATGGTATAACCGACACCTGAGCTATGAAAGGAACTTGATTTGTTGTTAACATAAGTTATAATCATGAATGCTTGACGAGATTTACAAGTATTAACATTAATCAACTAAGATGACTAATGTAATCATGTTAACAATCTATAATCAGATTGGAACCTCCTTTGTATATGGTTACCAATTGAATAATAAAAGTTTATACTATATGATACGATCAAAGAGTTGATGTCTTATCCCAAGTGCAGGAGTGTCAAATTAAAATAACCTGGCAAGACCGGGGTCGAACCACAAGGAGGTGAATTACATAAATTACAAATAAAGAAAAAGATTTAAAGAGAATAATAACAAAAAAAAGAGTTGAAGAAAGTTTTGGGATGTGATATTGATGTAAGGATTAAACAATAATAAAACATATGTCAAGGTTATAGGATTTATTAATGGTATTTCAAATAAATATAATATAAACTCTTTTTATTACTCCACTGAAAACCACACACAAAGGAGGTTCCAATCGGATGATTTCTCGTTATGAGCTCATTATAAATTACTAACATGATCATATTAATCATCTTATCTAAGTAATACCATATTTATAAATATCATCAAGCATTGATGTTGCTAGTTTATGTTAACAACAAATCAAGTTCCTATCATAATAACGATGTCGGCCGAAAACTATGAAGGATCAAGCATTTGATGTACCAAGAGTTATACAACACAAATCTAGATTAACCATTTAATAAGTAAGGTATTAAGAATTAGTAAGATAAAAAGATAAAACATGTTAATAACAATCTTTCTTGGATATAAACATTTAAAGCCCATGTTGAGTTTATATTATACCTATTATAACACCATTAGAGAAACCTTTTCACCTTGACATAATTAACTTAGCTAAACATTAAGAAGGAGAAAAACATAAATAAGCAATATAAGAACATAAACATAATATAAGCTAACTAAGTATAGGAAAGGAAATAAAAGAGCATAAACAAGAGATTACTATAGCATGAAAGAAAACTTGAACATTACAAAGATATAGAGAGAAAGCAAGAAGATGACTTTTACATGGTAAATGCCTCCTTTTATAGGCTATGATTCAGAACTATTAATTGATTGAATAATTGGTGGTCATCCATTGATTTGGTGGCTGGTTTTTTATATTAGTGGCTACTGTTTTTTTGATAGTGGGCTGATTATTGATATTATTGGTTGGCCAAAACATCATTGCTAACATCAGAATTATAGCCAACTGAATTATGAAAGTTGTGGGCAATTGTCTTAGCTTTCCAACAAAAAAAACCAGAGCTCATTTGGACTCTAGAACTCAAGATATGAGCCAAAAACTGAATAGTGTTTGAGCTGTAGGACAGCTTCCGACGTCTTCATTGTTGCTAAGATTTGAACTTGAAAATGACATAATTGAGTCTTTGAGTTCACATGAAAGTTGTAGGTCTATGTCTTACCTTTTCATCCATATAAAATGGACCTAAATCCGATATCTTCAGCTTCAGATATGATCCAATTACGGAACGGTGTTCGAGTTTGGAATGCACCAGCAACACTTTGCTAAGTTTGGCCTTCTCTTTATCCTCTCAATTTCAATACTTAAACTCATCAATCAATCCTTTTATTTATATGATAGACCTGCATTTAGAATGAACATTTACCATGAATTAAAGGTATATTATATTTTTAGACTTGCTAATATAAGACATGCTTTTGTTAGGAAATTTAATGATACTTTAAGTGCAATATGATGACATAAATCCTTAATGAAAATGCACTTTTAAGTACTAATCACACCCCCTAACCAGCTTATTACTAGTCCCTAGTAATCAAAGCATTAAAATAGAAAAATAATTTGCAAATACCACAAAGTAAGGCATTCATCATTTAACTTCTATTAATCTATCCAGATAAACAAACTCTTATTAAATTTATATATCTTCTTAATACCTCTTAAAAAGATATTAATAAACCTTCTTTTGGTGCTTAATAAATCAAAACATAGCTATGGAGCTTTTCATGGAATAAAATAAAATTTTTGTTCTTATGTTTAAGGTTAACTTCCTTGGGTTGGGATTGTTATCTTTTTTTTTTTAAAGCAAGAATTTATAGCACAATGTATCCTAAACCCATGTAACGAGCTTTCAGCTAATGACTCCAGACCAGTTGGTCTTAGGGCATCAGGTGTTGAGACACCCCTACGAGCTTAGTAACTCGGGTTGCAAATACTAATATGTAGATAGTGCAGTGTTTGATTCCCTTAAGCTTTCTCCTCAACCCATGTAACAAGCACGGGGCCAATAACTCCCAAGTCAGTTGACTTTAGGGTACTACGTATTCAAACACCCTTTCGAACTTATTTGCTTAAGTCAAAGAGACTACAAAACCAAACTTATCTACTTTGTTTTTTATTATTATTATATATTTTTTTTGTTTTTTGCATATTATATACTATCCTTTTCCCTTAGTTGTTACCTTTAACAAAAGAACACAAATAATGTAATAATCCAATGTGCAACCCACAATCATATGTTCGAGTGTGTGTGTGAAAATGAAGGTTTAGAAATACTTGCTAAATGAGCATATAAATAGAATCAAGTGATAACAATCCAAGAGTTTGTAAACCTGAATATTTCATGAAGTATTATAATAGACCTTGTTAAGAATATTTACTAAGATGCGTCTCAAGAGTCACTAAAGTTCCTTCGTTGCTTTGTCATTCTAGTAACAATAGTTTTGCAAATGGTTTAAATAATAGAAAATACAGTTACTTAATAATAATTTTTTTTTAATATCAACTACTACCCTCTCTTCCCAACCAAAACGAAACATTGTCCTCAATGTTCTAAGCAAAAGGATAGAGTATAGAAGATATCACCTGAAACAACGACTAGTAACAAACCTAAAACACACTAAAACAAATATAAGAAACAACAAAACACAAATATTATGCTATTAATAAAACCAAAAGACACAATTTTTCACAAACTGAGGCTCAAATCTAATTTAAGCTTTTTACGGCGTTTCATGTTTGACCAATTGAGTTGACTCATGGAGGGATCAATTACAGGGATGAAAGATTGTAGTTGGTCAATCAATTGTTCAGCAATAACAGCAGAGATTATGATTTTTCATGCCGAAGATGTTACAAATTTCTATTCCACAGATTGATCAAGAAAAGATAACAAATTATCATAAAAACCATTAACATTTAACAAACCTATAAGTTTATGGTGAACGTGCAGTTGGGCCCAAGAGAAAATATGAAAGATCTCTTCCAATGTACCCAAACCACCTGGTAAGGTAATGAAGGCATCAACATGGTTAAACATTGCATTCATTCGATCAGACATTGTGGAGACCTGTAATTCCTTTCCAATTATTTTTCCAATGATGTCCCCTTCGGCTAAAGCTTTGGGGACGACCCCTAAAACTTGACTGCCTCCTACAAATGTAGCTATTGAAACACCCCCCATTAACCCAAGGCTACCTCCCCCATACACTAAATGAATCTTTCTCTCAGCTAGTACCCGACTAAGATGATTTGCTGATTCTAAAAACTCCTTTTCTTTCCTAGGACTAGATCCACAAAAGACACAAATATTTTTTATTTTAGGAATAGAGGAACTTGCCATTTCTACACACTTCTTATTTGTTGAATGAATGGGTTGAGTAAAAATGATAGGAAGGAAGAGAAGATTTTATAGATGAGAAATTAAAAATGCAATCATACCACCTATATATAGGCTAGCTGTAGACTCTCTCTCTCTCTCTCTCTCTCTCTCTTTATTTATTATTATTATTATTATTATTTTATTATTATTTATTTTTATTATTATTTTTTTAAAACAATATGTATGTACAAACAATTATGATTGTGGCTCACATCTTCCCTTGGTTTTATGTCCAAGAACGGCTTAAACGCCCTCTATGGGTCAGGGATAAGCTTCCCATCCAGTTTTCTTAAAAACTGGCAAACAAGGTCTTGTTTAGTCAGATTTCCAAGACTAAGTCGATCATGTTCTTTATGAAAATGAGGCCATAAATCATGAATTGCACGATGCACATCTCCACTAGGATGCGTCTCAAGAGTTAATAGAAGATTATTTAAAGACTCCTTAATCAGGTCATCCTTAATGAATTGTATTTTATCTTCACGGTTTATAGATACCACTCCTAAAGAACAATATTTTGCATTACAAGTCCATCTGGCACATTGGTGACAAACTTTTAGTTGTTTTGCATGACGTTTCTTTGCAAAAGTGTTTTTACCTGTTCCAAACATGTATGAAATAAAAGTGTTGGAAGACTCACCTGATAATCGGATCTTTGCTTCAATTATCCAGCGAATATCTTCAAGAATTCCATGGTTCATTAACAACCTCAATCTTTTACACCTAGCACGGTAAATTTTTGTAATCGCATTCTGAGGCAGAGCGGGAAAATACTTTTTCAATTTTTCAAGAGTGGTGTCCATTTTTCAAAAGAGAAGTGAAGAAGAGATGCAAAGAAAAGAGAAGGAACAAGGAATTGAACAAATATATATATAGATATCAATTATCATGGGAAACTGAAATAACCGACTTAAGAGTCATGGAATACCGTTATCCACCATTTGACCAAGGTTGGAGAAAGACTAGCAAAACAAGAGTCACATATAAAAAAAAGAAACACAAAAAATATGAGAAAAACAAAATAATCAACCTTTATATACAGGATCATTCAAACCAGTGGATTCGTTTTCACTAGAAAAATTATCAAAGCTTTCAAACGATGTCCATTGACCTGGAAAATATTATCATTCTTTGGATTCTCAATATCAAAGGCCCCATAAGGATGTACATGTTTCACAACAAATGGACCGCTCCATCTTGATCTTAGCTTTCTAGGAAATAAATGGAGTCGAGAATTATAAAGCAAAACTTTTTGACCAACATCAAATGTTTTTCTCAAGATTCTTTTATCATGAAAGTCTTTGATTCTTGCTTTATGAATTTTTGAATTCTCATATGCATCATTTCTTATTTCCTCAAGCTCATTTATTTGTAACTTACGCAGCTGGCTAGCATCATCCAGGTTTGAATTGAAAGCTTTCATAGCCCAATAAGCTTTGTGTTCAAGTTCCACAGGCAAATGACAAGGTTTTCCATAAACCAACCTATACGGTGACATACCTAATGATGTTTTAAAAGCAGTTCGATAGGCCCAAAGTGCATCATTAAGTCTTAAAGACTAGTCCTTTCGATTAGGGTTCACTATTTTTTCCAAGATTTGTTTAATCTCCCTATTAGCAAGTTTTACTTGTCCATTTGTCTGGGGTGATAAGGGGTGGTAACTTTGTGTGTGATTCCATATTTCTTCATTAAAGACTCAAATGGCTTGTTACAGAAATGTGTTCCATGACACGACTAAAAGGTAGTCTTCTCCCAAATGCAGGAGTGTCGAAGTAATAAATAACCCGGCAAGACCGGGGTCGAACCACAGGGAGGTTAATTGTACAAATTATAAATAAAAATAATACAACAACAATAATAATAATAACAACAACAATAACAATAACAATAATAATAATAATAATAATAATAATACTAGTAATAGTAGTAGTAGCCATGTTTTGTAGCATTTCATCCCAAGCACGAATGGATCCTGGTCTCAAATTTTGTAGCCATGTTTTAGCTTTATCTTTTAATGAAAAAGGAAAAAGCTTTAATCTGATGGTGTTCATGCTACAATTTAAATTATTATATGTGTTGCAGACCTCCTCAAATTCCCTTAAATGCAAGTATGGATTTTCCAATTCTAAACCATGAAAAGAAGGTAAAAGTTGAATAATACCTGGTTTAAAATTAAAATGAGATGCATCAGGAGGAAAAACTATGCATGATAGTGCACTTGTTCTTGTGGGATTCATGTGGTCTCTAAGTGTTCTAGTACGGTTATTCTCATTATTCTCATTTTGAAGTGATTGATTATCTTCTTCGGCCATATTTTCTGAAAATGATGAGGATATCCTA
The DNA here is from genome assembly GCA_026413675.1 of Populus pruinosa. NCBI lineage: Eukaryota > Viridiplantae > Streptophyta > Magnoliopsida > Malpighiales > Salicaceae > Populus > Populus pruinosa. Next base: position 5,850,782 of record CM048610.1, on the reverse strand, counting down.
CAAAGTCTACCACTTGATGTACGTGACCACACTCTCATACACGTGTAGGAATAAAATAAAAAAAAAAGAAGAAAGCAAAAGAAGGAGGAAGAAAACAAAATAAAAAGAAACAAAAGAAAAGAAACAAAGTTATATACAAGAAAAGTGAAAAGAGAAAATAAAATAAATACTATAATTTATACAAGAACTTACCTCCCCGGCAACGGCGCCAAAAACTTGACACGACTAAAAGGTTGATATCTTCTCCCAAGTGCAGGAGTGTCGAAGTAATAAATAACCCGGCAAGACCGGGGTCGAACCACAGGGAGGTTAATTGTACAAATTATAAATAAAAATAATACAACAACAATAATAATAATAACAACAACAATAACAATAACAATAACAATAACAATAATAATAATAATAGTAATACTAGTAATAGTAGTAGTAGTAGTAGTAGTAGTAGTAGTAGTAGTAATAATAATAAAGAAAGAGAAGAAGAAGATGATGATGAGAACTTGGAGATGGAAAATTAATGTAAGGTTTAAACAATAATAATAACAAATGTCAAGGTTAGAGGTTCCACTAATGGTATATCAAACAAGTATAGTATAAACTCTTATTATTGAATTGGAAACCACACACAAAGGAGGTTCCAATCAGATTATATATTGTTAACATGATTACATTAGTCATCTTATTCAATTAATGCCAATACTTGTAAATCTCATCAAGCATTCATGATTATAACTTATGTTAACAACAAATCAAGTTCCTTTCATAGCTCAGGTGTCGGTTATACCATACATTATGGGCTATGAAAGTGCCAAGCATTTGTTGTACCAAGTGTTATACAACATAAATCAAGATTAGTCATTTAACAAGCAAAGTATTAAAGAGTGAACAAGATAACAAATATAAAACATGTTAGTATCAAACATTAAAGTCCATATTAAGTTTACATTATACTTATTCTCACACCATTAGTGTAACCTTTTCACCTTGACATAATTAACTTAGCTAGACATAATGAAAGAAAGCAAAATAGATAAACAAAATAAGAACATAAAAGTTAACTAAGTAAAGGAAAGGAAATGAAAGGCATAAACTTCATATTAATGAAAGCAAAGCATAAACATTACAAAAAATACAAAGAGAGAAAGGAAGAGCATGATCTTGATCTGAACACCAAGATGCCTAAATGCATGGCAAATGCCTCCTTTTATAGGCCAAAATTGAGAACTATTGATTTGATGACTAATTGATAAGTGGGTGGCCAACTTTTGACTTGGTGACAATCCTTATCTTCTATTGTCTGCCCAAAACGTCATTGATAACATTAAAAGTGGAGCTAGCTGAAAACATGAAAGTTGTAGGCAATTGTCTCAGATTTCTTGTGTAAAAAATTCAGCTCATTTGGACTTCTAGAACTCCAGATATGGCTAAAATAGCGAACAGTGCTCGGGCTGGAAGACAGATTCGGGCTTCTTTGTTGTTGCTATAAAATCCACATTGTAAGATTTTTGCAGCTGTCTTCTTTGACCATATTATTGGTGACTATAGAACTTCCACTAATCATTCCACCATCACTTATCATGGCCCGAGGAATTTCAAATCGACTCAAAATATTTTCTTTCAAAAACTTGATGACTATTTTATGATCATTGCTACAACTTAGAATTGCTTCTATCCATTTTGAAACGTAGTCTACTGCAACTAATATGTACACAAAACCAAATGATGGAGGAAATGGACCCATAAAATCTATACCCCAACAGTCAAAGATTTCAATGACAAGAATAGTATTTAAAGGTATCATATGACGTTGTGAAAGAAATCCTAACTTTTGATAATTTTCACAAGTTTTGCAGAATGCATGCGTGTTTTTGAACACGGTGGACCAATAAAATCCACATTGTAAGATTTTTGCAGCTGTCTTCTTTGACGAGAAATAACCCTCACATACCTTAGAATGACAAAATTTAATGACATTACTTACCTCATTGTCGGAAATGCATCTTCGAAATATTTGATCAGGACAATATTTAAATAAATAAGGGTCATCCCAATAAAAGTTCTTCACTTCGTTCAAGAACTTTCTTTTGTCTTGGGTATTCCAATGAACTGGCAAATATCCTAAAACAAGAAAATTAACAATATTAGCAAACCAAGGCATTGTAGAGACAGAAAGTAAAGATTCATCAGGTAAGTAGTCATCGATTAGTGTGATGTCAGATTTCGAATTAGTTGTCAATCTTAACAAATGATCCATGACAACATTTTCGGTGCCTTTCTTATCCTTGATTGTGATATTGAATTCTTGAAGTAACAAAATCCACCGCACCAATCTAGCTTTAGAATCCTTCTTAGAAAGAAGATATTTCAACGCTGCATGATCACTAAAAACAATAACAGGTGAGCCAACAAGATAAGATCTGAATTTTTCACATGCAAATACTATTGCAAGTAATTCCTTTTCAGTGGTAGTGTAATTTATTTGAGAACTATTTAAAGTTTTACTTGCATAGTAAATCACATAGGATTTCTTATCTTTTCTTTATCCTAAAACAGCACCCACAACATAATCACTAGCATCACACATTATTTTGAAAGGTAATGAACAATCAGGAGGTTGAATGACAGGAGTAGATGTAAGCACGTTTTTAAGTTTAACAAAGGCTTCTTCACAATGTTCAGTCCATTCAAAAATATTATCCTTTGTTAGAAGGTTACACAATGGCTTAGATATTACACTAAAATCTTTGATAAACCTTCTATAAAAACCAGCATGTCCTAAGAATGATCTAACATTTTTAACAGATTTTGGTGTTGGCAAGTTGGCAATTAACTCAATTTTAGATTTGTCAACCTCAATTCCTATTGATAAAACAATGTGACCAAGTACAATGTCGTTTATTACCATAAAATGACATTTTTCCCAATTCAGTACAAGATTCTTCTCTTCACACCTGTTCAAAACCTTTTCCAAATTAGTTAAACAATTATCAAATGAATCACCAAAAACAGAAAAGTCACCCATAAAAATCTCAAGAAAACGTTCAACCATATCACTAAATATGCTAAGCATGCATCTTTGAAACGTGGCTGGTGCATTATATAATCTAAAAGGATCCTTCAGTATGCAAATGTACCAAATGGACATGTGAAAGTAGTTTTCTCTTGATCTTCAAATGCAATTTTAATTTGGTTGTAACCCGAATAACCATCTAGAAAACAATAAAATTCATGACCTGCAACTCTTTCTAGAATTTGATCCATGAAAGGTAAAGGAAAATGATCTTTTCTAGTCATTGAATTAAGTTTCCTATAGTCAATACATATGCGCCAACCAGTAATAGTCCTCGTTGGAATTAACTCATTTTTCTCATTTGTTATCACAGTAACTCCAGACTTTTTAGGTACAACTTAGGTAGGACTTACCCATTTGCTATCAGAAATAGGATAAATGATTCCATTATATAGAAGTTTAATGACTTCATTCCTCACTACTTCTTTCATATTAGGATTAAGCCTTCGTTGCATTTCTCTAGAGGGTTTAGCATTTTCCTCCAAATAAATCTTGTGTGTGCAAATCAAAGGACTAATTCCTTTTATGTCAGCTATGGTCCATCCTAATGCATTTTTGTGCATTTTCAGAGTTTGTAATAACTTACCTTCTTGATGAACATTAAGTTTGGAAGAAATTATTACCGAAAAAGTTTTATTTTCTCCCAAAAATAAGTATTTAAGATTACATGGCAATGACTTCAAATCGGGTTTTGGTGGTTCAACACTTGAAGGCATGGACCCAATTGATCGTGGTGGCAATTCCTCAATTTTTGGTCTCCAACTATTTGCCTTTGATTATTCTTGAAAATAAACCATTTGTAAATCTTCAGATTCATTAAACTTAGTTTCATTAGAAGAATTTTCAAATTTATTATAAATTATTTTTCAATAAAATCTACTTCTTGTAAATCATTATCATCTCCAAGTTGCTTGCAAATGTTAAAAACATTCATCTCTAATGTCATGTTTCCAAAAGATAACTTCATCACCCCATTCCTACAATTAATCAACGCATTAGAAGTTGCAAGAAATAGACATCCTAAAATAATAGGAATTGAATTGCATGCTTCAACAGGTTGTGTATCCAAAATAATAAAATCCACAGGAAAGATGAATTTATCAACTTGTACTAACACATCTTCAACTATTCCTCTAGGCATTTTTATAGATCTATCAGCAAGTAAAAGAGTTACAGAAGTAGGTTTTAACTCACCTAGATTGAGACTTTAAAAAACTGAATATGGAAGTAAATTCACACTAGATCCAAGATCAAGTAAAGCTCTGTCAATTTTATGTTCTCCAATAAAGCAAGAAATTGTAGGACAACCAGGGTCTTTATATTTCAAAGCATTATTGTTCTGAAGAATGACACTTACTTGTTTGGCTAAGAAGGCTTTCTTTTTCACATTCAATTTTCTCTTTACAGTGCACAGATCTTTCAAAAATTTAGCATAAGATTGTACCTATTTAATAGCATCTAGCAAAGGTATATTGATCCTTACCTGTTTGAAAGTTTCAAAGATTTTAGAATTGTGATTGACTTTCCTTTGTTTGGTTATGGCATGAGGAAATGGAAGTGCTGGTGGGGAATCAGTCTCTTCCTTGCAATGATCAGGTTCAATCATTTCCTTACCCTTGGAGACTAACTCATCTTCTTTCTCATAAGGTTCAAGAATGGGTTTTTTAATAACCTTACCACTGCGGAGAGTAGTGACTGATTTGACTTGAACCAGATGTTGGCTTCCGGAATTGCTTGTACTTGAATTGTACTGCCCTTTGGGATTTTACTGGGGTTGAGATGGAAACTTACCTTTCTCCTGAAAACTGAGAGCAGATGTGAACTTTGCAAGAGTATCTTTCAAATCAGCCATGGTTTGAGCATTTTGAGTGTTGATTGTCTCTTGCTTTTCAATGAAGGCATGTAATATTTCCTCAAGATTTCTTCTAGAAGGAGGAATATAAGGAGGTGCATATCCATGAGAATTTTGAAAATTATGTTGTGCTTGAAATGGTGGCTGTGAAGTTTATGCATTATTGTTACCACTCTTCCAACTGAAATTTGGGTGATTTCTCCAACCAAGGTTATATGTTTGTGAATATGGGTTATGGCTTGATCTTTGGAAACTATTTAAAGCAATGGCTTGTTCATGGAGACATTTCTTAAAAGAAGACAAAGTTGGACAATCATTGGTTGAATGTTCATTGGTTTCACAAATTTGACACATAATTTCTTGAACATATTTTAATTGACCACTCTTTTTTAATTCTAGTGCCTCAACTTTTCTAGATAAAGATGCAAATTTGGCTTGGAGGTCATGATCTTCTCTAAAGCTGTACATACCTCCATTAGATTTATGAGGTTGAGTTTTACCTAGTGCCTCACAAGTAGTTGTGGTGTCTCAATTTTGAGCATTTTCAGCTATCAAGTCTAGGTACTCCATTGCTTCATTAGGGTCTTTATTTTCAAAGGTTCCATTGCACATCAATTCCACCATTTGCCTATCTTTAGGTGTTAACCCTTCATAAAATTGTGAGACCAATCTCCATGTTTCAAAACCATGATGAGGATAGGTATTAAGCGAGTCTTTATATCTGTCCCAACATTTGTAAAATATTTCTCTTGGTTTTTGAGTAAAAGTGGTGATTTGTCTTTCGAAAGAGTTTGTTCTATGAAAAGGAAAACATTTCTTTAAAAACTGTTGTTGCATTTCATCCCAAGCACGAATGGATCCTGACCTAATATTTTGTAGCCATGTTTTAGCCTTATCTTTTAATGAAAAAGGAAAAATCTTTAATCTAATGGTGTTCATGCTACAATTTAAGTCATTATAAGTGTTACAAACTTCTTAAAATTCTCTTAAATGCAAGTATGGATTTTCTAATTCTAAACCATGAAAAGTGGGTAAAAGTTGAATAATACCTGGCTTAAAATTAAAATGAGATGCATCAGGAGGAAAAACAATACATGATGGTGCACTTGTTCTTGTTGGATTCATATGATGTCTAAGTGTTCTAACACGATTATTCTCATTATTCTCATTATGAATTGATTGGTTATCTTCTTCGGCCCTGTTTTCTGAAGAAAATGAGGATTTTCTATAAAGTCTACCACTTAATGTACGTGTCCAAACTCTCATGCAAATGCAAAAGAAAAGAAAAGGAAAAGGAAAAAGAAAAAGAAACAACAATCAGAAAAACAAATAAAAGTGAAAATAAAATAAAATAAAATATTTAATTTAAACAATAACTTACCTCCCTAGCAACAGTGCCAAAAACTTGACACGATCAAAGAGTTGATGTTTTATCCCAAATGGAGGAGTGTCAAAGTAAAATAAGCCGACAAGACTCGAGTCGAACCACAATGAGGTGAATTATATAAATTACAAATAAAGAAAAAGATTTGAAGAGAATAATAACAAAAAAAAGAGTTGAAGAAAGTTTTGGGATGTGATATTGATGTAAGGATTAAACAATAATAAAACATATGTCAAGGTTATAGGATTTACTAATGGTATTTCAAATAAATATAATATAAACTCTTTTTATTATTCAACTAGAAACCACACACAAAGGAGGTTCCAATCAGATGATTTCTCGTTATTAGCTCATTATAAATTACTAACATGATCATATTAATCATCTTATCTAAGTAACACCATACTTATAAATATCATCAAGCATTCGTGTTGCTAGTTTATGTTAACAACAAATCAAGTTCCTATCATAATAACGATGTCGGTTGAAAACTACAAAGGATCAAGCATTTGATGTACCAAGAGTTATACAACACAAATCTAGATTAACCATTTAATAAGCAAGGCATTAAGAATTAGTAAGATAAAAAGATAAAACATGTTAATAACAATCTTTCTTGGATATAAACATTTAAAGCCCATGTTGAGTTTATATTATACCTATTTTAACACCATTAGAGAAACCTTTTCACCTTGACATAATTAACTTAGCTAAACATTAAGAAGGAGAAAAACATAAATAAGCAATATAAGAACATAAACATAATATAAGCTAACTAAGTATAGGAAAGGAAATAAAAGAGCATAAACAAGAGATTACTATAGCATGAAAGAAAACTTGAACATTACAAAGATATAGAGAGAAAGCAAGAAGATGACTTTTATCTAAAAATTAATGTGACTAAATACATGATAAATGCCTCCTTTTATAGGCTAAGATTCAAAACTATTGATTGATTGAATAATTGGTGGCCATCCATTGATTTGGTGGCTGGTTTTTGACATTAGTGGCTGCTTTTTTTTTTATATTATGGGTTGATTATTGATATTATTGGCTGGCCAAAACATCATTGCTAACATCAGAATTATAGCCAATTGAATTATGAAAGTTGTGGGCAATTGTCTCATCTTTCCAACAAAAAGAACCAGAGCTCATTTGGACTTCTAGAACTCAAGATATGAGCCAAAAACTGAATAGTGTTTGAGATGTAGGACAGCTTTCGACGTCTTCGTTGTTGCTAAGATTTGAACTTGAAAATGACATAATTGAGTCTTTGAGTTCACATGAAAGTTGTAGGTCTATATCTTACATTTCCATCCATATAAAATAGACCTAAATCCAATATCTACAACTCCAGATATGATCCAATTACCGAACGGTGTTTTGGAATGCACCAGCAACACTTTGCTAAGTTTGGCCTTCTCTTTGTCCTCTCAATTTCAATACTTAAACTCATCAATCAATCCTTTTATTTATATGATATACCTGCATTTAGGATGAACAATTACCATGAATTAAAGGTATATTATATTTTTAGACTTGCTAATATAAAACATGCTTTTGTTGGGGAATTTAATGATACTTTAGGTGCAATATGATGATATAAATCCTTAATGAGAATGCACTTTTAAGTACTAATCATTATACTTGTTTGACATACCATTAGTGGAACCTCTAACCTTGACAATTGTTATTATCATTGTTTAATCCTTACATTAATCTTCCATCTCAAAGTTCTCATCTTTTTCTTCGTCCTCCCTTTTATTATTATTATTATTATTATTATTATTAATACTACTACTACTACTACTACTACTATTACTACTACTACTATTATTATTATTATTATTAATACTAGTACTACTGCTGCTGCTGCTGCTGCTACTACTACTACTACTACTACTACTACTATTATTATTATTATTATTGCTACTATTATTAGAGTTGTTGTTGTTGTTTATAATTTATACAATTAACCTCCTTATGGTTTGACCCTGGTCTTGCCAAGTTATTTATTACTTCGACACTCCTGCACTTGGGAAAAGACATTAATCTCTTAATCGTGTCAATCATGTTAACAATCTATAATCTGATTGGAACCTCCTTTATGTGTAGTTTCCAATTGAATAATAGAGTTTATACTATACTTGTTTGACATACCATTAGTGGATTCTCTAACCTTGACATTTGTTATTATCATTATTTAATCCTTACATTAATATTCCATCTCAAAGTTTTCATCTTCTTCTTCTTCTTCTCCATCTTTTTCTTTATTATTACTACTATTACTACTACTACTACTACTACTACTACTATTACTATTATTATTATTATTATTATTATCATTGTTATTGTTGTTGTTGTTGTTGTTGTTATTGTTATTATTGTTGTATTATTGTCATTTATAGTTTATACAATTAACCTGTTTGTGGTTCGACCCTGGTCTTGCCGGGTTATTTATTAATTCGACACTCATGTACTTGGGAGAAGACATCAATTTTTTAGTTGTGTCACTCAAGTGTCGATTATATCATATAGTATGGACTATGAAAGTGCCAAGCATTTGTTATACCAAGTTTTATACAACATAAATCTAGATTAGTTATTTAACAAGCAAAGTATTAAAGAGTGCACAAGATAACAAATAGAAAACATGTTAGTATCAAACATTAAAATCCATATTAATTTTACACTATACTTATTCTTACACCATTAGTATAACATTTTCACCTTGACATAATAAACTTAACTAAACATAATGAAACAAAGAAAAAAAAAAGATAAAAGCCAACTAAGTAATGGAAAGGAAATTAAAAGGTATAAACAAGATATTAATGAAAATAAAACTTAAACATTACAAAAATACAAAGAGAGAAAGGAAAAGCATGATCTTGATTTGGAGAACAAGATGCCTAAATGCATGGCAAATGCTTCCTTTTATAGGCCAAAATTAGGAACTATTAATTTGATGACTAACTGATGAGTGGGTGGCCAACTCTTGACTTAGTGTCAATCCTTATCTTCTCTTATCTACCTAAAACGTCAATAATAACGTTAGAATTGAAACCACTTGAAAACATGAAAGTTGTAGGAAATTGTCTCAGCTTTCTAGAAAAAAAATAGAGGTCATTTAGACTTCTAGAACTCCAAATATGGGTTAAACACTGAATAGTGTTTGGGCTGCAGGACATATTTGGACTTCTTTCTTATTGCTACAATTTGGACTTGAAAATGACTTTACTAAATCTTAGGCTTCATATGAAAGTTGTAGGCCTATGTCTTACCTTTCCATCCATATAAAGTAGACTTAAATTAAAGGTCTACAGCTTCAGGTATGACCCAATTATCAAACAGTGTTCTGGTTTGGACTGCACCGGCATCTCTTTTCTAAGTTTGGCCATCTCTTTGTCCTTTCAATTTTAGTTTTTAAACTCATCAATCAATCCTTTCATTTATGTGATAGGCCTATATTTAAAATGAATATTTACCACAAATTAAAGGTATCTTATATTATTAGATATGTTATTATAAAACATGTTTTACTTAAGGAGTTATTGATACTTCAAGTGCAAAATGATAATATAAGACCTTGATAAAAATGTACTTTTAAGTACTAATCACACCCTCTAACTAGCTTATTACTAGTCCTTAGTAATTAAAACGTTAAAATAGAAAAATAATTTGCAAATTTCACAAAGCAAGGTATTCATTATTCAACTTCTATTAATCTATCCGGATAAACAAACTCTCATTAAATTTATATATCTACTCAATACCTCTTAAGTAAGATATTAATAAACCTTTATTTTATACTCAATATATCCACACATAGTTATGGGGCTTTTCTTGGAAGAAAACAAAATTTTTGTTCTAATTTTTAAGGTTAACATTCTTGGGCTAGGATTATTTTTTTTTCTTGTTGTTGTTATATATATATATGTAACTTAAAATATAATACATCTTTAACCCATATATAACAAGCTTTTGGATAATGACTCCCAGATCAGTTGGTCTTAGGGCATTAGGTGTTAAGACACCCCTACAAGCTTAGTAAGTCGAGTTGCAGAAACTGATATATAGATAGTGCAATGTTTGATTTCTTTAAGCTTTTCTCCTTAACCCATGTAACAAGCGTTGGGCCAATAGCTTCCAAGTTAATTGACTTTAGGGTATTAGGTGTTAAGACACCCCTTCGAGCTTAATTGCTTAGGTTAGAGAGGCTACGAAACCAAACTTATCTATATTTTTATTATCATCATTTTTTTTTATTTTTTTTTATATACAATCCCTTTCCCTTAGTTGTGACCTTTAACAAAAGAACATAAATAATGTAATAATCCAATATGCAACCCACAATCATATGTTAAAGTGTGTGTGTGTGTAAATTAAGGTTTAAGAATACATGTTAAATAAGTATATGAGCAGAATTAAGTGATAACAATGCGAGAGTTTGTAAACCTGAATATTTCAAGAAGTATTATAATAGACCTTGTTAAGAATGGTTACTAAGATGCGTCTCATGAGTCACTTTAACAAAAGAGCTCCTTTACTCTATCATCCTAGTAGCAACAATTATGCACATGCTTTATCAAAATGAAAAATATTTTTTTTTATCAAGTACTACTCTCTCCGCCCAACCAAAATGAGACATTGTCCTCAATGTTCTAAGGTAGAAAGATAGAGTATAGAAGATATCACCTGAAATAACGAACACTAACAAACCTGAAACACACGTAAACAAAAATAAGAAATAAAAAGAGAGAGAGAGAGAAAGAGTGTGAGACTCCAACTGGCCTATATATAGGTGTTATGATTGCCTTTCTAATTTCTCATTTATAAAACCCTCTTTTCCTTCCTTTCATTTCTACTCAATCCATACATTCAACAAATACATAAGTGTGTAGAAATGGCAAGTTCCTTAGGTCATCATATAAGAAATATTTGTGTTTTTGGTGGATCTAGTCCTGAGAAAGAAAAGGAGTTTTTAGAATCAGCAAATCATCTTGGTCACGTGCTAGCTGAGAGAAAGATTCATTTAGTGTATGGGGGAGGCAGTCTTGGGTTAATGGGAGGTGTGTCAATAGCTACATTTTTAGGAGGTAGTCAAGTTTTGGGGGTCGTCCCCGAAGCTTTAGCACAAGGGGACATCATTGGAAAAACAATTGGAGAGGAACTTCAGCTCTTCACAATGTCAGCTCGAATGAATGCAATGTTTAACCATGCTGATGCCTTCATTGCTTTACCAATTGATCTAGGCACATTGGAAGAGATCTTCCATATTTCCTTTTAGGCCCAACTCCACATTCACCATAAACCCATAGGTTTGTTAAATGTTAATGGTTATTATGATAAGTTGTTGTCTTTTCTTGATCATGCTGTGGAACAGGAATTTCTAACATCTTCTGCACGACAAATCATAATCTTTTGCTGCTACTGCTGAACAATTGATTGACCAACTACAATCTTTCATTACTGTAATTGATCCTTCCATAAGTCGCATAAATTGGTCAACTAAGGAAAGCTGTAAAAAGCTTAGATTGGATTTGAGCCTTCATTTATGAATCTTTGTGTCTTTTGGTTTTATTATTGTGTTTTGTTGTTACTTATATTTGTTTCAGTGTGTTTCAGGTTTGTTAGTGTTCGTTATTTCAGGTGATATCTTCTATACTCTATCTTTCTACCTTAGAACATTGAGGACAATATCTTGTTTTGGTTGCGGGGAGAGAGTAGTAGTTGATAAAAAAAATTATTTTTCATTTCATAAAGCATGTGCATAATTGTTGTTACTAGGATGATAGAGTAAAGGAGCTCTTTTGTTAAAGTGACTCATGAGACGCATCTTAGTAATCATTTGTAACAAGGTCTATCATAATACTTCTTAAAATATTTAGATTTATAAACTCTCGCATTGTTATCACTTAATTCTGCTCATATACTTATTTAACATGTATTCTTAAACCTTAATTTACACACACACACACTTTAACATATGATTGACTTGAGAGCTATTGGCCCAACGCTTGTTATATGGGTTGAGGAGAAAAGTTTAAGGGAATCAAACATTGCACTATCTATATATCAGTATATGCAACCCGAGTTCCTAAGCTCGTAGGGGTGTCTTAACACCTAATACCCTAAGACCAACTATTCTGGGAGTCATTAGCTGAAAGCTCGTTACATGGGTTAAAGATGCATGATATTTTTAAATTATATGTATATATATTTAAAAAAAAAAGAAAAAAAAGAAGACAAAAATAATAATCCCAACCCAAGGAAGTTAACCTTAAACATTAGAACAAAAATTTTCTTTTCTTCAAAGAAAAGCCCCGTAATTATGTGTTGATACATTGAGCACAAAAGAAAGGTTTATGAATATCTTGTTAAGAGGTATTCAGCAGGTATGTAAATTTAATGAGAGTTAGTTTATCTTGATAGATTAATGGAAGTTAAATGATGAATACCTTGCTTTGTGGAATTTTCAAATTATTTTTCAATTTTAACACTTTGATTACTAGGGACTAGTAATAAGCTGGTTGGGGGGTGTGATTAGTACTTAAAAGTGCATTTTTATCAAGGTTTTATATTATCATTTTACACTCAAAGTATTAATAACTCCTTAACAAAAGCATGTTTTATAATAACGTATCTAATAATATAAGATACCTTTAATTTATGGTAAATGTTTATTTTAAATGCAGGCCTATCACATAAATGAAAGGATTGATTGATGACTTTAAGAACTTAAATTGCAAGGGCAAAGAGATGATCAAAATTAGAAAAGAGATGTCAATGCAATCCAAATCGGAACACTGTTCGGTCATATCTGGAGATATAGATCTCAGATTTAGGTCTACTTTATATGGATGGAAAGGTAAGAGATAGGCCTACAACTTTCATATGGAGCCCAAGATCTAAAAAGGCCATTTTCAAGTCCAAATTCTTGCAACAACAAAGAAACCCGAATTTGTCCTTCAGCCTGAGCACTGTTCAGTATTTTGGCCATATCGGGAGTTCTAGAAGTCCTAATGAGCTGAAGTTTTTACATAAGAAAGATAAGACAATTGCCTACAACTTTTATGTTTTTTAGTGGCTCCAATTTGGACGTTATCAATGACATTTTGGGCAGACAAAAGAAGCTAAGGATTGTCACCAAGTCAAGAGTTGCCCACCCACTCATCAATTAGTCATCAAATCAATAGTTCCCAAATTTGGCCTATAAAAGGAGACATTTGCCATGCATTTAGGCATCTTGGTTTCCAGATCAAGATCATGCTCTTCTTTTCTTTCTTTGTATTTTTTGTAATGTTTATGCTTTGCTTTCATTAATATCAAGTTTATGCCTTTCATTTCCTTTCATTTACTTAGCTAACTTTTATCTTATTTATGTTCTTATTTTATTTATTTATTTTTCTTTCTTTTATTATGTCTAGCTAAGTTTATTATGTCAAGGTGAAAAGGTTACACTAATGGTGTAAGAATAAGTATAGTGTAAACTCAAAATGGACTTTAATGTTTGATGCTAACATGTTTTGTATTTGTTATCTTGTTCACTCATTAATACTTTGCTTGTTAAATGACTAATCTTGATTTATGTTGTATAACACTTGGTACAACAAATGCTTGGCACTTTCATAGCCCATACTGTATGGTATAACCGACACCTGTGCTATGAAAGGAACTTGATTTGTTGTTAATATAAGTTATAATCATGAATGCTTGACGAGATTTACAAGTATTAGCATTAATCGAATAAGATGACTAATGTAATCATGTTAACAATCTATAATCTAATTGGAACCTCCTTCGTATGTGGTTTTCAATTGACTAATAAGAGTTTATACTATACTTGTTTGACATACCATTAGTGGATCCTCTAACCTTGACATTTATCGTTATTGTTGTTAAATCTTTACGTTAATATTCCTTCTCAAAGTTCTCATCTTCTTCTTCTTCTTCTCCTTCTTTTTCTTTATTATTATTACTATTATGATTACTATTACTATTATTATTATTATTATTATTATTATTATTATTATTATTATTATTATTATTATTGTTATTGTTATTGTTATTGTTATTGTTATTATTATTGTTGTTGTTATTGTTATTGTTATTGTTGTTGTATAAATGTTGTTTAGAATTTGTACAATTAACCTCCCTGTGGTTCGACCCCGGTTTTGCCGGGTTATTTATTACTTCGACACTCCTGCACTTGGGAGAAGACATCAATTTTTTAGTCATGTCAACATACACACTCTCTCTGTTTTTTTATTTTTAAAAAAACATGTGTATGTATAGGTAGTTATAATTATGGCTCACATCTTCCCTTAGTTTTACCTCCAAGAACGGCTTAAACTCCCTTTATAGGTCGGAGATAGGCTTCCCATCCATTTTTCTTAAAAACTAGCAAACATGGTTTTTTTAGTCATATTCCCAAGACTATACCAATCATGTTCTTTATCAAAATGGGTTCATAAGTCATGAATTGCATGATGCTTATCTCCATTATGTTGAGACTTAAGAGTCAAAAGAAGACTATCTAAAAACTCTTTGTGTTTTGAAATAAATCTCACATTTTGATAATTTTCACTGGTTTTGCGGAATGTATGTGAGTCCTTGAACATGGTGGGCCAATAAAATCCACTTTATAAGATGTTTGCAGTTGTTTTCTCTGATGAGAAATGACTCCCACATGCCTCAGAGTGACAAAATTTAATGACATTACTTACCTCATTGTCAAGAATGCAACTTTGAAATATTTGATCAGAACAATATTTGAATAAGTTTTGCACATCTCTTTTCTAAGTTTAGCCATCTCTTTGTTCTTTTAATTTTAGTTCTTAAACTTATCAATCAATCCTTTTATTTATGTGATAGGCCTGCATTTAAAATGAACATTTACCACAAATTAAAAGTATCTTATATTATTAGATATGTTATTATAAAACATGTTTTAGTTAAGGAGTTATTGATACTTCAAGTGTAAAATGATGATATAAACCTTGATAAAAATACACGTTTAAGTACTAATCATCAATCATACAAACTCTTATCTATGTGATTGACTGACTTTTCCTAGTCGATCACATCTTCTAACTCTCATGATTTGATCATTACTATCATAACCCAATTTTGAATTTCCTAAAAAATTATCGTTTTCTTTTAAAAAAACAAAAAAAAATGAAAAAAAAGACTAGTAATTTGGTAAAAACAAGCTAAAAAGGGTTTCAAATGCATGAAAGAACCAAACTAAGATTTTATACAAAAATCAAGAACCCAATTATACCTAAGATTGGAAAACAATGTAGATTTAAGGTCAAAATAAATTATTATTAGATGAATTTACATAAAACTTAAGTATGAGAACTTGATTAGACTTCTATAGGTCAATTTCATTTAATCATAGGCCCAATTAAAGGTTTCATTAAGTTTAATAATTTATTTGAGTCAATTAAACTATCATTAACTGCAAGGACTTAATTAAAATTTTAATGGGTCAAATTAATTTTATTAGGAACTTAATTGGTGAAAAATTAAGTTTGGAAGTTTAATATGACCTTAATTAAGAAAAATAAAATTTTAAAAGACTAGATTTTTTTTAAAGCTTAATTGGGTGGAATCACCAATAAAAGTATAAGAAAATCAAAGTTTGAGAGTTAATTAAGGGTATAATTGAAGAAATTCTAGACCAAGGACCATTTTGCAAATGGCACAAGGATTCAAGGGCCAAATTTTGTTGAAAATAAGGATGAAATTGAAAATATATAAGATCAAAGACCAAGTTGAAAAATGCATAAAAATTAAAGGATGTTTTTTGATCTTGACATGGGCGAAATTGAATTGATTTTTAAAATTAAATTTCAATTGAGGAATTAATTGAACAAATTGAAAGAGTGAGGTATGAAATTCAAAGAGAAAGTTTAAAACCTAAATTAACCCTAAACTCCAAAACAACGTCATTTTATTTAAATGAAACAATGTGTTTTGTTGTTGTTTTGACCGAAGAAACACCGTTTTGGTTAATAAAAGTAAAAAAAAAAAAACATCAATGATGCCAGACAACATATCGTTCAAAACATTTTGACCACGTCAATTTTGAAAAATCCCCTTTGCCCAAAATAATCATGAAAAATTGAATTTACATTTTTATTTTAGAAATAATTTGATATTTTAAGAAAACATCATTTAGAGATCCTTTTGTAAAGCGACAAATAAATCATTCAAGCAATTCTCATCCTAAAGTGACCAAATAATGTTGAAATAAGGCATGAAAGATGAAAAATGCACAAAAAGCTCACACCCCATATCTTATAAGCCATATTTTAGTTCTATGTTGATTCATAAAAACATTTTTTTATGCAAAAGTTCTAAATAATCACATTGAATAAGGACAAAATTTATTGGTTTTAATCTTTTGTGCTTGAAACAGTGAAAGGTTGTCTTTGTTATCCATTGATATTTTAAAATATATCTCTTATAATCTCCATTTGAGCTTGAATAAGTTTCTCTTTGTAAAAATACCGACTAGGATCAAACCCCACATTGAGGGGCACATGAGAATTCCAAAAGTTAAAGGTCTATCTTGATTGGGATCACACCTCACACGAGGGGGTTAAAAAAATTTAAAGATCAAAGACCGGGAAAGATGCTGTGAAAAATTCGTAGAGCCTGAGAAATCTAAATGAAAAATAAAATGACTAAGTCAAGGTCAAAACAAAATAATGATGCATCATCAAAGCAATAAAAAAAGGATGAATAAAAAAACATGATGAAAGAAAAGAAAGATATAATGATAATGATCTTAAGTCTTTAAAACCTTGAAACAGTCCTTAAGCCTATAAATCATTTTATTTCATAACCAAGAGTCATAACCTCATTACATGCTTATAAAATTCCTTTCTAATCAAGCAAGCAAACAAATGAAACCAATAAATTGCGTTCTTAAAATGTGAAAGAACTTTTTCACAACAATCATGACATTGCAAATAGAACTACTCCTCAAAATAAATGCTAAAAAATAGATAAATTTCGTTAATAAAACCTCAAGTTTTTACTGAAGCCTCTTGCTTTGTAACCCACATAATAAAAGGTCACTTCATCATGTACCTTTACCAATTTCAAATTTGCTTGAACAAAAGATCAAATTATCCTTTTTCTTAAAAAAAGATTAAACCCCTAGGAATTATAAGAAATAAAAAACAAAATTGTTCTAAAGCTTACATTGGGTAAGTTTATGTTTTCAAAATGCAAAAATTCATTTAAGCCATGGATAGTCCAACTCTGAGCTAACACTTCTTTCATAACTTTTACCTTGTTAATTCTCAACAAAAAAAAATGCACAAAAGATACATCTTACTGATGAATGACATGTTTTAAGGTTATGATCAATAAAACACTTTTAAAATGATATCTCATGATTTCTTTACGATGATTAGACATGAATGAGAATTATCCTTGAAATTCACAAGTTGATTCTAAAACAAGAAAATTATTTTCAAACAAAAGAAGTTATTGATCAAGTTTGCAAAGTCCATGAAAAAAATAACATTAACACTTTTTTTTGAGCTGCCTTTAAAAGGTTGAGTACCTAGGGGGCAATGTATAGGACTCTAAAATGGATACCAGACAATTTATAGATTGACTAGTGGGGTAAAGAAGCACATAATCAAATGATGACTCAATGAAATCCATTAAGTTCATGAATAGTGTCTAGTGATGATAAATGCCTTTTGATGACGGGAAAAAAATAGAAAACACAACTGGATCAACTGAAGGTGATGTTGCTCATAGACAGTCTACGATTTGATGAACTCCATCAGCAGTTAGGAGTGATACTACACTTAGAGGGCCTCAAGTTTATTTTACCCATATGAGTCAATTTTAGTCTAAGGGAAAATTGAAACAAGCATTGACAACAGATGATTTCAACAGATAATTTTAAGCACCACTCTTTTCCATAATAATTATTTAAATGGGAAATGGTAAAAAATTACCATGATTGGGGGCACCATCCAACCAAATAGGCGACATCGTATTTAACAATGTTTGTCACTCCTCAAAGAATGTTAAACTAAGTAAAGTTTCATTTGCTGCATAAGGTCTAAACTGTGCATCAAACAGGTAATCATACACATTATTCACATGGGCAAAACTCAAGTAGGTTAATGCGACAAACAGGCAATCAAACACATTGAGTAGGCTGGAGAGTTAAACTGTGCAACCAAAAGGCCGAATCAGTAACAGCAAACCTTTCAATTAATCAAAGGATTATTTGCAAGAAACAAATACCTATATTTCCAATCATCTAAGGATGGATGCATTTCATTTAATCCCCAAATCATTGTATATTATTTCATAATAATTGCATAAGAAATAATTCTCAATAAAGTCTAGCAAGACTCCACCATACATGAAATAATTCTAAATCGAGGAAGGCTCAATTTTGTTTTTAAAGTCCAATAAGGGTTCAACAAAAAAGGAACCCAACAAAATCCCAAAGCCTATTGAAGCTAAGGATAATCCTAAATCAAGCAAGGTTTAGTAAGAAAGAGTCTAGAAAAGCTTTAGCAAAAAAAGACTCGGCAAGGTTCTAAGCCTAGCAAGGCTCCAAACAATTAAAGACCTAGTAAAGTTTCAACAAAAGAAGAATCTAGTAAGAATTTAGTAAAGAAGACCTAGTGAGCTCTTGAGCCCATCAAGGCTCTCAATGGATAACTAGAAGTCTAGCATGGAAAAATCAGGAAAGGAAATCTTCATTTAACCCTGTCATTAGGAAATCAACCTTACAATCAGGAAATCTCACTCTACCATTAAGAAATTTTAGATTCAATCATGCAATTAATATATTTCTGGCCAAATGCTTTCATTAGGCAAGTCGTTTTTCACCTGGGATGGTTACTGATTAGTACTTAAAAGTGTATTTTTATCAAGGTTTTATATCATCATTTTGCACTTGAAGTATCAATAACTCCTTAACTAAAACATGTTTTATAATAATATATCTAATAATATAAGATACCTTTAATTTATGGTAAATGTTCATTTTAAATGCAGGCCTATCACATAAATGAAAGGATTGATTGATGAATTTAAGAACTGAAATTGAAAGGATAAAGAGATGGCCAAACTTAGAAAAGAGATGTCGGTGCAATCCAAACTGGAACACTATTCGGTAATTGGGTCATATCTGGAGTTATAGACCTCAGATTTACTTTATATGGATGGAAAGGTAAGACATAGGCCTACAACTTTCATATGGAGCCCAAGATCTAAAAAGGCCATCTTCAAGTCCAAATTGTAGCAACAACAAAGAAGCCCGAATCTGTCCTTCAGCCCGAGCACTGTTCCGTATTTTGATCATATCTAGAGTTCTAGAAGTCAAAATGAGCTGAATTATTTACACAAGAAAGCTCAGACAATTGCCTACAATTTTTATGTTCAAGTGGCTCCAATTTTGACGTTATCAATGACGTTTTAGGCAGACAAGAGAAGATAAGGATTGTCACCAAGTCAAGAGTTGGCTACCCACTCATCAATTAGTCATCAAATCAATAGTTTCCAATTTTGGCCTATAAAAGGAGGCATTTGCCATGCATTTAGGCATCTTGGTTTCCAGATCAAGATCATGCCCTTCCTTTCTCTTTTTGTATTTTTTGTAATGTTTATGCTTTGCTTTCATTAATATCAAGTTTATGCCTTTCATTTCCTTTCCTTTACTTAGTTAACTTTTATCTTATTTATGTTCTTATTTTGTTTATCTATTTTTCTTTCTTTCATTATGTCTAGCTAAGTTAATTATGTCAAGGTGAAAAGGTTACACTAATGGTGTAAGAATAAGTATAGTGTAAACTTAATATGGACTTTAATGTTTGATACTAACATGTTTTGTATTTGTTATCTTGTTCACTCTTTAATACTTTGCTTGTTAAATGACTAATCTTGATTTATGTTGTATAACACTTGGTACAACAAATACTTAGCACTTTCATAGTTCATACTATATGGTATAACCGACACGTGAGCTATGAAAGGAACTTGATTTGTTGTTAACATAAGTTATAATCATGAATGCTTGACGAGATTTACAAGTATTAGTATTAATCGAATAAGATGTCTAATGTAATCATGTTAACAATCTATAAGCTGATTGGAACCTCCTTTGTGTGTGGTTTCCAATTGAATAATAAGAGTTTATACTATACTTGTTCGACATACCATTAGTGGAGCCTCTAACCTTGACATTTGTTATTATTATTGTTTAATCCTTACATTAATTTTCCATCTCCAAGTTCTCATCATCTTCTTCTTCTTCTCTTTCTTTATTATTACTACTACTACTACTACTACTACTAGTACTCCTATTATTATTATTGTTGTTATTATTATTATTGTCATTGTTGTTATTATTGTTATTACTATTATTATTGTTGTTGTTGTTGCTATTATTGTTGTTTATAATTGTTGTTATAATTTGTACAATTAACCTCCCTGTGATTCGACACTCCTGCACTTAGGAGAAGACATCAACCTTTTAGTCATGTCAAGTTTTTGGCACCGTTGTCGGGGAGGTAAGTTTTGTATAAATTATAGTAGTTATTTTATTTTCTCTTTTCACTTTTCTTGTATATAACTTTGTTTCTTTTTTCTTGTTTCTTCTTCTTTTGTTTTCTTCTTCCTTTTATTCTATTCCTACACGTGCATGAGAGTGTGGTCACGCACATCAAGTGGTAGACTTTGTAGGGTATCCTCATCATTTTCAGAACATATGGCCGAATAAGATAATCAATCACTTCATAATGAGAATAACCGTGCTAGAACACTTAGAGACCACATGAATCCCACAAGAACAAGTGCACCATCATGCATAGTTTTTCCTCCCGATGCATCTCATTTTAATTTTAAGCGAGGTATTATTCAACTTTTACCTTCTTTTCATGGCTTAGAATTGGAAAATCCATACTTGCATTTAAGGGAATTTGAGGAGGTTTGCAATACATATAATAATTTAAATTGTAACATGAACACCATCAAATTAAAGCTTTTTTCTTTTTTCATTAAAAGATAAAGCTAAAACATGGCTACAAAATTTGAGACCAGGATCCATTCGTGCTTGGAATGAAATGCAACAACAGTTTTTAAAGAAGTTTTTCCCATCTCATAAAAGAAATTCTTTCAAAAGACAAATCACCACTTTCACTAAAAAACAAGGAGAAACATTTTATCAATGTTGGGATAGGTATCGAGACTTGCTTAGTACTTGCCCTCATCATGGTTTTGAAACATGGAGATTGGTTTCACATTTTTATAAGGGTTAACACCTAAAGATAGGCAAATGGTTGAATTGATGTGCAATGGAACTTTTGAAGATAAAGACCCTGATGAAGCAATGGAGTACTTAGACTTGTTAGCTAAAAATGCTCAAAATTGGGACGCCGCGGGTACTTATGAGGGACCGAGTTAAACTCAACCTCATACATCTAGTAGAGGTATGTACAACCTTAGGGAAGATCATGACCTCCAAGCTAAGTTTGCATCTTTAGCTAGAAAAATTGAGGCACTAGAATTGAAAAAGAGTGGTCAATTAAAATCTGTTGAAAACATTGTGTGTCAAATATGTGAAACAAATGAACACTCAACTAGTAATTGTCCAACCTTGCCTTCTTTTAAGAAATGTCTCCATGAACAAGCCCATGCTTTAAACAGTTTTGAAAGGCCCAATCATAACCTATATTTGCAAACATACAACCCTGGTTGGAAAAATCACCAAAATTTCAGTTGGAAGAGTGACAATGCAAAAACTTCACAACCACAGTTTCAAGCACACCATAATTTCCAAAATTATCATGGATATGTACCTCCTCATGCTCCACCTCCTACAAGAAATTTTGAGGAAACTTTGTATGCATTCATTAAAAAGCAAGAGACAATCAATACTCAACTTGCTCAAAACATGACAGATTTTAAAGATACTCTGGCAAAATTAACATCTGCTCTCAGTTTCCAAGAGAAAGGTAAGTTTCCATCTCAACCACAACAAAATCCCAAGGGACAATACAATGCAAATGCAAATGCAAGTAGTTCCGGAAGCCAACACATGGATCAAGTCAAATCAATCACTATTCTGCGCAGTGGTAAGGTTATTGAAAAACCCTCTCTTGAACCTTATGAGAAAGATGAAGAGTCAATTTCTGAGGGTAAGGAAGGGGTTGAATCTGAAAATTGCAAAGAAAAGACTGATTCTTTGCCAGCACTTCCATTTCCTCAAGCCATGACCAAACAAAGGAAAGTCAATCACAACTCTGAAATCTTTGAAACTTTCAAACAGGTAAGGATCAATATACCTTTCCTGGATGCTATTAAATAGTTTCCTTCCTATGCTAAATTTTTGAAAGAGCTATGCACTATGAAGAGGAAACTGAATGTGAAAAAGAAAGCCTTTCTAACCGAACAAGTAAGTATTATTCTTCAGAACAATAATGCCTTGAAATATAAAGACCCTGGTGGTCCTACAATTTCTTGCTTTATTGGAGAGCATAAAATTGAAAGAGCCTTACTTGATCTCGGTGCTAGTGTGAATTTACTTCCATATTCAGTTTTTCAGAGTCTCAATCTAGGTGAGTTAAAATCAACTTCTATATCTCTTTTACTTAACGATAGATCTGTAAAAGTGCCTAGAGGAATAATTGAAGATGTGTTAGTACAAGTCGATAAATTCATTTATCTTGTGGATTTTATTGTCTTGGACACAGAACCTATTGAAGCATGTAATTTATTTCCTGTTATTTTAGGACGTCCGTTTCTTGCAACCTCTAACGCATTGATTAATTGTAGGAATGGATTGATGAAGCTATCATTTGGAAATATGACATTGGAGATGAATATTTTCAACATTTGCAAGCAACCTGGAGATGATAATGATTTACAAGAAGGAGATCATATTGATGAATTAGTTTATGATCAACTTGAATCTACTTTAAGTAAAAATGAGTTAGATGAATCTGAAGATTTGCAAATGATTTATTTTAAGGAAGAAATCATGGATGAAACAAGCACCGAAAATGTTGATGCGAATCTTTTGTCAACAGTGACTACAGATTCGACATCTGACATCACACCAATCGATGATTACTTTCGTAACGAATCCTTTGATAAGTTTCCTAGTGAAAATGAATCAACTGGTTGGAATGATCTTGTAGATAAAGGTTGATTGTTTTGTTTTTCTCACAATGTTTTTGTGTTTCTTTTTGAGTGATTTTTGCTAGTTTCTCTCACCCCGGTCAAATGGTGGACAACGGTACTCCGTGACTTAAGTCAGTTCTTTCAGTTCCCCACAATAACTGATATTTGTGTATATATTTGTGCAATTCTTTGAATCTCTCTTCCAATTCTCATTTGATAATGGACACTAATCTTGAAAAATTGAAAAAGTATTTTCCCGCTCTGCCTCAGAATGCGATTACAAAAATTTACCGTGCTAGATGTGTAAGATTGAGATTCCTGAAGATATTCGCGAGTTGATTGAAGCAAAGGTCCGATTATCAGGTGTGTCCTCTAATTCCTTCATTTCACATATGCCTGGAACAGGTAAAAACATTTTTGCAAAGAAACGTCATGCAAAACGACTAGAAGTCTGTCATCAATGTGTTAGATGGACTTGTAATACACAATGTCATTCTTTAGGAATGGTATCTATAAACCGTGAAGATAAAATACAATTCATTAAGGATGGCCTGAGTGAGGAGTCTTTAGATAATCTTTTATTGACTCTTGAGACGCATCCTAGTGGAGATGTGCATCGTGCATTCATGATTTATGGCCACTATTTCATAAAGAGCATGATCGACTTAGTCTTGGGAATCTAACTAAAAAAGACCCTGTTTGCCAATTTTTAAGAAAACTCGATGGGAAGCCTATCCCTGACCCATAGAGGGCGTTTAAGCCGTTCTTGGACGTAAAACCAAGGGAAGATGTGAGCCACAATCACAACTACCTGTACATACACATGCTTTTTCAAAAGTAAATAAATAAATAAATAAAAAGAGAGAGAGAGAGTGTGTGTGAGACTCTAGCTGGCCTACATATAGGTGTGAGACTCCAGCTGGCTTACATATAGGTGTTACGATTACCTTTCTAATTTCTCATCTATAAAACCCTCTCTTCCTTCCTTTCATTTCTACTCAACCCATACATTCAACAAATACAGAAGTGTGTAGAAATGGCAAGTTCCTTAGGTCATCATATAAGAAATATTTGTGTTTTTGGTGGATCTAGTCCTGAGAAAGAAAAGGAGTTTTTAGAATCAGCAAATCATCTTGGTCACGTGCTAGCTGAGAGAAAGATTCATTTAGTGTATGGGGGAGACAGTTTTGGGTTAATGAGAGGTGTGTCAATAGTTGCATTTTTAAGAGGTACTCAAGTTTTGGGGGTCATCCCCGAAGCTTTAGCACAAGGGGACATCATTGGAAAAACAATTGGAGAGGAACTTCAGCTCACCATAATGTCGGCTTGAATGAATGCAATGTTATTATTATTGTTATTATTATTGTTTAATCCTTACATTAATTTTCCATCTCCAAGTTCTCATCATCATCTTCTTCTTCTCTTTCTTTATTATTACTACTACTACTACTACTACTACTACTACTACTACTACTACTACTATTATTATTATTATTATTATTATAGTTATTATTGTTATTGTCATTTTTGTTATTATTGTTATTACTATTATTATTGTTATTATTATTGTTATTATTGTTGTTGTTGTTGTTGTTGTACTATTGTCGTTTATAATTTGTACTATTAACCTCCCTGTGGTTCGACCCTGGTCTTGTCGGGTTATTTATTACTTCGACACTCTTGCACTTGGGAGAAGACATCAATCTTTTAGTTGTGTCAATTGCCTTTCTAATTTCTCATCTATAAAATCCTCTCTTCCTTCCTTTCATTTCTACTCAACCCATACATTCAACAAATACAAAAGTGTGTAGAAATGGCAAGTTCCTCAGGTCATCACATAAGAGATATTTATGTTTTTGGTGGATCTAGTCCTGGGAAAAAAAAGGAGTTTTTAGAATCAGCCAATCATCTTGGGCAAGTGCTAGCTGAGAGAAAGATTCATTTAGTGTATAGGGGAGGTAGTCTAGGATTAATGGGAGGTGTGTCAATAGCTGCATTTTTAGGAGGTAGTCAAGTTTTGGGGGTTGTCCCCGAAGCTTTAACAAAAGGGGACATCATTGGAAAAACAATTGGAGAAGAACTTCAAGTCTCCATAATGTCGGCTCGAATGAATGCAATGTTTAACCATGCTGATGCCTTCATTGCTTTACGAGGTGGTCTAGGCACATTGGAAGAGATCTTTCATAATTCCTCTTGGGGCCAACTGCACATTCACCATAAACCTATAGGTTTGTTAAATGTTAATGGTTATTATGATAAGTTGTTGTCTTTTCTTGATCATGCTGTGGAACAAGAATTTCTAACATCTTCTGCACGACAAATCATAATCTCTGCTGCTACTACTAAACAATTGATTGACCAACTACAATCTTTCATTCCTGTAATTGATCCTTCCATGAGTTGTATAAATTGGTCAACTAAGGAAAGACATAAAAAGCTTAGATTGGATTTGAGCCTTCATTTGTGAATCTTTATGTCTTTTGGTTTTATTATTGTGTTTTGTTGTTACTTATATTTGTTTAAGTGTGTTTCAAGTTTGTCAGTGTTCGTTATTTCAGGTGATATGTTGTATACTCTATCTTTGTACCTTTAAACATTGAGGACAATGTCTCATTTTAGTTGGGGGGAGAGGGTAATAGCTAAAAAAAAAAATTGTGTTTTCTATTTCATAAAGCATGTGCAAAATTGTTGTTACTATGATGGCAGAGTAAAGAGAACTTTTTTATGACTCTTGAGACGCATATCATAATACTTCTTGAAATATTTAGATTTACAAACTCTCGCATTGTTATCACTTAATTCTGCTCATATACTTATTTAATATGTATTCTTAAACATTAATTTACACACACACTTTAACATATGATTGTGGGTTGCATATTTGATTATTACATTATTTAAGTTCTTTTGTTAAAAGGTAACAACTAAGGGAAATGGATAGTATATAATTAAAAAAAAAGAAAAAAAAAAGAAAAAAGAAAAAAATGATAATAGTAAAAATGTAGATAAGTTTGGTTTCGTAGCCTCCCTAACCTAAGCAATTAAGCCCAAAGGGGTGTTTTAACACCTAATACCCTAAAGTCAACTGACTTGGAAGCTATTGGCACAACGTTTGTTACATGGGTTGAGGAGAAAAGCTTAAGGGAATCAAACATTGCACTATCTACATATGAGTATTTGTGACCCAAGTTACTAAGCTCTTAGGGGTGTCTTAACACCTAATACCCTAAGACCAACTGGTTTGGGAGTCATTAGCTGAAAGCTCATTACATAGGTTAAAGATGCATGATGTTTTTAAATTATATGTTTATAAAATATCTTGTTAAGAGGTATTGAGCAGGTACATAAATTTAACGAGAGTTTGTTTATCTGGATAGATTAATGGAAGTTAAATGATGAATACCTTGCTTTGTGGGATTTGCAAATTGTTTTTCTATTTTAACGCTTTGATTATTAGAGACTAGTAATAAGCTGGTTGGGGGGTGTGATTAGTACTTAAAAGTGCATTTTTATCTAGGTTTTATATCATCATTTTGCACTTGAAGTATCAATAACTCCTTAACTAAAGCATGTTTTATAATAATATATCTAATAATATAAGATACCTTTAATTTGTGGTAAATGTTCATTTTAAATGAAGGCCTATCACATAAATGAAAGGATTGATTGATAAATTTAAGAACTGAAATTGAAAGGATAAAGAGATGGCCAGACTTAGAAAAGAGATGTCGGTGCAATCCAAACCAGAACATTGTGCGGTAATTGGATCATATCTAGAGTTATAGATCTTATATTTAGGTCTACTTTATATGGATGGAAAGGTAAGATATAGGCTTATAACTTTTATATGGAGCCCAAGATCTAAAAAGGTCATTTTCAAGTCCAAATTGTAGCAACAACAAAGAAGGCCGAATTGTCATCCAGCCCGAGCATTGTTCAGTATTTTTGTCATATCTGGAGTTTTAAAAGTGAAAATGAGCTGAATTTTTTACACAAGAAAGCTAAGACAATTACCTACAACTTTCATGTTTTTGAGTGGCTCCAATTGTGACGTTATCAATGACTTTGTGAGGAGAGAAGAGAAGATAAGGATTGTCACCAAGTCAAGAGTTGGCCACCCACTCTTCAATTAGTCATCAAATCAATAGTTCCTAATTTTGGCCTATAAAAGGAGGCATTTGCCATGCATTTAGACATCTTGGTTTCCAGATCAAGATCATGCTCTTGCTTTCTCTCTTTGTATTTTTTGTAATGTTTATGCTTTGCTTTCATTAATATTAAGTTTATGCCTTTCATTTCCTTTCGTTTACTTAGTTAACTTTTATCTTATTCGTGTTCTTATTTTGTTTATTAATTTTTCTTTCTTTCATTATGTCTAGCTAAGGTTATTATGTCAAGGTGAAAAGGTTACACTAATGGTGTAAGAATAAGTATAGTATAAACTTAATATAGACTTTAATGTTTGATACTAACATGTTTTGTATTTGTTATCTTGTTCACTCTTTAATACTTTGCTTGTTAAATTACTAATCTTGATTTCTATTGTATAACACTTGGTACAATATACTGTATGGTATAACCGACACCTAAGCTATGAAAGGAACTTGATTTGTTGTTAACATAAGTTATAATAATGAATGCTTGATGAAATTTATAAGTATTAGCATTAATTGAATAAGATGACTAATGTAATCATGTTAACAATTTATAATCTGATTGAAACTTTCTTTGTGTGTGGTTTTCAATTGAATAATAAGAGTTTACACTATACTTGTTTGACATACCATTAGTGGAACCTCTAACCTTGACATTTGTTATTATCATTGTCTAATCCTTACATTAATATTCCATCTCAAAGTTCTCATCTTCTTCTTCTCCTTACATTATTATTATTATTGTTGTTATTATTATTATAATTGTTATTGTTATTATTATTATTGTTATTACTATTATTGTTGTTGTTGTTGTTGTTGTTGTTGTTGTTGTTGTTGTTGTTGTTGTTGTTGTTGTTGTTGTTGTTCTTATTATTATTATTATTATTATTATTATTATTGTATTATTGTTATTTATAATTTGTACAATTAACCTCCCTGTGGTTCGACCCTAGTCTTATCAGGTTATTTATTACTTCGACACTCCTGGACTTGGGAGAAGACATCAATCTTTTAGTCGTGTCAGTTACCAATGAAAACATTAGCCATTTAAAAAAACCTTTGAATTTTTTATCTAGGCAAGTAACCTATTACAATTTAATATACATATATATATATATATATATATATATATATATATATATATATATTCACCTAAGCAAGCCACCAATTATAATAAGATCATTTTGAAAAATTTTCATATTTTACATATAGACAGGTTGCCCATGAAAATTTGTCTGTTTCATAAAAACCCTTTGAATTTTTCATATGGATAGGTCACCCATTATAATGAGACCATTTTAAAAAAACTTTATATATCACACTTGGGCAGGTCAACCATGAAATTTGACATTTTTAAAAAATCTTTGAATTTTTCACTTAAGTAGGTCACCTATGATAATTTGACCGTTCTAAAAATCTTTGAATTTTACCAGCAAGTAGGTCGTCTGGTATAATTATACCATTTCAAAAAATATTTTATTTTTTCACAAACATCATCCTTTTCTTTACAAATCCTATCTATTTTCTTTTTAGTGTGCTTTTTAGCCCTTACGCATCGGATAATATGTTTTTTGACCCTATCTATTTTCTTCTGATTACGCTTTTTACCCCTCACATGTCGGATTGTGCATTATCTTGCCCTATCTTTTTCTCTTTGAGTGTGCTTTCTATTCATATCCATTTTCTTTTAAGTGCGCTTTCTAGTCCTTAACCATCATATAGTGCGCCTATAAGCCCTATGTTTTTACTTTTTTAGTGTGCTTCCAAGCCCTGAATTCTGATATTTTTGGAAGGATTGATCATTTATTGATATGATAAATAGTGAACTCATATCCTAAATAATGCACTTTCTAACCCTATCTTTTTCTTTTTTTAGTGTGCTTCCATGCCCTTACTTCTGATATTTTTGGAAGGATTGATCATTTATTGATATGATAAATTCACAATCTTTCATTTTTTTTTCTCTACAAACTGACTATCTAAAGTCTTTTACAAGAATTGTTTTCATAAGCATTGTAAGAAGGGAGAAAACTATAATAACTTAATTTTAAGTTTCCCTTAAAATTATCTTTTTCTTCAAAAAAACTAAAAAAATAAAAATAAAAAAACTGGCAACCTAAAAAAAAAACAGGCTAAGAATGGTTTCAAATGCATAGAGAAATCGAACAAAGATTTTGAACAAAAATCAAGAACCCAATTATACCCAAGATCAGAAGATAATGTAAATTCAAGGTCAAATTAAATGATTATTGAATGAATTGCATATAAGTTAAGTCTAAGGACTTGATTAAACTCTTAATAGGCCAATTTGATTTAATCATGGGCCTAAATAAAGATTTAATTAATTTTAAGAATTAAATTAAATTAAAAGATTTAGTTAAGTGTTGGGACTTCATTAGATTTTTAATGGGTCAAATTAATTTTATTAGGGACTTAGTTGGTGAGAAATTAAGTTTGAAAGCTTAATTTGGGTTTAATTGAGAAAATTTTAAAGAACTAGATTTTTTTTAAAAAAAACTCAATTAGGTGAAATAAAAAATAAAATTGCAAGAAAATCGAATGTTAGAGGGGTCAATTATAGGTCTAATTAAAGAAATTCAACACCAAAGACCTTTTAAAAGAAGGCATATAAATTTAGGTGCCAAATTTTGTTGAAAAAGTGGTAAAATTAAAGAAATTAGAAGTTTAAAGAATAAAATTGAAAATATCTAAGACCAAGTTGAAAAACATGTTAAAATCAGGACATGTTTTTGAAACTTAATAGGGGCGAACTTAAATTGATTCTTAAAATTAAAATTTGATTGAGGACTTAATTGAACAAATTGAAAGATTGAGGGCTAAATTCAAAGAGGAAGTTTGAAACCTAAATTGAGGATTTAAATGAAATGGTGTGTAACACGACTAAAAGGTTGATGTCTTCTCCCAAGTGCAGGAGTGTCGAAGTAATAAATAACCCGGCAAGATCGGGGTCGAAGCACATGGAGGTTAATTGTACAAATTATAGATAACAATTATAAGCAACAATAATAGCAATAATAACAATAACAACAACAACAACAACTATAATAATAATAATAGTAGTAGTAGTAGTAGTAGTAGTAGTAGTAGTAGTAGTAATAACAATAAAGAAAGAGAAGAAGAAGAAGAAGACGATGAGAACTTAGAGATGGAAAATTAATGTAAGGATTAAACAATATTAATAACAAATGTCAAGGTTAGAGGTTCCACTAATGGTATATCAAACAAGTATAGTATAAACTCTTATTATTGAATTGGAAACCACACACAAAGGAGGTTCCAATCAGATTATATATTGTTAAGATGATTACATTAGTCATCTTATTCAATTAATGCTAATACTTGTAAATCTTGTCAAGCATTCATGATTATAACTTATGTTAACAACAAATCAAGTTCCTTTCATAGCTCAGGTGTCGGTTATACCATACATTATGGGCTGTGAAAGTGCCAAGCATTTGTTGTACCAAGTGTTATACAACATAAATCAAGATTAGTCATTTAACAAGCAAAGTATTAAAGAGTGAACAAGATAACAAATATAAAACATGTTAGTATCAAACATTAAAGTCCATATTAAGTTTACATTATACTTATTCTCACACCATTAGTGTAACCTTTTCACCTTGATATGATTAACTTAGCTAGACATAATGAAAGAAAGCAAAATAGATAAACAGAATAAGAACATAAAAGCTAACTAAGTAAAGGAAAGGAAATGAAAGGCATAAACTTGATATTAATGAAAGCAAAGCATAAATATTACAAAGAATACAAAGAGAGAAAGGAAGAGCATGATCTTGATCTGGAAACCAAGATGCCTAAATGCATGGCAAATGCCTCCTTTTATAGGCCAAAATTGGGAACTATTGATTTGATGACTAATTGATAAGTGGGTGGCCAACTTTTGACTTGGTGACAATCCTTATCTTCTCTTGTGTGCCCAAAACGTAATTGATAACGTCAAAATTGGAGCTAGTTGCAAACATGAAAGTTGTAGACAATTGTCTCAGCTTTCTTGTGTAAAACCTTCAGCTCATTTGGACTTCTAGAACTCCAGATATGGCCAAAATACCAAACAGTGCTCGGGCTGGAAGACAGATTCGGGCTTCTTTATTGTTGCTACAATTTGGACTTGATAATAGCCTTTTTAGATCTTGGGCTCCATATGAAAGTTATAGGCCTATGTCTTACCTTTCCATCCATATAAATTGGACCTAAATCTGAGATATATAGCTCTAGATATGACCCAATTACCGAACAGTGTTCCGGTTTGGATTGCATCGACATCTCTTTTCTAAGTTTGGCCATCTCTTTATTCTTGCAATTTAAGTTCTTCAAGTCATCAATCAATCCTTTCATTTATGTGATAGGCCTGCATTAAAAATAGACATTTACCACAAATTATAGGTATCTTATATTATTAGATACATTATTATAAAATATATTTTAGTTAAGGAGTTATTGATACTTCAAGTGCAAAATGATGATATAAAACCATTATAAAAATGCACTTTTAAGTACTAATCAGTGTGTTTTTTTTTTGTTTTTTTTTTTTACCAAAATGACGAGTTTTGGATTAAAATAACATTGTTTTGGTTAATAAAAGTACAAAAAATAGTGTCAAACGACATGTTGTTTGTCACTGTTCATCATCTTCTTAAAAAAACCCGTGAAAAACTATCTATGTAGCCATTTTTCAGGCCATTTAATTCATCATTTCTCTCCCAAGCAAGATAAGAAACACACAACTATCATGATCTGACATTGTACTACACTTTTAGTCTTTTTTCCATCGATTTGCTACCCAGAAAACCACTAAAAATTTAACCCAAAATCACTGACCTTGACTAGCCTTTTCAACCTATAATGGTGACTTTTGACTAGTAGTTAGGATCCTTCCTGTTTGAATCAAGAACCAAGATTCATGCCCAATAAAGATCAGATGTCCATTTTTCATCCCTAATAAATATAATGAAATTTGTGCAAAATGAAGGGAGAAAAGGGGGGAAAGAAAAGGGAAAGAAACAAAAATCATCTTTCTTTTTAGTTGTCCAACTAGTAATATTTTTCCTCCAACAACCACTATGGACCACCACTAGCACCAACTATGCCACCAACCGACAACCAATAACCACCTCTCGTCTAGGTAAGCTTCCTTCTTCTCCTCCTCCTAATTCATTACATTGTATTTTTTTATGGCTTCAACATATTATGACAACCATGTTCACTAGTATTATTTCAAACAAAACCTTGTCACTAGGCTGGGCTAATGACAAAGTAAATGGGTCAGACTCAAGCCCATTTTAGGCTAAGTTCAGTGACACAACCAAAAGATTGATGTCTTTTCCCAAGTGTAGGAGTTTCGAAATAATAAATAACTCGGCAAGACCAGGTTTGAATCATAGGGAGGTAATTTTATAAATTATAGATAACAATAATACAATAATAATAATAACAATAATAATAGTAGTGGTGGTGGTGGTGGTGGTGGTGGTAATAAAGAAGAATAAGAAGAAAAAGTTGATGAGAACTTTGAGATAGAAGATTAATGTAACGGTTAAACAATGATAATAACAAATGTCAAAGTTAGAGGATCCACTATTGGTATATCAAACAAATATAGTATATACTCTTATTATTATATTGAAAACCATGCATAAAGGAGGTTCCAATTAGATTATAAATTGTTAACATGATTATAATAGTTATCTTATTCGATTACTACTAATACTTGTAAATCTCATCAGACATTCATGATTATAAGTTATGTTAACAACAAATCAAGTTCTTTTCATAGATCAAGTGTCGCTTATACCATATAATATGAGCTATGAAAGTGTCAAGCATTTGTTGTACCGAGTGTTATACAACATAAATCTAGATTAATCATTTAACAAGCAAAGTATTAATGAGTGAATAAGATAACAAATACAAAACATGTTAGTATTAAACAGTAAAGTCCATGTTAAGTTTACACTATACTTATTCTTACACTATTAGTGTAACCTTTTCACCTTAACATAATAAACTTAATTAAACATAATGAAAGAAAGAAAAATAAATAAAAAATAAGAATATAAATAAGATAAAAGTTAACTAAGTAAATAAAAGGAATTGAAAGGCATAAACAAGATATTAATGAAAATAAAACTTAAACATTACAAAACTACAAAGAGAGAAACCAAGAGCATGATCTTAATCTAGAGACCAGGATACCTAAATGCATGACAAATGCCTCCTTTTATTGCCAAAATTAGAAACTATTGATTTGATGACTAATTGATGAATGGGTTGCCAACTATTGACTTGATGACAATTCTATCTTCTCTTATCTACCCAAAACATTATTGATAAAGTTAGAATTGAAACCACTTGAAAACATGAAAGTTGTAAAAAATTATTTCAGGTTTCAAAAAAAAATAGAGGTCATTTGGACTTTTAAAACTCCAAATATGGGCCAAACACTGAACAGTGCACGAGCTGTAGGATAGATTCAGACTTCCTTGTTGTTACTCCAATTTGGATTTGAAAATACCCTTTTTGAATATTGGGCTCCACATAAAAGTTGTTGGCCTATGTGTTACCTTTCCATCCATATAAAGTAGACATAAATCCAATGATCTACAGCTACAATATGACCCAATTACCGAACAGTGTTCTAGTTTGGACTACATCAACATCTCTTTTCTAAATTTGGTCATCTCTTTGTCCTTTCAATTTCAATTCCTAAACTCATCAATCAATCCTTTTATTTATGTGATAGGCCTGCATTTAAAATAAATATTTATCATAAATTAAAGGTATCTTATATTATTAGATATGTTATTATAAAACATGCTTCAGTTAAGGACTTATTGATACTTCAAATGCAAAATAATGATATAAAACCTTGATAAAAATGCACTTTTAAGTATTAACCATGCCCCCTAACCAGTTTATTACTAGTCCCTAGTAATCAAACCATTAAAATAGAAAAATAATTTGTAAATTCCACAGAGCAAGGTATTCATCATTTAACTTCCATTAATCTATCTAGATAAATAAACTTTCATTAAGTTTATATATCTGCTCAATACCTCTTAAACAAGATCTTAATAAACCTTTCTTTTGTGCTCAATATATCAACACATAGTTATGGGGCTTTTCTTGGAAGAAAATAAAATTTTTGTTCTAATGTTTAAGGTTAACTTCCTTAGGTTGGGATTTTTTTTTATTTTTTTAATATATGTACATATAACTTTAAACACGATGCATCTTTAACCCATGTAACGAGTTTTTGGCTAATGACTCTCAAACTAGTTGGTCTTAGGGCATTAGGTATTGAGACACCCCTACGAGCTTAGTAACTGGGGTTGCAGATACTAATACGTAGATAGTGCAATGTTTAATTCTCTTAAGCTTTTCTCCTCAACCCATGTAAGAAGCGTTGGGCCAATAGCTCTCAAGTCAGTTGACTTTAGGGTATTAGGTGTTAAAACACCCCTTCGGGCTTAATTGCTTAGGTTAGAGAGGCTACGAAACCAAACTTATCTACATATTTATTATCATAATTTGTTTTGCTTTTTTTTTGTTTTTTGTTTTACAAATTATATACTATCATTTTCCTTAGTTGTTACCTTTAACAAAAGAATATAAATAATATAATAATCCAATATGCAACACACAATCACATGTGTGTGTGTGTGTGAAAATGAAGGTTTAAGAATACATGTTAAATGAGTATATGAGCAAAATTAGGTGATAATAATGCGAGAGTTTGTAAACCTGAATATTTCAAGAAGTATTATAATAGACCTTGTTAAGAATAGTTACTAAGATGCATCTCAAGAGTCACTTTAGTAAAAGAGCTCATTTACTCTGTCATTGTAGTAACAATAATTTTGCACATGCTTTATGAAATGAAAAACACAGTTAGTTAATTTTTTTTGTCAACTACTACCCTCTCCCCCCAACCAACATGAGACATTGTCCTTAATGTCCTAAAGTAGAAAGATAGAGTATAGAAGACATCACCTGAAATAACGAACAGTAACAAACCTAAAACACACTTAAATAAATATAAGAAACAACAAAACACAATAATAAAAGCAAAAGATATAAAGATTCACAAATGAAGATTCAAATCAAATCTAAGTTTTTTACGGCTTTTCTTAGATGACCAATTTATACGACTCATGGAGGGATCAATTATAGGAATGAAATATTGTAGTTGGTCAATCAATTGTTTTGCAGTAGTAGCAGAGATTATGATTTTTCATGTAGAAGATGTTAGAAATTCTTATTCCACAACATGATTAAGAAATGACAACAACTTATCATAATAACCATTAACATTTAATAGACTAATAGATTTATGGTGAATATGCAGTTAGACCTAAGAGGAGATATGAAAGCTCTCTTTTAATATGCCTAGAACATTTGATAAGGCAATGAAGGCATTAACATGATTAAACATTGTATTCATTCGAGCAAACATTGTAGAGACCTGTAGTTCCTCTTCAATTATTTTTCCAATGATGTCCCCTTATGCTAAAGCTTTAGGAACGACCCCCAAAACTTGACTACCTTCTAAAAATATAGCTATTGACACACCTCCCATTAACCCAAGGCTACCTCCCCCATACACTAAATGAATCTTTCTCTCAGCTAGCATTTGACCAAGATGATTTGCTGATTCTAAAAACTCCTTTTCTTTCTCAAGACTAGATCCATCAAAAATACAAATATATTCTTATATGATGACCTGAGAAACATGTCATTTCTACACACTTCTATATTTGTTGAATGTATGGGTTGAACAGAAATAAAAGGATGAGATGATTTTATAGATGAGAAATTAAAAAGACAATCATACCACCTATATGTAGGTCAGTTGAAGTCTCTCTCACACACATTATCTCTCTCTTTATTTATTTTAAAAACATATGTATTTATAGGTGGTTGTGATTGTGGCTCACATCTTCCCTTGGTTTTACATCTAAAAACGGCTTAAACATCCTCTATGGGTCGGGGATAGGCTTCCCATTCAGTTTTCTTAAAAACTGGCAAATCAGGTCTTTTTTAGACTATATTAAGCATGTTCTTTATGAAAATGGGTTCATAAGTCATGAATTTCACGATACTTATCTTGACTATGATGAGACTTAAGAGTCAATAGAAGATTATCTAAAGACTCTCTATGTTTTGAAATATTTCCCACCTTTTGACAATTTTCACAAGTTTTGTGGAATGCATGTAATTCCTTAAATATGGCGGGCTAGTAAAATCTACTTTGTAAGATTCCTACAATCCTTGTTTTTTACAAGAAATGATCACTACTTGCCTTAGAGTGATAAAATTTCATGACATTACTTACCTCATTATCGGGAATGCATCTTTGAAATATTTGATCAGGACAATAATTGAATAAGGTTCATCCTAATAAAAAAATTTCACGTTGCTTAAAAATTTTCTTGTCTTCTATACTCTAGTGAGTTGGCAAAAATTTTAAAGCAAGAAAATTGAGATTTTTATCATACTAAGGCATTGGACTAAGTGAATTTGTCAAATGTCGAATTTGTTGTCACTTTTGACAAAAGATCCGCATCAATATTTTCGATGCGTTTTTCATCCTCGATTTCTTCCTGATTGGTCATGGCATGAGGAAATGAAAGTGCTGGCGGAGAATCAGTCTTTTGTTTGCAATGTTCAGATTCAACCCCTTCCTTACCCTTAGAGATTGATTCATCATTTTTCTCACAAGGTTTAAGAATTGATTTTTGAATAACCTTGCCACTACGAAGAGTGATGACTAATTTGACTTGATCCATATGTTGACTTCCAAAACTACTTGCTTTTGTCTTGTATTGCCCCTTGGGATTTTGTTATGGTTGAGATGGAAACTTATCTTTCTCTTGAAAACTGAGAGCAGATGTGAATTTTGCTAGAGTATCTTTAAAATCTGTTATGCTTTGAGCAAGTTAAGTGTTGATTATCTCTTGCTTTTCAATGAATGCATACAAAGTTTCCTCAAAATTTCTTCTAAGAGGTGGAGTATAAGAAGGTGCATATCCATGAGAATTTTGAAAATTATGTGCGCTTGAAACTGTGGTGATGAAGTTTGTGCATTGTCACTTTTCCAATTGAAATTTTAGTGATTTCTCCAACCAGGGTTGTATTTTTGCGAGTATGGGTTATGATTTGGCGTTTGAAAACTATTTAAAGCATGGGCTTGTTTATGGAGACATTCCTTAAAAGAAGGCAAGGTTGGACAATCATTGGTTGAGTGTTTATTTATTTCACAGATTTGACACGCAATCTCTTGAATAGATTTTAATTGACCATTCTTTTTTAATAATAGTACCTCAATTTTTCTAGCTAAAGATGCAAACTTGGCTTGGAGGTCATGATCTTCTCTAAGGTTATACATACCTCCATTAGATGTATGAGGTTAAATTTTACTCGGTACCTCGTACATGCCTGTAGTATCCTAATTTTGAGCATTTTCAGCTAGCAAGTCTAGGTACTTCATTGTTTCATTAGGGTCTTTATCTTCAAAGATTCCATTGCATATTAATTCAACCATTTGTTTATCTTTAGGTGTTAAGCCTTCATAAAAATATAAAACCAATCTCTATATCTCAAAACCATGATGAGGGCAAGTCTTGATACCTATACCAACATTGATAAAATATTTCTCCTGGTTTTTGAGTGAAAGTGGTGATTTATCTTTTGAAAGAGTTTGTTTTATGAGATGGGAAAAACTTCTTTAAAAACTGTTGTTGGATTTCATCCCAAGCATGAATGGATACAGGTCTCAAATTTTATAGCCATGTTTTAGATTTATCTTTTAATGAAAAAGGAAAAAGCTTTAATTTAATGGTGTTCATGCTACAATTGGAATCATTATATGTGTTGCATACCTCCTCAAATTCCCATAAATGCAGGTATGGATTTTCTAAATCTAAGCCATGAAAAGAAAGAAAAAGTTGAATAATGCCTAACTTACAATTGAAATGAGATGCATCATGAGGGAAAACTATGCATGATGGTGTACTTGTTCTTGTGGGATTTATGTGGTCTCTAAGTGTTTTAACACAGTTATTCTCATTATGAAGTAATTGATTATTTTCTTTGGCCATATTTTTTGAAAATGATGAGGATACTCTATAAAGTCTATCACTTAATGTTCGTGACCACACCCTCATGCACATGTAGAAATAGAATAAAAAGAAAAAAAAACAAAAGAAGGAGAAATAAAACAAAAGAAACAAAGTTATATACAAGAAAAGTAAAAAGAGAAAATAAAATAAATACTATAATTTATACAAGAACTTACCTCCCTAGCAACGACGTCAAAAACTTGACACAACCAAAAGATTGATATCTTCTTTCAAGTGTAGGAGTGTCGAAGTAATAAATAACCCGGTAAGACCGGAGTCGAACCACATGGAGGTTAATTGTATAAATTATAGATAATAATAATATAACAATAATAATACTAGTAGTAGTACTGGTAGTAATAATAGTAATTGTAGTAGTAGTTGTAGTAGTAGTAAAGAATAATAAGAAGATAAAGTTGATAAGAACTTTAAGATAGAAGATTAATGTAATGATTAAACAATGATAACAACAAATGTCAAATCCATTAATGGTATGTCAAACAAGTGTAGTATAAACTCTTATTATTCAATTGAAAACCACGCATAAAGGAGGTTCCAATAAGATTATAAATTATTAACATGATTACATTAGTTATCTTATTCGATTAATACTAAGACTTGCAAATCTCGTCAGGCATTTATGATTATAACTTATGTTAACAACAAATCAAGTTCCTTTCATAGCTTAGGTGTCGGTTATACCATACAGTATGGGCTATGAAAGTGTCAAGCATTTGTTGTACCGAGTGTTATACAACATAAATCTAGATTAATCATTTAACAAGCAAAGTATTAAAGTGTGAATAAGATAACAAATACAAAACATGTCAGTATTAAACATTAAAGTCCATGTTAAGTTTACACTATACTTATTCTTACACCATTAGTGTAACCTTCTCACCTTGACATAATAAACTTAATTAAACATAATTATGACGTTTATTAGTATTAAAGAGTGAATAAGATAACAAAATTTTGTTTTCTTCCAAGAAAAGCCCATAATTATGTGTTGATACATTGAGCACAAAAAAAAGGTTTATTAATATCTTGTTAAGAGGTATTGAGCAGATATATAAATTTAATGAGAGTTTGTTTATCTAGATAGATTAATGGAAGTTAAATGATGAATACCTTGCTTTGTGAAATTTGCAAATTGTTTTAACACTTTGATTACTAGGGACTAGTAATAAGCTGGTTGGGGGGTGTGATTGGTACTTAAAAGTGCATTTTTGTTATGGTTTTATATTATCATTTTGCACTTGAAGTATCAATAACTCCTTAACTAAAGCATGTTTTATAATAATATATCTAATAATATAAGATACCTTTAATTTGTGGTAAATGTTCATTTTAAATGCAGGCCTATCACATAAATAAAAGGATTGATTGATGACTTTAAGAACTTAAATTGCAAGGGCAAATAGATGGTCAAACTTAGAAAAGAGATGTCGGTGCAATCCAAACTGGAACACTGTTCGGTAATTGGGTCATATCTGGAGTTACAGATCTCAGATTTAGGTCCCATTTATATGGATGGAAAGGTAAGACAAAGGCCTACAACTTTCATATGGAGCCCAAGATCTAAAAAGGCCACTATCAAGTTCAAATTGTAGCAACAACAAAGAAGCCCAAATCTATCTTCCAGCCCGAGCACTGTTCGATATTTTGGCCATATCTGGAGTTCTAGAAGTCCAAATGAGCTGAATTTTTTACACAAGAAAGATGAGTCAATTGCCTACAACTTTCATGTTTTCAACTGGCTCCAATTTTAACGTTATCAATGACGTTTTGGGCAGACAAGAGAAGATAAGGATTGTCACCAAGTCAAAAGTTGGTCACCCACTTATCAATTAGTCATCAAATCAATAGTTTCTAATTTTGGCCTATAAAAGGAGGCATTTGCATGCATTTAGGCATCTTGGTGTTCAGATCAAGATCATGCTCTTCCTTTCTCTCTTTATATTTTTTGTAATGTTTATGCTTTGCTTTCATTAATATTAAGTTTATGCTTTTCATTTCCTTTCCTTTACTTAGTTAAGTTTTATGTTCTTATTTTGTTTATCTATATTGCTTTCTTTCATTATGTCTAGCTAAGTTAGTTATGTCAAGGTGAAAAGGTTACACTAATGGTGTAAGAATAAGTATAATGTAAACTTAATATGGACTTTAATATTTGATACTAATATGTTTTATATTTGTTATCTTGTTCACTCTTTAATATTTTGCTTGTTAAATGACTAATCTTGATTTATGTTGTATAACACTTGGTACAACAAATGTTTGGCACTTTTATAGCCCATAATGTATGGTATAACAGACACCTGAGCTATGAAAGGAACTTGATTTGTTGTTAACATAAGTTATAATCATGAATGCTTGACGAGATTTACAAGTATTAGCATTAATGAAATAAGATGACTAATGTAATCATGTTAACAATATATAATCTGATTGAAACCTTCTTTGTGTGTGGTTTCCAATTCAATAATAAGAGTTTATACTAAACTTGTTTGATATACCATTAGTGGAACCTCTAACCTTGACATTTGTTATTATTATTGTTTAATCCTTACGTTAATTTTCCATCTCCAAGTTCTCATCATCTTCTTCTTCTTCTTCTCTTTCTTTATTATTATTATTACTATTACTACCACTACTACTACTACTACTACTACTACTACTATTATTGTTGTTGTTGTTGTTATTGTTATTGTTATTGTTATTGTTGTTGTATTATTGTTATTTATAATTTTCATAATTAACCTCTCTGTGGTTCGACCCCGGTCTTGCCGGGTTATTTATTACTTCGACACTCCTACACTTGGGAGAAGATATCAATCTTTTAGTCGTGTCAAGTTTTTGGCGCCGTTGCCAGGGAGGTAAGTTCTTGTATAAATTATAGTATTTATTTTATTTTCTCTTTTCACTTTTCTTGTATATAACTTTGTTTCTTTTCTTTTTGTTTTCTTCCTCCTTCTTTTGCTTTCTTCTTTTCTTTTCTTTTTTATTCCTACACATGCATGAGAGTGTGGTCATGTACATCAAGTGGTAGACTTTGTAGGGTATCCTCATCATTTTCAGAAAATATGGCTGAAGAAGATAATCAATCACTTCATAATGAAAATAATGAGAATAACCGTGCTAGAACACTTAGAGACCACATGAATCTCACAAGAACAAGTGCACCATCATGCATAGTTTTTCCTCCTGATGCATCTCATTTTAATTTTAAACCAGGTATTATTCAACTTTTACCTTCTTTTCATGGTTTAGAATTGGAAAATCCATACTTGTATTTAAGGGAATTTGAAGAGGTCTACAACACATATAATAATTTAAATTGTAGCATGAACACCATCAGATTAAAGCTTTTACCTTTTTCATTAAAAGATAAAGCTAAAACATGGCTACAAAATTTAAGACCAGGATCCATTCATGCTTGGGATGAAATGCAACAACAATTTTTAAAGAAGTTTTTCCCATCTCATAGAACAAACTCTTTCAAAAGACAAATCACCACTTTCACTCAAAAACCAGGAGAAACATTTTATAAATGTTGGGATAGGTATCGAGACTTGCTTAGTACTTGCCCTTATCATGGTTTTGAAACATGGAGATTGGTTGTACATTTCTATGAAGGGTTAACACCTAAAGATAGGCAAATGGTTGAATTGATGTGCAATGGAACTTTTGAAGATAAAGACCCTGATGAAGCAATGGAGTACTTAGATTTGTTAGCTGAAAATGCTCAAAATTAGGACATGCGGGTACTTATGAGGCACCGAGTAAAACTCGACCTCATATATCTAGTGGAGGTATGTACAACCTTAGGGAAGATCATGACCTTCAAGCCAAGTTTGCATCTTTAGCTAGAAAAGTCGAGGCACTAGAATTGAAAAAGAGTGGTCAAGTAAAATCTGTTGAAAACATTGTATGTCAAATCTGTGAAACAAATGGACACTCAACCAACGATTGTCCAACCTTGCCTTTTTTTAAAGAATGTCTCCACGAACAAACTCATGCTTTAAACAATTTCCAAAGGGCCAACCACAACCTATACTCCCAAACATACAATCCTGGTTGGAGAAATCACCCGAATTTCAGTTGGAAGAGTGACAATGCACAAACTTCACCACCACAGTTTCAAGCACACCATAATTTCCAAAATTATCATGGATATGCACCTCCTTATGCTCCACCTCCTACAAGAAATTTTGAGGAAACTTTGTACGCATTCTTTGAAAAGCAAGAGACAATCAACACTCAACTTACTCAAAGCATAATAGATTTTAAAGATACTCTTGCAAAATTCACATCTGCTCTCAATTTTCAAGAGAAAGGTAAGTTTCCATCTCAAGCACAGCAAAATCTCAAGAAGCAATACAATGCAAATGCAAGTAGTTATGGAAGTCAACACATGGATCAAGTCAAATCAGTCATCACTTTTTGTAGTGGTAAGGTTATTCAACAACCAATTCTTGAACCTTGTGAGGAAGTTGATGAGTCAATTTCTAAGGTTAAGGAAGGGGTTGAATCTGAAAATTGCAAAGAAACGACTGATTCTCTGCCAGCACTTCCATTTTCTCATGCCATGACCAATCAAGAAGAAATCGAGGATGAAAAAGGCACCGAAAAGGTTGATGCGGATCTTTTATCAAAAGTGACAATAGATTCGACACCCGACATCACACCAATCGATGATTACTTTCTTGATAAATCTCTACTTTCTCTTAGTTCAATGCCTTGGTTTGCTAAAAATATCAATTTTCTTGCTTCAGGATTTTTGCCAGCTCACTGGAGTATTGAAGACAAAAGAAAATTTTTGAGCAACGAGCAAATTTTTTGTTGGAATGACCATTACTTATTCAATTATTGTCCTAATCAAATATTTCAAAGATTCATTCCCGACAATGAGGTAAGTAGTGTCATTAAACTTTGTCATTCTGAAGCATGTGGAAGTCATTTCTCGTCAAGAAAGACAACTGCAGAAATCTTTCAAAATGGATTTTATTGGCCCACCATGTTTAAGGACACGCATGCATTCTGCAAAACTTGTGAAAATTATCAAAAAGTTGATACTGGTCAAATAGTTTTGTTTTATAATTCTCAATTCTATGCATTCCCTAAAGAGCTAAGACTAAGATGGAGCAATTCTTATGGGGCCTGTGATATTGAGAATTCAATGAATGACAATGATTTTAAGGAAAATGGACATCGTTTGAAAGCTTACTTTGATAATTTTCCTAGTGAAAATGAATCAGCTGGTTTGAATGATCTTGTAGATAAAGGTTGATTATTTTGTTTTTCTCATATTTTTTTTTTGTGTTTCTTTTTGAGTGATTTTTGCTAGTTTCTCTCACCCCGATCAAATGGCGGACAATGGTACTCCGTGACTTAAGTCCAAATGAGCTGAATTGTTTACACAAGAAAGCTGAGACAATTGCCTACAACTTTCATGTTTACAACTGGCTCCAATTTTGACGTTATCAATGATGTTTTGGGCAGACAAGAGAAGATAAGGATTGTCATCAAGTCAAAAGTTGGCCACCCACTTATCAATTAGTCATCAAATCAATAGTTCCCAATTTTGGCCTATAAAAGGAGGCATTTGCCATGCATTTAGGCATCTTGATTTTCAGATCAAGATCATGCTCTTCCTTTCTCTCTTTGTATTTTTTGTAATGTTTATGCTTTGCTTTCATTAATATTATGTTTATGCTTTTCATTTCCTTTCCTTTACTTAGTTAAATTTTATGTTCTTATTTTGTTTATCTATATTGCTTTCTTTCATTATGTCTAGCTAAGTTAGTTATGTCAAGGTGAAAAGGTTACACTAATGGTGTAAGAATAAGTATAATGTAAACTTAATATGGACTTTAATATTTGATACTAACATGTTTTATATTTGTTA
This sequence comes from Populus pruinosa, assembly GCA_026413675.1. Lineage (NCBI taxonomy): Eukaryota > Viridiplantae > Streptophyta > Magnoliopsida > Malpighiales > Salicaceae > Populus > Populus pruinosa. The sequence goes on along the minus strand of CM048610.1, from coordinate 5,806,071 downwards.
TCTTGTTCACTCTTTAATACTTTGCTTGTTAAATGACTAATCTTGATTTATGTCGTATAACACTTGGTACAACAAATGCTTGGCACTTTCATAGCCCATAATGTATGGTATAACCGACACCTGAGCTATGAAAGAAACTTGATTTGTTGTTAACATAAGTTTTAATCATGAATGCTTGACGAGATTTACAAGTATTAGCATTAGTTGAATAAGATGACTAATGTAATCATGTTAACAATATATAATCTGATTGGAACCTCCTTTGTGTGTGGTTTCCAATTCAATAATAAGAATTTATACTATACTTGTTTGATATACCATTAGTGGAACCTCTAACCTTGACATTTGTTATTATTATTGTTTAATCCTTACATTAATTTTCCATCTCCAAGTTCTCATCATCTTCTTCTTCTTCTTCTCTTTCTTTACTACTACTACTACTACTACTACTACTACTACTACTACTATTATTATTATTATTATAGTTATTATTGTTATTATTATTATTGTTGTTGTTGTATTATTGTTATTTATAATTTGTACAATTAACCTCCTTGTGGTTCGACCCCAGTCTTGCCGGGTTATTTACTACTTCGACACTCCTGCACTTGGGAGAAGACATCAATCTTTTAGTCGTGTCACCTAAATGCATGGAAAATGCCTCATTTTATTGGCCAAAATTGGGCACTATTGATTTGATGATTAATTGATGAGTGAGTAGCCAACTCTTGAGTTGGTGGCAATTGTTATCTTCTCTTGTCTACCCAAAACGTTATTGACACGACTAAAAGGTTGATGTCTTCTCCCAAGTGCAGGAGTGTCGAAGTAATAAATAACCCGGCAAGACCAGGGTCGAACCACAGAGAGGTTAATTGTACAAATTATAAATAACAATAATACAACAGCAATAACAATAACAATAATAATAATAATAATAATAATAATAATAATAATAATAATAATAATAATAATAGTAATAATAGTAATAATAATAATAATAGTAAAGAAAGAGAAGAAGAAGAAGATGATGAGAACATGGAGATGGAAAATTAATGTAAGGATTAAACAATAATAATAACAAATGTCAAGGTTAGAGGTTCCATTAATGGTATATCAAACAAGTATAGTATAAACTCTTATTATTGAATTGGAAACCACACACAAAGGAGGTTCCAATCAGATTATATATTATTAACATGATTACATTAGTCATCTTATTCAATTAATGCTAATACTTGTAAATCTCGTCAAGCATTCATGATTATAACTTATGTTAACAACAAATCAAGTTCCTTTCATAGCTCAGGTGTCGGTTATACCATACATAAGCTATGAAAGTGCCAAGCATTTGTTGTACCAAGTGTTATACGACATAAATCAAGATTAGTCATTTAACAACCAAAGTATTAAAAAGTGAACAAGATAACAAATATAAAACATTTTAGTATCAAACATTAAGGTCCATATTAAGTTTACACTATACTTATTCTTCCACCATTAGTGTAACCTTTTCACCTTGACATAATTAACTTAGCTAGACATAATAAAAGAAAGGAAAACAAATAAACAAAATAAGAACATAAAAGTTAACTAAGTAAAGGAAAGGAAATGGAAGGCATAAACATAATATTAATGAAAGCAAAGCATAAACATTACAAAAAATACAAAGAGAGAAAGGAAGAGCATGATCTTGATCTGAAAATCAAGATACCTAAATGCATGGCAAATGCCTCCTTTTATAGGCCAAAATTGGGAACTATTGATTTGATGACTAATTGATAAGTGGGTGGCCAACTTTTGACTTGATGACAATCCTTATCTTCTCTTGTCTGCCCAAAACATCATTGATAACGTCAAAATTGGAGCCAGTTGTAAACATGAAAGTTATAGGCAATTGTCTCAGCTTTCTTGTGTAAACAATTCAGCTCATTTGGACTTCTAGAACTCCAGATATCGCCAAAATACCGAACAGTGCTCAGGCTGGAAGACAGATTCGGGCTTCTTTGTTGTTGCTACAATTTGGACTTGATAATAGCCTTTTTAGATCTTGGGCTCCATATGAAAGATGTAGGCCTATGTCTTACCTTTCCATCCATATAAATTAGACCTAAATCTGAGATCTATAGCTCCAGATATGACCCAATTACCGAATAGTGTTCCGGTTTGGATTGCACCGACATCTCTTCTCTAAGTTTGACCATCTCTTTATCCTTGCAATTTAAGTTCTTCAAGTCATCAATCAATCCTTTCATTTATGTGATAGGCCTGCATTAAAAATAGACATTTAGTACAAATTATAGGTATCTTATATTATTAGATATATTATTATAAAACATATTTTAGTTAAGGAGTTATTGATACTTCAAGTGCAAAATGATGATATAAAACCATGATAAAAATGCACTTTTAAGTACTAATCACACCCCGCAACCAGCTTATTACTAGTCCCTAGTAATCAAAGCGTTACAACAATTTGCAAATTTCACAAAGCAAGGTATTCATCATTTAACTTCCATTAATCTATCCAGATAAACAAACTCTCATTAAATTTATATATCTGCTCAATACCTCTTAACAAGATATTAATAAACCTTTCTTTTGTGCTCAATGTATCAACACATAATTATAGGGCTTTTCTTGGAAGAAAACAAAATTTTTGTTCTAATGTTTAAGGTTAACTTCCTTGGGTTGAGATTATTATTTTGTCTTTTTTTTTCTTTTTTTCTTTTTAAAAATCTATATACATATAATTTAAAAACATCATGCATCTTTAACCTATGTAACGAGCTTTCAGCTAATGACTCCTAGACCAGTTGGTCTTAGGGCATTAAGTGTTAAGACACCCCTACGAGCTTAGTAACTCGGGTCGCAGATACTGATATGTAGATAGTGCAATGTTTGATTCCCTTAAACTTTTCTCCTCAACCCATGTAACAAGCGTTGGGCCAATAGCTCCCAAGTTAGTTGACTTTAGGGTATTAGGTGTTAAAACACCCCTTCAGGCTTAATTGCTTAGGTTAGGGAGGCTACGAAACCAAACTTATCTACATTTTTATTATCATCATTTTTTTTTTCTTTTTGTTTTTTTTTTATTATATACAATCCCTTTTCCTTAGTTGTTACCTTTAACAAAAGAACATAAATAATGTAATAATCCAATATGCAACCCACAATCATATGTTAAAGTGTGTGTGTGACACGACGAAAAGATTGATGTCTTCTTCCAAGTGCAGGAGTGTCGAAGTAATAAATAACCCGGCAAGACCGGGTTCGAACCACAGGGAGGTTAATTATACAAATTATAAATAACAATTATAAACAATAATAATAGCAATAACAATAATAACTATAACTATAACTATAATAATAATAATAATAATAATAATAATAATAATAATAATAATAATAATAATAATAATAATAATAATAATAATACTAGTAGTAGTAGTAGTAGTAGTAGTAGTAGTAGTAGTAGTAGTAGTAGTAATAAAGAAAGAGAAGAAGAAGAAGAAGATGATGAGAACTTGAAGATGGAAAATTAATATAAGGATTAAACAATAATAATAACAAATGTCAAGGTTAGAGGTTCCACTAATGGTATATCAAACAAATATAGTATAAACTCTTATTATTGAATTGGAAACCACACACAAAGGAGGTTCCAATCAGATTATATATTGTTAACATGATTACATTAGTCATCTTATTCAATTAATGCTAATACTTGTAAATCTCGTCAAGCATTCATGATTATAACTTATGTTAATAACAAATCAAGTTCCTTTCATAGCTCAGGTGTCGGTTATACCATACATTATGGGCTATGAAAGTGCCAAGCATTTGTTGTACCAAGTGTTATACAACATAAATCAAGATTGGTTATTTAACAAGCAAAGTATTAAAGAGTGAACAGGATAACAAATATAAAGCATGTTAGTATCAAACATTAAAGTCCATATTAAGTTTACAGTATACTTATTGTCACACCATTAGTGTAACCTTTTCACCTTGACATAATTAACTTAGCTAGACATAATAAAAGAAAGGAAAACAAATAAACAAAATAAGAACATAAAAGTTAACTAAGTAAAGGAAAGGAAATGAAAGGCATAAACATAATATTAATGAAAGCAAAGCATAAACATTACAAAAAATACAAAGAGAGAAAGGAAGAGCATGATCTTGATCTGAAAATCAAGATGCCTAAATGCATGGCAAATGCCTCCTTTTATAGGCCAAAATTGGGAACTATTGATTTGATGACTAATTGATAAGTGGGTGGCCAACTTTTGACTTGGTGACAATCCTTATCTTCTCTTGTCTGCCCAAAACGTCATTGATAACGTCAAAATTAGAGCCAGTTGTAAATGAAAGTTGTAGGCAATTGTCTCAGCTTTTTTGTGTAAAACATTCAGCTCATTTGGACTTCTAGAACTCCAGATATGGCCAAAATACCGAACAGTGCTCGGGCTGGAAGACAGATTCGGGCTTCTTTGTTGTTGCTACAATTTGGACTTGATAATAGCCTTTTTAGATCTTGGGCTCCATATGAAAGTTGTAGGCCTATGTCTTACCTTTCCATCCATATAAATTGGACCTAAATCTGAGATCTGTAGCTCCAGATATGACCCAATTACCGAACAGTGTTCCGGTTTGGATTGCACCGACATCTCTTCTCTAAGTTTGACCATCTCTTTATCCTTGCAATTTAAGTTCTTCAAGTCATCAATCAATCCTTTCATTTATGTGATAGGCCTGCATTAAAAATAGACATTTAACACAAATTATAGGTATCTTATATTATTAGATACATTATTATAAAACATATTTTAGTTAAGGAGTTATTGATACTTCAAGTGCAAAATGATAATATAAAACTATGATAAAAATACACTTTTAAGTACTAATCACACCCCCCAACCAGCTTATTACTAGTCCCTAGTAATCAAAGCGTTAAAACAATTTGCAAATTTCACAAAGCAAGGTATTCATCATTTAACTTCCATTAATCTATCCAGATAAACAAACTCTCATTAAATTTATATATCTACTCAATACCTCTTAACAAGATATTAATACACCTTTTTTTTTTGTGCTCAATGTATCAACACATAATTATGGGGCTTTTCTTGGAAGAAAACAAAATTTTTATTCTAATGTTTAAGGTTAACTTTCTTGGGTTGGGATTACTATTTTTGTCTTCTTTTTTTTTTGTTTTTTTCTTTTTTTTTTTAAATCTATATACATATAATTTAAAAACATCATGCATCTTTAACCCATGTAACGAGCTTTCAGCTAATGACTCCCAGATCAGTTGGTCTTAGGGCATTAGGTGTTAAGACACCCCTACGAGCTTAGTAACTCGGGCCGCAGATACTGATATGTAGATAGTGCAATTTTTGATTCCCTTAAGCTTTTCTCCTCAACCCATGTAACAAGCATTGAGCCAATAGCTCCCAAGTCAGTTGACTTTAGGGTATTAGGTGTTAAAACACCCCTTCGGGCTTAATTGCTTAGGTTAGGGAGGCTACGAAACCAAACTTATCTACATTTTTATTATCATCATTTTTTTTTAATTATATACAATCCCTTTCCCTTAGTTGTTACCTTTAACAAAAGAACATAAATAATGTAATAATCCAATATGCAACCCACAATCATATGTTAAAGTGTGTGTGTGTGTAAATGAAGGTTTAATCATACATGTTAAATAAGTATGTGAGCAGAATTAAGTGGTAACAATACGAGAGTTTGTAAACTTGAATATTTCAGGAAGTATTATAATAGACCTTGTTAAGAATGGTTACTAAGATGCGTCTCTAGAGTCACTTTAACAAAAGAGCTCCTTCACTCTGCCATCCCAGTAACAACAATGATGCACATGCTTTATGAAATGAAAAATAATTTTTTTTTTTATCAACTACTACCCTCTCCCCCCAACCAAAACGAGACATTGTCCTCAATGTTCTAACGTAGAAAGATAGAGTATAGAAGATATCACCTGAAATAACAAACACTGACAAAACCTGAAACACACTAAAACAAAAATAAGAAATAACAAAACACAATAATAAAACCAAAAGACACAAGTTTTTACAAACAAAAAAAATTCAAATCGCAGTTGTGATTGTGGCTCACATCTTCCTTTGGTTTTACGTCCAAGAACAACTTAAACGCCCTCAATGGGTCAGGGATAGGCTTCCCATCCAGTTTTCGTAAAAACTGGCAAACATGATCTTTTTAGTCAGATTTCCAAGACTATGCCAAGTATGTTCTTTATGAAAATGGGTTCATAAGTCATGAATTACATGATGCTTATCTCGACTATGATGAGACTTAAGAGTCAATAGAAGATTATCTAAAGACTCTCTGTGTTTTGAAATAAATCCCACCTTCTGACAATTTTCACAGTTTTTGCGGAATGCATCTGACTCCTTGAATATGATGGGCCAGTAAAATTCACTTTGTAAGATTTCTACAATCCTCTTTTTTGATGAGAAATGATCCCCACATGCCTTAGAATAACAAAATTTAATGAAATTACTTACCTCATTGTCGAGAATGCATTTTTTAAATATTTGACCAGGACAATAATTGAATAAGTTAGGGTCATCCCAATAAAAATTTTGCTCGTTGCTCAAAAATTTTCTTTTGTCTTCGGTATTCCAATGAGCTGGCAAAAATCCTAAAGTAAGAAAATTGATATGTTTAGCAAACCAAGGCATTGAACTAAGAGAAAGTAGAGATTCATTAGGAAAGTAATAATTGATTGGTGTGATGTCGGGTGTCGAATCTGTTGTCACTTTTGATAAAAGATCCGCATCAACATTGTCGGTGCCTTTTTCATCATCGACTTCTTCCTGATTGGTCATGGCATGAGGAAATGAAAGTGCTGGCAGGGAATCAGTCTTTTCCTTGCAATATTCAGATTCAACCCCTTCCTTACCCTTAGAGATTGACTCATCATCTTTCTCACAAGGTTCAAGAGTGGGTTTTTTAATAACCTTACCATTGTGAAGAGTAATGACTGATTTGACTTGATCCATGTGTTGACTTCCATAACTACTTGCATTGGCATTATATTGCTTCTTGAGATTTTGCTGTGGTTGAGATGGAAACTTACCTTTTTCTTGAAAATTAAGAGCAGATGTGAATTTTGCAAGAGTATCTTTAAAATCTATTATGCTTTGAGCAAGTTGAGTGTTGATTATCTCTTGCTTTTCAACGAATGCATACAAAGTTCCCTCAAAATTACTTCTAAGAGGTGGAGCATAAGGAGGTGCATATCCATGATAATTTTGGAGATTATGGTGTGCTTGAAACTGTGGTTGTGAAGTTTGTGCATTGTCACTCTTCCAACTAAAATTTTGGTGATTTCTCCAACCAGGGTTGTATGTTTGGAAGTATGAGTTGTGGTTGGGCCTTTGGAAACTGTTTAAAGCATGAGCTTGTTTATAGAGACATTCCTTAAAAGAAGGCAAGGTTGGACAATCGTTGGTTGAGTGTTCATTTGTTTCACAGATTTGACACACAATGTTTTCAACAGATTTTAATTGACCACTCTTTTTCAATTCTAGTGCCTCGACTTTTCTAGCTAAAGATGCAAACTTGGCTTGAAGGTCATGATCTTCCCTAAGGTTATACATACCTCCACTAGATGTATGAAGTTGAGTTTTACTCAGTGCCTCATAAGTACCCGCAGTGTCCCAATTTTGAGCATTTTCAGCTAACAAGTCTAAGTACTTCATTGCTTCATCAGGGTCTTTATCTTCAAAAGTTTCATTGCACATCAATTCAACCATTTGCCTATCTTTAGGTGTTAACCCTTCATAGAAATGTGAAACCAATCTCCATGTTTCAAAACCATGATGAGGGCAAGTACTAGGCAAGTCTCGATACCTATCCCAACATTTGTAAAATGTTTCTCCTGGTTTTTGAGTGAAAGTGGTGATTTGTCTTTTGAAAGAGTTTGTTCTATGAGATGGGAAAAACTTCCTTAAAAACTGTTGTTGCATTTCATCCCAAGCACGAATGGATCCTGGTCTTAAATTTTGTAGCCATGTTTTAGCTTTATCTTTTAATGAAAAAGGAAAAAGCTTTAATCTGATGGTGTTCATACTACAATTTAAGTTATTATATGTGTTGCACACCTCCTCAAATTCCCTTAAATGCAAGTATGGATTTTCCAATTCTAAACCATGAAAAGAAGGTAAAAGTTGAATAATACCTGGTTTAAAATTAAAATGAGATGCATCAGGAGGAAAAACTATCCATGATGGTGCACTTGTTCTTGTGGGATTCATGCGGTCTTTAAGTGTTCTAGCACGGTTATTCTCATTATTCTCATTTTGAAGTGATTGATTATCTTCTTCGGCCATATTTTCTGAAAATGATGAGGATATCCTACAAAGTCTACCACTTGATGTACGTGACCACACTCTCATGCACGTGTAGGAACGGAACAAAAGAAGAAGAAAGCAAAAGAAGGAGGAAGAAAACAAAATAAAAAGAAACAAAAGAAAAGAAACAAAGTTATATACAAGAAAAGCGAAAAGAGAAAATAAAATAAATACTATAATTTATACAAGAACTTACCTCCCCGGCAACGGCGCCAAAAACTTGACACGACTAAAAGGTTGATGATGTCTTCTCCCAAGTGCAGGAGTGTTGAAGTAATAAATAACCCGGCAAGACCGGGGTCGAACCACAGGGAGGTTAATTGTACAAATTATAGACAACAATTATAAGCAACAATAATAGCAATAATAACAACAATAATAACAATAACAACAACAACTATAATAATAATAATAATAATAATAATAATAATAGTAAAGAAAGAGAAGAAGAAGAAGATGATGAAAACTTGGAGATGGAAAATTAATGTAAGGATTAAACAATAATAATAACAAATGTCAAGGTTAGAGGTTCCACTAATGGTATATCAAACAAGTATAGTATAAACTCTTATTATTGAATTGGAAACCACACACAAAGGAGGTTCCAATCAGATTATATATTGTTAACATGATTACATTAGTCATCTTATTCAATTAATGCTAATACTTGTAAATCTCGTCAAGCATTCATGATTATAACTTATGTTAACAACAAATCAAGTTCCTTTCATAGCTCAGGTGTCGGTTATACCATACATTATGGGCTATGAAAGTGCCAAGCATTTGTTGTACCAAGTGTTATACGACATAAATCAAGATTAGTCATTTAACAAGCAAAGTATTAAAGAGTGAACAAGATAACAAATATAAAATATTTTAGTATCAAACATTAAGGTCCATATTAAGTTTACACTATACTTATTCTTCCACCATTAGTGTAACCTTTTCACCTTGACATAATTAACTTAGCTAGACATAATACAAGAAAGGAAAACAAATAAACAAAATAAGAACATAAAAGTTAACTAAGTCAAGGAAAGGAAATGGAAGGCATAAACATAATATTAATGAAAGCAAAGCATAAACATTACAAAAAATACAAAGAGAGAAAGGAAGAGCATGATCTTGATCTGAAAATCAAGATGCCTAAATGCATGGCAAATGCCTCCTTTTATAGGCCAAAATTGGGAACTATTGATTTGATGACTAATTGATAAGTGGGTGGCCAACTTTTAACTTGATGACAATTCTTATCTTCTCTTGTCTGCCCAAAACATCATTGATAACGTCAAAATTGGAGCCAGTTGTAAACATGAAAGTTATAGGCAATTGTCTCAGCTTTTTTGTGTAAACAATTCAGCTCATTTGGACTTCTAGAACTCCAGATATGGCCAAAATACCGAACAGTGCTCGGGCTGGAAGACAGATTCGGGCTTCTTTGTTGTTGCTACAATTTGGACTTGATAATAGCCTTTTTAGATCTTGGGCTCCATATGAAAGTTGTAGGCCTATGTCTTACCTTTCCATCCATATAAATTGGACCTAAATCTGAGATCTGTAGCTCCAGATATGACCCAATTACCGAACAGTGTTCCGGTTTGGATTGCACCGACATCTCTTCTCTAAGTTTGACCATCTCTTTATCCTTGCAATTTAAGTTCTTCAAGTCATCAATCAATCCCTTCATTTATGTGATAGGCCTGCATTAAAAATAGACATTTAACACAAATTATTGGTATCTTATTGACACGACTAAAAGATTGATGTCTTCTCCCAAGTGCAGGAGTGTCGAAGTAATAAATAACCCGGCAAGACCGGGGTCGAACCACAAGGAGGTTAATTGTACAAATTATAAACAACAATTATAAAACAACAATAACAACAACAACAATAGTAATAATAATAATAATAATAATAATAATAATAATAATAATAATAATAATAATAATAATAATAATAATAATAAAGAAAGAGAAGAAGAAGAGGATGATGATGATGAGAACTTAGAGATGGAAAATTAATGTAAGGTTTAAACAATAATAATAACAAATGTCAAGGTTAGAGGTTCAACTAATGGTATATCAAACAAGTATAGTATAAACTCTTATTATTCAATTGGAAACCACACACAAAGGAGGTTCCAATCAGATTATATATTGTTAACATGATTTCATTAGTTATCTTATTCAATTAATGCTAATACTTGTAAATCTCGTCAAGCATTCATGATTATAACTTATGTTAACAACAAATCAAGTTCCTTTCATAGCTCAGGTGTCGGTTATACCATACATTATGGGCTATGAAAGTGCCAAGCATTTGTTGTACCAAGTGTTATACAACATAAATCAAGATTAGTCATTTAACAAGCAAAGTATTAAAGAGTGAACAAGATAACAAATATAAAACATGTTAGTATCAAACATTAAAGTCCATATTAAGTTTACATTATACTTATTCTTACACCATTAGTGTAACCTTTTCACCTTGACATAATTAACTTAGCTAGACATAATGAAAGAAAGGAAAACAAATAAACAAAATAAGAACATAAAAGCTAGCTAAGTAAAGGAAAGGAAATGAAAAGCATAAACTTAATATTAATGAAAGCAAAGCATAAATATTACAAAAAATACAAAGAGAGAAAGGAAGAGCATGATCTTGATCTGAACACCAAGATGCCTAAATGCATGGCAAATGCCTCCTTTTATAGGCCAAAATTGGGAACTATTGATTTGATGACTAATTGATAAGTGGGTGGCCAACTTTTGACTTGGTGACAATCCTTATCTTCTAATGTCTGCCCAAAACGTCATTGATAACGTCAAAACTGGAGCCAGTTGTAAACATGAAAGTTGTAGGCAATTGTCTCAGCTTTCTTGTGTAAAAAATGCAGCTCATTTGGACTTCTAGAACTCCAGATATGGCCAAACTACCGAACAGTGCTCGGGCTGGAAGACAGATTCGGGCTTCTTTGTTGTTGCTACAATTTGGACTTGATAATGGCCTTTTTAGATCTTGGGCTCCATATGAAAGTTGTAGGCCTATGTCATACCTTTCCATCCATATAAATTGGACCTAAATCTGAGATCTGTAGCTCCAGATATGACCCAATTACCGAACAGTGTTCCGGTTTGGATTGCACCGACATCTCTTTTCTAAGTTTGGCCATCTCTTTGCCTTTGCAATTTAAGTTCTTCAAGTCGTCAATCAATCCTTTCATTTATGTGATAGGCCTGCATTAAAAATAGACATTTACCACAAATTATAGGTATCTTATATTATTAGATACATTATTATAAAACATGCTTTAGTTAAGGAGTTATTGATACTTCAAGTGCAAAATGATGATATAAAACCATGACAAAAATGCACTTTTAAGTACTAATCACACCCCTCAACCAGCTTATTACTAGTCCCTAGTAATCAAAGCGTTAAAACAATTTGCAAATTTCACAAAGCAAGGTATTCATCATTTAACTTCCATTAATCTATCCAGATAAATAAACTCTCATTAAATTTATATATCTGCTCAATACCACTTAACAAGATATTAATAAACCTTTCTTTTGTGCTCAATGTATCAACACATAATTATGGGGCTTTTCTTGGAAGAAAACAAAATTTTTGTTCTAATGTTTAAGGTTAACTTCTTTGGGTTGGGATTACTATTTTTGTCTTTTTTTTTTCTTTTTTCTTTTTTTTTTAAAAAATCTATATACATATAATTTAAAAACATCATGCATCTTTAACCCATGTAACGAGCTTTCAGCTAATGACTCCCAAACCAGTTGGTCTTAGGGCATTAGGTGTTAAGACACCCCTACGAGCTTAGTAACTCGGGTTGCAGATACTGATATGTAGATAGTGCAATGTTTGATTCCCTTAAGCTTTTCTCATCAACCCATGTAACAAGCGTTGGGCCAATAGCTCCCAAGTCAGTTGACTTTAGGGTATTAGGTGTTAAAACACCCCTTCGGGCTTAATTGCTTAGGTTAGGGAGGCTACGAAACCAAACTTATCTACATTTTTATTATCATCATTTTTTTTTAATTATATACAATCCCTTTCCCTTAGTTGTTACCTTTAACAAAAGAACATAAATAATGTAATAATCCAATATGCAACCCACAATCATATGTTAAAGTGTGTGTGTGTAAATTAAGGTTTAAGAATACATGTTAAATAAGCATACGAGCAGAATTAAGTGATAACATTGCGAGAGTTTGTAAATCTAAATATTTCAGGAAGTATTATAATAGACCTTGTTATGAATGGTTACTAAGATGCGTCTCAAGAGTCACTTTAACAAAAAAACTCCTTTACTCTGCCATCCTAGTAACAACAATTATGCACATGCTTTATGAAATGAAAAACATTTTTTTTTATCAACTACTACCCTCTCCCCCCAACGAAAACGAGACATTGTCCTCAATGTTCTAAGATAGAAAGATAGAGTATAGAAGATATCACCTGAAATAACAAACACTGACAAAACCTGAAACACACTAAAACAAAAATAAGAAATAAAAAAAACACAATAATAAAACCAAAAGACACAAAAATTCACAAATGAAGGCTCAAATCCAATCTAAGCTTTTTACGGCTTCCCGTAGATGACCAATTTATGCGACTCATGGAAGGATCAATCACAGGAATGAAAGATTGTAGTTGGTCAATCAATTGTTCAGCAGTAGTAGCAGAGATTATGATTTGTCGTGCAGAAGATGTTAGAAATTCCTGTTCCGCAGCATGATCAAGAAAAGACAACAACTTATCATAATAACCATTAACATTTAACAAACCTATGGGTTTATGGTGAATGTGCAATTGAGCCCAAGAGGAAATATGAAAAATCTCTTCCAATGTGCCTAGACCACCTGGTAAAGCAATGAAAGCATCAGCATGGTTAAACATTGCATTCATTCGAGCCGACATTGTGGAGACCTGAAGCTCCTCTCCAATTGTTTTTCCAATGATATCCCCTTGTGCCAAAGCTTCAGGGACGACTCCTAAAACTTGACTACCTCCTAAAAATGCAGCTATTGACACACCTCCCATTAACCCAAGACTGCCTCCCCCATACACTAAATGAATCTTTCTCTCAGCTAGCACCTGACCAAGATGATTTGCTGATTCTAAAAACTCCTTTTCTTTCCCAGGACTAGATCCACCGAAAACACAGATATTTCTTATTTGATGACTTGAGGAACTTGCCATTTCTACACACTTCTGTATTTGTTGAATGTATGGGTTGAGTAGAAATGAAAGGAAGGAAAAGAGGGTTTTATAGATGATAAATTAGAAAGGCAATCATAACATCTATATGTAGGCCAGCTGGAGTCTCACACTCTCTCTCTCTCTTTTTATTTATTTATTTATTTACTTTTGAAAAAAAAAAGCATGTGTATGTACAGGTAGTTGTGATTGTGGCTCACATCTTCCCTTGGTTTTACGTTCAAGAACGGCTTAAACGCCCTCTATGGGTCGGGGATAGGCTTCCCATCCAGTTTTCTTAAAAACTGGCAAATAGGGTCTTTTTTAGTCAGATTCCCAAGACTAAGTCGATCATGTTCTTTATGAAATAGTGGCCATAAATCATGAATTGCACGATGCACATCTCCACTAGGATGCGTCTCAAGAGTCAATAGAAGATTATCTAAAGACTCCTTACTCAGGCCATCCTTAATGAATTGTATTTTATCTTCACGGTTTATAGATACCATTCCTAAAGAACGACATTGTGTATTACAAGTCCATCTAGCACATCGATGACAGACATCCAGTCGTTTTGCACGACGCTTCTTTGCAAAAGTGCTTTTACCTGTTCCAGGCATGTGTGAAATGAAGTTAGAGGACTCACCTGATAATCGGACCTTTGCTTCAATCAACCAGCGAATATCTTCAGGAATTCCATGATTCATTAACAATCTCAATCTTGCACATCTAGCAAGGTAAATTTTTGTAATCGCATTCTGAGGCAGAGCGGGAAAATACTTTTTCAATTTTTCAAGATTAATGTCCATTTTCAAATGAGAATTGGAAGAGAGCTTCGAAGAATTGCACAGATATCAGTAATTGTGGGAAACTGAAAGAACCGACTTAAGTCACGGAGTACTAAGCAAGTCTCGATACCTATCCCAACATTTGTAAAATGTTTCTCCTGGTTTTTGAGTGGAAGTGGTGATTTGTCTCTTGAAAGAGTTTGTTCTATGAGATGGGAAAAACTTCTTTAAAAACTGTTGTTGCATTTCATCCCAAGCACGAATGGATCCTGGTCTCAAATTTTGTAGCCATGTTTTAGCTTTATCTTTTAATGAAAAAGGAAAAAGCTTTACTCTAATGGTGTTCATGCTACAATTTAAATTATTATATGTGTTGCAGACCTCCTCAAATTCCCTTAAATGCAAGTATGGATTTTCCAATTCTAAACCATGAAAAGAAGGTAAAAGTTGAATAATACCTGGTTTAAAATTAAAATGAGATGCATCGGGAGGAAACACTATGCATGATGGTGCACTTGTTCTTGTGGGATTCATGTGGTCTCTAAGTGTTCTAGCACGGTTATTCTCATTATTTTCATTATGAAGTGATTGATTATCTTCTTCAGCCATATTTTCTGAAAATGATAAGGATATCCTACAAAGTCTACCACTTGATGTACGTGACCACACTCTCATGCACGTGTAGGAATAAAATAAAAAAAAGAAGAAGAAAGCAAAAGAAGGAGGAAGAAAACAAAATAAAAAGAAACAAAGTTATATACAAGAAAAGTGAAAAGAGAAAATAAAATAAATACTATAATTTATACAAGAACTTACCTCCCCGGCAACGGCGCCAAAAACTTGACAAGACTAAAAGATTGATGTCTTCTCCCAAGTGCAGGAGTGTCGAAGTAATAAATAACCCGGCAAGACCGGGGTCGAACCACAAGGAGGTTAATTGTACAAATTATAAACAACAATTATAAAACAACAATAACAACAACAACAATAGTAATAATAATAATAATAATAATAATAATAAAGAAAGAGAAGAAGAAGAGGATGATGATGAGAACTTAGAGATGGAAAATTAATGTAAGGTTTAAACAATAATAATAACAAATGTCAAGGTTAGAGGTTCAACTAATGGTATATCAAACAAGTATAGTATAAACTCTTATTATTCAATTGGAAACCACACACAAAGGAGGTTCCAATCAGATTATATATTGTTAACATGATTTCATTAGTTATCTTATTCAATTAATGCTAATACTTGTAAATCTCGTCAAGCATTCATGATTATAACTTATGTTAACAACAAATCAAGTTCCTTTCATAGCTCAGGTGTCGGTTATACCATACATTATGGGCTATGAAAGTGCCAAGCATTTGTTGTACCAAGTGTTATACAACATAAATCAAGATTAGTCATTTAACAAGCAAAGTATTAAAGAGTGAACAAGATAACAAATATAAAACATGTTAGTATCAAACATTAAAGTCCATATTAAGTTTACATTATACTTATTCTTACACCATTAGTGTAACCTTTTCACCTTGACATAATTAACTTAGCTAGACATAATGAAAGAAAGGAAAACAAATAAACAAAATAAGAACATAAAAGCTAGCTAAGTAAAGGAAAGGAAATGAAAAGCATAAACTTAATATTAATGAAAGCAAAGCATAAATATTACAAAAAATACAAAGAGAGAAAGGAAGAGCATGATCTTGATCTGAACACCAAGATGCCTAAATGCATGGCAAATGCCTCCTTTTATAGGCCAAAATTGAGAACTATTGATTTGATGACTAATTGATAAGTGGGTGGCCAACTTTTGACTTGGTGACAATCCTTATCTTCTATTGTCTGCCCAAAACGTCATTGATAACG